>JAQPPZ010001736.1:6175598-6793158 GCA_028583015.1 Wollemia nobilis | reverse complement strand
CTTTTAGTCTCGTACATGCAAATTTAACTCATTTTGAATCCTCCATAGAGTCATAGTCAAAGAATCTCTCCACATTTGTTATCCAATCAATCAACTCTTCTAGGTTTAAAATTCTATTAAATTTGGTACTCTCCATATTTGGATTACTTTCCATATTTGAGATTGCTTGAATCAACTGTTGCTTTGGTTCTTCTCCTTGATATTCATCTCAAGTTTCCATGTGATGAGTTTCTTCTTCTTCAATGGCACACATCTTCTACTTAAACGCCCCTCTAGGCAGTTTTTATTGCTCAAGTTGAGTAGTAATTCCTCTTAGTATTTTTGTTATCTATGGTTTGGGGTCCCTGTGGTATTCCTCTTCCAAGTTGTATCATCTTTTCTTCAATATAATTTGCAAACTCTTTAGTATGAAAACCTACTCTAATACCAAAATGATGTAGTCTATGTGGAGGGGGTCAATTGAACAACAACCTCCCCTAGCAACAAAGGATGTATGGTACACTCTTGTTAGAAATATGTGGAATATTTTCCATGTTATTTTGGTAGGGTTAACTCTAAAAGGTACTAGACACTCTCCATGTATCCTTGCCCGGGTTTGGGTAGACGGATCCCGAGTAGGGATTCAGGGATGGCAACTCCTGATGGAAATTTTAGGGTTTCTTAAGCTATTTTTAGACCCATATGGGTGGTTTAGGGTTAATTATTTGAACCCATGGTTTTTCTCCCATGGTATTGTAAAATTTGTTCTTGTGTTGTTATTTAATTGCACTTGCATTAGAGTTTGAAGAGATATGAGAGATGAACATTATTGTATTGAAGATGGTTAAGTTTATATACAATAAGGAGATATTATTGTGTTGGATTTTTCCCATAAGGGTTTCCCAAGTGAAATATTATGTTATGTGTGTATCTATTATCATATTTTTCCTTTGATTTGTATTTACTATTTTTCTAGACTTAGTTTATCAGGGCCTTTTGCTCTTCATTTGGTATTAGAGCTAGCCTTTTTAGCTTTGTTCGAGGAGTAAGGGTTTCAACCCTATGATAAATTAATTCTTGAGTGGGATTCATACACGAAATAATCTGGATGAAGGACAATAATGGTAAGCACATAGGTAGAGATTGAGAAATTTTATGGATAAAAATTTGAGCTATGGAAACTCAAGATGGAGGATTTGTTGATCGATAGAGATTGGTGAATTGCAGTCCTGGGATTAAAATTGACATCAATGACATATGAGGATTATTTGAATATTGATAGGAATGCAAGGAGTTCTATTATATTGTGCTTATTTGATTTGGTATTATTTAATGTATCGACAGAGACCACAACAAAGTCGTTATGGGATAATCTAGGAAATTTGTATAAAACAAAGTCACTGGTAAATAAACTCTTTCTTCAAAAGAAGTTGTATCCACTTCAGATGAATGATGGTGACTCTATGGCTGAACATGTAAATGCTTTTAATACTATGGTAATTCAAATAAACAACGTTGAAGTAAAAATAGATAAAGAGGAAAAGTGTATTATTTTACTTTATTTATTGCCTAATTCATGGGATAATCTAGTTATGGCTATTACCAATACTACTTCTACATTGAAAGTAGAGGATATAGTAGTAATATTGCTATCTGATAAAATGAGATAAAAATATTATAAGGATTATCACCAAAAGAATGCCTTGGTTGTGAAAGGTTGTCCTCAAGAAAGAAGCAAAAAGAAATTAGGAGAAAGACAATCGAGATCTAGGGGTAAATCTATTTCTCTAAAAAAAATAAAATGTTGGAAGTGTGGTAAAATAAGGCATTATAAAAGAGACTACATATCTAAAAAAGTTGATAATAGTCGGTCATTTGATGAAGGAACTTATGTAGAAATGAAGACCACAAATGAATATTCAGGGGACTTTTTCCTAACTGCAGTGTGCTCAAGTGAATGTCATGACTCATGGTTGATTGACTTAGGTTCATATAACTCCTCATAAAGAGGGGTTCTATGAATATGAAAAGATAAATGGAGGTGAATTCTTCTTGGAAGACAATTCGGCATAAAAAATAATAGGTCAAAGAAGAGTCAAGTTGAGGTTAAAATATGGAAGAATTAAAACCCTTCCTGGTGTGTTGCATATTTCAAGTTTGGCAAGGAATATGATATCTATGAGTAAGATGAATGATGCAGGTGTGACTATGGAATTTAGTAAGGATAGATGCAAGATTTTTCATGGAGTCTTGGTGTTGGCAAGGGGATTTCATACAGGAACTCTATTCAAACTTGAAGCTAGCACTATAAGTATTGATTGCAATAACTCTTCAGTTATAGAGGAGAATAATACGGTAGAAGTGGATTCGAGTAGTACTGTAATTAAGACAATGTTGTGGCATCAATGCATGGGATATATTGGTGATAAAGACCTTCAAACATTTAAAAAAAAAGGTATGGCTAAAGGAATTTCTGATTTCTCATTAAATTTTTATTTTTGTGAGCACTATGTTTTTGGAAAGCAAACCTGAGTCATGTTTCCTAGGAGTTCTATAATATCTGAAGGAATTTTACATCTAGTTCACAGTGATGTGTTTGGACCTACAAAAGTACGATAATTAGGCAAATCTATCTATTTTATTACATTTATAGATGACTTTTCAAGAAAGACTTAGGTATATTTTTTATGAAATAACTTTGATATTTTTAATAAGTTTAAAGAGTTTAAGGCTCTTGTAGAAAATTAGATAGAGAAAATTATTAAGGTTTTGAGAAGTGAAAATGGTGGTGAGTATAAATCTAATGAATTTGAGCAATTTTACAAGGAATTTGGAATAGAAAGGTAGAAAACAACTCTATATACTCCACAATAGGATGGAGTTGTAGAATGAACATAACATTGATGGATAAGGCTAGAAGAATGCTAAGTGGTGTAGTGTTAGAAAGGAAATTTTGGGTAAAAGCTTTGTTAACTACTTGTTACCTCATCAATAGATCTCCTACCTTAGATTTGGTGGACAAGACTCCATAGGAAGTGTGGGGTGGTAAAACCCTCTCTCAATCATATAAGGGTGTTTGGTTGCCATGCTTATATGTATGTCCAAAAATATAAAAGGACTAAGCTAGACTATAAATCTAAAAAATGCATATTTGTGGTTTATAGTATTGGTGTTAAAGGATAGAAGGTGTGGAACCCAAAAACACAAAATATTATTTACAGTTGTAATGTGATCTTTAGAGAAACAAAAGGGGTTCCAAAAAAGGAAATGCAACCAAGCAAAGAACCTAAAACAGTTCAAGTAAAATTGTAATAGGAGGAAGAACTTATGGTATAACCTGGTGCTACATAAGAAGATGAACTACAAAGAGAATCAGAAGAGAAAAATTCAGAGGAATAAGGTGAGGAGGAAGCTAAATATGTAGAACCTAGAACTCCAAGTTTGAATAGATCGGATCGAGTGAGTAGACTCTCATAAAGGTATAGCCCTTCAAATATTTATTCTACATTTAACATATCAGTTACTAAAGAAGAACCCAAGACTGTAAAGGGTGCACTTTAGTCAAGTGATAATAAGTCTTGGAAAAAGGCTATGGAGGAAGAGATGGAGTTTTTGGATAAAAATAAGATATGGAACTTGGTGAAATTACTCCCTAGAAGAAAATCAGCTGGTTGTAAGTGGGTATTCAAGAAGAGGTACAATGTAGAATGAAATTTGGATAAGTACAAGGCTTGCTCGGTAGCAAAAGGATTTTCTCAAGTTGAGGGAATTAAATTTGGTGAGATTTTTTCTCCTTCAAGTCTTTTTGTTGGATATTTATGTTATTTTTTCTCTTGAAATAAAACAAATGGATGTAAAGACAATATTTCTACATGGTGAACTTGATGAAGACATATATATGTCACAACTATAATGCTTTAGGATAAAAAGTAAAGAGAACTTGGTATACAAGTTTAAAAAGTCTCTTTACAGCTTGAAGCAATCTCCAAGAATGTGGAACCAAAATTTTATTTTAGCATTTGGGCTTGGAAAAAGCAAAGCAAATCAATGTGTGTATTTTAAACAAGAAGGTGAAAATTTTGTTATCATTGTTTTGTATGTGGATAACATGTTATAAATTGGTAACAATAAGGAGATGATAAAGTTATTAAAATCTCAGTTATATTCTAGAATTTGACATGAAGGATTTGGGGCTACAAAATTTATTTTGGGTATGGAAATATAAAGGGATCGTGCAAATAGAATGTTATGGCTTAATCAAAGGAAATATGTTGATTTGATACTACAGAGATTTATGATACATAATTGTAAACCAGTATGTACTTCATATCATGTTGATCAAAAGTTATCTGTTGAATAGTTTCCTCAAATAGATGAGGAAATTGAAGAAATGCATCATGTTCCTTATGCTAGCACTATTGGTAGTTTGATGTATGTAATAGTTTGTACTAGACCTGATATTGTATATACAGTGGGAGTAGTTAACAGATATATGTTCAATCCAGGAAAGGAACATTGGACTATTGTTAAGAGGATCTTTAAATACTTGCATGGAACTTCTCTGTTATCTATTACCAAGAAAAATATAAAGATAGTAATATTGTAAATCTATAAGGTTTTGTGGATGTTGACTAGGTTGGAGATCTAGACAAGAGAAGATCCATGAGTACTTATGTTTTCAAACCATTTAGAGGGATATTAAGTTGGATGAGTAAAAAGCAATCAGTGGTTCCTTTATCCACAACAAAGGTAGAGTACATTATAGCAACTTATTCATGTAAAGAAGTAGTGTGGCTACAGAGGTTGTGTTCAACATTTGGTCTTAAGAAAAAGGCTATGAGAATTGACAATGACATTCAGAGTGCAATTTCTAGCCAACAATCTTGGTTTTCATGATCGATCAAAACATATTGATATTAAGTACCATTTTGTGAGAGTTATGGTTGAAGATTATTGGGTGATGCTCGAGAAAGTTGACACAGATAATAATGCTACTAATTCATTAACAAAGGTTGTACCTACTCAAAACATTTCTTGATGTAAAATATCTCTTGGCATGGTTGCCCTTGATAGTTGACAATGGTAGTTTTTAACCCCTATGGAAAGTATTCAACAATTGGAAGAATGTTGGAAATATGTTGAATATTTTCCATGTTATTTTGGTGAGTTTAACTCTAAAAGGTGTTGGACACTCTCCATGTATCCTCATTAGGGTTCAATATCGAGTCGGGCCCCGAGCAGGGGCTTGGGGGTGATAGCCCCCGACAAAAGTTTTAGGGTTTCTTAAGGTACTTTTAGACCCATATGGGTGGTTTAGGGTTACTTATTTGGACCCATGGTTTTTTGCCCATGGTATTGTAAAATATATTCTTGTGTTGTTATTTAATTACACTTGCATCAAGGTCTGAAGAGAGATGAGAGATGAATATTATTGTATTGGACATGGTTAAGTTTATACAATATAGAGATATTATTATGTTGGGTTTTTTCCCATAAGGGTTTCCTAGGTGAAATACTATGTTATGTGTGTATTTTTTATCTTCTTCTTTATTTTCCTTTGATTATATATTTACTATTTTTCTAGATTTAGTTTATCGGGTCCTTTTGCTCTTTGTTATCAATAGATTTATCGTTATACCAAAACCTCATGGCATTAGTATCTGATACAATATTTGTATTTGAACACCTCACAAGGTGGTTAGTCCGAGGGCCTAGGGTGGTGGTTAGTCCACTAAGTTAAATTCTTGAGGTGTAATGGTTAGTCTAACACCCCCTCTTTGATGTAGCTCAAGAGGATTTGATCTTGGGTGAGGCTATGATACCACTATAGAGTTTTCATTACACCAAAACCTTGAGGTATTAGTGTTTGATATAATCTCTGTATTTGAATACCTCACAAGGTGGTTAGTCCCAGGGCCTAGGGTGGTGGTTAGTCCACTGAGTCAAATTCTCAAAATGTGATGGTTAGTCCAATAAATCTCACTCATAGTGTAATATTTGGTTTCGTTATGTTTTACATGCTATAGATGATGTATTCATACTTTAGCCATTAGTTTACAAGGTTCTCATATGGCTTTTCTATAGATGGTTCCTTCTACAATTGCTTTTAGATGATAGTCTAGGTGACTACAAGCAGATGGTGATAACATGATAATATCTTGTGACAACAATATTCTAGATGACAAGATGATACTTCTTGTAGCGATAACTTATGGTAAGTTACAGGACAACAACCTCCAAGATGACAAGATGAAAAATTTTAAATAGGGAACTTCTAAGTGAACAATGTGGTAGTCCCTTAACGATCACTTTACCTCAAGATGATAGTCTCAAAATGATCCCTTCCTTTAGATGACTCTTTGCTCCAACGATGTCCTTCAAAAAACTCCCCTTTATGATGGCACCTCCCACAACTACATCCTTTTACCCTAATGATTTCCCTTATGAAGACGCTTCCTTGATGACACACACAAACCAACACTTGCTACATTGACACTTCCTTGATAGCATGCACTATGTGTTAGATGATACTTTCTATGTCGTCACTTCCTTGACAACACACAATAGATGACAACTTTCAAGTTGGAAATATGATAATTACTAGATATTTTTTCAAAATGACACTCCTCACAATGTATCCCAAGATGGCATAAGCTATGTCACACTTCTAATATGACAATGATGCAATTTTTACTTTTCTCATAAATTTTCCCTTAGATGACTCTTGGCTTGATGGCAAGACTTAGATGATAATTACCCTTCCTCTAAAATGGCTTTCTCATTTCTTCCCCTAAAATAGACTCTTCATATGAACTATTACAAAATTTCCCCTCACCTATAAACCTGCACACACACTAATCCATGAAATCTACCACATACAAATCAAATAACACAAAGCATATGTCATTTAAACAAACACACAAAAAAAAATTCAAGGTGAATAGAAATGGTATTGCCCATATATTAAATAAATCTACATCAAATATTTTTGCATCCTTCTCCCTTCTCATGGATGTATTTGCACTATTTTATTTTACTCCAATGCCATTTCTTATTCCTCTTCTATTATCTCTTTATGCACACCTACTCTACTCTCTTCACCTCTTGAACCTCTTTTAATTTAAGGCTTGTTGAGTGGTATTTTCACCCAGTTGTGAAAGTACACTCTCCTTTAGGATTTGGGTTCCAAATCCCCTCTTGCAAAGAAGTTAAACAAACAACTTCTCCAAGGTCTCCGTTGTATTAGCATTTGCATATGTGTATTAGTAATCTCAAATAAAGATATTCAATTTAAATGCTTGGAACACCTTAGTGATTGCAAGTAACTGTAAACAAGGGGCAATGTTGGTTTATTTCACCATGAAACTTTAGTGATTGTTCATTGTTTTTTTTGGATTTTGAAATTTTTTAAATGTTTATTTTAATGCCTGAAAATTTAAATAAGTTAAAATTTTTGGAAAAAATAAAATGCGGAAAAATGAAAATGAAATGCAAAAAACTGAAAATAAAATGCATTCAGTATGATGCTATCCTATTTCGACAAAACCGAAGATGTGAGGTCTCCATGCATGCAACCTAACCTATTGGACTTGCAAAACAAGCACAATCCCCATAGACTAAGTGTTGGTTCCTAGGGTACGAAATAAAATTCAGATTTCAAATATTCGCCTAATGTAACCCAAAAAAATGGCATTAACATTATCTATAAATTCGAAATCTGAAAAAATGAAAGAATAAACATTAAATCCATAGCATGCAAAGAAAATCTCCTTCTTTCTTGCCCACAAGATGCAAATTTCTGAAAACTTCTGCATTAAAAATATGTCATTTTACAATAGCAAAATTTTTGGTTTTCCCAAACCAGTCCATGGAAGAAAAACGACTCAAACAGGTCCAGAATGGCCTCATCGCCTTCAAGTCTGCAACTCTGCTCGCATAGGTTTCCAACCCATGTCCATGAAGAAGAAAAACCAGTCTACGAAAGAAAAACAGCCCAACTAGGTCCATAATGGCTATCTTGCCTTCAAACCTGCAACGCTACTTGCAGCAGTTTTCCACCCCCTCTGGCCTCTTTGAATGGCGTATTTAAACTTGTGAAAACATTGTTTCTCCTTCCATGACGGTTCGTTTCATTTTCCAATGGCTGTTCGTTTCACCTTCCCTGCATGCGTGTGCTTCGGTTTCCAAGAAACTTTTCATTTCTATTTTGTGGCCCTTCATTTCATTTTCTCCACATGGGCTTGCATCCGTTTCCTTCCATGTGTAATGACCATCTTAAATGATTTCCAATCATTAAATATTCCTTATGTAATGTTTTGTCTTATTTACTAGATTTTGTCCTTATGTCCACGTCACTATGCAGGTCTGTTACCTTGGCAAAAATGGAACATGTCACGATATCGCGACACTTCTTGTTTCTCTGTTTGCCTGCCCCTTTTGAATCACAAAAATGTAACATGTCGCGATATCGCGACACTTTTGGCCCCTTCCATCTTTTGTTGCTTTTAGCCATGAAAATGCAACATGTCACGATATCGCGACACTTTTTCCTCCTTTGGCCGTGACAATGCAACATGTCGCGATATCGCGACACTTTTTCTTTCTTCTTGGCCGCAAAAATGCAACATGTCACGATATCGTGACACTTTTTCTCTTTTGGCCGTGATGGTGCAACATGTCGCGATATCGTGACACTTTTTCTCTTTTGGCCGCGATGATGCAACATGTCGCGATATCGCGACACTTTTTCTCTTTTGGCCGCGATGGTGCAACATGTCACGATATCGCGACACTTTTTCTCTTTGGCCACGATGGTGCAACATGTCGCGATATCGTGACACTTTTTCTCTTTGGCCGTGATGGTGCAACATGTCGCGATATCGCGACACTTTTTCTCTTTTGGCCGCGATGGTGCAACATGTCGCGATATCGCGACACTTTTTCTCTTTTGGCCGCGATGGTGCAACATGTCGCGATATCGCGACACTTTTTCTCTTTTGGCCTCGATGGTGCAACATGTCGCGATATCGTGACACTTTTCTCTTTTGGCCTCTCCCTTTGCTTTGGACCCAAAATGCAACATGTCGCGATATCGCGACACTTTTTCTCCTTGTGGTGTTTTGCTTTTTCTTTGATCTTTAGCATATGGGCCACTTCGGTCTTCTTGGAACACATGCAAAAAAGGTGGGTCCCCAATTTTGGGGTACGTTGTGGATCAGCCACAACAAATGGCGACTCTGCTGGGAAATGCTCCTGAGCATTTCGGTGAGAACTCAACCTGAAAAACACATAGACTCAAATACAAGCGTCAGCAAATATCCCAAGAATGAAACTAGACGAGAAATACATGAAGCATTAGAATTATTAAGCATCAGCTCGGTGTGTGCAATGTGCTTCATTCCCTATCGTTTGAAACTCGTTCAACTTTCCATTGTCGGTTTCACTTATGATTCGTATGCAAGGCTATGAATGATTTGTGCAGGATTTGATGTATGACAACTATGTTAGAGATATAACAACCTGCTTTGCAAAGGCTCAGACTTTCTAGTATCATGAACAAACATATTAAAACCGTCAAACCCTCTTAGGACCAAATATATGTATACTGAATTAATTTACTAGATCCCAAAGTTGGTTATGTGTCACTACCATCTTGAACCCATGTGCAGGTGTAAGTGAAATCAGAGCTTTGGGGAATAGGATTCCCAACCTAAGCGAGATGGGAATTTAATCCTATCCTTACTACTCTGATCCGGAGTTCATTACCTCATCTTGAACAAAATGATTTAACTTGTTATGGATGAAACTGTCAGGCTAGCCTGTCCGTTTGAGCAATCAGTGGTCTTGCTTTTAGACAAGACATGTTGCCACGCATGAGCATACTCCACTGCCAGCCAGGCGTCTATAGCCCCGGTGGAGATTAACCCCATAATCCATGGTTTGGCTTTACTTTGATTTCTTGGACCTTGGGGATGACTACCCATCCTTGCAAGGGACATGTAGTACGATCCTTCCAATCCAATATTAATAAAGAAATGAAAAATATTTTCTTTTGAATTTCAAGTTCTTGAGTGGGCAAAATAGAAGCTTTGGGGAATCGGATTCTCAACCTAAGCGAGATGAGAATTAGACCCTATCCTTACTACTCCATGAAGGTCAAATCATAGCTTTGGGGAGTTGGATCCTCAACCTAAGTTCGATGAGGATTTAACCCTATCCTTACTACTCTAATTTTAGGCTTTAAGCACTATGGGAGTGGTAAAAACCACTATTTTAAGGATTATGTTGCATGATAGGACAGACACGAAATACTCCTTTCGCCTCACCTTTTCTTCCAAGTATGGTTTTGACCATTTTGCTCAAGATCCTCTTTAATATGCGTAGAACGTGCTTGGTTCAAGATAGTTCGGGCATCAGTTCCCAACCTTAGGATCCTTTTAATATATGTTATGTAATAACCCTAAGAGGATTCGACACCTTTTCAATGATTGTACATGAAATGAAGATGCAACTGAGATGAAATGTATATGCAATGTGGAATGTAACATGAGATATGAATGCATTGCTCCTTTTGAAATGCGGATGGAGTATACCACCTACTTTGCCATAATTTATAAAATTGACAACTTCATGCATCACAAGTTCCAAACGATATTCTTTAATGTGTTTGCGATATTCGTGGAGCTTTCTGCAATACAATTCCGATGTTTCATATTCTCCTAGTCTTAGTCAACATTCATAAGGACCTAAGTTAACAAACCAAAAGTGTCCAAAGGACCAACACACAAAACTTAAAACCAAAATGAGATCCAATCCAAAACCAAAACACGAAAACCAAAAGTATATACAAATGTACAAAAAGTTTGGATTATCATTTTCCCGGATCCCAAACCTGATTAGAATTCTTTAAAAGACATATGACGTGATACGCATACCAAGTTTTGCAGGAATCCAACAAAAACAAGATCAAACCAAACAAAGAAACAAACTTCCACTTGCCCCTCTCACCATACCAATTTGATTTAGTTTCATTAATAATCCTATGGTGGAGTTTCAAGTTTTCAAATTGATTAGACAATGATTGATATTCAATTCCTTTATGTCTATTCTTTAAGATGTCCATTCCGCACTTTGATTCATGGTGTAGAAATAAGCTTTCATTTTCATTCAATAAAGCCATAACATTAATAATATTTGAATCAAACCATTCATTAGGCAAACCTTCATTCGAATTTTGCATGGTGAAACCAAAAAGATGAGATTTTACCTTTGGCATGTTTTCATTTGACCTTACTTGAAGAGGATTTGAAAATTCCTCTTTTCTCTCATGACATTCATCATCATGTAGCACTTGTTCTTTCTCCATGACTCGTTTATCAAAGGCACCAAACTTAGGTACCCAATTGAAAATATGTCCATCCCTTTCAAACCATAAGTCTTGTCTATCTAGGGGTGGGTTAACTAACACATTTCCGTGATCAATCACTTGGGTTGTTTTGGGTAACGTGAGATTTTCAATTGGATCATCAATGATATCAAACCCAAATGATTCAGGTTTTGTAATTTTCTCATTTTGAAATGGCATAATCATTGTAGCACAAGTAAGTGGATCAAGATTTTCAATTTCTTTTCCTTCAAAGGAATCTAAAGCAAATGACTCTCTTTCTTGATTCATGGTTGTAGAATCCTTATCATGTTCCAAAATTTGATGAGATTCGAATTCCTCTTCCAAAACTTTCTCAAATTGTACAGGATTTATAGTATCCTCATGTGAGGAAGCAATTGAGTTATCCCGCATATTAATTGACACAACAAGTTTATTAGAAGATTTAGATTGATAATATTCTTCCCATTTCTTCCACGAATCATAGTAATCATCCTCCAAGTTCAAGTTGTGACGCTCAAGTACTTCTTCTTCATCTTCTGATTCATCAACATGTTTCTCATCCAATTCATCTTCACCTTCCTTAGATGGTCCAATTATTTCCAAAAGTGGGTTATTTCTTGAATTCAAATTGGTAAAGCTATCATAATCCAAATTTGTAACCCATGATTCAATTTTATCACAATTTGGAAGGTGTGGATCCTCTTGGTCATCACTCTCTTGACGATATAGAGTTTCCACCACCAAAATGTTGTCCTCTCCTTGTTGATGTTGGGGTGGACCCTTATTTGGCACAAGTTCCAAATCATCCACTTGAGCTTGGAGACAATGGGTATACATAGCAATTTCGGGACAATTCCTTTCATTATGCTCCTTTGTATTATGCAATCTACACCCCTTTTCCCATGCAAAATCAGAAATATTAAGAATGGAACTAGAGTGACTTGGTCTTGCAGAAGTATCTATCTGATTAGCAATAGGGGAAGGCACACCCCCATTGTTTGGCTTCGTATTCCACTGTCTCCCTCTATTGTTGAAATTTTGATTTGGGTGAGGGGCATGGGATTCATACTTCTATTTTTGAACCAAATCATTACTCAATTTGTGAACTATATTTTTGAGTTCTTCAACCTCTGAATAAATCTCTTTTGGTTGAGCTATGTTATTGCTAGTTCCAATAGGATTTGCGTAATTGGTGAGATCTTGACTTAACATTTGAGTTGGATTTTGAGCCACTTGATTTGCGTAGGGATTCACACTTTGAATCGAAATTGGATTGGGTGCGTAAGCGGGTGTTGATGAATATGGTTGTTGATAAGGCAAAGCATTTATGCCTGATATTTGTGGTGCCATGATCCGATTCATCATAGGAGCTTGACCATATGGACCATATTGTCCTACCATAGGCATCCGGGAAAACCCATAACCCTGTGGTGTCATTTGTTGTTCAATGGTCATAGCTTCATTGTAGGCTAGAGCAAGCATGGTAACTTGAGGATTTCGCCTTGCAAACATTGTCGTCATAGGATCCAATGCCCCAAAATATATTTGCAAAGCTACTGCGGGATCAATGGCAAAATGTCGAATTGCTCTATTATAGCACTTCTGAAATCTCTGATTAAAAGTTCGGATTGGCTCACCCTGGCCTCTTTTGCATGTAATGAACTGATTATAGATGATTGTGGGATCTAATGGTGACCTGAATTGGTTGACAAAAGCATTCTCCATTTGCGTCCATGACGTAATGGAACCAGTAGGTAAGCAAATATACCATTCGTAAGCCACTTGGTCTAGGCTCATGGGGAAGAGTCTACAAGCCACATCTTCATGTTGAACTTGCAATCTTATCAAAACATCCCTATAGGCCTGAATATGTTCTTCTGCGGTCCTTGGGCCATCCGGTTTGTATTTGGGCAAAAATCTCTCTATATTCTTAGGGATCTCGTGAATATCCCCTGTAATATTCAAAGGAATGTTATTGGCTCCGTACCAAGGAGGTGGTGGAGGTTGGGCCATTTGATTCAAAATCGATGATGATAACCCTACAAGAACCATGGAAATGGTACTGATAATTGGTACACTAGTGGCAAATGACACCACCGGTGCAAGTCCACTAGATGCGCCTGAAATAGAAGGATCTTCTGTAACAAGAATATCCGGTGGGACCACAATTTGCTCAGTTTATTCCTTGGATTCCTATGAGTGAGTGAGAGGCTTTGGAATATGGTTTCCTCGGTTGTTTTGGACCTAGTTGCGATGCGATGCGGTGGGTCCAGCTTGTAAATGAAACTACCCTAACAAACCTGACAAAACTCTCAATACCTCAAAGAAAACCTGCGACACACAGAAAAAATCCTGCAATTAATGAAATTCAAAGAATAACTTCAAAATCAATTTGTTAGTCATGAATGAAAGAAGGAACCATGACAAAGCAATATTCTAAAAATGTAAATTAGTTTCTGATTCACCAGATCGCATATGCGCAAGTGAAGAGCATACTCCTAGTGTTGTAGGCTTTCTGATTCACAAGATCGCATTACACGCAGGTGAAGAGCATAATACCGACAACAAATACATTTTTAGACAAAATAATTCCTTACAAATAAGCATGAAATGACTAGCAAATATCAAACATGTAACGTATGAATAATCATGTTAGCATCAACCAAGAGATGTATCCATTAAAATCAAATGAAAGTAATTGCATGGAGACAACCTCGTTAGTCAAGACCATTTTTTTTTTTTAAATCAAATCAAAACACATTATTCCTGTATGAACAATCAAAAGCGTTAGAACAATGCATAGCAATTCATGTCCTCCTTTTAACACTACAAGGTTGTATTGTTAAAAGAGGGCTAAAGATAATAATCAATAGGGCATGAAATATTCAAAATTTAAATCCCTATAGCATTTAAATCACTCCGAAATAAAACAATTCAGGCCCTCCTTCTAGCGCCAATCTGTTGAGTGGTATTTTCACCCAGTTGTGAAAGTACACTCTCCTTTAGGATTTGGGTTCCAAATCCCCTCTTGCAAAGAAGTTAAACAAACAACTTCTCCAAGGTCTCCATTGTATTAGCATTTGCATATGTGTATTAGTAATCTCAAATAAAGATATTCAATTTAAATGCTTGGAACACCTTAGTGATTGCAAGTAACTGTAAACAAGGGGCAATGTTGGTTTATTTCACCATGAAACTTTAGTGATTGTTCATTGTTTTTTTTGGATTTTGAAAATTTTTAAATGTTTATTTTAATGCCTGAAAATTTAAAATAAGTTAAAATTTCTGGAAAAAATAAAATGCAGAAAAATGAAAATGAAATGCAAAAAACTGAAAATAAAATGCATTCAGTATGATGCTATCCTATTTCGACAAAACCGAAGATGTGAGGTCTCCATGCATGCAACCTAACCTATTGGACTTGCAAAACAAGCACAATCCCCATAGACTAAGTGTTGGTTCCTAGGGTACGAAATAAAATTCAGATTTCAAATATTCGCCTAATGTAACCCAAAAAAATGGCATTAACATTATCTATAAATTCGAAATCTGAAAAAAATGAAAGAATAAACATTAAATCCATAGCATGCAAAGAAAATCTCCTTCTTTCTTGCCCACAAGATGCAAATTTCTGAAAACTTCTGCATTAAAAATATGTCATTTTACAATAGCAAAATTTTTGGTTTTCCCAAACCAGCCCATGGAAGAAAAACAACTCAAACAGGTCCAGAATGGCCTTCTCGCCTTCAAATCTGCAACTCTGCTCGCAGCAGTTTCCAACCCATGTCCATGAAGAAGAAAAACCAGTCTATGAAAGAAAAACAGCCCAACTAGGTCCAGAATGGCTATCTTGCCTTCAAACCTGCAACGCTACTTGCAGCAGTTTTTCACCCCCCTCGGCCTCTTTGAATGGCGTATTTAAACTTGTGAAAACATTGTTTCTCCTTCCATGACGGTTCGTTTCATTTTCCAATGGCTGTTCGTTTCACCTTCCCTGCATGCGTGTGCTTCGGTTTCCAAGAAACTTTTCGTTTCTATTTTGTGGCCCTTCGTTTCATTTTCTCCACATGGGCTTGCGTCCGTTTCCTTCCGTGTGTAACGACCATCTTAAATGATTTCCAATCATTAAAGATTCCTTATGTAACGCTTTGTCTTATTCATTGGATTTTGTCCTTATGTCCACGTCACTATGCAGGTCCGTTACCTTGGCAAAAATGGAACATGTCGCGATATCGCGACACTTCTTGTTTCTCTGTTTGCCTGCCCCTTTTGAATCACGAAAATGTAACATGTCGCGATATCGCGACACTTTTGGCCCCTTCCGTATTTTGTTGCTTTTAGCCGCGAAAATGCAACATGTCGCGATATCGCGACACTTTTTCCTCTTTTGGCCGCGATGATGCAACATGTCGCGATATCGCGACACTTTTTCTTTCTTCTATTTTGGTCGTGAAAATGCAACATGTCGCGATATCGTGACACTTTTTCTCTTTTGGCTGCGATGGTGCAACATGTCGCGATATCGTGACACTTTTTCTCTTTTGGCCGCGATGGTGCAACATGTCGCGATATCGTGACACTTTTTCTCTTTTGGCCGTGATGGTGCAACATGTCGCGATATCGCGACACTTTTTCTCTTTTGGCCACGATGGTGCAACATGTCGCGATATCGCGACACTTTTTCTCTTTTGGCCATGATGGTGCAACATGTCGCGATATCGCGACACTTTTTCTCTTTTGGCTGTGATGGTGCAACATGTCGCGATATCGCGACACTTTTTCTCTTTTGGCCACGATGGTGCAACATGTCGCGATATCGCGACACTTTTTCTCTTTTGGCCTCTCCCTTTGCTTTGGACCGCGAAAATGCAACATGTCGCGATATCGCGACACTTTTTCTCCTTGTGGTGTTTTGCTTTTTCTTTGATCTTTAGCATATGGGCCACTTCGGTCTTCTTGGAAAACATGCAAAAAAGGTGGGTCCCCAATTTTGGGGTACGTTGTGGATCAGCCACAACAAGGCTAAAGAAATAATTACTTTCTAACTACCACAAAATGGTTTCATAATGACCATCAGATAGTTGGCCTTCCATTTTCTCATGTGGAAGCTCTTGCATTAATTATTTTGGTTATGAATACTAATTCCTTGGTGTTGCTTCCCTCATAATGGGGATTTTTCTTATTTCTCCCTCTTTGATGACCAATGTAAACCATTTCTTTATAAGTTTTCAATGCAATATATCTTTTGAAGGGTTGTTGTTTTCATTGTTTGAATGTTCATGAAACAAATTGATATTTTGAATTTTTGTGCCAAACGTGAATTGGTGTTTATTGAAACAATAATATTTTTATGAAACCTTTGTGTTAGTGTATAATTAAGATGGACAAGATCTTGCAAATATTTTCTTATTGTTTTTCCATTGCTACTTCTGATATGTTTCCATATGTGATGTATGTGGTGGTGCTATATTGTTTACACGAGAGTGTATACACTTCAAATTTGGTTAAAGTTTCAAATGCATTTGAATATATCCATATAATACCTTACTATGGCCAAATATAACATTTGTATATATGGTCTTATTCTTAGATTTACATCAATGGAACTAGATGCAACATATTAATAGGCACATTCAATAGAATTTCAAAGAAATTATAAGATAAATCCATTTTTTGGATTTATATTTTTTACATGCATTACATAAGGTTTGAATAAACATTGCATTGGATGTATCATAGTGTACTTATATAGTAAATTGTCTTCTTTCAAAAATAATGTTTTAGCTATCAGTACCATGATCCATCCTTATGCTTCAAAGTAATTGTACATCATATTATGTAATTCATGGCTATTTATTAAGGATGCACTAGAAATATTATTACTTTTCTTCAATGTAATGGCGTTACATCACTTATATTTTCTAAAAGCACATGATATTCAGGCAAACTTTAAGTTTTTAGACTTTTCAATAAATAGGTTGGGCTTGAAAATTCCTATAATGCTTTACCAAACAATGAAGAGATTTTGTGGGATGGTTGAGGTAAGATAGAACTTTGTTGACTACATATCAAATGCCCTTGTTTAGGGATTTTAGTCATTATTAAATATCATAATGCTAGTTTATAGATAATCATGCCAATACTTACTTTATAGTTATTTAATATTTGGGTGCTTTACTCTTTTATTTATATCGGTATTCAAAATGTTGATTAGATATTTTTTTAAAAAGTAAGTCCTTTGTTCTATAAAAAAAATACGTGTGTTGTTTCATAAACTATTATAGCCACTATTTAGTAATTTATGCTTTTTAGTTAATCTCTAAAATCATTCTATTTTTGAAGTGGATTCAAGGCTTCTAATTGTTTTTTAGAGGAAGGTTTGTCCTAATAGAATCAACATATTCTTGTTTAATCAATAATAATGAAAATATTAAAAAGGGGTTATAAACACACTCTAGATCACTAAAAGGGACATTTATTTAGGTATTTATGAAATAAAAATTATGATAACCCTAATAATAGACTTAAACAACAACAAGAGTACTTTATTGGGTAATATAATATTCAAAAATGCATTATTATATTTGTTCATTATATACACTTCAATACGCATGGAAAATTAATTAATATTAGGGTCATAACATCTAGGTTCATCACTTCCTATAAAATATGGGGTGAATATTATGCAAAGGTAATCTAAAATTTGCTTTCATTTTATGGAGAATTAAAGACAATGCAATTTGAAAAATAATAGAGTATAACAAACAAGAACATAGAAATATATAATTTTTATAGCAGAATGACTTTATTGCTTAGAAAATAGAGTATAATGAAAGCAATATATAAGGAGATATGTGAAGCTATAACATTGCATCCATTACATACTATAATTTTTTTATATTCAAGGATGCATCTCTCTTTATACAATATTTTGTGGAGTTGGAAAGCCAACAAAATTAAATATGGAAACCACTTATATTAGATATAAAAAATAATATGTATGGAAATATGGTGTTCACCTTGCACAATATTCAAAGTGTATATTAAATGAAATATGTATTCACATAACTTGTCCTTTTGTATTTTGAGTGATGTGCCAACATGACTAGAGATGTATTTTGGATGCAAATATCTAAAAATATAAACTTACAATTTTTAGCAAATAAATTATTTTGGATTTTAAAGGACCTCCAAAATACTTTAAGTATTTCCCCTATGATATGGTCAGGTCACATGTCTAGATTAATTGTCCCCCTTGAAAAGGCAATAATCCTCATTGAATCAATCATTTTTTTCAATTAAGTTATATGTGGTTTCTATTGGGGACCACTCCTATCAAAATACCAAAATATTACATTTATTGCTAGGATAATTAAACTATATACATAATTTCATTTTATCAAATATGTCCTTCATTTCATTTTATATCAAATATATTCTTCATCTTCCTCAATCTGCTATGTTTTTGTAATCAATTCCTTCACATAATTTTCATTGAAGGATCTAGAAGCATCAAACCATTTCTTCTTCATTTTTCCTTTGCTTACACCATA
Source organism: Wollemia nobilis (assembly GCA_028583015.1). Lineage (NCBI taxonomy): Eukaryota > Viridiplantae > Streptophyta > Pinopsida > Araucariales > Araucariaceae > Wollemia > Wollemia nobilis. The sequence continues at coordinate 6,774,240 of JAQPPZ010001736.1, read as the reverse complement.
ATATAATATTTTACTTTGAACTACTAACCAAAGGAATATTAAGGCCTTATTGAGGGTCTCTAATGACCATATAATCTTCAAAATAAAATCACAAGTAGTAGGTATTTTTGTTTATTTTAAATCTACATATCCCCACTTGACCAAGTATCCAACATCTCTTTATAGATTCCCATGGGGTTCATAATTGGTCATGTCTACCAAGACTATGGAGTAGCATCTTTATATTTATTTTTGGCTTTCCAAATTCATATCCCTTTGAGTTTATTTTTCTCTTTGTTCTTGGTTTGACAACCTTCCTCTCCTTTTTCCATTCCTACTAACACTTTCATCTTCATCATTCTCTTCTATTTTTCATATTGTTCATAATGAGACTTATCTTCTAAAGATTTATGCTACCCTAGAGAATTTTAAATACAAGGAATAGCCTCACAAACACTTTCTTCTTTATGTTTCCATAGAAACACTAAAGTACAAGGATGATCTCCATAGTAATAAATTTCTTATGCAACCCTTGAAAAAGAAAGGAAAGGATATAGAAACAAAACAAGCCTAATCTAGAGATAAAGTGTTAGGAAGAATTTGTTTAAAAATAATATGCTATGAGTGCAAAGAGAAAATATATTACATGATAAATTTCCCTAGTGAGGAATCTACTTCAAGAACAAAGAATAAGAATAAAGGTAAGGAAAACACATATAAAAACAAGGAAAATCAAATGATAAACTATGATAGGGTAATTACAAACTATCCTTAAGACTGCCAAGGTATACACTTGTTGACTACACTTCACAAGACATGCACACTAGTATGTACAAAAAACAAGTTCCACAATAAATAGGTTGATTAGTGGTATCACTTGGTAATGAATCCAAAAAATAGGATTTAGCACATAGTAAATTCTAGACTTACCATGATAAAAATTAGTTATCATTAGTAAAATTGGAATTACCATAGTTTGAGACCTTGGTGAAGGTCCATGTATGTATACTTGTTTGAAGCATCTAAAATTCTCACCTAGCAACTCCACTCAAAGAATAAATATCTAGAAGCAACCATTTAGAAAGACACTATATTGAGGTTTTAGTAAAGATATCAGTCTACCTACTCATAGAGCAAATGCAATATTCACTTGGTAACTCTACTCAAAACAAGGAATCTAGAAGTTTATGAATGAAATACGTACCACCAAAACATGTGTTGTTGTCAATCTTCAAGTGTTGCTCCCACCACTTAACACCATTCTGAGAAGAAGAAGAGGTCCAATCCAAAATATGGTTGCTCCATCACTCAAAGAATCCCTTGCTTAGAATGACAGAGGTCTATTGAGACCCCCTGGTCCATTGGAAATATGGAACGAGATACTAATATTTGCACTAAAATATCTCCCATACTTCTCTTGGGAAGACATGATGACTCTGATTGAGCATCTAAACCATATGGTGAGCCTGTGTGTGTTTCATAATGTAACAGAGCAAAATGTGGCTCTAAGATAATTGGTGGTCTCAATTAGAGGTAAGGATCATGAGTGGTGTATTGTGCTTCAACCTCACTCAATTTTTGACTGGGATCAACTTGTTTCCTTATTCATAGAAAGGTTTAGAGAGAAGGTAGATGGGGTTTATCTCCTGGAAAAACTATCAACCATAAAGAGAAAATTGTTGGAAATTTGAGGTATTTTATGTTGTCATTGATGTCACATGGATCACATTTGGTTTTGGTGGCCAAAGTATTTCATATATAAGCATTTATGACATTTTGGAAAGCATGGAAATTTATAAGTTTTTTGTGAAAACAAAGGCAGGAAAAATAAAAGGTTTTATTTAAAATCATGGATGGCAAATTTGAAATGGGTTTTTCTTAAAACCCTGGCTTTCGTTTTGTCGAAAAAGGTGTTCCGATGATGGAGATATTTAAATTTAAATTAAAAATTAATATATTTTTTTTATTTCCGACGTCAAAAGGAGGAAGCACATAATATCTACAGCCGACATCAAAAAATTTGAAGGGAGGCATATATTAATATGCCATCAAATTTTTTTCAAAAGCTAAGGACTCCAAATTTTATTTTGTGATCGATTTGCCAAGGTACAACGTGGTGTGGAGATTGCAAAGCTTTCGATTCGCTAAGGCAGTGAAAGGGGGAAGAATTTGTTCGAGTTCATCGAAGAGATGAGGAATAAAGGTAAGCGAAGTCCCTTACCAAGCACCATAGGCGCTTGTGGCCTAGCGGCAAGAGGAAAGTGTGTAGGGTGTTGAAGTGCCAGCAGATCCGAGTTTGAAACCCATCGACACTGGTTTTTGCAAGGAAAAGGAAGAACCTTTTTGTGCATGTGATTTTTGAGGGCAAGTTCATAGGAGGCAAGAAGGAAGTCTTGTCCTCTTGGTGTTGTGTGAGCAGTGGCTCACGTGGTTTTTGGCACCGTCATTTGAGTTGTGCAGGGGCAGCGACAGGGGATCAAATCCCACTGAGGTTAAAAGGCAAGTTTTAATTTTTAATAATATTTTATTTTTCTAAGGTTGCCTACGAGAGACAAGGTTTGAAATGCATGTTGTGAAAAGGCAAGATTTCTGGTGATTTTCCTTTTAGAAGAATATCATATTATAAATCGTTGGAAACCTTATTTCGAGGGATATTTGATTATTCTATTTAGAAGGAGAAAAAAGGTGTACATAAAGAGATTGTTTTGTTTTTGTAAAGGGATTCAAGTGAATGTTGTTTTGTTCTTTTCAAAGTGTGTTGAGTGTGGCAGATTTCCAAAGGGGTTTCTTCATCTTCATAAAATGTATGGGCATATTCTTCTATTGATTGTTTATGGTGGTTGATTTCTGAAATATCATTGGAGAAAAAAGGATTGTTTGTGGTTTCATTTTTGAAAGTGGTTGGTTGAATGCTTCAAGGTTTTATGAATTGAGAGTTGTGTTTAAACCTTGTTTTATAAGCATAGTTGTTGAAGCCCATTGGTTGTGAAATAACATGAGTTAGAAAAGAACATGAGTATCATTGTTATGTGAGATTTGTGGTTGAGCATTTTTTAAAACATTTGAGTTGGTTGATACATACTTGGACTAGGGTTGTGTGAGAGAGAGTTGTCCCTTGTGGTGATTGAGTTTAGAACATATTGAGTCTCTAACAATTCTCTTTATGGTTCTATAATACTTGAGTTGATTTGATATTGATTTGGGTTGAGAGTGAGATTAGAATATATTGAGTCTCTAACAATTCTCTTTATGCTTCTATGAGTTGAATTGAGTTGAGTTGAGATTGATTTGGGTTGAGAGTGAGATCAGAACATATTGAGTCTCTAAAAATTCTCTTTATGCTTCTATGAAGTTGATTTGAGTTGAGTTGAGTTGAGATCATTGTGGATCATTGTTGTCATTAATTGAAGAGTGCATTGACATTCATTATTGAGTTCATATTTGAAGCTTTGCCTTGATAGATTTGTGTATGAGATTTGAGTGCTAATTGTACATGATTGATTGAGCCTTTGAGAAGGCCTTTGTGGATAATTTTAGGACAAATTTGTGGACAATTTTGGGACAGCTTTGTGGACAGTTTTGAGGATAGCTTTGTGGACAGTTTTAGGATAGATTTGAACAAATTCTTGGTGAGCTTGTTGGACAAATTTTGGGCAAGTTCTTAGTGAGTTTGCTAGAGCAGATTTGGACAAGTTCTTGGTGAGCTTGTTGAAGCAGATTTTGGGCAAGTTCTTGGTGAGCTTGCTATAGCAGATTTGTACAAGTTCTTGGTGAGCTTGTTGAAGCATATTTTGGGCAAGTTCTTGGTGAGCTTGCTAGAGAAGATTTGGACAAGTTCTTAGTGAGCTTGTTGGAGAAGATTTGGACAAGTTTTGTGTGAGCTTGTTATTCAGCATTGGACAGGTTTTGTGTGAGCTTGTTATTCAACATTGGATAGGTTCTGTGTGATTTTGTTATTCAACATTGGACAAGTTTTGTGTGAGCTTGTTATTCAGTTTTGGATAGGTTCTGTGTGAGCTTGTTATACAGAGTTGGACAAGTTCTGTGTGAACTTGTTATTTCCTAGCTTTGAGCAAATAAAAAAAAACATTGTATTGGATATTTTTGTGTGAAATATTTTAAGGATATCAGCTTGTGGAGTACCCCACATTGGGGGAACCACGATAAATCTTGTGTCTCAATTGTGTGTTGTGACTTGTGCTCTTTCTTACTACTGCCATCTGAGTTATTAATGCACACTGCTATATTTGGTTATTGCAATTAAGGACATTAATTGATATTGGTTTGGAAAGAAAGTGAAAAGTGTTCTTATACTGTTCACCCCCCCTCTCAGTATAAGCTTGTGTTCTTCAAACACTAATGGATACCATGAATGATTCCAACCTCATATTTCACAAGGCTTGGTACATAATACATGATAAGATTCATCCTCTCCTAGTATGACATTTATATACTATCTAAAGACCTTACATTTTGAAATATCCTTGATGATTAAATTCAAGGATGAAAATTCCCTTTTTTATGCCTATGGCGTAACCATCCAAGGTGGACATGATTTGATCCAAATTGGAAGGCTAGATACCAAATCCCTTATGGCTTTGTATCCCAATATGCAATATCCATATCAATCCTCGTCAGTCATCCAACTAACAACATTTTAGCGAACCTTATATATAGCATTATTGGTATTTTCATGCCTTGCCCATACCTTCCCAATCCTTTTCTATTATATCCCATTATTCTCATTATCTTAGAACCAATACCTTTGGTGTTCCTTTCAAAGCACCCAAAATCTTCATCCCCGCTATATTCTTCAATAATATGGTCTTCATCATAACCATCAATGACCTGATGAGATTCAACTTCCTTATTGTCTATTTATCATTCCTTTTATCTTTCTCTTTCTCTATAGAAGCATGAATTATTGCATTTTTGTGTTCATCGTCACTACTACTGGTGACCTAGACCAACTACCTCTTCCCTATGCTTATTCTTTTACCTTTATCTCCACTTGTTTTACATATCTCAACACTGTCCTTTCTCTCTTCAACTTTAACTTATAACCTTAAAGCTATTTTTTTGTACTCAGGTACACTATAGGATTGTTTTCCACCTTATCTTATTTGTATTTCAATGGGCTTAATATGTACTTCTTGCCATCCTTTTCAATAGTGTAGGTATTCACCCTATCATCATGCATTGCCTTTCTATCAAACTGCCATGGCCTTCCTAACAAGATATGACAAACATGTATAGGCATAACATCACATAATATCTTATCTTTGTAAGAACTAATTTAAAATTTCACCATACATTATTCAGTAACCAAAAAACTAATTTCCCTTTTGTAACCATGATATATTATACGAATTTGGATGTTCAATCCTCTTCAACCCAAGCTTTTTTACCATCTTTGTAGATACTAGATTGTTTGTACTCCCACTATTCACAATCACATTATACCATTTATCTCTTGAATTACAAATCATTCTAAATAAATTCCTTCTTTGCTCAGGTTCATGCACCTTCTTTTTCAGTTTCAACAACACCCTCTTCATCATAAGTGACTCTCCTTTTTCTAGTTCCTCGATGTGCTTTGGTGAAGAAATACTCTCTTCATCCACTTGTGCAATTTGGTTATGGAATTCCTTTCCATGCTTGCTAGTCTATTAAGCTTTAGGACACTCTTATGCTCTACGTCCTTATAATTATCTATAAAATTTGAAAATAAAACCACATCCTCTACCTCTACCAAATCAATCTTGTCCTCTTGATGATTCACCCTTTTCTTGGGTACTTTGGTTAAAATTAGTTTGAGAATTTCTAACTTCTCCTTCTTGCATATGTTCCACTCTACCACTATTTTATTGTTCTCTTCCTCTAGAGAATAATCCTCTTCCTTTGTAATTATTTTTTTGCATTCAAGTCAACTTTTATTTTTCCTTGAGTGCATATTTATATGCCTCTAGGATTGTTCTAATTTAAAGCAAACCAATTTCATCTTGTATGGATAACCTGAGCCCATTTATGTATCTTGCAGCTCTCTCCTTATCATATTTAATATGACTTGCTCTTATGGCTAATTTATATAATTCTTCCATATACTCTTTTTCTCCTAACTCCTTTTGCTTGAAGTTTTAGAGTCTTCTAAACAACCTAATTTGATAATCACTAGGTAGAAATTTTGATATTAATTTGACTACAAACTTATCCCATGTTTAAATTATATTCTTTTCCTTTTGCTATCTTCCAATTTGAACATGATCCTACCAAATCAAAGCATGTTCTTTTAGTCTCGTACATGCAAATTTAACTCATTTTGAATCCTCCATAGATTCATAGTCAAAGAATCTCTCCACATTTGTTATCCAATCAATCAACTTTTCTAGGTTTAAAATTCTATTAAATTTGGGACTCTCCATATTTGGATTACTTTCCATTTTTGAGATTGCTTGAATCAAATATTGCTTTGGTTCTTCTCCTTAATCTTCATCTCAAGTTTCCATGTGATGAGTTTCTTCTTCTTCAATGGCACACATCTTCTACTTAAACGCCCCTCTAGGCAGTTTTTATTGCTCAAGTTGAGTAGTAATTCCTCTTAGTATTTTTGTTATCTATGGGTTGGGGTCCCTGTGGTATTCCTCTTCCAAGTTGTATCATCTTTTATTCAATATAATTTGCAAACTCTTTAGTATGAAAACCTACTCTAATACCAAAATGATGTAGTCTAGGTGTAGGGGGTCAATTGAACAACAACCTCCCCTAGCAACAAAGGATTTATGGTTCACTCTTGTTAGAAATATGTTGAATATTTTCCATGTTATTTTGGTAGGGTTAACTCTAAAAGGTACTAGACACTCTCCATGTATCCTTGCCAGGGTTTGGGTAGTCGGACCCCGAGTAGGGATTCAAGGATGGCAACTCCTGATGGAAGTTTTAGGGTTTCTTAAGCTATTTTTAGACCCATATGGGTGGTTTAGGATAATTATTTGAACCCATGGTTTTTCTCCCATGGTATTGTAAAATTTGTTCTTGTGTTGTTATTTAATTGCACTTACATTAGGGTTTGAAGAGATATGAGAGATGAACATTATTGTATTGACGATGGTTAAGTTTATACAGTAAGGAGATATTATTGTGTTGGATTTTTCCCATAAGGGCTTCCCAAGTGAAATATTATGTTATGTGTGTATCTATTATCTTATTTTTCCTTTGATTTGTATTTACTATTTTTATAGACTTAGTTTATCAGGGCCTTTTGCTCTTCATTTGGTATTAGAGCTAGCTTTTTTAGCTTTGTTCGAGGAGTAAGGGTTTCAACCCTATGATAAATTAATTCTTGAGTGGGATTCATACACGAAATAATCTAGATGAAGGACAGTAATGGTAAGCACAGGTAGAGATTGAGAAATTTTATGGATAAAATTTTGAGCTATGGAAACTCAAGATGGAGGATTTGTTGGTTGATAGAGATTAGAGAATTGTAGTCCTAGGATTAAAATTGACATCAATGACATATGAGGATTATTTGAATATTGATAGGAAGGCAAAGAGTTCTATTATATTGTACTTATTTGATTTGGTATTATTGAATGTATCGACAGAGATCACAACAAAGTCGTTATGGGATAAGCTAGGAACTTTGTATCAAACAAAGTCACTGGTAAATAAACTCTTTCTTCAAAAGAAGTTGTATTCACTTCAGATGAATGATGGTGACTCTATGGATGAACATCTAAATGCTTTTAATACTATGGTAAGTCAATTAAACTTTGTTGAAGTAAAAATGGATGAAGAGGAAAAGTGTATTACTTTACTTTATTTATTACCTTATTCGTGGTAAAATCTAGTTATGGCTATCACCAATACTACTTCTACATTGAAAGTAGAGGATATAGTAGTAATATTGCTATCTGTGAAAATAAGACAAAAATATTATAAGGATTATCACCAAAAGGATGCCTTGGTTTTGAAAGGTTGTCCTCAAGAAAGAAGCAAAAAGAAATTAGGAGAAAGACAATCGAGATCTAGGGGTAAATCTATTTCTCTAAAAAAAATAAAATGTTGGAAGTGTGGTAAAATAAGGCATTATAAAAGAGACTACATATCTAAAAAAGTTGATAATAGTCGGTCATTTTATGAAGGAACTTATGTAGAAATGAAGACCACAAATGAAGATTCAGGGGACTTTTTCCTAACTACAGCATGCTCAAGTGAATGTCATGACTCATGGTTGATTGACTCAGGTTAATATGACTCCTCATAGAGAGGGTTTCTATGAATTTGAAAATATAAATGGAGGTGAAGTCTTCTTGGAAGACAATTCGGCATATAAAATAATAGTTCAAAGAAGAGTCAAGTTGAGGTTAAAATATGGAACAATTAAAATCCTTCCTGGTGTGTTGCATATTTCGGGTTTGGCAAGGAATATGATATCTATGAGTAAGATGAATTATGCGAGTGTGACTATGGTATTCAATAAGGATATATGCAAGATGTTTCATGGAGTCTTGGTGTTGGCAAGGGGATTTCATATAGAAAAACTCTATTCAAACTTGAAGCTAGCACTATAAGTATTTATTACAATAACTCTTCAGTTATAGAGGAGAATAATACGGTAGAAGTGGATTCGAGTATTACTGTAATGAAGACAATGTTGTCGCATCAATGCATGGGATATATTGGTGATAAAGACCTTCAAACATTAAAAAAAAAGATATGGCTAAAGGAATTTCCGATTTCTCTTTAAATTTTTATTTTTGTGAGCACTATGTTTTTGGAAAGCAAACCTGAGTCATGTTTCCTAGTAGTTCTACAAGATCTAAAGGAATTTTACATATAGTTCACAGTTATGTGTTTGGACCTACAAAAGTACCATCGTTAGGCAAATCTATCTATTTTATTACATTTATAGATGACTTTTCAAGAAAGACTTAGGTATATTTTTTATGAAATAACTTTGATATTTTTAATAAGTTTAAAGAGTTTAAGGCTCTTGTAGAAAATTAGATAGAGAAAATTATTAAGGTTTTGAGAAGTGAAAATGGTGGTGAGTATAAATCTAATGAATTTGAGCAATTTTACAAGGACTTTGGAATAGAAATGTAGAAAACAACTCTATATAGTTCACAATATGATGGAGTTGCAGAATGAACATAACATTGATGGATAAGGCTAGAAGCATGCTAAGTGGTGTAGGGTTAGAAAGGAAATTTTGGGTAAAAGCTTTGTTAATTACTTGTTACCTCATCAATAGATCTCCTACCTTAGCTTTGGTGGACAAGACTCCATAGGAAGTGTGGGCTGGCAATAAACCCTCTCTCAATCATATAAGGGTGTTTGGTTGCGATGATTATATGTATGTCCAAAAAGATAAAAGGACTAAGCTAGACTATAAATCTAAAAAATGCATATTTGTGGTTTATAGTATTGGTGTTAAAGGATAGAAGGTGTGGAACCCAAAAACACAAAATATTGTTTACAGTTGTAATGTGATCTTTAGAGAAACAAAAGGGGTTCCAAAATAGGAAATGCAACCAAGCAAATAACCTAAAATAGTTCAAGTAAGATTTTAATAGGAGGAAAAACTTATGGTAGAACCTGGTGCTACATAAGAATATGAACTACAAAGAGAATCAGAAGAGAAAATTTTAGAGGAATAAGGTGAGGAGGAAGCTAAATATGTAGAACCTAGAACTCCAAGTTTGAGGAGATCAGATCAAGTGAGAAGACTCCCAAAAATGTATAGCCCTTCAAATCTTTATTCTACATTTAATATACCAGTTAATGATGAAGAACCCAAGACTGTAAATGGTGCACTTTAGTCAAGTGAGAATAAGTCTTGGAAAAAGGCTATGGAGGAAGAAATGGAATTTTTGGATAAAAATAAGATATGGAACTTGGTGAAATTACCCCCTAGAAGAAAATCGGTTGGTTGTAAGTGGGTACTCAAGAAGAGGTACAATGTATAAGGAAATTTGGATAATTACAAGGCTTGCTCGATAGCAAAAGGATTTTCTCAAGTTGAGGGAATTAAATTTGGTGAGATTTTTTCTCCTATGGCTAAACTAACTTCAGTTCTTTTTGTTGGCTATTTATGTTATTTTTTATCTTGAAATAGAACAAATGGATGTAAAGACAATATTTCTACATGGTGAACTTGATGAAGATGTATATATGTCACAACTAGAATACTTTAGGATAAAAGGTAAAGAGGATTTGGTATACAAGTTAAAAAAGTCTCTTTACAGCTTGAAGCAATCTCCAAGAATGTGGAACCAAAATTTTGTTTTGGCATTTGGGCTTTGAAAAAGCAAAGCAAATCTATGTGTGTATTTTAAACAAGAAGGTGAAAATTTTGTTATCATTGTTTTGTATGTGGATAAAATGTTGTAAATTGGTAACAATAAGGAGATGATAAAGTTATTAAAATATTAGTTATATTCTAGAATTTGACATGAAGGATTTGGGGCTACAAAATTTATTTTGGGTATGGAAATATAATGGGATCGTGCAAATAGAATGTTATGGCTTAATCAAAGGAAATATGTTGATTTGATACTACAGAGGTTTATGATATATAATTGTAAACTAGTATGTACTTCATATCCTGTTGATCAAAAGTTATCTATTGAATAGTGTCCTAAAACAGATAAGGAAATTGAAGAAATGCATCATGTTCCTTATGCTAGCACTATTGGTAGTTTGATATATGTAATAGTTTGTACTAGACCTGATATTGTACATACAATGGGAGTAGTTAACAGATATATGTTCAATCTAGGAAAGGAACATTGGACTATTGTGAAGAGGATATTTAAATACTTGTGTGGAACTTCTCTGTTATCTATTACCAAGGAAAATCTAAAGATAGTAATATTGTAAATCTATAAGTTTTTATGGATGTTGACTAGGTTGGAGATCTATACAAGAGAAGATCCATGAGTACTTATGTTTTCAAACTATTTAGAGGGATATTAAGTTGGATGAGTAAAAAGAAATCAGTGGTTGCTTTATCCACAACAAAGGCAGAGTACATTATGGCAACTTATTCCTGTAAAGAAGTAGTGTGGCTACAGAGGTTGTGTTCAACATTTGGTCTTAAGAAAAAGGCTATGAGAATTGACAATGACATTCAGAGTGCAATTTCTAGCCAACAATCTTGGTTTTCATGATCAGTCAAAACATATTGACATTAAGTACCATTTTGTGAGATTTATGGTTGAAGATTATTGGGTGATGCTCGAGAAATTTGACACAAAGAATAATGCTATTAATTAATTAACAAAGGTTGTACCTACTCAAAACAGTTCTTGATGTAAAATATCTATTGGCATGGTTGCCCTTGACAGTTAACAATGGTAGTTTTTAACCCCTATGGAAAGTATTCCACAATTGGAAGAATTTTGGAAATATGTTGAATATTTTCCATGTTATTTTGGTGAGGTTAACTCTAAAAGGTATTGGAAACTCTCCATGTATCCTCATTAGGGTTCAATATCGAGCCGGGCATCGAGCAATGGTTTGGGGATGATAGCCCCCGACAAAAGTTTTAGGGTTTCTTAAGGTACTTTTAGACCCATATAGGTGGTTTAGGGTTACTTATTTGGACCCATGGTTTTTTGCCCATGGTATTGTAAAATCTATTCTTGTGTTGTTATTTAATTACACTTGCATCAGGGTCTGAAGAGAGATGAGAGATGAATATTATTGTATTGGAGATGGTTAATTTTATACAATATAGAGATATTATTATGTTGGGTTTTTTTCCCATAAGGGTTTCCTAGGTGAAATACTATGTTATGTGTGTATTTATTATCTTCTTCTTTATTTTCCTTTGATTATGTATTTACTATTTTTCTAGATTTAGTTTATCGGGTCCTTTTGCTCTTTTTTATCTATAGATTTATCGTTATACAAAAACCTCAAGGCGTTAGTATCTGATGCAATATTTGTATTTGAACACCTCACAAGGTGGTTAGTCTGAGGGCCTAGGGTGGCGGTTAGTCCACTAAGTTAAATTCTTGAGATGTAATGGTTAGTCCAACACCCCCTCTACGATGTAGCTCGAGAGGATTTGATCTTGGGTGAGGCTCTGATACCATTGTAGAGTTGTCATTACACCAAAACCTTGAGGTATTAGTGTTTGATACAATCTCTGTATTTGAATACCTCACAAGGTGGTTAGTCCCAGGGCCTAGGGTGGTGGTTAGTCCACTGAGTCAAATCCTCAAGATGTGATGGTTAGTCCAATAAATCTCACCCATAGTGTAATATTTGGTTTCGTTATGTTTTACATGTTATAGATGATGTATTCATACTTTAGCCCTTAGTTTAAAAGGTTCTCATATGGATTTCCTATATATGGTTCCTTCTACAATTGCTTTTAGATGATAGTATAGGTGACTACAAGCAGATGGTGATAACATGATAATATCTTGTGACAACAATCTTCTAGATGACAAGATGATACTTCTTGTGGTGATAACTTATGGTAAGTTACAAGACAACAACCTCCAAGATGACAAGATGAAATTTTTTAAGTAGGGAACTTCTAAGTGAACAATGTGGTAGTCCCTTAACGATCACTTTACCTCAAGATGATAGTCTCAAAATGACCCCTTCCTTTAGATGACTCTTTGCTCCAACGATGTCCTTCAAAAAACTCCCCTTTATGATGGCACCTCCCACAACTACATCCTTTTACCCTAATGATTTCCCTTATGAAAGCGCTTCCTTGATGACACACACAAACCAACACTTGCTACATTGACACTTCCTTGATAGCATGCACTATGTGCTAGATGATACTTTCTATGTCGTCAATTCCTTGACAACACACAATAGATAACAACTTTCAAGTTGGAAAGATGATAATTACTAGATATGTTTTCATAATGACACTCCTCACAATGTATCCCAAGATGGCATAAGCTATATCACACTTCTAATACGACAATGATGCAATTTTTACTTTTCTTAGATATTTTTCCTTAGATGACTCTTGGCTTGATGGCAAGACTTAGATGATAATTACCCTTCCTCTAAAATGGCTCTCTCATTTCTTCCCCTAAAATAGACTCTTCATACGAACTATTACAAAATTTCCCCTCACCTATAAACCTGCACACACACTAATCCATGAAATCTACCACATACAAATCAAATAACACAAAGCATATGTCATTTAAACAAACACACAAAACAAAATTCAAGGTGAATAGCAATGGTATTGCCCATATATTAAATAACTCTACATCAAATATTTTTGCATCCTTCTCCCTTCTCATGGATGTATTTGCACTATTTTATTTTACTCCCATGCCATTTCTTATTCCTCTTCTATTATCTCTTTATGCACACCTACTCTACTCTCTTCACCTCTTGAACCTCTTTTAATTTAAGGCTGAAGAAATAATTACTTTCTAACTACCACCAAATGGTTTCATAATGACCATCAGATAGTTGGCCTTCCATTTTCTCATGTGGAAGCTCTTGCATTAATTATTTTGGTTATGAATACTAATTCCTTGGTGTTGCTTCCCTCATAATGGGGATTTTTCTTATTTCTCCCTCTTTTATGACCAATGTAAACCATTTCTTTATAATTTTTTAATGCAATATATCTTTTGAAGGGTTGTTGTTTTCATTATTTGAATGTTCATGAAAAAAATTGATATTTTGAATGTTTGTGCCAAACGTGAATTGGTGTTTATTGAAACAATACTATTTTTATGAAACCTTTTGTGTTAGTGTATAATTAAGATGGACAAGATCTTGCAAATATTTTCTTATTGTTTTTCCATTGCTACTTCTGATATGTTTCCATATGTGATGTATGTGGTGGTGCTATATTGTTTACACGAGAGTGTATACACTTCAAATTTGGTTAAAGTTTCAAATTCATTTGAATATATCCATATAATACCTTACTATGGCCAAATATAACATTTGTATATATGGTCTTATTCTTAGATTTACATCAATGGAACTAGATGCAACATATTAATAGGCACATTCAATAGAATTTCAAAGAAATTATAAGATAAATGCATTTTTTGGATTTATATTTTTTACATGCATTACATAAGGTTTGAATAAACATTGCATTGGATGTATCATAGTGTACTTATATAGTAAATTGTCTTCTTTCAAAAATAATGTTTTATCTATCAGTACCATGATCCATCCTTATGCTTTAAAGTAATTGTACATCATATTATGTAATTCATGGCTATTTATTAAGGATGCACTAGAAATATTATTACTTTTCTTCAATGTAATGGCGTTACATCACTTAAATTTTCTAAAAGCACATGATATTCAGGCAAACTTTAAGTTTTTAGACTTTTCAATAAATAGGTTGGGCTTGAAAATTCCTATGATGCTTACCAAACAATGAAAATATTTTGTGGGATTGTTGAGGTTAGATAGAACTTTGTTGACTACATCTCAAATGCCCTTGTTTAGGGATTTTAGTCATTATTAAATATCATGATGCTAGTTTATAGATAATCATGCCAATACTTACTTTATAGTTATATTTAATATTTGGATGCTTTACTCTTTTATTTATATCGGTATTCAAAATGTTGATTAGATATTTAAAAAAAAAGTAAGTCCTTTGTTCTATAAAAAAAATACGTGTGTTGTTTCATAAACTATTATAGCCACTATTTAGTAATTTATGCTTTTAAGTTTTTTTTTTTTGATTGGTTGAAATGCTTTTAAGTTAATCTCTAAAATCATTCTATTTTTGAAGTGGATTCAAGGCTTCTAATTGTTTTTTAGAGGAAGGTTTGTCCTAATAGAATCAACATATTCTTGTTTAATCAATAATAATGAAAATATTAAAAAGCGGTTACAAACACACTCTAGATCACTAAAAGGGACATTTCTATAGGTATTTATGAAATAAAAATTATGATAACCCTAAGAATAGACTTAAACAACAACAAGAGTACTTTATTGGGTAATATAATATTCAAAAATGCATTATTATATTTGTTCATTATATGCACTTCAATACGCGTGGCAGATTAATTAATATTAGGGTCATAACATCTAGGTTCATCACTTCCTATAAAATATGGGGTGAATATTATACAAAGGTAATCTAAAATTTGCTTTCATTTTATGGAGAATTAAAGACAATGCAATTTGAAAAATAATAGAGTATAACAAACAAGAACATAGAAATATATAATTTTTTTAGCAGAATGACTTTATTGCTTAGAAAATAGAGTATAATGCAAGCAATATTTAAGGAGATATGTGAAGCTATAACATTGCATCCATTACATACTATAATTTTTTTATATTCAAGGGTGCATCTCTCTTTATACAATATTTTGTGGAGTTGGAAAGCCAACAAAATTAAATATGGAAACCACTTGTATTAGATATGAAAAATAATATGTATGGAAATATGGGGTTCACCTTTCACAATATTCAAAGTGTATATTAAATTAAATATGTATTCACATAACTTGTCCTTTTTTATTTTGAGTAATGTGCCAACATGACTAGAGATGTATTTTGGATGCAAATATCTAAAAATATAAACTTACAATTTTTAGCAAATAAATTATTTTGGATTTTAATAAACCTCCAAAATACTTTAAGTATTTCCCCTATGAGATGGTTATGTCACATGTCTAGATTAATTGTTCCCCTTGAAAAAGCAATAATCCTCATTGAATCAATCATTTGTTTTCAAATAAGTTATATGTGGTTTCTATTGGGGACCACTCCTATCAAAATACCAAAATATTACATTTATTGCTAGGACAATTAAACTATATACATAATTTCATTTTATCAAATATGTTCTTCATTTCATTTTCTATCAAATATATTCTTCATCTTCCTCAATCTGCTATGTTTTTGTAATCAATTCCTTCACATAATTTTCATTGAAGGATATAGAAGCATCAAACCATTTTCTTCTTCATTTTTCCTTTGCTTACACCATAATATAATATTTTACTTTGAACTACTAACCAAAGGAATATTCAGGCCTTACTGAGGGTCTCTAATGACCAAACAATCTTCAAAATAAAATCACAGGTAGTAGGTATTTTTGTTTATTTTAAATCTACATATCCCCACTTGACCAAGTATCCAACATCTCTTTATAGATTCCCATGGGGTTCATAATTGGTCATGTCTACCAAGAATATGGAGTCGCATCTTTATATTTATTTTTGGCTTTCCAAATTCATATCCCTTTGAGTTTCTTTTTCTCTTTGTTCTTGGTTTGACAACCTTCCTCTCCTTTTTCCATTCCTACTAACACTTTCATCTTCATCATTCTCTTCTATTTTTCACATTGTTCATAATGACACTAATCTTCTAAAGATTTATGCTCCCCTAGAGAATTTTAAATACAAGGAATAGCCTCACAAACACTTTCTTCTTTATGTTTCCATAGAAACCCTAAAGTACAAGGATGATCTCCATAGTAATAAATTTCTTATGCAACCCTTGAAAAAGCAAGGAAAGGATATAGAAACAAAACAAGCCTAATCTAGAGATAAAGTGTTCGGAGGAATTTGTTTAAAAATAATATGCTATGAGTGCAAAGACAAAATATATTACATGATCAATTTCCCTAGTGAGGAATCTACTTCAAGAACAAAGAATAAGAATAAAGGTAAGGAAAACACATAAAAACAAGAAAAATCAAATGATAAACTATGATAGGGTAATTACAAACTATCCGTAAGACCGCATAGGTATAAACTTGTTGACTACACTTCACAAGACACGCACACTAGTATGTACAAAAAACAAGTTCCACAATAAATAGGTTGATTAGTGGTATCACTTGGTAATGAATCCAAAAAATAGGATTTAGCACATAGTAAATTCTAGACTTACCATGATAAAAATTAGTTATCATTAGTAAAATTGGAATTATCATAGCTTGAGACCCTGGTGAAGGTCCATGTCTGTATACTAGTTTGAAGCATCTAAAATTCTCACCTAGCAACTCCACTCAAAGAATAAATATCTAGAAGCAACCATTTAGAAAGATACTATATTGAGGTTTTAGTAAAGATATCAGTCTACCTACTCATAGAGCAAATGCAATATTCACTTGGTAACTCTACTCAAAAAAAGGAATCTAGAAGTTTATGAATGAGATACCTACCACCAAAACATGTGTTTTTGTCAATCTTCAAGTGTTGCTCCCACCACTTAACACCATTCTGAGAAGAAGAAGAGTTCCAATCTAAAATATGGTTGCTCCATCACTCAAAGAATCCCTTGTTTAGAATTACAGAGGTCTATTGAGACCCCTTGGTCCATTGGCAATATGGAACGATATACTAATGTTTGCACTAAAATATCTCCCATACTTCTCTTGGGAAGACATGATGACTCTGATTGAGCATCTAAACCATATGGTGAGCCTACGTGTGTTTCATAATGTAACAGAGCAAAATGTGGCTCTAATATAATTGGTGGTCTCAATTAGAGGTAAGGATCATGAGTGGTGTATTGCGCTTCAACCTCACTCAATTTTTGACTGGGATCAACTTGTTTCCTTATTCATAGAAAGGTTTAGAGAGAAGGTAGATGGGGTTTCTCTCTTGGAAAAACTATCAACCATAAAGAGAACATTGTTGGCAATTTGAGGTATTTTATGTTGTCATTGATGTCACATGGATCACATTTGGTTTTGGTGGCCAAAGTATTTCATATATAAGCATTTATGACATTTTGGAAAGCATGGAAATTTATAAGGTTTTTGTGAAAACAAAGGCAGGAAAAATAAAAGGTTTTATTTAAAACCATGGATGGTAGATTTGAAATGGGTTTTTCTTAAAACTCGGTTTCGGCTTTTGTTTCGTTGAAAATGGTGTTATGGTGATGGAGATATTTAAATTTAAAGATTTAAGTTTAAATTTAAATTAATTTAAATTAAAAATTAATAATTTATTTATTTTCGATGTCAAAATGAGGAGGCACATAATATCTATAGCCGACGTCAAAAAATTTTAAGGGAGGCATATATTAATATGCCATCAAATGTTTTTCAAAAGCTAAGGACTCGAAATTTTATTTTGCAATCGATTTGCCAAGGTACAGCGTGGTGTGGAGAGTGCAAAGCTTTCGATTCGCTAAGGCAGTAAAAGGGGGAAGAATTTTTTCGAGTCCATCGAAGAGAGGAGGAAGAAAGGTAAGGGAAGTCCCTTACCAAATGCCATAGGCGCTTGTGGCCTAGCGGCAAGAGGAAAGTGCATAGGGTGTTGAAGCGCCAGCAGATCCCAGTTTCAAACCCACCGATGCTGGTTTTGCAAGGAAAAGGGAGAACCTTTTTGTGCATGTGATTTTTGAGGGCAAGTTCATAGGAGGCAAGAAGGAAGTCTTGCGCTCTTGGTGTTGTGTGAGCAGTGGCTCACGTGGTTGTTGGCACCGTCGTTTGAGTTGTGCAAGGGTAGCGACAGGGGATCAAATCCCACTGAGGTTAAAAGGCAAGTTTTAATTTTTAATAATATTTTATTTTTCTAAGGTTTACTAGGAGAGATAAGGTTTGAAATGCATGTTGTGAAAAGGAAATATTTCTGGTGATTTTCCTTTTAGAAGTATATCATATTATATATCGTTGGAAACCTTATTTCGAGGGCTATTTGATTATTTTGTTTAGAAGGAGAAATAAGGTGTACATAAAGAGATATTTTTATTTTTGTAAAGGGGTTCAAGTGAATGTTGTTTTGTTCTTTTCAAAGTGTGTTGAGTGTGGCAGATTTCCCTAGGGGTTTCTTCATCTTCATAAAAGGTATGGGCACATTCTCCTATTGATTTTTTATGGTGGTTGATTTCTGAAATATCATTGGAGGAAAAAGGATTGTTTGTGTTTTCCCTTTTGAAAGTGGTTGGTTGAATGCTTCAAGGTTTTATGAATTGAGAGTTGTGTTTAAACCTTTTTTTATAAGCATAGTTGTTGAAACCCATTGGTGTTGAAAGAACATGAGTTAGAAAAGAACATGAGTATCATTGTTATGTGAGATTTGTGGTTGAGCATTGTTGGAAACATTTGAGTTGGTTGATACATACTTGGACTAGGGTTGTGTGAGAGAGAGTTGTCCCTTGTGGTGATTGAGTTTAGAACATATTGAGTCTCTAACAATTCTCTTTATGGTTCTATAAGACTTGAGTTGATTTGAGATTAATTTGGGTTGAGAGTGAGATTAGAATATATTGAGTCTCTAACAATTCTCTTTATGCTTCTATGAGTTGAATTGAGTTGAGTTGAGATTGATTTGGGTTGAGAGTGAGATTAGAACATATTGAGTCTCTAAAAATTCTCTTTATGCTTCTATGAAGTTGATTTGAGTTGAGTTGAGTTGAGATCATTGTGGATCATTTTTGTCATTCATTGAAGAGTGCATTGCCATTCATTGTTGAGTTTATATTTTAAGTTTTGCCTTGATATATTTGTGTATGAGATTTGAGTGCTAATTGTACATGATTGATTGAGCCTTTGAGAAGGCCTTTATGGATAATTTTAGGACAACTTTGTGGACAATTTTGGGACAACTTTGTGGACAGTTTTGAGGATAGCTTTGTGGACAGTTTTGGGATAGATTTGAACAAGTTCTTGGTGAGCTTGTTGGACAGATTTTGGGCAAGTTCTTGGTGAGCTTGCTAGAGCAGATTTGGACAAGTTCTTGGTGAGCTTGTTGAAGCATATTTTGGGCAAGTTCTTGGTGAGCTTGCTAGAGCATATTTGGACAAGTTCTTGGTGAGCTTGTTGAAGCATATTTTGGGCAAGTTCTTGGTGAGCTTGCTAAAGAAGATTTGGACAAGTTCTTAGTGAGATTGTTAGAGCATATTTGGACAAGTTTTGTGTGAGCTTGTTATTCATCATTGGACAGGTTCTGTGTGAGCTTTTTATTCAGCATTGGATAGGTTCTATGTGAGTTTGTTATTCAACATTGGACAAGTTCTGTGTGAGCTTGTTATTCATTTTTGAACAGGTTCTGTGTGAGCTTGTTATTTAGAGTTGGACAAGTTCTATGTGAACTTGTTATTCATATTTGGACAAGTTCTGTGTGAACTTTTTATTTCCTAGCTTTGAGCAGATCAAAGAAATCATTGTATTGGATATTTTTGTGTGAAATATTATAAGGAGATCAGCTTGTGGAGTACCCCACATTAGGGGAACCACATTAAATCTTGTGTCTCAATTGTGTGTTGTGACTTGTGCTCTTGCTTACTACTGCTATCTGAGTTATTAATGCACACTGCTATATTTGGTTATTGCAATTAAGGACATTAATTGATATTGGTTTGGAAAGAAAGTAAAAAGTGGTCTTATATGGTTCACCCCCCTCTCAGTATAAGCTTGTGTTCTTCAAACACTGATGGAGACCATGAATGATTCCAACCTCATATTTCACAAGGCTTGGTACATAATACTTGATAAGATTCATCCTCTCCTAGTATGACATTTATATACTATCTAAAGACCTTACATTTTGAAATATCCTTGATGATTAAATTCAAGGATGGAAATTCCCTTCTTTATGCCTATGGCATAACCATCCAAGGTGGACATGATTTGATCCATATGGGAAGGCTAGATACCAAATCCCTTATGGATTTGTATCCCAATATGCAATCTCCATATCAACCCTCATCAGTTATCCAAATAACAACCTTTTAGCCAATCTTAGTCTTACTAGTAGTGATCACTTTGCGACATACTCCTCTTTTTGTTCCAAAACCATCTACTTTAGATAAATCTAAAATTGAATCAATGAAAAGTCTACTTAAGTTGGTCACCAATAAAATGTTGTCTATGAAGAGGTAATAAAATTCCTAGAGATTCCAATATCATAATAATCTAAGACCTCACTTTCAACAAGGAAACCAGAGTAATAGACCTCCTTATGATGGCTATCCAAACCCCAATTTTAGGCCAATAACTAGGAACAAAACCAAAATAAAAAAAATAGTGTTGGTACCAACCCTACCGTAATAAGAGATAGCTCCCATCCAAAACAATTATATAAAGGAATCTACTTCTTGGTACTATCCCTATGCAAATTTCCACTCTGCCCAAATTTATTTCCTAAAAATTGCCCAACCATTTGTAGTAGAATCTAGGGAGGTAATGAGTACCCAAGTTGCCACCTCTTATTCAAGATTTTAGGCACAAACAACAAGCCAACCTCCCCATGTCTCATATATACCTAACTAAGTGGTGTGCCTCCAAAGCAAGTCCTAGTAACATGGGATGAGGAGGAGGTATATGTGGTAGTTGATAAAATTGGTAACCTAGTAGTCAGTAGACCATAAGCTCAATTTGATTATGACAAGAGCCAACAAACGAGAAGTGGAAGAGTAGGAGAAATACAACCAAATATCCTCAAATCCCTATAAATGGCTATATGGGCCTAGAAAGGATCCTCCTATAGTAATTCCACCAAGATAAAACATACCAAAACCTTTGATGGTGAGCAAGCCAAGAGCTCTAGAAGTTTTGAAGTAACCCGTACTCTAGTCATAAACCACAAAAATCTCTTAATTAGTTGTAGACATGCCTAAAGCTCAGTAGGTGTCAGTTACTTCTCACAAGACAAATTTTATAAGATCATTCAATATGGTTGACCATTTGAAGAAATCCACCATGGTTATTCCCATTTAGGATATCTTGTCCATCTCTGAGCAGAAAGACTAAAGGTGTTATAAGAGAAAACGAAGAAGATACAATAAAATAAACCTACAGTATTGCAAATATATGCCAAGTCAGTAGGCCTAAACCTCTCCCCTTCTATTTGGCAAGTAATTTTGTCATGCCAAAAGGAGTGGCAAATGCCTTGGAAATGGGCTACCAACATATGAATAAGAGAGTGGTACAACTGAATGGTAATGCAATTCAAATCTTGGGGGTGTTAAAGAAGCTTTCCCTCACTTTGTATGCCTTTTCGAGCTTGACTGTAACACAAGACATAACAATAATTGGTCTCTTATCATATTTTAAAATTTGCTTATCAAGAGACTTTACTACTAAGCTAGGAGGATATTTTTATCTAGACTGGTTCCTAATGGTCTTGAGGACTTAGTACAAGAATAGAATAAAAAAATAATTTGAGTCACTCTATCTACATCACATTGAACACTTACAGACATTTGGGCTAGGCCCTGACTAGATTTTGATTACAAAGGAATGGTGTGAGTCAAAATTCTTTATGGATGAAATACACTCCTTTATCCCAGATGATTAGATGGACCAAATGGGAATCTAAAATATGGGATCATGATCCTCCTAACGCATACAGATCTATAGACATGGGCTAAACACAAAGTACAGTCATACCCTAACCCAATCAAGGTTGTATATATATATATATATATAAGAATTTTATTTTAAGTATTTTATTTATGTAGAGTTAAATCCTTAACGAATCATCATATGTCAGATGCTCGCACCATCCCAAACACTCTTGGCAAAAGTTGTGTCAAAAGTCTAAAGATTATTTTGTGCCAACATAGGGGTCTCGTAGGAAAGAACAATGAGAATTCAAATATCAATGACTGGGAACATAGTAGGAAGCTTATAACATAAGAAGAAGGCTAAAGTATCCTACATACCAAATCAAATAATTTAGATCTTTGCAAGTTCCAAAAAGCAATATCTATCATAGATGACCAATTGGTCAAAGATTAGAGCAACTATGGAAGCTATCAGAATGGTGATGCACATGGATGAAGACCAACCAATCAAGCCAATCAATGGATGATATTCAAATTTAGGGTAACTATTTGAGAAAAGTGCCAATGATGGAAAGTCAATCATGAGGCTTTGTGAGTGGCTAGTTATAAAAGAATTTTTTTTATTTTTTTGCCAAAATATTCTTGTAAGATGGAATTAATGTCCCATATGCAGTTAGATGTATTGAATATCAAAGCAACCTCCACCTTAGCCTTGTCTAAAGCAAAAAGAGCCTAGCATAGGGGATTGAGTATAAATAGATATATTTTGGGATGTGTGAAAATCTTATGAAGGTGGATCTATAGGGGAGAAGGATTGGTAGTGCAAAGTGACAAGCCTCCTACCATAGTTTAATGAGCATGGGATCATAAATGCATGGCATGCAAATGAAAGGTAGCAAATGCATGAGGAAAAAATGAATGTTTCTATAAATAACTCTTTCCTCATCTAGCATCATCTTTACCAAAACCCATAGCACTTTTTTGAGGCATAATAAGTTGTTGAAGAACATAGTCACAAAAGGGAAATAGAAGAAAGCAAGAGTACAATTTTCTAAATAAACACTAGTAAAATATAGAAGAAGAGGACTTTTAGTCGTGCAACAACCTCTAAGGCCAATGTTTCTAGACCAAATGAGGCACATTCATCCAGGGCTCCAAAGGTACCTATGCCAACTTATACCTCCAATATTAAAATATTGAAAGACCCAACAACAAACTTCTTAGAGCCAAAGATTTCAAAGAGGACCAAGTTTTTGAGGGAGAGAGCATGGCAACAAGTCAGGGTTACACATCTGATAAGCTTCAGGACAAGAATCTGCAATCGTTACTTGGCACAGTACCTAGTGCTTAAATTTCATTTTGCTATGAAGTAATTGTAGTGTGTACAAATTTTTATTAACCAACCACTTAAGAAATTAGGTCCTTGGATGGGTGTTTCAAAATAAATACTATTGGAGATTTAATCTAAAAAATGTTGCTTTTTCCAAAAGGGAAATTACATATTAATGTGGAAGAAGAGGAGAAAACTTTCAATGCACTACCAAACCAAGTCAAAATGGACTTCCTAAGCACTGAGTGTAGAAACTTGAACCTAGATGATCCAATGCTAGAAGGTGCTTTATTTATCAATATGTTCAAGGTAAATGTGAAGGATGATTTGAGCATATTAGCCTTCATCTTTGGGATGGAACATGATAAAAATGTTGACCCTACCCATCTAAGTATTTTATACAAAGTGAAACATGTTTCAAGAAATGGATAAATAAATTTAGACTTCATCGAGTTGATTGTTGAGATGATAAAGGAGGGATTGAATAATTTTGTAGCCACTTCAAGTATTTAAGCATTCATCATTCTTGGAACATCTAATTCTATTTCAAAACCTGAGACCATTTTTGGGTCTAAATCCAAAGTGGATAGATGAGAAAGGTAAGGATGTGTCGATGTATTCTTGGATGGAGGGATTGATAAATAATTCTTCCTATTATTCTTTTGTAGAGCATTTATCTACTATGGTTATTATACTTTTGAGAGGTTCCCCGCTAGAGCACCTTTTAGAAAGTTTTCACTCATTTGTGGATGGGACACTCCCTATGGATTGGTATTCTATTTAAGAAAGAACCATCATTAGGATGCATGGATTCAACTTTACCTTGTACTTACTTCCTAAATTTATCCTAGATAGTCTTTTTGCTTTAGAAGTATTTAGGCAACTAGACCTGATTGATTACAAGCACACAAATGGGAAGGCAAAGACATTAAACTATAGGACTCTGATTAGTTTGGGAGGAAAGCTCTTGTAAATAAATAAAGTTGTCTCTATTATATAGGACAACCTGAAAGAGTTAGGACTTAAGCAAATAGAGGACAATTAGAATTATGATCCTCAAGGAAGGTTTATTTCATACTTGAAGAACATCAAAGGACCAAATTTTGATCATGAACATAGAACTAAAGTTAATATTCTATGAAATACAATAGATGAAACTAGAACATGCCCTCTTAGCATGCTTATTAAACCTCCACCAAAGCTTAGAATATATGAGTCTTTCTACACAATAATGGGTAAAGTCAACCCACAAAGCAAAATCAACATCAAGAAGAAAGATGATAAGAGGGAAATGCATTGGAAGATGCCCATGATCAAGGCTTGGCTGATAATGAGGCAATAAATTGGTAAGAAATAAGAGGATCCTGACATAATACCTGAAGATCAAGAATTCAATAGACTATACAATGAAGATCAACCATATGTTGAAAGCTCGAGGTCAAATTAGTGGAGTGAGGAAGAGACAAGTCTTAAGACATTCCAAAGGATAAAAGCAACAAGAGAAGCAAAGAAGTAACTCAAGAACCTCCATCTGAAGCTTCTAGAGAAGGATTTTCTACCATGACTCCTACAAGTACTACAACACATTAACCCCTGTTGGAAATATTGAGCATATTGTTGTCATTGATGTCAAAGGATACATGAGGCAAAAATATTTTGACGTCAAAGGTGCAATGGTTGTCAAGGAAAAAATATTCCCCATGGTTGTGAAAGCAAAGCAAAGAAAATATTCAAGCAAAGGGTTATAATATTTAAATTTTAAATTTAAATATTATTAAGAGAGTTTAAAGTTGCAAGGGACAAAGGATTAAAGAGATGGACAAGAGTTTAAAGTTACATGGGTCAAATGAATAAGAAAAAGAAAAAGGTTTGATTAGCAAAAGACAAAGGTTAAGAATTAATATTATAATATTTGAAATATTATAATATAAAAGGTTGAAAAAGCAGGAGGCGCCAAAAGTTTATGAAGGCAATAAAATATTGAATATTTCAAATGAGCACCAATGTCTAAGGGAGAGGCACAAATGTCATAAACCCACAAGCAAAGTTAATAAGCACCAATGTTTCCTCATAAAGTCCAAAATCCATATATATATGAGTGATAATAATTCATTTTGGTGATAGTTCGATGTCGAAATATATGTGCACGCAATTCAAAGAGTGATCTGACACAGGTAGTGCAAACAATAGCAAATATGAGTAAGAGTATATAAAAAGTCTTGGCAGTGGAGAAGGAAGTGAACTTAATATTTTTATCTGCCATTTGACGTCATCCGTTAGGGTAGCCCAGGCGGTGGTTGGACTTGTGCTAAGTCGTTGCGTGAGAGGAGGTGCATGGTTTGAAGCTCATCGACACTAGTTTTGATTTGATTTTTTTTTTGAAAAGCACGACGAAGAAGACAAAAATGTTGATGCACATTTGAAGTTCCATCTGCTTGGTTATCCCAAGCAGTCACGAGCTGCATTTGGGCGCTAGAGGTTAGAGGGTCAATTCACACCAGCACCAACAAAATTTTTATATGAGGTATTTATAAATGTTTTAATCATTTTTGAAAAGGAGTTATAAGGGTGTATGGTATAAATATTTTTATTTTGGAAAATAGGAGGTATAAGGGTATATGGTATAAAATATTTTATTTTTGCAAATAGGAGTCATAAGGGTGCATGTTATAAAGTCTTTTATTTTTGCAAATAGGAGTTATAAGGGTGTATGCTATAAAGTCTTTATTTTGCAAATATTATAAAGGGGAGCAATAAGGATTTATGATATAGAGTTTTATTTTGAAAATTTCAAAAAGGAAATTAAGGGGATATTGTTGTGTTTTCAAAGTATTATTTTGATATGCAAAAGAAAGGAGAAATAAGGTGTAATTGTGATTTATGTTATTTTGTATTTGGCATATTATAAAAAGGGGTTGTAAAGTTCTTGATAAGGCTTTACTTTGAGAGTGTTAGAAAAGGAGATTTGCTAACCTGTTTTTGAAGTGGCAAAAGAAAGGAAAATTATTTTGAGATAGGTTTTTGAAGGCTCATCATCATTGTGGTAGATTTAAAGGTATGTTGATTTAATTCCCTTCTCAAGAAAGTTTTGTTTGAAGAAAGTAATCTTTGTTGTCATGAGAGTGGAGGTATAAGGATTGGTTTGATGTGCATTAGTGTTTTATTGAAGTTGGAAGTAATCATGAATTATTGTTGAAAGAAATTGAAAATATATGTGCTAGGGTTTGAGAACAAAGTTGTGCATTATTTTTGAATGAATTTGAAAATATACTAGCAAGGGTTTGAGAGCAAAATGGTGCATTAACTTTGAGTCATATTGGGAATGAACTTGCAAGGGTTATAGACCAATCTTGTGAAGCAAATCTATGCATTAGTTTTGAGTGATATTGGAAATAAATTTGCAAGGGCTATAGACCAATCTTGTGAAGCAAATCTATGCATTAGTTTTGAGTGATATTGGGAATAAATTTGCAAGGGCTATAGACCAGTTTTGTGAAACAAGTATGTACATTGGTTTTGATTAATTTTGGAAGTACATAAGAAGGTCATCTATCAAGTGCTAGACTAGAGTATCCTTTTGAATGCAATGAATGTGAGACATGTGAAAGCGATAGACTTAATAAATATGTGAAGAACATATTGAGCATTTGTTAGTGCATATCATTCTCTATATGTTCAAGAGGTTAAACGAATTCTGGGTAGAATATGTCTAAACTTCTTTAGTTGAGGAAAGCACATTGAAGAATAGATAAAGCACTTGATACATCATTATGCAAGATAGATAAACATTTTGTATACAATGTTTAAAACATAGTTGAGTAGGTTTTATGAGCAAGTTGAGGAGGATCTTTGAGCAGAGTTATGAGCAGGTTTGAGTAGATTTGTGAGTAGGTTTGAGCAAAGTTACAAGCAGGTTTGAGCAGGTTTTGAGAGAAGATTTGAGCAAGCCTTGAGTGTAGGCTTGGAGCAGATTTGAGAAGATTTTGGTGAGGCAGATTTGAGCAAGCCTTGCATGTAGGCTTGGAGCAGATTTGAGCAGGTTTTGGTAAGCAAATTTGAGCAAGCCTTGTGAGAAGGCTTGGAGTATATTTGAGTAGTTTGGTGAGCATATTTGAGCAAGCCTTGTGAGAAGGCTTAGAGTAGATTTGAGTAGTTTGGTGAGCAGATTTGAGCAAGCCTTGTGTGTAGGCTTGAAGTAGATTTGAGCAAAGGGGATTGGTGTCTCCTATGGATAGAGGTCCGCAAACTAGAGCAAAGGGGATTGGTGTCTCCTATATACAGAGGTCCATAAACTAGAGAAAGGGGGATTGGTGTCTCCTATGGATAGAGGTCCATGAACTAGAGCAAAGGATATTAGTGTCTCCTATGGATATAGGTCCATGAACCAAAGCAAAGGAGATTGTGTCTCCTATGGATAGAGATCCACAAACTAGAGAAAAGGAGATTGGTGTCTCCTATAGATAAAGGTCCATGAACTAGAGCAAAGGGATTGGTGTCTTCTATGGATAGAGTTCCACGAACCAGAGCAAAGGGGATTGGTGTCTCTGTGGATAGAGGTCCACAAACCAGAGCAAAGGGTATTGGTGTCTCCTGTGGATAGAGGTCCACGAACCAGAGCAAATGGGATTGGTGTCTCCTATGGATAGAGATCCATGAACCAGAGCAAAGGAGATCTGTGTCTCCTATGGACAGAGGTCCATAAACTTGAGCATATGGGATTGGTGTCTCCTTTGGGTTGGTACCCATAAACATTGTAATAGGGAATTGGTTCCCAAGAGATTTGTTGAGAAAATTTATAAGAAATATTTTCTTCATGGACGTAGCCCACATTGGGTGAACCACGTTAAATATGTGTCTCTTATGTGTGTGATGATTTGTGTATTGTTTCATTATTACAATTGTTAATATCGGATAAACTGCTTTGGAAAGAAAAGTAAAAGTTTTATCTTATATTGTTCACCCCTCTATCAGTATAAGCTTGTGTTCTTCAACCCCAACACACTACATGTCTTGATAGGAGATCCCACACAAAGAAGCCCAAAGAAAACTAACATGAAAGGTAGAGCCAAAAACTAGTCTTGTTAAAGCAAAGAAGAAGAAAAATGACACTACTAGAGTAAAGCAAAGCACCTACAAGACTTCTATACCGACCCTATCATTGCCTCATATAGGTAAATCATTGCCTATAGAGTCAATAGGAGTCCCAACAACCCAAAATCATGGTATTCCTATTGCAAAAACTATCCCCTCTTGTACTATTCCAATAACCTACTCCAGTTAGGAGGTGTTGCAATTGATACACCCTTCTTGAGTTACTTTACTTGCATATGCTCCCTCCTTTCCAATTTCCCCTCCTTCATTGCTTTCATTGTTTAAGTCATTGAAATCTTTGTCACCTCCAAGGCAACAAGAAGGTTCATAAGAAGCCTTTCTAGACCTAAGACCATGGCATAAATTTATAAGATTTAGCAACAAACGACTCATTATAACTAGAAGAAGTAGGCCAAGTAAGCACAATAGCTAGCTATGACTTAGATAATTAGTCATTTTCCCCCCACAATAAAGCATTATTGTTCGCAAAGAGAGACCCACTAGTATTGAAGTCAGAGATAGAAATGAAAAACAAGAGTAGTGGGTAGCAATAGTTGGGCTTGACCTAAAATATGCCCAACCTCAAGATATTGTGCAACTCATGCAGGAAACTAGAAAGATAGTTGCACATGAATACAAGTTATTAAGTTGGAGATTGGCCATGAAGGAAAGGGATATGGAGCAGGCAAAAAGTACTTTAAGCAATTCACAAGCAGAAGTTAAGGCACTTCAAAGTTAAATAAACATGATAGCTAAACACTTAAAGGAACATGTATCATAATCTCTCTTAAGAAAGAAGAAAGAGCAAATAAAAAGCCTCTCAGATAGGTTTATCAGTCATGAGGTTTACTTTACTCAAGAGAGAGATGCTCTACAAAAGGAGTTGGAGGAGCTTAAAAAAACAATATGGAACAATGTCAAGGAATCAAAACCCTTTTCAAGGAGGCTACTAATGCATATTTGGATGAAATAGATGATACTGCAATGATGTTATTTCACTTGTTCAAATTCATTTATTCAACCATTGATTAGGGTCTTTAAGTGAGCAATGATATTGAGCAAAGCCTCAATAAAATATTTACAAATATAGATGAGGCTAAGTTTTATTGGCCAAAACTAACCATGATATTGGATTCCAATTTGATATCTATCGAAATTGAAGATAGAAAGGCAACAATGTGGAAGATGGTCGCTCTCCTCCAAAAAGAGCAGGCAACACAATAATGTGCAAACCAAGTAAATGCCTTATATTTTATCGTCAAAAGGCTTAAGGTGTAGGTTGACTATTTAGTGCGAGGAGGAATTCCCTTACCTTGGAACGAAGCTAGCAAGCTCTATTCAGAGCCAAAATATTTGTAGCTAATTAAGTAGTGTAAGGAATAATTCTCCCATTTTGAAAAATGGTTAGACCCTCATACTATAGAAGATGTGGCTTGGGCAATAGGGTCGTTGGTAGAATTAATAATCTAGATGCATGGAGTCACAAACCAAACAAAGAACTTCTCTCATATTTATGATTTTGAGTTAGAAGTAGTCTATGAATATTTCAAACAAATCTAATGCTCATCACACGAGGAATAGGCAAAAAATAAGTAAGCACTAGACAAGTTTTCAGCTTTGTGATATTTTGTATTTTTCTCTCTTATGTTTGCTTTTGTAGATTCTTTCAAATTTTGACTCCATGGTCAAGTATGAAGACAACGGTTCTAAATTCTCCTTCAACAAACAATAAGGCCCCTATGAGTCACCAAAACTATAGTGAGTTTCACTACAAGATTCCTACCTTAGGCAAAATTTGAGAGAAAATGAGAAAGAGACAAGGGTAGCGAAAGGTGAGGAAAGAACAATGTTAGGATCCTCCATCCTAACTTTAGGGTTCTACCAAACAAGCTAATGCAACCAAAAAAGTTCCAATAAAAAAATGGGTGCCACTTTGCAAAGTTTCGAGCAAGAGAAAGGTAGAAGTTCTAAGCGCTTACGTAGCCCAAATCCCTGAAAAGGAGAAAAGTAGAAATGAAGATCGATAGGCATAAGAGAGAGAAAAAACCTTCAATGGTAAGAAATTTATCAAATTTTCAAAGAAGAAAAAATGAGAGTTTGACCATTTTTTAAAATAGAAAAGATATTCAAAATGGGAGAGATCTATAGGGTTATAGTTGAAGATCTAACAAGCTCAAAACTAACCCAAAACCTTGAAAAGCTAAAAAGTAATATAGGGAGGATAACATCAAGGGGGAAACAAAGAATTATTTTGGCATCTATATACAAGCTCAGAAGCTCCTACGCAAATTTGGAGGGAAAATCTCTCCTTTTGTATAATATATGTATAAATATATATAGGAGTTATTTTGGCATTGCAAAGGATAAACGAGTTGCTTATTCAAGTCTTAAGCTTCATATGCAATTTTTCCTTCATTTTCTTCTATATAGTAGTACTTGAACCTTGAGTGGTCTTGAGAGCAAGCTTTTGAGCCCCCACTTTTGGCATAATCTATAATTTTTATATTCATATATATATATATATATATATATATATATATATATATATATATATATATATATATATATATATATATATATATATATATATATATATATATATATATATATATATGGTTAAGGCTGTGATTATTTAATTCTTTTTGTCTCATTTCTTGTATGTATGTATGTTTATGTGTGTATACTAGAGGCCGTGACTATCTATTTTCTATCTTGTTTCCTTTATATGCAATCTATGCTTAACATGTTGAGAGGAGGAAGTGTTCACCTTTGAGCTATGAACACATTACACTCACATGTTTGTGTGTATTATTGTTATGCAAAGGAATCTTATTCTAATCTTGGTGCATCACCCCCTATTAGCTTAGGATCTTTTTCCTTTCCACTATATTTTTTTCTCTTTCTCTTTTTCCCCTAAATATGGTTAGATTAGGATAGAATAGGAATAACATTGAAGATCACATATTAAAAGGATTTGGCCATATAAAAAACCCCAAAGGTATTATGATTGAGTTGATTCTCGTGCTCTTGGAGTTGCCCTACTATGTTGCTCCACTTGAGGCATAATAGTTTGATCATCTGATCCATGTATCTAGTGATCGCGATAATTGAAGAGGACAACACAAAACTTTCTACAAACACACAAATTATATGAGGAACAACGTTTACCAAGACTTCAATAATAATTATTTTATAAGCACTAAAAAAATTGCTCCATACCCTTTATCTTAATACAAACAATGTTTTTAATATTTTGAAAAACTTTAGAAAATAAAAAGGAATAAAAATTGGATGCCAAAAATCTATAATGTTTTTCTTATACAAGTTTTTTTAGTAACATATTCCTCCAATAAAATAGAATTTCACTTTTATTTTAATACCTATTAAAAAATTGATTTGTTAAAATAATCCACCAACTTATTGATTAAACAAATAATTAATACTTTTTATTTTATTAGGGAACAAAGGGTTGTACTCGGGTCCCTCACCCTTGACAAATCACAACTCTCTTCTTTAGAGCTTTGAGAGTTTACAAATAGATTCACTTATCATCTCAATTGAGATGCTATAGCTAGAAATCTACATCATTTTACATAAAATGTCTGAATTCTTGATTTTCATTTTCTAGATTTTTTTTCAATTTTCTATGTAAATACAAATAATACAAAATTCAACATCCTTCTTCATATTTTCCTACAATAGCCTTCACAATACCAAAACTTCACCTCTACTGTCTATGCATTACATATTAGTAGAGTAATATTTCCAAAACATCGCATTATCATAGTCCACTTTACCAAATCTGGATTGCTAGTTTCCTTCTTGAAGCACAAGTGCAACCACAAATTTTATAATAAATAGTTATATGAAAACACATTAATGTTATAAAATAGAGAAAATATCACCATGGAAAATATTAAAATAACTCTTAATCATTATTTGATTCAGGCAATCAACATTTTCTTGCTAAACTTACTACTTCCTCTAACCATGGAAAATAAAATTTAACTTCACGATCCTCAATTAAAACCCCTCTATTGGCTAGCCTATTTGCACATTTGTTTCCTTCTCTTGACGTATGTGTAAACCTGATTTCTTCAAACTCTTTAGCAAAATCTTAAATTTCCATAATTATATCTTGTATGTTCCATGGAGCCTTTACTTTCCTAAAAATTGTATTTATTACTATGAGTGAATCACCTTTCATCCATACTTTGTTCCATTTCATTTGTTTGCACATTTTAAACCCTTCTCAAGCTTCAAATTCATTACTTGTCTTAAATCCACTATTGAAAGCATAATGAGACAAAATCTCTCCTCTATTATTTCTGATTAGTCCTCCTCCTATTAGTCTTGGATTTCCTTTAGATGCTTCATCAAATTCAACTTGACAAACACCACATCTGGTGGTTTCCACTTTATATTATTTGCCTTCTTTTTATTTTTCATGTACTCAACAACATAATTCCATTTGATGACTTCACTCTCTCTATCAAGGTTCTAAGCTTCTATATTAGGGATTGGGTGAATTGATAGGGTTGGATTAGATTCCTCTATGACTAAACAAATATTGCTTTTCATTACCTCTAAATTACTTTCATTTTCTTTAATTATTCTTTTATTCCTTTCTAGCCATATAGTCCAAAATATTATATCTTTTGATATATCCCAAATTATCTTTAAAGTCTCACTTTTAAAAGTGCTATACCATTGCTTTAACCATTCTTCAATTCTGCCATTCATCACCATGCATTTACCAAATATACTAAGAATATATTACCATAGTTTCCAGACTATTGAGCAATGTCCTTGGAGATGGTCTATACTCTTTTTTTTGGTTACAAAGTAGAGTTGGTCACAACCACACTATTTGCAGGGTTCAAGCCATAAGAGTTGCTCCCACCAAACCTATTCCACCTTGTTATTGTTGACCCGACATGAAAGGGACCACCGATCGCTTAGGGTCTAACGTTCACTTAGAGAATTCAGATCATACTACTACCTTTGCAAACAGGCTACCCCCGAGGTTTGAACCTGGGTGTTTTCTTGGTAAATGCATCTATACTCTCCTTTTTACAAAGAACACATTGTAAGGGGTCATAAAAACCCTTTTTCATAAGGTTATCCTACAATAAAATTCTTGATCTACTAGTTAAACAAATTATATATATATAAAAGTGAAAAACCCCTTGTAGGGCCGCCTTGGCCTGAGAGACCACAACCAAGGGGTTCTACACTGATAAAGTCACTCGGGAGTCGTGCCCGACCCTACCCGCACCAACATTATCAATTGAATTTTGAACACCCAATTCAACTTTTTGGTAGAGTGGAGATTCAAACTTGAAACCTTCCTTGGAGGATTGCCCTCTCCTCTCAAACTCACTTACAACACCTGAATAAATAATTAATATTTTAATTCTTAATAAAAATTAATATATATTTTTTAATATTTTCTTTTATATTTTACAACTTTAAATTGAAAAATAACAATTAAAAATTAATATAGAAGTACATATAACATTACATTCAATGATGGAGAGTGAAACTCTTTATTATTGAGTTCGTATAGGATAAAGTAGTGATTAGGGCTTTGGCCTCTCTTTCCAAAAGTTTGAGGTTCAAACCATAATTAAATGATAACAACATAATGTTTGTGAGTTTATCTTAATCTGAATGCCATCAAAGGTTATTTATCCAACAAACTAACTCAATCTCAATACCATAAAAATCAGTTATCTAATAAACTAAAATTTATAAAAACATCTTATATTAAAATATAAAAACTAAAACTCCTTATCATTAAAACCAAACCAAGCCATTCTAATCTAGAATGATTCAAATTATTTACATGTTTTAACATGCATAAGAACTTTATCACTTTCACTCTCTTATTTATTTTTCTGGGTAGGGTTCAAACTATTAGTGAAGGCTTTCAATACACCTATGCATTAGAACTTTATCACTTTCACTTTTTTATATATCTATGCATGGCACACCCATCGGATTAGAACCTAAGTCTCCTCTTAATAAAGACCCCAACTTACCAATCCATTAGACCGACGAACTTTTATATTTATCTTATTACTAACAAACACTATATTGATATGTTAGTTATATTTTCATTTCCAATAACAATATTCGAAAAAAAGAAAAGGTGATCCCGTTGTACCAGGAAAGATGGCCCCAATACGGTATTCTTAAAAAAATCTTATAATATATTTAAATAACTATATATATTTTCCGCTATTTCAGTAGAATTTAAGTTTTGTAGGATGTTACGTCTGACAGTCTAAAAATCTCAAACACCGAAATTCTTGCAATTCGTGAAGCAGAGGTCCCAATCTGCACCATTCAAGTCTTTACCACACAAATCAATACTATCCATCACCTAATTTTCCAGCAAAGATAAGTCACCTCCTTATTTATTCCAACTCCCCCAAGAAAACCACCATTAAAAATCCCTTGGAAATCACAGAGCATTAAAACAAGATGGTGGATTGGTGGTGGGCAGTGATCGGAGCCGCCATTCCGGCGGTGGCAGTTCAGCAGGTGGTAAAAAGAATAAACTCCGAAAGAGAACCGGTGGAAAAAAACCCTAGCCCTAACAATCGCTTTGTTTGCGAGCGAGTTTGCACTTCAAAGCGGATGTTGAACAAGGTGGGAGGGTTTTCCAAGGACCCAAGCCCTAACACCTGCGTTACAGTCTGCGGCCTCTCAGAGTTAGACACGTGTATCGATGCCTGCGCCCGTACGGTCTGTGCGAATGAGCACCATTTGCCTAACTGGAACGATATTTGTCTCAGGAGGTGCCAAAATCAGTGCCTTAAGCTAAGTCCTGGATCCTCTCATTAGCTCAGAATTTGTGCATTTCATGTAGCAAGAGAAAGGAAAAAAATTGTTATTTTTAATTGGTTATATGAAATTTAAACGGTGTCATTTGTAATCATTTTTGGTAATCGTACATGTTTTTTAACAGGTTGAGCTCATCATTTGATTGAATTTTTGTCAAATGATTTCAATTATTTGGCTTGTACTTTGCATCTGTGATTTAAGAATGAATGCTTTTAATTTGTCTCGTTGCAGAAATTTTAAAATTTAGGGTTTAAGATTTTTGATTTATAAATTGTCATTGGCTTAATTTTTCAATTGCACAAGTATGCAGAGTTCATCCTGGGAGGAGATAGCAGGTCGATTTGACATTTTATTTCGCCCAACTTCTGTGCGAGATTGGAACTCGGTTCGTACAGTTTAATATTTGAAACAAGGCCACAACTTTCGTAAAGCGTAGGCAGAATATATATATTTAAAATGTTGAATGTAAATATGAATATACTTATAAAACCATATAGAATTTGAGAATACTTTTTTCCATATGTCTAGGTGCTGAAAATTTAGGGGTAGGATTTAGGTTTTAAGGTTTTTAGTTTAAAAATTGTGGCCTTGAGTCAATTTACATAGCTATGCGGAGTTCATGCCAGTGAGAAGATAGCAGTTATTTTGTTTGGGCAGTATGTCTACCTAGATTTGGATCTAGGTAGACTTCATAGTTTGTTTTTCGGCAATATTTTGGCTAGATTTGGATCAAGGTCACTTAGTTTAATATTTGAACCAAGGTCAAATATGCACTGAGTAATATAGTGCATTGAAAATCTAATTCTATTTAAACATTAATAATTCATAAAAATTATATAAATATATTTAAAATTTTTGTATTATAATATCAACATATTTGCAATTAAATGGTATTAGTTTAGTCGGTTAGATTCCTGAACTTTTAAAAAAGAAAACAAGGTTTGAATATTTGCAATTAAATGGTATTAGTTTATTCGGTTAGATTCCTGAACTTTTAAAAAGGAAAACAAGGTTTGAATTTTAGCAAATGATAAATATTTAAGAAGGAGAACAAGGTTTTACAAAACTATACTTTAAAACAGAAAATTAAACTTGATACATTATTTTTTTTAATTGTTATTTCTATAAGATACCATTGTTAATAGAGAACAGACTTTTGTACATATTAATACTATCAAACCCGTGCAATATCCTTTATTGTCACTGTTGTGGGAGCAGAACTAAAGCGGCTGTTACTATGGAAATCAAACTAGGAGGTTGACGAAGTCAACCGTTTTTGTGCCGTGTTGAAACAGTGGCCTTCCCATGAAGATGTAGAAAATTTTGCAAATAAGACCATATTTGATAACCATGATTTGAATTAAATAAATGATGCAGGATCATCAAAATCCTCCATCCATTTTTCTTTTTAAAATTGAGGTGAAAAGGGTTCTGCAGAATCATGTATTTCTTTTGTTGAAAAATTTTGTCAGTGCTGGAACCTAATGAGGTTCAATATTAAACAGTTATATATGGTAAAATTAAAAATTCTTGCCCCTGTAACAGGGTCCAATGTATCAAGTGAGGGCTGGCTAGTGTGCGACCAAAAATGTCATGCTTAGCTTTGTGGTCATCATATAAATAACCAGAGTTTTTGTACAACTAGTAATTGGTTGTAAAAGTAATATTTCTTGAGAGCCCTCAATGGGTTCATTTGCTCTTCACCTTGGAACCAGATTTCATCCTAAGGGTTAGTTATAGTAATTGGAGCTCATATTGTATTCTGACAGGCAACATTTTAATGAGGTAACAATGTTATTGTTATTATCTATTGTTTTACACTTTATGGCGTGTACCAAACATAGAGATGTTTCTTAAGACTTTAGTTTAAGGAGGTTGTATGATTGCATGGTTGCTTCATTGGATAATTTCCAAGAGGAACATCATCCATGGGCCGGACACTTAACATCAGCTTGCCACATTATTCTCAAATTGTTTGTCAGACAGGTGTTTAAGACTTTAGTTTAAGGAGGTTGTATGATTTCATGGTTGCTTTATCGGATAATTTCCAAGACTAACATCATCCATGAGCCGGACACTTAACGTCATCTTGCCACATTATTCTTAGATTGTTTGTCAGACAGGTTTTTAAGACTTTAGTTTAAGGAGGTTGTATGATTGCATGATTGCCTTGTTGGATAATTTCCAATGGAGGAACATCACCCATGAGCCATTTTTTTTGTTGCACAATTGAAAGACACTTGATGTCAGCTTTGCACATAATTTTCAAATTTTTGTCAGATAGGTAATAAACAGTTGACTTCTATATTTGCAAGAAACTGTGCTGTACCCCAAGAACATTCAAAGCAATGGGTTATGGTGGTGCTACCACAAATGGAGCTTGTTCTCAACGAATGTGTAAATGTCGAGTGGAGTGTAACCAAGTAGAGACTGATTCTTGAAGAACCTAAGTGCATCTTGCTGATGCCAAAGAGCAAGTAGGAATAACAGATATCTTTCATTACGATAACAAGAAAATAAAATAACACAATGAAGCCTGCAAAGATAGAATTGGTTTTGGGATGGAGATGTGTATTGTGTATCTGTGAAAATAACACAATGAAGCCTGCAAAGATAGAATTGGTTTTGGGATGGAGATGTGTATTGTGTATCTGTGAAAATACCATTTTTCTAAAGTTCAATATAGTGTGTTAAGAATGGAGAAATCTTTATAATGTATACATGAAAAGACCGATTTTCTAAAGGTTAATAGAATGCATTAAGAATGCAGAAATGTGGCTTTTAATGAATCCTGAGGAAACTGGGAACAGTTCCTGTCTTTAGATCTGCCAAAGAGTTGGAGGCCGTCTTCATTTGATGTTGTCAATTTTTAAGATTTTGCAGGAGATCTGTGAGCAATTAAACAATGGCAGAGAGAAAATATTATATAGAAG
Source organism: Wollemia nobilis (assembly GCA_028583015.1). Taxonomy (NCBI): domain Eukaryota; kingdom Viridiplantae; phylum Streptophyta; class Pinopsida; order Araucariales; family Araucariaceae; genus Wollemia; species Wollemia nobilis. The sequence goes on along the minus strand of JAQPPZ010001736.1, from coordinate 6,735,825 downwards.
TTTACCCAAGAATCAGACCGAACTGTCATAGAATGTTTAGAAATGAAACTATCAAATTTCCTTCATGAAAAGGCCCAGGGGACCAGTACTTTGTTAAATGGAAAATTTTTTAATTTCTCTCTCTACATGGTTAACTACAGATGAAAATACAAAAGCTTACATCAGAACTCTTTACAGAAAATTTTCATACCAACTTATAAGTTTTGAAGCATAAAATTCAACGATTCACAACCATGAAGGGTTGATGTAGTTGCTGATATGAGAAAAAACTTTATGCTTTATTCATCAAACAAGAAGTGCCTTTATAGGCATACTTTTGCCCAGATTGGACTAAAAATAGAATGGATAATTATGTTAATAATAAAACAGATAACTTTATTAAAAAAAATAATAAAACAGATAACTATCCTAAGGAGGATGGATAACTTAAGCTAATAATAGAACAGAAACTGCAAGTAATTGCCGCCAAACTTCCTCATCATTCCTTCCAACCATAAAAGCATTAGCCTTCAGTACCTTTAGGAAAGATCCTCATTAGACAAGGAACGTATTAGACCTAACTTCCTTTTGGCTGGTTTAGAACAAAATCAGACTGCACAATGTCAAAGGAGCTGAAGAGCATCAATTGCATATGAGACCAGTGGAAGAATCACTGTAGTTGGTGAGTTATCTTTTGCTTGCTGAGGTGATTATAAAGAATAGAATGGGCTGCTTTGAGAAAAGTACTACGATGATAATTGGGCACATGCAAAATGAAATTTGTACCACCAGATGAAAATTCCCCAAAAGATTCCAAAGGTTGAAGATGCTAGATGCTGGATGCTTCTATAGTTTGGACCAAAAATAGGATCGTTTGCGTATTGAGAAGACCAAGTTTGTAAACGAAGGTGCAAAGTAGTGACTATAGTCAAGGCATGAGCTGAAGGAGGAGTACTCAAGCAATATACAATGATGATTGTTCTCCCCTTGTTGTACTTGATGACAAGGTGAAATTATTGCAAACAAGGAGGCCACTTCATGTGCCATACATCTTCAATTTTGTTTTGTGATTGAAGAAACTGCAACAACAAGTGGTCAATGTGCATGATGATTTTGTTCACTAACAAGTACTGTCTCCAATACTCGATAGGCTGGATGAGTGTGTGCAACTTTTTATCATATGTGAAGAAATTTCATTTTACGGCAGAAAACGTTTCAAAATGGATCCAAGTGCAAACTGTGAGGCATTGTTTTCAATATCAAAAGAGTTTGAGAAGTTGGGCAGTGCAAGAACAGGTGCTGTACATGGTTCTTGTTTCAATGTGTTAAATGTATGGGAAGGAACCTCAGTTTAGTGAAAAGCAACATTTTACTTGTCAGTTGACTTGAAGGCAAGGTAATATCTGAAAAGCCAAGGATGAATTTGCAGTAGAAGTCTGCAAGATTACAAAAAATCTGCAACTCAATGAGTGTGCAAGGAGTTGGCCATTTGAGAAGAACTTCCACCTTCACAGGATCCCCACTGGAACATGTCCGTAAATAACAAAACCCAACTATTCAATGGATGTCTAAGCAAAGGAACAGTTGGCTGGATTAGCATATGATTGGTGTTGCTGCAAAGTGCAAAGAACCTAATCCAAGTGTTCAAGAAAATGCAATCCAAGTAGATGATCACAAAATAGTCAAAGGCAATAATGGAAAACATCGTTGCATAAAGGTGCTTAGTGCATTGGGAAGTTTAAAAAGGCAAAATCAACCCAGACCCATTTTAGTCTTGAATGTGATTTTCCATACCTATTTTGCTTGAAATTGAACCTAACGACATCCACTTTTAAGATCAATTTTGGTGAAGAATTTAGCTCATTGAAGTTGATGAGGAAATCATCAATGTGAGGAAGTGGATAGTGATTTTTGATTGTGACTTTGTTCAATGCCTATAAATTTATAAAAGGTTGCCAAGTACTATCCTCCTCCTTGACAAGCAAGATAAGTGATTTACAAGGGAGATACTTGGCATTATGAAACCTTTAGCCAAGATTTCTTGAATCTGCTATTTGATATCATTATTTTGGAAGACTGAATTGTGATAAAACTCTAGAAAGGGGAATTTGGAAGAGAAACACTTGGAAGAAGTTTGATGGTGTGATTAATCACCTTGTTCGTAGGGAGTGTCTTAGGATCTAGAAATATATCTGTAAAGGATTGTAGAAGGTGATCAAGATTTGCATGTTGTCTGGATTTTTTTTCGTTTGCTTGTTTGGAATCAGATTGTGATTGAATGAAGACTAATGCAAAAGCTATTGTGTGATTGATTGCTTTTCATGTCTACTTACATGAGAGTACCAAATATGCCTTTGCTGAAGTGCTTTGGATTAGGTACTGTTGCCACATTTTGCTAAGGGGTAGAAATTCTGAAAATTTTGAAAAATTGCTGCTGCCTCCCTCCCTCCTTCCTGTCCAGCTTTGCTCAGGCAGTTTCCATGTTTCCAGTTTTCTGTTTTTTCAGCTTTGTTTTCTAAGTATTTCAGCAGATTTGGCAAGCTTGGGGAAAGCCAAAAAATTTCTAAGTATGGGGGCACTCCCTTGGTCGCTCCATTTTGGAGCGATGTTGGGAGTCGCTCCCCTTTTCTAGCGATTCCCAGTTTCACCTCTCCCTCGGGCGACCGACAACATCAGCAAGCATTAGGACGAGCAGGGGAAAAATGCTAAAATTGTCTAAGTATGAAAGTTTCCCATGGTCGCTCCATTTTGGAGCGACCCCCGTCGTCGCCAGCCCCCATCAGCGATCTTCGGCAACAAGCGACCACGATCGACAATCATCAAGTCAGAAAAATTGCTAATGCATGGAGTGTTGATGGGAGTGTCGATGCCGGTCGCTCGATTTGCTAGTGACCACGGTCGGCAAGAAAAAAGGGGGTCAAAAATAACTAAGTGTTGGCAGCGACGTCGGTCACTCCGTTTTGGAGCGAGCGATGTCGGTAGCTCCCTCCTTTAGCGACACGGTCAACAGGTGAAAAGGAAGATCAAAAATGTCTTAGTGTTGACGTTGGTCTCTCCCCTGCCCAAGCGACGCCCGCGGTCGCTCCGTTTTTCAGCGACCGACGTCGGTGGAGAGAAGGTAATTCAAAATTCGGCTAAGTGTTGAGGCGGCGATCGACGTCGGTCTCTCCATTCTGGAGCGACTCCCGTCGTCGCTCAGGTCCGCTAGCGATCGCTGTCGTTGCCCATCGTCGCCAAGTAAATTTCATCAAGCGCAGTTTTCAAGGGTCGACGCTGGTCGCTCCATTTTGGAGCGATTCCCCATGTTGCTGCAGTTTTTCAGCGACCTCGGTTAACGGAGGAAAACAAATCGCAAAATTATTCTAAGGCATGAAACGGAGAATTGACGCTGGTCGCCCATTTTCCAAGCGACTCCTGTCGTCGCTGCTTTCAGCCAGCGATCGCTGTCGTCTCTCCCCCCATCCAGCGACTGCGAGATAAGGAAGGACCAAGTTGCAACTTTTCTAAGGCAAGGTGTATCCCGGGTACGCTCCATTCTGGAGCGACTCCTGGGGTCGCTGTTTTTATCAGGCGACTTTGGTCAGCCCCTCCATTTCAGGAACCTCAGACTCAAGCAGACCATGTGCAAACTTCGGGATTCGAGCCTGTTAAGATGGGACAAAAGGCGTACTTCAAAAGTACAGGGTAGGTGGACATTGACAGCAAGCATTCAACAACAGTTTGTACTGCAACTACCGCATTGATCAGACGCGCCTTCTCAACCACCAAATCTGTCCGGTGCTGTACCAGATTCAGGTGAATCTTGTTGCAGGTACACTCTCGACCAGCAAAGGTCTAATCTCGACAGCTTTTGCAGCTTTTCGCAGGTTTTGGGTTCTGTGCATAATTGTAATTTGGGGGGAAGTTTCTGCTATAAATAGCAGTGGAACTTCATTGTAAAAGGGGTCGGGAGGGAACCTATTGCAGTGGAACTTCACCTTTTGAGCGAACTTCGGCGGGTAGAAGGTTAAAGAAGGCAAAAAAAAAGTGCAAAACATTTTCTAAGTGTTGCTCGCCCTCCGTCGCTCATTTCTTTAGCGACTCCCGCGGTCGCTCATTTTCTCAAGCGACTACGGTCATCGCTCTCATTTCGAGCGAACCTTGGCAAGGTGAAGACTTGAGGAAGGAAACGAAGTTTAAAATTTGCTAAGTCCCAGCCGACGCCGGTCGCTCGCCACATCATCAATTGCTCCAAATCGCTTATTTTTCCAGCGATTCCAGGAATCGCTCCCACTCTTGAGCGAACCTCGTCTCCGGCACAAATTTCAAGTACAATGAACCTCGAGGCGCGTGCCAAGGTGGCGGCGGGTGACGTCTTCAAGGCACACGTTTTAAAGAAGGTTGTCTACGCAGTTTTCAAAGCAGATTTCATTAAAGGCAAAGACAAACTTTGAGCCGATAAATGACGGGTTGTGTTCCCCAAGGAAAAGCTTACGCACGGCCAACGAAAAATTACGGCGCGTCCACCTACTTCGCGCACCTTGCCTTTTACTCCAGCGCTCGCCATTAATGACGATTTTTATGTCTCCATAAAAGGCTCAGTCGCTCATTTTACCCTGTCAGTTAAAGCTAGACGAATTCCAAGTTGCGCCAGAGGGGAAAATTATGAATTTTACCAGTAAGCAGCAGTGAATTCGAATTCTTACGTCGCCATGGGTAAGAAGGGCAGCGTAGGAAAAGATATAGCGTCTGAGCATGCGGATTCGAGCACGTCGGAGAGCGAGAGGCAGCAGAAGGAAAATAAAAGGGGAAAGCGAAAGCAACAAGCTCAGCTAAACGAGTTTCTCCTCCGTCGCCTGTAGACAATTTGGTCGAATACAGAGATGGCAACTACTCACACAACATCACGCAGCTTCGACGCACTGTGGAGGAGTGGCGGAACAAAGTGCCAACTGCACACCCTTTCACTGCGTCATATTACTCACACTTGTTCTGGTATCTATGCCCTCCAATATACCATTGCCCGGAGCTGATTGAAGCCGTTATTACAAGCCCAGCACCAGACAAGTTTGCGACCACGAGGGGACCGTGCTGTTTTCGCCAAGGAGACTGTGCAAATGGCCTTTGCGCCTGGGCATTCACCAGATAGAAATTACATAATCAGAAGAGTCAACCTGGGTGAGCAGACAGACAAGTTCGTTGACAATCATAAGATGAGAAAATTCCTTGACTGTCAGCTGCACCAGTCACTACTGCCCAAACATTGACCGACGCAGCCAATACCCGAGGAGAATTTCAAGAGCAGGTCCATCTACGCCATGCTGGCCTGTGTTTTAGGCTGCGACACTGACAAGGTGGTGCATCCGTACCAAATTGCTATCGCAGAATGCATCCTGCATGGGGAATTTTACGACCCCAGCGCCATGAAGCCAGGAACTAATCCAGTCTTCTTCGACTGGGCAGATTGCGTGGTGCACGGTATGCATTCAGGTCTTCTGGAGCTGAAGGAGGGAAGGAGCCAGTCTTTCAGATATTGCTCATTCTTGGCCTGGCTTTTCTTGTTCCATATGCACAACCACATGAAGACGATCCCGGTCCAGTGCAAGGATAAAGATGGTGCGCAACTCCCAATATATGAGTGGACCCGGGTCTTGTATAGGAGGGAATCACATTATAAGTTCAATTTGACGTTTTTGGGCCCTGCCCTAGCCCTCCTCAACGGCACATGCGCGCGTGCTCCCCAAGAAATGAAAAACCAGATTATACGGGGAGAAATTGGTGACACTTTCAAGTTGACGCAAGGGTTCGTTATCAGAGTGTTCGGGTTCACAGGCAAACCCTTCCTCCTGCCATTTTTTTGCACGGAATATCAATTCGCTTTGGAGGCAGCTCGGTAGATGGACTACGCAGACCAAGAATATGGTCAAGGGAGAAGATGGGGCCACTTTTTTAAGTACCCGATCATCTGGGGCGATATCGAGGTCCACTCGACTGGGCAGAATGAGTATCTAGCGGCTACGCTCCTGAGTTTCAGCCTGGTGGAGCTACCCCAGCACTGGAAATATGATCCGCTCAATGTAATGAAAGAGTTCACAGAATTGAAAAATCTTCACTCCTGCCCGCGCCAAGGAGAGATCATGGGAGAGCAGAATAATCCAACAGGAGGCGACCTGGAGTGGCACGTAGAAGAGATGCAGCCGCTCCCGCCGTGGCACGATTTCTACTGTATTGAGGCAGAATATGACCCTGTCTGTAACGCTGCTCACAAGACAGAATCCCAAGGTTACAAGCGAATGCTGCCAAAAGTCAAAGCTTTGGGGTGGGATGACGAAAAGATAGCACAATGGTGGATCACAAGGGCCCACACCAAGAAGGAAAGGTTCGAGAAGCTGCTGGCCAATGACTATCAGTTCTCTAACCACTATGACAATAACATCGACACATGGCGGCCTATCGTTTTCCGTGACCTCGTGCCCCAAGGCATCCGTCGAGTACAAAAAGGGATGGCCCCACCCAGACAATCACTTGCGCAAGGAGGGTCCAACAGTGGAGTACAAAGGAGTCAAGCAGTAGGACCCATGGTACAGTCTCCACCTGAAAGGCCACAAGAGTCTGAAAAGTCGTAGGGATCTGAACAGTTGGCCAAGGCAGCAGAGGAAAGTCTGGAGCCTTTGAGGACAAAGGTAAAATTGAAGCTTAAAACGTCCACTGCTCTTGCCTCAGCCACTGCACAAGAAAAGTAGGCGGTCACACCCAAGAAGGAAAAAAAGGAAAAGATCTAAAAAATCAAAAGAGAAAAAGGCCAAGTCTAGGAAGGAGGCTGCGCAGCAGGCAGCGGTGATGCCGTAGAAGGAGGTTGCCAGCAAGGAGATCATAACTGTCGAAGAGAACACCCCAGAAGGAGAAACAGATGTGTGGGTAATGCAAGTCATCAAAACGCCAGCTCAAGTTGAGCTCGCAGGTACGTTCTCGTTTCTCCCAACAATATTCTGAAGCTTTGCTTGCTGCACCTTCTTCCTCCTCCGCTGAGCCATTCACGCAATCCATCTCCCGGATCCCGTCCAGCAAGGCTTGCAAGCATTTGGCCAGGTCTCTGATCCGAACGCCTTTGAAACCCTAGGCTATACACAGTCGGGCAGCGCCGCTGAAGAAATCCCTCACTCTCCCCGTCCTTCATCTTCAGCAGGCGCATTCACTGAAAACACGTCTCCATCTCCCGAAGAACCACCCGCTACTTCCCAAGTCCAATCGTCCCCAATAGTGACCGAACCCTCAGGCGCCATCCCTGCTTCTCTGTTCGTAGCTGAGCAGATGCCCCAACAAAGCTTGCCTCTGGCCTATCCTATGTTCGGAGAAATGGAGCTCATAGAGCGACAGTTGGAGACGGCGGAGGACCAGCCCCTGACGGCCCAAGCAGCTCAGAGCTCTTATAGATATTTCCAGGAAGTCAGGAAGAGAAGGGGCGAAGAGCTGGCCGTAGTAGAGAAGTGCGCCAGGTTTTGACTGGAAAATATGGTGCTGCAGACAGAAAAGAGGGTTCCAAAAGTGAAAAAGCCCATCAAGGATATGACTCCAGACGACTATGAGTATCACCGAAAGAACAAGGACCTGAACGACGTTGTTGTGGAGAATGAAATAGGAGGAATCCATCTGAGGGCCGATACATTGTTTGTAAAGCATCAGGAGATGAAAAAGCGCTTCTACCAGGTGGAGAATGAAAAAGCACAGCTGGAGGAGGATGTAGCAAAAATACAAGCACAACTGGAGAGTGCCCAGGAGGAGTCCCAAAAACTGAAAGAGCGACTAGCGGCCGTGGAAAAGGAAGTAGCAGAACAAAAGGAGGCTATGGAACAACAGGTCAAGGATAAAGGAGTGCAGGCGCAGATAGTCAAATTGCAGGGCCAGCTCCAAGAAGTTCAGAAGCAGCTAGAGGAAAAAGCTTCACAAGTTGCGGCCTTTTCGAAAGATCGGGTCAAGGAGATCTGAGCTGACCTGATAAAGGGTTTCAAGACCCACGTCTCCAGATCACTCTCAGTCCTCGCATTCATCTCCAAGGTGCAGGAAATATCTGCCCAGGGCAAGCCTGTGGTAGAGGAGGCCGAAACGCCAAGCTCAGCAGTGGCTCGACTTTGTAGTTAAACTTGAAGGATACAAGCGCCAGAGCCTCCGATTTTCTCCCATGTCTCAGATTGCCCTAGATTGGGCTGCTGCAAGGGCAACCTTGCATTTGTATTTTGAAAAAACAGAAAGAATCAGGAAGGCCAGGAAGATGTTGGATGCATTGGAAAAGGAGAAAAGCATCTGCCTGATCCCCTTCCAGACCCTTGCATCGCTTGGGTTTCCGAATTTTGTAGGTGAAGATGGAAACTACCGGCCCAGAGAGGAGTTGATGCCAATCTGGGAAGCCTTCCAGGCAGACATATCAGAGATAGATAACTGGGCAGACCCAATTCTTGAAGTGCAGGTTACACAGTTGGTGTCTAGATTCTGCAAGATTAGCACCTGCCTCCACGAATTGGGTGAAAGGTTCGATACGGTCGACATGCTCCAGGTTGAAGCCTTCAAGCGTATATTGAAAGATGTCAGCGATCTAGAGCCCTTCCAGGAAGCGGCTTGGACTCAGGCTCGGGCCACTTATGAGCACGTCCGTGATCGCCTTGACCCCCCAGAACAAGAAGAAGAGGAAGGTGAGCAGTCGGAAGAGGATTCGGAAGGAGAAGAAGATTCAGGAGAAGAGTCCGCAGATGACAGTGCAGAAGGGGAGGAGCAACAGGAACAAGAGGAAGAGCATCAACAAAAAGAAGTGTCACAGCAGGGGAAAACAGGGACCGGGGGTGACTTCGAGCCCAAAGGATGAAGGCGAGGGTCCTTGCATCGAGGCGAGCTCGATACCCCGCGAGCCGCAAGGAATGTTGCCACATTTTGCTAAGGGGTAGAAATTTTGAAAATTTTGAAAAATTGCTGCTGCCTCCCTCCCTCCTTCCTGTCCAGCTTTGCTCAGATTTACATGTTTCCAGTTTTTTGCTTTTCTAGCTTCGTTTTCTATGTATTTCAGCAGGTTTGGCAAGCTTGGGGAAAGCCAAAAATTTCTAAGTATGGGGGCACTCCCTTGGGCGCTCCATTTTGGAGCGATGCTGGGAGTCGCTCCCCTTTTCTAGCGATTCCCAGCTTCGCCTGTCCCTCGGGCGACCGACGACATCAACAAGCATCAGGACGAGCAGGGGAAAAATGCTAAAATTGTCTAAGTATGAAATTTTCCCATAGTCGCTCCATTTTGGAGCGACCCCCATCGTCGCCAGCCCCCATCAGCGATCTTCAGCAACAAGCAACCACGGTCGACAATGATCAAGTCAAAAAAATTGCTAAGGCATGGAGTGTTGACGCTGGTCGCTCAGTTTTGGAGCGATCGATGTCGGTCTCTCGGTTTTCTAGCGACCACGGTCGGCAAGAAAAAAGGGGGTAAAAAATAATTAAGTGTTGGCAGCGACGTCGGTCGCTCCTTCCTTTATCGACCACGATCAACAGGCGAAAAGGAAGATAAAAAATGTCTAAGTGTTAGTGTTAACGTTGGTCGCTCCCCTGCCCAAGCGACGCCCGCGGTAGCTTCGTTTTTCGACGACGGACGTCGGTGGAGAGAAGGTAATTCAAAAGTCGGCTAAGTGTTGAGGCGGCGACCGACGTCGGTCGCTCCATTCTGGAGCGACTCTCGTCGTCGCTTAGGTCCGCCAACGATCGCTTTCGTTGCCCGTCGTCGCCAAGTAAATTTCATCAAGCGCAGTTTTCAAGGGTCGACGTCGGTCGCTCCATTTTGGAGCGATTTCCGGCGTCGCTGCAGTTTTTCAGCGACCTCGGTCAACAGAGGAAAACAAATTGCAAAATTATTCTAAGGCATGAAGCGGAGAATTGACGCTGGTTGCCCATTTTCCAAGCGACTCCCGTCGTCGCTGCTTTCAGCTAGAGATCGCCATCGTCTCTCCCCCCATCCAGCAACTGGGAGATAAGGAAGGACAAAGTTGCAACTTTTCTAAGGCAAGGCGTATCCCGGGTTCGCTCCATTCTGGAGCGACTCTCGGGGTCGTTGTTTTCATTAGGCGACTTTGGTCAGCCCCTCCATTTCAGGAACCTCAGACTCAAGCATACCATGCGCAGACTTCGGGATTCGAGCCTGTCAAGATGGGATAGAAGGCGTACTTCAAAAGTACAGGGTAGGTGGACATTGACAGCAAGCATTCAACAATAGTTTGTACTGCAACTACTGCATTGATCAGACGCGCCTTCTCAACCACCAGATCTGTCCGAAGCTGTACCAGATTCAGGTGAATCTTGTTGTAGATACACTCTCGGCCAGCAAAGGTCTAATCTCGGCAGCTTTTGCAGCTTTTCGCAGTTTTTGGGTTCTGTGCATAATTGTAATTTGGGGGGAAGTTTCTGCTCTAAATAGCATTGGACCTTCATTGTAAAAGGGGTCGGGAGGGAACCTATTGCTAGAGAGCTCTGCTATATCAAACCTTTGCTTTTAATACAAAGTATACCTGGCTCTGATATCTGTCTCTTTCTTATATACTGCCTTCTGCAAGTATTTCTGCTCTGTGTTCATTTATTTTTCTGATTACTGTAATTCTGAACTCTGGATTAAAGCATTGGCAATTAATTGAATTTGGAATACTGAATGAAGGATACACAGGAAAGAACAACGGTGTTAGTTTTTGTTACATGCTTTGTTTTGATTGCTGTTGGTTTGTGTACTTGCCAGTAATCGTGCTGCTTGTTCTTTCCCACCAGAAACACATGCTATTTACATCTCTTTTTGTAATTTACAATCTCTTTCCTGTTCTCTCATCTAAAAACCCCCAAGTAGATTAGTATAGGAGCTGACCTTCTCCGGAGATTGGCACGAAAGGCATCCCTTCCTTCCGGCCTTTCAATCTGCTGGGCGAATCTAGGGCGCAAAAGATTAAAATCCTTTCTTAATGGTAGATTCGTAACCAACAGGTACTTTTTATTCTCTTTTTGCAATATGTATATGTTGTTATATGTATCATAGTAAGCTTTCATATCATAGTGATAGGGTTAACCAAGCAACAAGCTACAACAATCTCTAAAGGTCAAATGACAAGTGGCCTTATCCACAACTTTGGGAATGAAAGCAAAAGACACTTGACAAGTGTGTATGATTGTATGGAAGAACTCTCATCTGTCCATTCAAGTTGGTACAGATGAGGATGTGGGTCCAGATATAGATTAAACTTGTCCACAATGTATCGTGCAAGGAGATATTCTGTGAGTCATTGTCAATGTTACACTCCACAGAAAAGTCACGTGTAAGATGAGCATGGGTGACAAATAAAGTGTCATGAATCCCATGAGAATTATGATGGTGCATCAAGGTGACTTTATTTAGTCGATTGTGCAACTCATCATAAGCCCTAATGTCATTATTGATCTTGATAGGAGCATCCTTGGCATTCTCATCATTAGACGTTACAAACAAGCACTAGAATTTAAAACTTCTCATGACCACAATTTTTCTTGGTGCTAAGAGGAGAATGTGAAGAAGAAGAAGAGGAGGAGGAGTTCCTTGCTTTTGGTGAGGAAGTTGCTTTTACAAATGGAGGCTTAGAATGACTCAGTGAGGAAGAACATGATGAAGCCTTGTACCACAAACTTCTTCTTGGCCAAATGTGCCTAGTTGTATGTGGCGTCAAGTGTGGTGGTATCCATACACTTAAATTCACAATACAATTTTTCTTGTAATCCACTTTTGACCTCGAGGATTAGTTTTTCTATGTTGTCTTCAATGGTGAGAAGAATCTGCAAGTAGTTAAATTAATGAATATAATCATGCACGAGCATTTGAAATTGTTGACATAGGCAAAGTCACTTGACTCCACTTGACACCAATACCTTTCTTGGAACAGGATGAATAGAAGGTGTTGCTAAGTGTATCTACAAGCTCATTCCTTTTGTTGATGGGGTTTTTATCTTCCTTGCAGTTTGCGGTTATAAGTTTAACAAGACGAATGGGCTTGAACTTGGCAAACAAAACTTTGTTGTTCTTTGGATTCTAGTTGTAATCAAACTAGGTTTCCATTTCAATGACCAAGTTGGCAAGAACTTTCGGATCATGGAATCCATTGTAGATAGGAATCTCACATTCAGCCCATCCAATAAGAGGTTTACTAACTGTTATGTTAACCTTTTCGATTAGTTTGGCCATGATCTGGGTGAGTTAAACCACATTTTCAACAAAATAACGCTTGTGCCAGTGCTTATGTGGTTGCTAGAAGACCCCAACAACACCTTCAACAATAGTGTACAAGTTAATTTATTGATAGAGAGAGACTGACCAAAATGCAATTTAAGAGGGTTACATGCATGTATATGCCTACCAACAATAGGAGTAGACACATACAAAGAGGGAAGTGTATGCAACGAAATCTCGAAAAAGCGGATCGTTGAGAATTTCGTAAGGCAAAAACAAAAATTGGCTGTTCTTAATTGAAAATTTTCACCGAAGGAATCATTAGAACATCTCACCACATAAGAACTTTTCTCTAAATATGAATAATTACCAAAAATATGCAACCTAAAAATGAATCGTATAGTTTTTGCAACCATTAGCCTTAATGCATACTAGGCATGAATCATGATTCTGGTGCGAACATCCCCTACTCAGCCTCGATGCTTGAAGCAAAATACACAGATATGAAGGGATGCCGAAATCTTCAACAATTGAACATATAGAACCTGCGGCAGGTGTGGCATAGAAAATCGAGCGTGGGAAAATTGGTGTGTACAATTGACACAAAACAAATGAATTTTTAGCTGAAATCTTGGAACAAAATGTGTCCTTACTAAAACGAATGGAAATGGACCTACTATGTCGTGTAGGAGAACAACAAGCCATCCTTCAGCCTCTGATGTATGCCATGTTGGAAGGATGGTAGATTTTGATGTCGTGTTAGATCTTACAACTAAAGATCGACAAGTGTAACTAAAAGTGTTATAAACGTGCATAAAGGGTAGATTGTGGCCAAGGGAGCATAAATAAGAAGTGTTATAATGTCAATGTATCAAGCATCGATGCAAATGCCAAATCTGTGTCGGGAGTGTGGACATAGCATGGAATGTAGGAGATACATAATCTAGAAGATATTCATGCAAGTGTTCATGGCACACAATTTGGGTTAGATGACCCATGCAAAATACATATCATTGATATGTTGTTAGTCCAATAACCAAGACATCAAAAGCCACATTTTATGCTTTCACAAATTGTAGAAACCGTAGTTATGGAGGCAAATGCATGCATATACCGAAAGAGATATCAGACCATGTGGATATGGAAGAACCAATCTTGTAAAGAAATCGTAGGACACAACCACTGTATACATGTAGAAAATGTGGCAATTAGTTTTTCATTTCTCAGTACAGATGCCTAAAAGATAAGATAATTTTTTTAATGTCCACAGATGGCCAAAGCAGGCCAATGGTACTCATTGAAAAGAGGTGTTACAAATTACAATGCACTATAGTAACCACAAAGTATATGAAAATAAGCTAAATTAGATTAAAGAATCTTGTGTAAACATCTCTAAAGTGAAACAACTGTATTTTATAAAATTACAGCCTCAAGAGTTACCCAAAATGGACAAACCCTAACATGCTAAAAGTAATGTTTAAGATAGAGCTAGAAGTTGAAGTACAACAGAGATAGAAAGGAGCTTCAATGAGTCCAAGCACCAATATTAATCTATAATAAGATGTAAAGTAGAAGCACAGTCGTGGTCACTACCAACTATCCCAAGAGGGCCAACATAGGATCTAATGATGCTCTCGGGCGAATGGCCAGGACTAAGAAGGCCTAGTTAGATAATCCTAGAAGGACATGGAGTTTGACCCTTCAAGACTTCTAGCATCCATGGCTATGGATCCAATAGAAGAGGACAAGAAATTGGTAAGTTTTGTCTACAACTCCTCAAAATATGAGGGGTGGCCAAAACCTAATGTTGAAGAACTGTAGTCCTCTCTTGTCGCAAGCAAGAAGAAATAACCAAAACTCTTGTAGCTACTCTTGTATGTAGACAAGGGTGCACATATCTATCATTAACATTTGGATAGTTGTAGCTTCAAATAAGCACTTACTACTCTCATCTGCAGAGATAGAGTGAAAGAATGAGGTGATTAGTTGAGTAGTAGTCTGTCTCCCCTATAATAAGCAATTGTAAAGAGTGATAGCTTCCTTGAGGTAAAGAACCAAGCATCTTTGGTCAAGATAGCTGAAAAAAGTGGCAAGTGATCCACTTGAGTCTCTATACAAGCAATATTACCTCCCTTGAATCTTATAATAAACAAGACACTTGCAATGTTCTTCAGTCTCCACCTCTCGAGTAGAACAAAGACAACATACCCTACCCTCTCGAGGAATATGGTGGTCTGTCTCCGCCTACAACTAATATGAGCATACTTTGAGTTGACTAAGAGAAATCATAAGGTTGTGTGTCTAGTGTCGCTAGACATAATCAGGACAAGTGATAATGCCATTCTCAATCCTCACGAAATGTCTAGTTTAGAAGTCCAGCTTAGGACTAAGAGGTTGAGATGGAGTAACCCAAGAATATATTTTTGATAAACATCGTTGACTATCTGATTAATTACCCTCTTATCAGGAAAAGGCGGGGAAGAGAATTTTAAGAGTATTTGAATGGAGGGAACTGTGGAGATGCCCACTAATTGAAGAAGAGAACTTTTGAGTACCATCCACAATGATGACCAAAAGAGCTCCTATAGGTAATAATGCATAAGTGCCAAATATGGGTATCTCTCTTGGCATGGGGTGCAGTCACCCATGTATCTAAGATGATGAAGCTGAAAAAAATGTTTTCAAGGCAAAGAGGATGGGCACCAAACTCAGCCTAAACAATATGTTGGGAAATTGTTCCTTTACATACGATAAATTGCTAAAGCAAAATAGTTTGAGCCCTCTCAATGCAAGCCGAATCAACACACACTAGACTTGGACCCCGAATCTTAGATCCATAAACAGCTGTGGGTTTGAGGATGCAATCAAAGAGGTGCATCTTTGTAGGTATGTCTTGGTAGTGCTTTTGGAAAATTTGGTGTTCCAAGATTGAGAGAGATGCTTATCTCTTGCAAAGACATGATTGTGAAGCTTGCTAAATATTTAGGGAATGGCCTATAAATTGAACTCCCAAATAGGTGTAAGCAATGGTGATCTCAATCGATTTGCCCTTATAGATGGTAAAGGTAAAGTACTTTTTAACGTCCACGAGACCATAGGCCATATGAAACGACCTTCATAGAGGATATTATTTACCCAATATATTATACTCTACTCCCATTGGATTCAAACCTTGAACCTCCTATTTGGAGTTCCAAAGTCTTACTGTTAGATGCATTCAACTTAGGGTTCTCTTTGATGTGGTGAAGATGATCACCTTAGACTTGTTGAGATTGACTACCAGCTGTTTTATGTCACAAAAGCGAGCAAAAGCATCCAATTGTCTTTGTAGGCCCTCAGGAGTATGGGCAAGAAGAACAACATCATTTGCAAAAAAACAATACAACTATCAAGACATGATGTAGAAGGCAATCATCATCAAGATGTGTGTTTTGATAAATAAATTCTTCATGCTCATCAATGTAGGTCCCAAAGAGTGAAGGAGAAAGAGGACAACATTGTTTGAAGCCAATGGTGCTGTGGACGTCCTTTGAGAAACCAAAAGCTGCCTGAAAATGACCAACAACTGCCTCCTATAGTCTCTTGATGGCAGTGATAAACAGCTCCAAGATGTTGATGTCATGCATTCTTTGAAATAAAAGATGTCTAGGAACAATGTTAAAAGTCCTTTTTGGTTGAGGACGTTTTCTTTGGGCTATAATCCCAACATGATCGTCGTGGCAGCATGCATCTCTTCAATGGGATTGATGTGAAGGAAAAATTGAAAACAAAGTTCCAAGGTTGGGAGTGCCACATGAGTTTGGCCAAATCATGTCCCCCACAATGTGATTTAGAGGATAAGTATACCCAAACTCTACACAAGATATTGGATTCTTTGACGCCATAGTTTTTGGAACAACCCAGATGCATTACTCATCATACAAGAAGTGCCTCTATAGACATCCATTTGTCTAGATCGGGCTAGCAATAGAACGAATAACTACGTTAATAATAGAATGGATAACTCTGTTAATAATAGAATGGACACCTATCTTGAGGTGGACAAATAACTCTTGCTAATAGTATAATGAATAATTGTCAATAATAAGCCTAAAATAATGCATACAAGAAGTGCCTCTATAGACATCCATTTGTCTAGATCGGGCTAGCAATAGAACGAATAACTACATTAATAATAGAATGGATAACTATGTTAATAATAGAATGGACACCTATCTTGAGGTGGACAAATAACTCTTGCTAATAGTATAATAAATAATTGTCAATAATAAGCCTAAAATTCCTCATGAAGTGCGAAGGCATTTGACACCCTGCTGCAATAACATAAATACCAAAAATTAAACATGTGCATATGTTCATCCATGCCCACAACTAGTTTATTTTGAGAATCATTGTTTGCTCTCACTGACATGCATATTGTAATATTGCTTGTAACAAAATCTGACAAATTTAATTCATAAAGTTTGAATTTTGCTGAACTTGAAGACCGGCCACATAAAATCAATAGAATTCGATGAACATGTTCATCTCATAGATTTGAGCAGAAATCAAGTTAATTTATTGATTACCTTTGATTAGAAGTGTTAAGTATTACCTGAAATTTAATTAAAATTCTTGGTTTGAGGGACAACTGCAGCATTAAATTATTGTTATTTATTGTTTATTTGAATTTAATTTCAAACGTTATCAACTTGTGCCAAACATCTTTTGAACTTCAGGATTACTGAACTCAAATTCAAACAAGAACCTTGTGACTTTGGGCTAATACCTATTATTGGCTTTATTAACTACTAGGTACATATTTTTGTAGGCAGTTATTCATGTATTTTATTTTTTTTGATAAGCTATGTGTGGCTTCTATTGAGGGCCAGTCCCATGAAAATAACCAAACATTACATTGTTGTTATTACATATAACAAAATATTACATTGTTGTTATTACATTGCTGCCAGGTTAATTAAACTATATCCAACTTGCCTTTAATTAAAAATACTTTTCATTTGCCTTCCTATTAAAGATATTCTTCATCTTCCTGAAACTGCTATGCATTCACAATCAACTTCTTCATATCATTTTCATTAAGAGATAAAATCTGATTAGACCAGTTGCCTTCCAAAATTCGAATTTTGCCAAAGATGAAGATCAACACTGTGAATGGCTAAAATATCTACTACCCAGTTTCCTTCTCTATAAATATGTTGGCCATAACAACTTGTCAATTCCATGATACCTCTTTTTTAGCAGTCTTATTCATGCCCCTAATATTCCACAATATTATTTTCATCATCACTTTGTTTTTTATTTTTGGGCTTAACTCTACTTCTTGTTAACACTTGCAATACTTGCCTTTGTTTTCCTACATCACTATCCCTTTGAGTTTGCTTTTTGCTTTTCTCTTTGTTTTTGCTTCTTGGGTCTTCCTTTATTTATTTTTCATTCCCACCAACACTTATCTTCATCGATCTCTTCGATTTATTCATACTATTCACTGTGAGACTTATCATCTATAGGTCTGTCTTGCTCTAAAAGATCTGAAGTGCAAGGAATACCCTCAAAAGCACTTTCTTCTTTATGTTGCCCTGACAACCTTAAAGTGCAAGGAGCGTTCCTTTATAGTAATTACCTTCTTATGCTGCCCTAAAAAACCTACATTGCTATTGATATCCTCCACCCTCATTCATTATGCTACTCTTGAAAACCTAAAGTGAAAGGGATAACCTCTACACTACGTTCATTTCTATTGAAAGGAGAGGATTTAATACTACTTGAGGAAAATGAAGATTATTTACCTAGGATAAACTTGATCTCTTTGGTTTCCTTTGTTTTAAAATTTTTGTTCACATTTTATTTTGTATCTTTAGCTTCTTTTGAATTTAAACTTGCACATTGTACTTCTTCATCCCTTGTATCCTTATTTGCTTCTTCTAACGGCTGATTCTAGTGAACTATGATGGCCTTTGTCATCAGATGCTGCAAATAGGCTCTCTTTGCCTCTTTTTTGGAAGTGGAATATCCTTGATTTAATCCAACTTCTTCTACAGTATGATCTCCTTACTTCATCTTGAAGTTTCTCTCATGACCAAAATTTTCTCTTTCTCAATCGTTTCTCATTTGCAATCAACATGTTTGTCTGCAACAACCATGTTTATTATGTGTATTTTCATCTTCATTCTTCGTTGGTTTGTTTTTGGAAGTCTTTTTGACATCTTCAACTGTTGTATGTATTTAGATTTTTTATGTCCATTATCCTTGAGGACTTCTGTAAGGTGCTCTTTCTCCTTCTCCAAGTGGTTCTTCATCCAAGATTTTTACTGCCCTTGTACCTTGGATTTTTATAATTCCCATCTTTGGAGAAGGGCAGTGACACAAGTATATTCTTGAATAGAGTTGTTTATGGATTTTCTGCCTATAAATCTCTGTGCAACAAACAGCTCTATTATCTGTATTTTTATCTTATCATTCATTGGTTTGTTTTTTGGGATCTTTTTGACATCTTTAAATGGCTTGTATATTTGAAATTCTTTATGTTCATTATACTTAGTACTTTTGTAAGGTGCTTCTCGTTTTCAAACTGTTCTTCGTCCATGATTCTTATTGCCCTGCTAGACAGGGATTTTAGAACTCCTGTCTTTGGAGAAGTGGGGTGATACGAGCCTGCTCTTTAATAGAGGTTTGGATGGGTTTTCTTCATATAGTCCTCTTTTGTTAGGCTGTATCCATTTCATAGCTTAGTGCAGGGCATCCATAGCTGCAGCGACACTATCTTTAATTTTTAATTTTGTGAACCCAACGTTGTTTAATGTTTGTAAATAAGGGAGTTCATGACCAGAG
Organism: Wollemia nobilis; assembly: GCA_028583015.1. Lineage (NCBI taxonomy): Eukaryota > Viridiplantae > Streptophyta > Pinopsida > Araucariales > Araucariaceae > Wollemia > Wollemia nobilis. The sequence goes on along the minus strand of JAQPPZ010001736.1, from coordinate 6,716,834 downwards.
AGCTTCTTTTTACTCACACCTTTTAGAATTGTTGCAATGTAAGTTGCATAATTATTGGGTCCATCAACCCAGTCAAACAGACCTTTTCTACAATGTGTCTTAACAAGGAGGCACTCAAGAGTGCAGAACTTGATAGGAAATCCATTAGAAACCAGAGCTTTTCAAACTGTATATAAGAAACAGGATGTGGAACCCCTTTGATAGTTAGTGGCAAGGCAAGTTTATGATTCAGTTGCTCAACAAAACTAATGTTTGGGGGTGACCATGAGAAGAGTGTGGAAAGCCCATTCTCTCTCAGAATAGTGGTCATGAGAGGACTAATTTCTGAAAATTCATGAGAAAAATCTGAAATTTCTGCCTTTGTCACTTGAGGATCAAGGGATTGAATTGCAAAATGTTATTATGACCCTAGACGTAACTAATAAAAGATGGTTGATACAAATCTTTATCGAGATGTCGAAGAGACCTTTCATTCCTATCTTATCTTTGCCAAGGTTTTAATAGAAGAAGGTTGGCACTAATCCTTATCAAGAAGTTGAAGAGAATTTGTGTTTCTGTCATCTTATCTTTGCCAAGGTTTTGGAGTATACAGTTATCAGTGCTGTTTGTTTCAGCTAGCTGAAGACTGATAAGCTCAATCAGATCATGCATATTAAGTCTCATCCCCATCTAAGACTCTAAAGAAGTTTGTTCTGTTAGGAGGTGAAGTCAATATCCAGATCTCCAATGTTCTTCAGCAGAAAGGTGCATGGTGGTGCAGTTTACAGTGATCCTTTCCCACACTCATGGTCCATACAACCGTACTTTGGGAGAGGAAACAAACAGTTTTTTGGAGTCTTCCTTTCGGAGAGGAAACAAACTTTACGAGTCTTCTTTCAGGAGAGGAAACAAACAGTTTTTGAAGTCTTCCTTTGTTTTTCTATAAAAGGAGAATGACCCCTTGCATGTAATAGTTTAGCGAATGTAAAAGTTTGCCGAAATTAATAGAATAAGAAGCTGCCATTGCCCCATGGTTTTACCTGCACACTGCAGGGTTTCCACGTAAAAAATCTGTGTTACTGTTTTGTTTCTGTGTTATTGTTTTTCTTGCTTGTAATATTTGTTTTCTAACATGCTCAATCATATAGCCAAAGTCTCTCAAAGTGCAAAATGCAGGCAATCTGTTCTCTAGAAGATTGTTCTGCTTGTAGACGATTTCTTTGCTTTTTTTCCCCATAGGCTTCATTAGAAGAACACCAAAGTCAAATTGATTTGCCTGTGAGCATAAACCTGAAACATATCTTAGCATGAGGGTTGTAAATTTCTCGAAATGAATCTGCAAACGAGATGGGTACATACTCTGAACCATCATTTGCTACCAAACAACACTATGAATGTTTTAAAAAAAGATGGATTAGATCTGGAGTCACCTAGAACCGATCAAGCCCAGAAAGTGAAGTGAATTGAAAAGGGTGAAACATATCCTAGCATGAGGGTTGTAAATTTCTCGAATTCAACCTGCAAACGAGATGGGTACATACTCTGAACCATCATTTGCTACCAAACAACACTAAGAATGTTTTTAAAAAAGATGGATTAGATCTGGAGTCACCTAGAACTGATCAAGCCTAGAAAGTGAAGCGAATTGAAAAGGGCTTTCCCAAGTGATTTTCTGAGGCTGAAATTGGTTTCTTGAAGAGTGAAAAATTATTCAAAATGCATGACAAATCATAATCTCAGTATAAAGTTCACAACCTTTCCATGCAGCTGAACTATAAGCTTGCTTAACTAATTCCCTCACCTTTTTGAAAGTTCATAAGATAATAGTACTTTGTCAAATAGAAAGAGTTAAAATGGACGAAATCTTCTATAAAAAGAAAATGAAGTCTTGAAATTTGCTGACATTGTAATCCTTTGGTATTGTTTGCAATTTTAGTTTTAGGATGCTTCTATTTGGTTTTATTTTGAGGTGTTATCACCTATGTAAATTAAAAAACACAAAATATAAATAAAAATGAAAAAATAAACTTGAATGAATAAAGAGAGAACACATACCTATACCTTGTTTGAAAAAAAAAAATCATAAAACTTTGAATGTATGAGTAAAGGGGTTTGGTGTAATGATAATATATTTTTAGAATGGAATTTAAATTATATATATATATATATATATATATATATATATATATATATATATATATATATAATTTTTAAAAAATTATATTTTATTTGTAGTTGAGGTTATTTTATATTTTTTGTATTTTAATAGGAAAATGAATGTGTATAATTTTATTCCTAAGGTTACTTTCTATTTTTTAAAATGCATTATTAGTGAATAAAAGTTTATATATTTGCACTGTATATTATTTGTAATTGAGTCTTACACATAATACTTCAGTATATTTTTTCAATGAGTTTACATAGGTTTTCATACTTGAGTGGGGTTTAAACCTTGGACCTCTCAAAGAGAGGTCAAAGCCCTTACCACTACAATAAGCTTGCAGCTTCACATAATAGTTAAGTATTGCTCAAGTTCATCAACTATTTTTTTTTGTTGGATAATAAGGGGTTGTACTCGGGTTCCCCACCCTTGACAAATCACAACTCTCTTCTTTAGAGCTTGAGAGTTTACATATCGGTGCACTTCTCATCTCAATGGAGATGCTATAGCTAGAAAGATACATCATTTTACATAAAATGTTTGAATTCTTGATTTTCATTTTTTGGATCTTTTCAATTTTCTATATGAATATGAAACTTTCAAAATTCAACATCCTTCTTGACATTTTTCTATTGCAGCCTTCACAATACCAAAACTTCACCTCTACTATCTATGTATTGCATCTTAGTAGAGTAATATTTCTAAAACATCTTACTATCATAGTTTGCTTTACCAAATTTGGATTGCTAGTTTCCTTCCTAAAACACAAGTGCAACCACAAAATTATAATAAATAGTTTATATGAAAGCACGCTAATGTTATAAAATAAAGCATATATTACCAATGGAAAACATTGAAGTAAATGTTAATCATTATTGATTCAGGCAGCCAACATTTTTTTGTCAGCTTTAACTAAACTTACTACTTCCTCGAACCATAAGGTGAATTTAACTTCACAATCCTCAATCAAAATCCCTCTATTGGCTAGCCTATTTGCACATTTGTTTCTTTCCCTTAATGTATGTGTAAACCTAATTTCTTCAAACTTTTTAGCAAGATCTTGAATTTCCACAATTATCTCTTGTATGCTCCATGAAGCCTTTGCTTTCGTCAAAATGCGTTTATTACTATGAGAGAATCACCTTCCATCCATACTCTGTTCCATATCATTTGTTTGCATATTTTTAACTCTTCTAAAGCCGCCCAAGCTTCAACTTCATTACTTGTCTTAAATCCACTAATGAAAGCATAATGAGACAAATCTCTCCTCTATTATTTCTAATTATTCCTCCTCCTATTGGTCTTGGATTTCCTTTAGATGCTCCATCAAAATTCAATTTAACCAACTCCACATTTGGTGGTTTTCACTTTATATTCTTTGCCTTCCTTTTGCTTCTCTTGTACCCAACATCATAATTCCATTTAATGACTACATCTGGTGGTTTCCACTTTATATTCTTTGCCTTCTTTTTGCTTCTATTGTATCCAACATCATAATTCTATTTAATGACTTGATTCCATCTATCAAGGCTCTTTGCTTCCAGCTTAGGGAATGGGTGAGTTGATCGGGTTGGTTTAGACTCCTTTATGGCTAAACATATCTTCCTTTTCATTACCTCTAAAATGAAGAACACAAGCTTATACTGAGAGGGGGGTGAATAGTATAAGATAAAACTTTTCAATCCAAATGATAATGACAATAATATGAATGTAATAATAAATCAATGCACAATTTCCATACACATAAGAGACAATGCTTTTACGTGGAAACACCCTCTTGAGAGAAAACCACAACAAAATATTGCTTTATATTTTACTTCAATAAACTTCATGGGCACCAACCCATAAGAGACACCAATTCCCTATACAAGTTTGTGGAAACTAATCCACAGGAGACACCAATTCCCTTGCTCAAGTTTGTGGACACCAATCCATAGGAGACACCAATCCCCTTGCTCAAGTTCGTGGACACCAATCCACAGGAGACACCAATCCCCTTGCTCAAGTTCGTGGACACCAATCCACAGGAGACACCAATCCCCTTGCTCAAGTTCGTGGACACCATTCCACAGGAGACACCAAGTCTGCTCCAAAACCTGCACATAAAACCTGCTTAAATCTGCTCCAAAACCTGCACACAAAACCTACTCAAATCTGCTCCAAAACCTGCTTGTTAACGACATCAACTTCTTCACATTTTCCTCAGTTTGCTTTCCTCAACTAAAAACAATTCAGACATATTCTACCTAGATATTATTTTATCGTCATGAACATATAGAGAATGATATGCACTAATGTAGTAAGCTCCAAATGGCCAATATGTTCTTCACATTCATTAAGTCCGTCGCTTCCACATATCTCACATTTTAAAGGTAGCTCAAGTCTAACATTAGATAACTTACTTGTGTGTTGACTTGGAGATGCTCATACCTTGCTCTTCTTCCACTATCATGTGCACCTTTTCTTCTTCTTGAAATGGCTGAATTGTCCTTCCTTGCCAATTGAATGCTTGGGTGAATGTGTAATTAATTCACTTACTCTATTCTTTGAAGCCTTGACTTGTTTCAAATTTGTGCCCTCCAAATCTGCCTTAATAATGATGATGTTCCTTTTGCATGTGCTTTCCAAATCTACCTTGACAAAATGATTTTCCTTTTCCAAATCTGCCTTAATAACAATGATGTTCCTTTTGCAAAATAATACTTTATAACAACATGACTCCTTATATCTCCCTTTTAAAATTTGCAAAATGAAACTTTATACTAACAACATGACCCTTATATCTCCCTTTTATAATTTGCAAAAATAAAACTTTAAAAACACCAAACTGACTCCTTATATCTCCTTTTAATAATTTACAAAATAAAACATAATAATAACCACAAGACTCCTTATATCTCCCTTATATCAAATTAATTAAAAACTTTACCCTTACCTCACAGAAAAGACTTAGCAAATCGCAGATGGGATTCGACCTTTTGATCTCTAGTAGTGCAACGCCCTAATGCGGCTCGTGAGCTGCTGAGCTAACCAGGTGGATGAAACCAAAAGGCATGATAACCAACTTGACTCCTTCATTGCGCTATGTCAATCAACAAAACCATAACAAAAACTGACACTCAGGAGATTTGATCCTTAAACCTTCCTGCACCGCAGCGCCCTAACACGGGCTAGGCAACCGATTGGGCTATCCCAATGGATGAAACCAAAGGGACACATAAAAATATTTAACTCCTTCGCGCTGTCTCGAACAACAAAACACAACAAAAATGGCACCAAGGGGATTCGACCCTTGAACCTTCTGCACGACATCGCCCTAACGCGGGCTAGACAACTGATTGGGCTACCCTAGCAGATGAAACCAAAGGGTGCACAAAAATATTTAAATCCTGCTACGCTGCCTAACTTGCGCTCCTCTCCTCCCTTATCTTCTACGTGTTGCTCGCTCTCACCACAATGGATATTCAAATTCTTACCATGCACCAAAGTGAATTAATGCCTCACATTTATATGCTTTTTGGCATTCGTGCCCAAGGAGGTCGTCCCATCATTTAAACATTTGAAATTTAATTTTACTTTTGCATGGTGCGCTCAAGGAGTAATATTTAGACTTTTATATATTTAAACTATATTTAAATCCTTTGATTTAAATATAAACCTTCCACTTTAATATTTAAATATTTCATTTTAATATTAAAGCATATAAAATCACCTTTGAAGATATTTGCCTTGAACATTAATGACAACTCAACATTTCATCCTTGAAGATATTTTTGACTTTGATATCAACATTTCATCCTTGCATCAACATTTCATCCTTGAAGATATTTCTGCCTTTGATATCAATGACAACTCAATATTTTTAACAATCTCCCCCTTTGTCATTGATGACAACCCTACAATGAAACTGACCTTTACTAAACAGGATCACAAGCTGCTACCCCTGACTAGCTTCCCCACTTACTGAAATTCTCCCCATTTGACATCAATGACAAAGGCTCCTCGGGTTGTAAGATAAGACACTTAACAATGCCCCCTCACTAGTTTTTTTTTGAGACTTCAACTATGAGATGGGAGTGAAACTCCCAAATTGTGATGCTCCTTTTCTTGTTCCATTTTCTTTCTCCAAACTTTGGAGGTCATATTCTTTTGAACATATTGACTATTCTTCTTCTTGCTTGACTTCGGAAGTTCAAGGAACATTGTTCTACACCATCTAGCTATATGCCCAAAATTATTACATTTGTAACATATGATGTTGTAGTCCATGAGAGGTGCAAATGAATTGAAAATTTTCGTAGTGAAGCCAAAATCATTCATAGCATGGAACCTGCAATTTACAGCTTTATGACCAAAATGGTTACATGAGAAACAATAACCATGAAACAAATATTGAAACTTGTCTAATTGTCTTGGAGGATATTGTCGCATGGTTCCCTCATTGTTGTTTCTTTGATGGACTTTGTTCCTTGATGATGCTTTTTTTTCATCCTCCTTGATGCTTCCACTTCTCAACATATCAACATAGGTCTTAGGTTCCTCTTTAATCATTTTCTTTTATGCCTCTGTTTCTTTTGAGTTTGATTCCTCCTTCTGTTTCTTTTTGAAGAACACAAGCTTATACTGAGAGGGGGGTGAACATTATAAGACCAACTTTTACTTTTATTTCCCAAACAATATTATCCGATATTATCAATGACAATATCAATAGCAATAATCAAAGCAATGCACAAATCATCACACACAAGAGAGACCAATTTAATGTGGTTCACCCAATGTGGACTACTCCATGGAGAAAATCTTTCTATTAAAATTTTTCAACAAATATTCTTGGGAATCAATTCCCTATTACAATGTTTATGGACCTCTTATCCAAAGGAGACACCAATCCCCTATGCCATATGTGGATCTCTCTCCACAGGAGAAATCTTTCATCTTTTCTCTAGTTCGTGGAACTTGATCCAGGAGAACTCTATCTTCTGAACTAGTTTGTGGATCTCTCTCCATAGAAGAAATCTATCTCCCCAACTAGTTCACAGATCACATTCCACAGAAGAACTCTTTCCCCTTGCTCAGGTTCGTGGATCTCTATCCACAGGAGAACTCTTTCTCCTCTACTCTAGTTGGTGAACTTCTAGAAGACTTTTGCCCCCACTGCTCTAGCTTGTGGATCTCTCTTCACATGAGACCTTTGTCCCCACTGCATTGGATGATGGATATATATCCACTAGAGATTACTGTCCTCTTTGCTCTGTCACCTCCAAAGCCTGCTCTCAATATCTGTCTCAAATCTGTACCAAACTCTATTCCAAGTCTAGCACAAATCTGCTCTAACTCTGCTCACAAATCTGCATCAATCTCTGTCTCAAATCTGCACCAAACTCTGTCTCAAGTCTAACACAAATCTGCTCTAACTTTGGTCATAAATCGACATCAAACTCTGTCTCAAGTCTAGCACAAATCTGCTCTAACTTTGCTCATAAATCTGCATCAAACTCTGTCCCAAATCTGCCCCAAGCCTTAACACAAAGCTTGTACAGATCATCAATCAAACTTGCTCTCAATGCTTGTTTCAAGTCTTCACAAGACTTGCTCAAATTTGCCTTCAAGCCTTCTCAAAGACTTGCTCAAATCTGTCCTCAAGCCTTCACAAAGACTCGCTCAAATAACTCCAAAACTTGCTTATAAAACTCAACTCAAAACTCTTTCAGAAAACTCTTTTCACACAAACAACTTCTACTAGAATTCGTTTAACCTCTGGAACATATAGAGAATGATATGCTCTATCAAAACCTCAATATGTTTCACTCACAAATTGTGTACTCAACCAATCAATCTCTATCACTTGCAAAATCAATGTATAAGTTATTTCACAAAATTGATCTATCCTTCTTGCAAATTTTCTCTCATACATCAATCACACTAATGCATAATTTCCCTTCACAAATTGATCTCAATCACTTCCACAATTTCAATCAATATCTCAAAACCTATGTTCAAAAATTTTCACGAAGATACACTAACTTGTCTTCAGTCTTTAACACAAGTAGTTCACAATATCTATCTCAAATTACTCCAAAACATTCAATCATGAATCACACAATCTCACTCAAATATTTCCAACAATGCTTATCAAACAATCATTTTCACTCCACCTTATGTTTCAAAATATTCACTTCAATCAACACTTTAAAATAAAGAATGATATGCCCATACCTCTTTGCTTGTTCTTATGGAGATGTCTTCAAAACCTCTCACAACGAACCACCTTTCTATGTGCCACTTCAAAGGTTAAATAACAAGATTCTATTTCAAAATATCCACATGAATTTTCCTTCTATAAGGTGCTCAATGAATTCTGAAAATAATGTTCTAGGACTCTTCTTTAGTTCTCAAGGACAATGCATTAAAGCTCACAAAACTCTCTCAAAAATTTCCTTTTCATGAAACAAGAATTACAAACAATAACATCACCTTTTACACCTTTTATCTCCCTCTATCATAAAATAATTTCCAATCTACCTTAATGTCCAAGAACCAAGAATTACAATTCTAAATAAACCTTTTACAAACTCCAACTTTTGCATAAAAATAAATATCATCAATACCCCTTAAATACTATGCAAAAATTTATTTCTCCTTATACCTCCTATGTTTCAAACTATATACCAAATCACATCCGTCGAATATCAACTATAGTCAACATTAAACAACATGGAGCATACCTTATAACCAAAAAATTAATCCTTGCTTGTCGCGGACGAAAATCGACCCTCCGACCTCTAGCTTCCAACTGCAACGCTCGACCGCTTGCGCTAGCCAAGCGGTTGAGACCCAACCCTTGGCCTTCGCCTTTTATTTCTGCTGCCTTTGATGAAAACGAAGCAAAACACTCAAACCGGCGCTAGGGGGAATCGAACCGTAGACCTTTCCTCTGCTCGTGCCTTACGCAGGACCAACCTGCCACTTGGGCTACCAACCCTCGATGAATCTCAACATGCGCCTCCTTGTCTTTACTCGCTGCCACTTGTTCGACAAATGATATTTCAAACACTTTGCTCTGCTCCTTCGATCGATTAATTCATGCACATATTACATTGGTACCTTGGAAAATAATTTGGCTTCCCCTTTTTATATGCATTCGAAACCTTGTCATGATGTCGACGAAGAACTTTTGTTGGCCTCCATTTTAAATTTGAATTTTGGTGCCCTTTGCCAATTTCAAATTTAATTTTATATTTAATATAATATTTAACTTTGGGTTAAATATTATTTAACTTTAGTATTAAATAATACTTTTGCATGGGATCCTTTGTCAACTTTTTATTTCCCTTTTAATAAGCCCTTTTGGCTTAATTATTATAATATTAAAATATTATAATATCTTCTCTTTTCTCTTTAAAACCATGGGCGTAAACTTTTGCCTTCAACCTTTTAACCAACCTTTTTGGCTTATAATATAAAATATTATAACAATTCCTTTTACTAATTTGCTTGTACCAAAATGAACTTTGCCTTGCACCAAACACTTGACATCAATGACAACATAATTACTTAAAATTTCCAACACTTTTGACCTTCAAACCCAAGTCTAGTCTTTATAACGGAAGATCTCTGTGCTTTGATAATATCACCTATGATTTCTGAGCTTTTCTCAAGCCCATGTAGCTTATCATTAGATTTTTTCACTTCCTTCCTTAGAGAGAACCTCATGTTCCATTTTTTCACATTCCAACTCTTTTGCCTTTAACTGCTCACCCATACCTTAAATTTGCTTTGCCTCTTCAACTTTAAATTTCAGGTCAATGAGTTCTTGTGACAACTTTGCCTTTGTCTTCTCATCCTCTTGTACTTGAGCCTTCAATCTTGAGTTCTTTCTAGTCCTCTTCAACTCTTCAAGAGCAACAACAAGTTCCTCTTCAATGTCAACCATGGCTTCTTCTTCATTTTGTGAATCTTTCTATTCTTTTTGGTCTTTGACAATAGGAGCATCTTCTTTCTCTTCTATGGCCAAGAATATGATTTCTTCTCTTTCACTAACGGAGAGGATTTCATAATTGCTGTTGGAGGAATTGCTTGCTTCCTCAACATAAAAACTCTTGTGTCTTTGAAAGATCTTCTCATGCTTGCTTTGACCATGTCTGTTTTTATTTTCATGATAATTTTTTTTTTCTTTCTTTTTCTCATATTCCTTTTCTTCTTCACTGCTACTACTTCTAGCTTGTGGACAATTATATGCATAGTGACCAAGGTTACCACAATTAAAACATTTCACAGAATGCACTCCTTTGCGTTTTCTTGGACCCTTCTTATTCCTTCGCACAAAGTTAGCTTCTTCTCTGCTGCTTGATTATTCACTTGATGCTGGTTCCTTATTCTTTGTCTTCTTTGAAGCTTTAATTGCTGCTTTTTGTTTGGATGTTTGATCTTTTTCAATCCTCATCTCATAAGCTGTGAGAATTCCATGTAGCTCGTCCATGCTTAAGGTTTTAAGATTCTTCATCTCTTCTATTGTTGAAACCTTTGCATCAAACCTCATGGGAAGTGACCTTAAGATTTTATGAACAATCTTAGAGTCTTCAATACTTTCTCCAAGTCCACGAATGGTGTTGACAACCTCATCAACACGGAGCAGATACTAAGCAATATCTTCCTCATATTTCATCTTCAAGTCTTCAAATTTTCTCTTGTGGGTTTGAAGTTTTGCCATTTTAACCTTGTCGTATCCTTCATATGTTCTTTGTAACTTGTCCCATATTTCTTTTGCTGAAGTGCATTGCATGACTTTCACAAACTCTATTTCACTTAATCCACTTAATATTGCATTCATTGCCCTAGCATTATTTTCATATGGTTTCTTGCCATCTCGATCTGTGGGAGGATTTGTAGGTGGTGTGAACCCATCCTCAACAAATTGCCATATATCATAGCCATGTGCCAACAAATAAGTTTGCATCCTTATGCTCCAGAAAGCATAGTTAGTCCCATCAAATAATGGAGCCCTGTTTGACAAAAAACCTTCTTGGCCAGCGATGCGTGTTCTTGTAAGATCTTCCTTCAAGCTGTTAGGCTATCACGAAGGAACCCACTTTGATACCAATTAAAGAACACAAGCTTATATTGAGAGAGGGGTGAACAGTATATGATACAACTTTTCAATCCAAACGATAACAACAATAATATGAATGCAATAATAAATCAATGCACAATTTTCATACACATAAGAGACAATGCTTTAACGTGGAAACACCCTCTCCGAAGAAAACCACGACAAAATATTGTTTTATATTTTACTTCAATAAACTTCGTGGGCACCAACCTACAGGAGACACCAATCCCCTATATAAGTTCGTGGACACCAATCCACAGGAGACACCAATCCCCTTGATCAAGTTCGTGGACACCAATCCACAGGAGACACCAATCCCTTTGCTCAAGTTTGTGGACACCAATCCACAGGAGACACCAATCCCCTTGCTCAAGTTCGTGGACACCAATCCATAGGAGACACCAATCCCCTTGCTCAAGTCTACTCCAAAACCTGCTCAAATATGCTCCAAAACCTGCTCAAATCTGTTCCAAAACTTGCTCACAAAACCAGCTCAAATTTGCTTCAAAACCTGCTTGATAATGACATCAACTTCACATTTTTTTTAGTTTTCTTTCCTCAACTAAAAGCAATTTAGACATATTCTACCTAGAATTCTTTTATCTTCATGAACATATAGAGAACAATATGCACTAATGTAGTAAGCTTCAAATGACCAATATGTTCTTCACATTCATTAAGTCTGTCCCTTCCACATATCTCACATTTATTACATTTTAAAGGAAGCTCAGTCTAGCATTGGATAATTTACTTGTGTGTTGACTTGAAGATGCTCATACCTTGCTCTTCTTCCACTATCATGTGCACCTTTTCTTCTTCTTGAAATGGCTGAATTGTCCTTCCTTATCAATTGAATGCTTGGGTGAATGTGTACTTAATCCACTTACTCTATTCTTTTAAGCCTTGACTTGTTTCAAATTTGTGCCCTCCAAATCTGCCTCAATAATGATGATGTTTCTTTTGCATGTGCTTTCCAAATCTGCCACATAAAATGATTTTCCTTTTTCAAATCTGCCTTAATAATAATGATGTTCCTTTTGCAAAATAAAACTTTATAACAACACGACTCCTTATATCTCTCTTTTAAAATTTGTAAAATGAAACTTTATACTAATAACATGACCCTTATATCTCTCCCTTTTACAATTTGAAAAAATAAAACTTTAAAAATAACAAACTGACTCCTTATATCTCCTTTTAATGATTTGCAAAATAAAACATAATAATAACCACAAGACTCCTTATATCAAATTAATTATATAATTCTACCCTTACCTCACAACAAAAACTTAGCAAACCGCAGATGGGATTCGACCTTCTGACCTCTAGTAGCGCAACGCCCTAACGCGGCTCGTGACCAGTTGAGCTAAATAGAAGGATGAAACCAAAAGGCACGAAAACCAACTTGACTCCATTGCGCTATGTCAATCAACAAAACCACAACAAAAACTGGCGTCGATGAGATTCAATCCTCAAACCTTCCTGCATCGCAACGCCCTAACACGGGCTACTGACTGGGCTATTCCAACGGATGAAACCAAAGGGGCTCACAAAAATATTTAACTCCTCTGCGCTATCTCGAACAAAAAAACACAACAAAATAGGTGTCAAGGGGATTCGACCCTTGAACCTTCTGCACGACAGTGCCCTAACATGGGCTAGACAACCGACTAGGCTACCCCGGTGGATGAAACCAAAGAGGCGCACAAAAATATTTAATTCCTGCTGCGTCGCCTAACTTGCGCTCATCTCCTCCCTTATCTTCTACACGCTGCTCACTCTCACCACGATGGATATTCGAATTCTTACCATGCACCAAAGTGAATTAATGCCTCATATTTATATGCTTTTTGGAATTTGCGCCCAAGGAGGTCGGACCATCATTTAAACATTTGAAATTTAATTTTACTTTTGCATGGTGCGCTCAAGGAGGTCAACCCATTATAATATTTAAACTTTTATATATTTAAACTATATTTAAATCCTTTGATTTAAATATAAACCTCCCACTTTAATATTTAAATATTTCATTTAAATATTAAAGCATATAAAATCACCTTTGAAGATATCTGCCTTGAACATTAATGACAACTCAACATTTCATCCTTGAAGATATTTCTGCCTTTGATATCAACATTTCATCCTTGCATCAATATTTCATCCTTGAAGATATTTTTGCTTTTGACATCAATGACAACTCAATATTTCTAACATAAACTGCTTTCCTTTCCTTTAAATAATCTTCTATTCCTTTCTAGCCATAAGTCCAAAGTATTGTATCTTTTGATATATCCCATATTGTCTGCAAAGCCTCATTTTTATAAGTGCTCTCCCATTGCTTTAACCATTCTTCAATTATGCTAATCATCACCATGCATTTACCAAACATATTAAGAATCCATTGCCATAATTTTCGGACTAATGAGCAATGTCCCAAGAGATGGTCTATACTCTCCTCATTTTTAAAAAGAACACATTGAGAGGGGCCATGAAAACCCCTTTTCTTAAGGTTATCCCCCTACTGGCCAAACAAGCATTTTGATTTTGGGAATGCTTGGGCTATCCCAAATATCTCCTCCATATTCTAGTGATATTACCATTTTGTTGGTGCTTTACATTATATCCACTTCTTGTGTATTCTCTTGAGCTGTTCAACTACCAAATCAATTTATCCTTGGCTCCCCTCGGAATAATTACAGTTGTTATCTTTCTACTCAATTGTCTTCTAGCATCAATGTCTTGTATACTTGTAAAAAAACCTTCTTTCCATTTGTATCTTCCTTCCTGATCCTTGTACAAAATGTTTGATATCCTCTCACCATATTTTTCTTGAAGCAATCTCATCCAAGGTTTCAAAATTGGATCTAAATTGAGTGGTTTTTTATCACACCAAGTATCCATCCAAATAATTTTTTTTTTTTTTTTTTTTCTGTTTCCCATCACCCATCTTAAACCATTAATCATTAGATCAAAATACATTTTTTTAAACAATTCCAAGGAGCTGAACCATTTGGTAGAGAGAATGCAGTAAATATTAAACTTGGTTCATTGGGCTCAACATTGTCTTTGACTCTCTTTGTACAATCTCCAGATTACTTTTCCCCTAAGAGCTAAGTTTGCACCTATATGAACTCTTAAACCAAGACCTTCCCTAGTTTTATCATCTCACACCTTGCTCTATTTACCAAAGGAATTTTCCTTTTATCATGTAAACTTGACCATGAAAGGACCACATAATATAAATTAAAAAATTTTCAATTGATTTTGGAATAGTATACAACGACATATAATATGTTGGAATGGCTTGTAAGATAGACTTAATTAACTGCACTCTTCCTGCTAACAATAACCATCTACCTTTCCAGTCGGTAGTTTATTTTGAACTTTACTAATAATTGGATTCCATAATTCTATTCTCATTCTCCCCTCAAATAAAGGCATCCCTAGATAAGTTGCCAGCGAATTTGCCTCCATTTGAAGTGACCTTCAAATTCTTGTTTTGATATTAGCTGGAGTGTTAAGGAAGTAAATATTGGATTTTGTCTTATTAACTTTTTGCCTTGATGCTCTTTCGTATTCCTTTAAAAATTTATTCAAAGCTTTTGGCCTTATCTATCCTTGCCCTTCCAAAAAAGGTTGTATCATCTACATATTGTTGATGGGTGATGTTGTCAGTGTTATTACTAAACCTTAAGTCCACTTATAAGCCCATATTTGTAAGCCTTATTTAAGTTCATACTCAAAACCTTGGCCATAATAATTAACAAAAAAAGATATAGAGGATCTCTTTGTCTAAGGCCTCTCTTGTCTTTAAAATATTATGTTACTAACCCATTGACCAACATTGAATAAGAAACTGTAGAGACACAAGCCTTAATCCATCTAACCCATTTCTTCCCAAATCCAAACTTTCCTGAAACTGCAAAAAGAAAATCCCATTTAACCCTATCATAGGCTTTACTCATATCAAGTTTTAAGATCATTGCTTTCTCTTTTCTTGAAGTTGCTAAATGTATAACTTCATGAGCCACTACGATCCCGTCCAGAATTAGTCTCCCTTTCACAGATTGTCCTTGGTATTCTGAAATATTTTTTTCTAACAATGGCCTTAATCGATTCGTTATCACTTTGGAGATAATATTATATGCCATATTACATAAGCTTATGGGTCTAAACGAATCAAAAAATTCAACATCCTTTTATTGGAATTAGAGTAAGATATGTTGCATTTGTTTTATAAGGTATGTATTGTTTTACCCTAGACTGTTCCATTGCCACCAATAAATAATTTTTCACTATATCCCAATTATGTTGGTAAAAAGCTGTAGAGAGCCCATCTTGGTTAAAATAGAAAAAAGCTAAATGAACTTCTTCTAGAGTAATAGGCTCCATCAATTTCCTATTGTCTTCATTTGTTATAATTGAAGGTACATCTTGAAGAAGTTTATCATTAAGAACTTCAGTCTCCTTTGATCCTAGAATATTTTGATAAAAAGACTTTGCCTCTTTTCTAATTTCACTCTCATATTCAACCCAAACCCCTTTTATTGATTTAATTCTACTAATTTTGGATGTTGATCAGTGTACTATAGCCATCATATGAAAAAACTTTGTATTTTTATCTCCTTTTAACCAAGTATGTCTTGATTTTAATCTCCAGAATTTCTCTTCCTTTCTCAAAATATTATGATATTCACTAAGCAACTCCCTTTCCTCTGAGCTTGGATTATTATGATCACCTTTTTGGAATTTTGAAAGTTTATCTTTTAGTTCTTTCTTATCAAAAATGTTTCCAAAAGTGTTCTTGTTCCATTCTTTTAATCTAGATGTCATAGATTTAATTTGTTTTGGAAGAGCATACAACCTACTATTTATTGAAGAATTCCACGTTTGTGTTATCATATCAACAAATTGAGGATGGTCTTCTCCCATCTGCTCATTTAAAATATGTTATTTTTATGATTTCACTTACCACCAACTATTGCTAGAGACAATCTCTTAGAAATGTGAGTATATCTAGAGAAGAAAATCAAGTAATAAATAATTTAGTCAAAATTTAGCCAATTGTAGTGCTCTTTGTTTTGGTGAATTTTAAATTTTAAAAGACGATTGAGTGAGATTTGATCACTTAATAACCCCCAAGGGCTAGGTGGATTGGTAAGTGCAAGTGTGGTTGGGCACTTACCAAGAAGAGACCTAGATTCAAACCTTGGGGGGGAAGCCAACCCTTTGCAAAGGTAGTAGTCTGCTCTGAATCCTCTGAGTGCGCACTAGATCGACAATGACGGTACGAATCCTGAGCGATCGGTGGTCCCCATATCACGTCGGGTCAACAAGAACGAGAAAAATAGGTTTGTTGGGAGCAGTCCCTGTGGTTTGAACCTTGCGTTGGCCAATTATTAAAAATAGTGGTTGTAACCAACTCTCCTATATAATCCAAAAAAAAAAGATTTGATCACTTAATGAAAATGATGAAGGAGATGAAGATTATATTTGATAGAAAGGGAAATGAAGAATATTTTTGATAAAAGGGCAAGGTATGGTTTAAGTGACCAAACAACAAATGTAATATTTTGTTATTTTAATGAGTGGTCCCAATAGAAGCCACATATAGCTTAAAAAAAGAAACTATAATATAAGGAAATTATATTAATTTTCATGTAACTAACCTTGATGAGAAAAGTTTATATTGATGTTCACATACGACTCAAGGTGGTTAGTGTGAATGTAAAATCCATATTGTTACAATAGAAAAAGCACTAAGGTAACAATTGGGATAATTGAATGTATTGTTTGGTAATGCAGTGAAACAATGCAAATATTATATGCATAAAAGGAATAGATGCAAATAAAAAATTTAAATAATTCACATAACATTAGCATTATCTATAAACATTCTCAATTGTTGAGAGGCATGCTATATTATTAGATGAAGTTACCTTTAAAGACAAGAATCTAATCCATCATCAAAATGTATATTTCATTTGTTGTAAGGACATATTTTTTCAATATGCAAATTAGGAATGATTTGTTTATCATAATTTTTGTACACAAGCTTACTCACACACACACCACACCTTGTAATGGTTTGAACTTGGGTCTCCTGAAAGATAGCCTAAAGCCCTAACCACTATGGTATCATTTTATGTACCAGTATTTATAGGATGTGAAGGTCGTGTTGGCATTTTTGCCGCACTAAAAAATAAAATTTTAAATTCGTCCAAGTGAAGTACATCCAGTGGTGAAAGGAAAATTGGATGAAATGATCTTTAGATATTTCGTTGTGATAGATCTTTTCTCAAGCTTTCCAACGATATATTACAATAGACAATCGGGTGAACGGATCAAAAGTTATGGCTCCGGGAAGCTTTACCACGAAAAATCAATTTTGGGGCAGAAAATCCATTTTTGGGCACTTTTGAGGTGAAAATCCTTTACGCATTTCATTTGGGGAAAAACTGCCTGTATAAATAATTTCATCCGAATAAAAGAGAAGGAAAAAGTTTGCAAGTGATGAGATGGGTCAAAGTCAGAAGCGCCCCAGAGAAGGGGCGAAAATGATTTTCGCCCCTCTCAGGGATGAAAATCGAGTTGAAAGCATTTAAGGGGCGAAATTACCCAGGAAAGGGGCGAAAGCATTTTTGGGGCAAAATTACCCAGGAAAGGGACGAAAGCATTTTTCGAGGTGAATTACCTAGGAAAGGGGCGAAATTACCCAAGAAAGGGGTGAAAGCATTTTTTGAGGCGAAATTGCCCAGGAAAGGGGCGAAATTACGCAAGAAAGGGGCAAAAGCATTTTCGGGGCAAAATTACCCAAGTTTGGGCGAACATATTTAAAGGCGCAACATTGACAGGTCAAAAGTGTGTTCGCCCCGGTTGAGGGGCGAAAGCTCGATTCGCCCCTCCCGAGGGCAAATGAAGAACACACGCTATACTGAGAGGGGGGGTGAATAGTATAAGACCACTTTTTACTCTTTCTTCCAAATCAATATTATGTTGTGTAAATATAGCAGTATCAATATCAGTAATCAAATCAATGCATGAAAACCATACACAATAGAGACACCACAATTTACGTGGTTCACCCAATGTGGGCTACTCCACGGAGAAAATATTTTACTAAAACTTTCTCAATCAATATCTTTGGGAATCACTCCCAATTACAATGTTTATGGATCTTTGTCCAAAGGAGATGTTGATCCCCTAATCTCAAGTTCATGGATCTCTTCCACAGGAGAACTCTTTCCCCTTCTGCTATGGCTATGTGATCTTCTAAAAGACTTGGTCTCTCTACTGCACTGACTGGTGGACCACTCTCCACTTGAAGACTCCTCACTCAAATCTATCTTCAACTGTGTTGGCTGCTGGATCTCTATCAACTGAGACTCTGTTCTTTGTACTTTGTCACCTCCAAAGCTCTGTCAATAGGCTCACTAAGAACCTGATCAATAGGATCACACAAAACCTGCTTAACAAGCTCACAAAGAACCTGCTTAACAAGCTCACAAAGAACTTGCCCAATTATGCTCAAGCAAGCTCACCAAGAACTTGCCCAATTCTGCTCTAGCAAGCTCACCAAGAACTTGCCCAAATCTGCTCTACAAATCTTTCCACAAAGCTGTCCACAAAGTTGTCCCAAAACTATCCTCAAATTTGTCCCAAAGGCCTTCTCAAAGGCTCAATCAATCATGCTCAAGTAGTACTCAAAATGAACTCAATAATGAATGGCAATGTACTCTTTAATGGATGACAACAATGATCCACAATGATCTCAACTCAACTCAACTCATAGAAGCATAAAGAGAATTGTTAGAGATGCAATATGTTCTAATCTCAATCTCAACTCAAATCAACTCAAATCAACTCATATAAGCATAAAGAGAAGTGTTAGAGACTCGATATGTTCTAATATCAATCTCAACTCAACTCAATCTCAACTCAACTCAAGTCAATCTCATAGAAGCATAAAGAGAATTGTTAGAGACTCAATATGTTCTAATCTCAATCTCAACTCAACTCAACTCAAATCAATCTCAACTCAACTCAAGTCAATCTCATAGAAGCATAAAGAGAATTGTTAGAGACTCAATATGTTCTAATCTTACTCTCAACTCAAATCAGAATAATGGAATAGTTTGTTTCGAGAGGACTTGAACAATCTCTTCACACATCACTTGACTAGGCTCAATCAACTCAACTCAACCAATCACCACAAGGGACAACTCTCTCTCACACAACCATAGTCCAAGTATGTATCAACCAACTCAAATGTTTCCAACAATGCTCAACCACAAATCTCACATAACAATGATACTCATGTTATTTTCTAACTCAAGTTCTTTCACAACCAATGGGCTTCAACAACTATGCTTATACAACAAATTTTAAACACAACTCTCAAATTATAAAACCTTGAAGCATTCAATCAACCACTTTCGAAAAGGAAACCACAAACAATCCTTTTCTCTCCAATGCTATTTCAGAAATAAACCACCATAAAAAATCAACAAAAGAATGTGCCTATACCTTTTATGAAGATGAAAAAACCTCTTTGTAAATCTACCACAATCACAAAATTCTTTTGCCAATCTTCACAAGGGTTAGTAGATCACAAAATAATCAACATTACTCCACTTTTTAATAATCATCACCAAGGCCTTTAATTGCACAACTTCCTTATGTCTCCTAAAACCACTTGTACCATAAAATAAAATAAATCAAAACATTTCATAACCTTTTCACTCCTAAAACCACTTATACCATAAAATAAAATAAATCACAATATTGCATACCTTGTCACCTCATGAAAGAATTAATCCTCTTGAAAAAGAATAAGGCAAACTTCACTTTTGGAATCCCTTTGCAAAATCAGAAATATCTCTTTACAGACACCTTATTTCTCCTTCTAAATAAGTTATTCAAATAACCGTCGAAATAAGCTTTCCGACGATATATAATATACCCACTTTTCGAAATAAATTGAAACCTTTATATATATATATATATATATATATATATATATATATGCCAACCTCCATTAATTGCACATAGGTCGGCCCTTCATTAATTAAAACTTAAACTTTAAACTTTAATATCTTCATCACCGAAGGTCCTTTTTTGATGAAACAAAATTCCACCATGGCTTTTAAAAAAAGCCCTTTCCACATAAGCCCACCATGGTTTTAAATAAAACCTTTTATTTTGCCTGCCTTGGTTTTCATAAAAACCCTGTAAATAGCCATGCTTTCCAAAATATCATAGATGATTATCTATGAAGTGCTTTTGCCACAAAAACTCAATGTGACATCAATGATCCATGTGACATCAATGACAACACAAAATGTCTCAAATTAACTCAAATTTCCAACAATATCCCCCTTTGTCATTTATGGCAACACCTCTAATGCAAATCACTACAATCACTGCAAAAACCATCTCTGAGAATCAAAGTTGCTCCCCCTGACTCAATACTCTCTATGGAGGTTGCTCCCCCTAACTCAATACTCTCTTTGGAGGCTGCTCCCCCTAACTCAATGCTCTCTTTGGAGGCTGCTCCCCCTAACTCAAATCTCTCCCCCTTACTCAAATATCTCCCCCTTTGACATCAATGGCAAAAGGGACACCTATGGGGCTAAAAAATATGACTCTTAAGCTTAGCCCCCTCACCCACTTCTCTCTTGAGGCGATTAATTTTGAGGTGGGAGTGTTTTTACTCCCATATTACATTGTTTCTTTCCTCTATCAACTTCCTTCCATGTTTTTCTGATACTCTTGATGAATTACTTGATCTTCTTATCTTGAACCTGTTTGACCTTCTTGCCTTGAACCTGTTTGGAATTGAGTCATACACCATATTGCAATATGCCCAAAGTTATTGCAATTAAAACACTTGATATTGTAGCCTTTGGATGGTGCCCATGTCCTGAATTATTCCTTGAAGTAATTTCCATATCCATTCCTTTTCCGAACCCTGTATTGTGAAGCTCTGTTTTCATGACCATTATTACCATGACTTTTGAATTGTGTAGCTCTAAAACCAAAACCATGTTGCTAATTTCCTTTGCACTGAAAAGCTTTATGACCAATCCTATTACATGAGAAGCAATGTCCTTGAAAACCATACCTTCTTTCTTTGAAGTTTCTTCTAGCAAAATCAAACTTCTTTGATCAATGGATCCTGCAATGTATAACCCTGTGTCCAAATCTATTACAAGAAAAACTATATCCTTGAAAAGCCTTTTGTTCATGCCTTGGTTCCTCATACCTTTCTTGACCATTATCCTTATGATCATCTTCAACTTGTGCATTGCATTCTTGAACATTCTTTGTAGCATCTAAAACCTCTTCCTTAGTTTCTTCCTTGCCTTTTTCTTCAAGAATTTCTTTTCCCTTTGATCTTGATTCACCGATCTCAAAACAAGAACCAAACTGAATATTTGGAGCCATAGGAAATTTGGAACTTTCCTCACAAATCTTAGGTGCTTATTTGCTTTCATCTTTTAGAACGGACTTTCCTTTTGAGTGTGATTCCCCAAACCTAAAATATGGGACCTTTGGTGCTTTGGAATATTCCTCTTCTTTCTCTTCATTTGTGTCAAGTAGCAACTTGGCATCCATCTCTATAGCCTCTGAAATACATGTTTCCTTCTTAGTACAAATATATTGACCTTTTGAGTCATGTGATGGATCAAACTTCTCATGTAGGGAACATCTCAATTCTTTTAGATTCTCCTTAACCTCTTGTAGTTGCTCATGGATAACATTGAAGTCTTCCTTAGATCAACTGAGACATTATCCTCTTGTTTAACTTCTTCTGTTTGGAGTGAATGTTCTTCTTCTTTTATTCCATAGAAAAACCCTTCTTCATATTCACTATCACTAAGATCATTATAATCTTCTATAGCAAACAAACTCTCAAGATTTCTTTGACCATGCCTGTTTCCTTGATGTGTCATATCATCTTCACTATCACTGAAACCATTGCAATACCCTGATATGTGATCTCTTTGACCACACACAAAACATTGTTATCTTTCACCTTCTATTCCTAGGAATAAATGCTCTTCCTTTTCATCATCTGAATTGTCTCTATCACTATGATCTGAGCTATCACTTGCTTCTACAATGTAGTAAGATTTCTTTGCCTTACGAAATTTTTTCTTCTTCTCATACCTGTTTTGCTTGAATCTGTCATCTTTGTCATGCTTATGCTTTCCATCTTATTTTCTTCTGTGACCCTGTTTGTCATCATCACTGATTTTTGCATGTGGACACTTGTATGCATAGTGACCAAGATCACCACACTTGTAGCACCTAACTTTCCTTATATCTTTGAAATTCCTTGAGTCCTTATTCCTTTTGATGAAGTTAGCTTCCTCATCATTTTATAAAACTCTTCTGAAACTTTCCCTTTCCTTTTTTCTGAAGCCTTGAATGCAATCTCTTTTATTGGAGCTTGATGCTTACTTACCTTCATCTCATAAGCTATGAGAGTACCTTGCAATTCTTCCATTGTTAACTTGTTGATATCCATTGTTTCTTCTATTGCTGAAACCTTTGCATCATATTTCATGGGAAGTGATCTCAAAACCTTTTGAGTAACTTCTGATTCTTTCATCTCAAAACCTAGGCCTCTCTTAGTGTTAGTAATCTCATCAAATCGAAGTAAGAACTTTGCAATATCTTCATAATCTTTCATTTTCAATTCCTCAAATATTTTTCTATGAGTTTGTAGTTTTTCCAACTTTACCTTGGAATCTCCTTCATAAGTATTCCTCAACTTGGTCCACATCTCATTAGCTGAAGTACATACCATGACCTTTGCAAAATATGTCTCACGTAGCCCACTCAAAATACAATTCATTGCCCTTGCATTGATCTCAATCAATTTCCTGGTAGTCTTATCTTCCTCAGGATCACCTTCAACTTTATACTCTTTTTCAACCATTTGCCATACCTCATATTCTTGTGATATCAAGTAGTTCTTCATTCTCATGCTCCAGAAAACATAATTGTTACCATCAAACAATGGAGCCTTATTTGAAGATAATATTTTTTGTGAAGCCATCTATGTTCTTTGTAGAATCTTCCCTTAAGCTGTTAGCCTTTTCGAAGGAACCCACTTTGATACCAATTGAAGAAAATAGGCTTATACTGAGAGGGGGGGTGAACATTATAAGATAACTTTTTACTTTTTCTTCCAAATCAATATTATGTTGTGTAAAGATGGCAATAATAAAAACAATGCACAAAAAACATACACAATAGAGACACCACAATTTACGTGGTTCACCCAATGTGGGCTACTCCACGGAGAAAATATTTTACTAAAAATTTCTCAATCAATATTTTTGGGAATCACTCCCAATTACAATGTTTATGGATCTTTGTCCAAAGGAGATGCTGATCCCCTAATCTCAAGTTCGTGGATCTCTTCCATAAGAGAACTCTTTCTCCTCCTCTGGCTATGTGATCTTCTGGAAGACTCTGTCTCTTTGCTGCACTGACTGGTGGACCTCTCTCCACTTGAAGACTCCTCACTTAGATTTGTCTTCAGTTGTGCTGGCTGTTGGGTCTCTATCCATTGAGACTCTGTCCTCTATACTATATCACCTCCAAAGCTCTGTCAATAGGCTCACTAAGAACATGATCAATAGGCTCACACAAAGCCTGCTTAACAAGCTCACACATAACTTGTCAAATCTGCTCAAGCAAGCTCATCAAGAACTTGCCCAATTATGCTCTAGGAAGCTCACAAAGAACTTGCCCAATTATGCTCTAGCAATCTCACCAAGAACTTGCCCAAATCTGCTCTAGCAAGCTCATCAAAAAACTTGCCCAAATCTGCTCTAGCAAGCTCACCAAGAACTTGCCCAAATATGCTCTACAAATATTTCCACAAAGTTGTCCATAAAGCTGGCCCAAAATTGTCCTCAAATCTGTACACAAGCTTACTCACACACACCACACCTTGTAATGGTTTGGACTTGGGTCTCCTGAAAGATAGCCTAAAGCCCTAACCACTACGGTATCATTTTATGTACCATTCTTTATAGGATGTGAAGGTTGTGTTGGCATTTCTGCCACACTAAAAAATAAAATTTTAAATTCGTTCAAGTGAAGTACATCCAGTGGTGAAAGGAAAATTGGATGAAATGATCTTTAGATATTTCGTTGTGATAGATCTTTTATCAAGCTTTCCAATGATATATTACAATAGACATTTAGGTGAACGAATCAAAAGTTATGGCTCTGAGAAGCTTTACCACGAAAAATCAATTTCGAGGCAGAAAATCCATTTTCGGGCACTTTCGGGGTAAAAATCCTTTATGCCTTTCATTTGGGGCAAAACTGCCTGGATAAATAATTTTGTCCGAATAAAGGAGAAGGAAAAAATTTGCAAGTGATGAGATGGGTCAAAGTTAGAAGCACCCCAGAGAAGGGGCGGAAATGATTTTTGCCCCTCTCAGGGATGAAAATCGAGTTGAAAGCATTTAAGGGGTGAAATTACCCAGGAAAGGGGTGAAATTTACCCAGGAAAGGGGCAAAAGCATTTTTGGGGTGAAATTACCAAGGAAAGGGGCGAAAGCATTTTTCGAGGCGAAATTACCCAGGAAAGGGGCGAAAGCATTTTTCGAGGTGAAATTGCCCAAGAAAGGGGCAAAAACATTTTCGGGGCGAAATTACCCAAGTTTGGGCGAACGTATTTAAAGGCGCAACATTGACAGGTCAAAAGTGTGTTCGTCTCGGTTGAGGGGCAAAAGCTCGATTTGCCCCTCTCAGGGGCAAATGAAGAACACAAGATTATACTGAGAGGGGGGTGAACATTATAAGACCACTTTTTATCCAAATCAATATTATGTTGTGTAAAGATAGCAGTATCAATATCAGTAATCAAAGTAATGCACAAAAACCATACACAATAGAGACACCACAATTTACGTGGTTCATCCAATGTGGGCTACTCCAAGGAGAAAATATTTTACTAAAAATTTCTCAATCAATCTCTTTGGGAATCACTCCCAATCACAATTTTTATGGATCTCTGTCCAAAGGAGATGCTGATCCCCTAATATCAAGTTCGTGGATCTCTTCCATAGGAGAAATCTTTACCCTTCTACTTTGGCTATGTGATCTTCTAGAAGACTCTGTCTCTCTGTTGCACTAACTAGTGGACCTCTCTCCACTTAAAGACTCCTCACTCAGATCCGTCTTCAATTGTGCTGGCTACTGGATCTCTATCCACTGAGACTTTGTCACCTCCAAAGCTTTGTCAATAGGCTCACTAAGAACCTGATCAATAGGCTCACACAAAACCTGCTTAACAAGCTCACAAAGAACTTGCCCAATTATGCTCTAGCAAGCTCACAAAGAACTTGCCCAAATATGCTCTAGCAAGCTCACCAAGAACTTGCCCAAATCTGCTCTACAAATATTTCCACAAAGCTGTCCACAAAGTTGTCCCAAAACTATCCTCAAATTTGTCCCAAAGGCCTTCTCAAAGGCTCAATCAATCATGCTCAAGTAGTACTCAAAATGAACCCAATAATGAATGGCAATGTACTCTTTAATGGATGACAACAACGATCCACAATGATCTCAACTCAACTCAACTCATAGAAGAATAAAGAGAATTGTTAGAGATGCAATATGTTCTAATCTCAATCTCAACTCAAATCAACTCAAATCAACTCATATAAGCATAAAGAGAAGTGTTAGAGACTCGATATGTTCTAATCTCAATCTCAACTCAACTCAATCTCAACTCAACTCAAGTCAATATCATAGAAGCATAAAGAGAATTGTTAGAGACTCAATATGTTCTAATCTCAATCTCAACTAAACTCAACTCAAATCAATCTCAACTCAACTCAAGTCAATCTCATAGAAGCATAAAGAGAATTGTTAGAGACTCAATATGTTCTAATCTTACTCTCAACTCAAATCAGAATAATGGAATAGTTTGTTTCAGAGGACTTGAACAGTCTCTTCACACATCACTTGACTAGGCTCAATCAACTCAACTCAACCAATCACCACAAGGGACAACTCTCTCTCACACAACCATAGTCCAAGTATGTATCAACCAACTCAAATGTTTCCAACAATGCTCAACCACAAATCTCACATAACAATGATACTCATGTTCTTTTCTAACTTAAGTTCTTTCACAACTAATGGGCTTCAATAACTATGCTTATATAACAAATTTTAAACACAAATCTCAACTTATAAAACCTTGAAGCATTCAATCAACCACTTTTGAAAAGGAAACCACAAACAATCCTTTTCCCTCCAATGATATTTCAGAAATCAACCACCATAAACAATCAATAGAAGAATGTGCCCATACCTTTTATGAAGATGAAAAAACCTCTTTGTAAATCTGCAACAATCACAAAATTATTTTGCCAATCTTCACAAGGGTTAGTAGATCACAAAATAATCAACATTACTCCACTTTTCAATAATCATCACCAAGGCCTTTAATTGCACAATTTCCTTATCTCTCATATAACCACTTGTACCATAAAATAAAATAAATCAAAACATTTCATAACCTTTTCATTCCCAAAACCACTTATACCATAAAATAAAATAAATCACAATATTGCAGACCTTGTCACCTCATGAAAGAATTAATCCTCTTGAAAAAGAACAAAGAAAACTTCACTTTTGGAATCCCTTTGCCAAATCAGAAATATCTCTTTACACACACATTATTTTTCCTTCTAAATAAGTTAGTCAAATATCCCTTCAAATAAGCTTTCCGACGATATATAATATGCCCACTTTTCGAAATAAATTGAAACCTTTATATATATATATATATATATATATATGCCAACCTCCATTAATTGCACATAGGTCGGCCCTCCATTAATTTAAACTTAAACTTTAAACTTTAATATCTTCATCACCGGAGGTCCTTTTTCGATGAAACAAAATTCCACCTTGGCTTTTAAGAAAAGCCCTTTCCACATAAGCCCACCATGGTTTTAAATAAGACCTTTTATTTTGCCTGCCTTGGTTTTCGTAAAAACCCTATAAATAGCCATGCTTTTCAAAATATCATAGATGATTTTCTATGAAGTGCTTTTGCCACCAAAACTCAATGTGACATCAATGATCCATGTGACATCAATGACAACACAAAATATCTAAAATTAACTCAAATTTCCAATAGCGAACGTGCCATGAATAGTAAAGAGAGCGAAGAGTCTATAATCTGAAGCGACTTTAAAATTCAACTTTGCGTTCGCCCCAAGAGGAAGGTGACAACCTCTTTCACCTCTTTTGGGGGTGAACGTAGAGTTTAAGGAAGCTGTTAAAAGTGCTTTCGCCTGTAATAAAAGGAGTTGATTGTTGTTAAATCAGGGGCGCCCTCTTCACCAAGGAACGTGATGAAAAGAGCAAATATGTGATTCACTTACTGCTAAGATCGAGCAAATTTTATTGTCAATAACGTCAACGAATTTCAAGAACACCCCAAGGTAGGCGAATGCAAAGCATTAAATGTTTGTGGCAAAGAGTAACTCAGGTTGTGGATCTCGAGCAAAGAGAGCAGTAATATTAAAAGTGCCAGACAATTTTCATGATTTCCAAGCAAAAGCATATTTTCGAGATAGCGAATGTATCCAGTCAACGACCATGCCTTGTAGTTTTCTATGCACTGACGCCTAAAAATATCAATTTCTTGAAGGAATTTATTTGAAATCTTGATCGCTGTGTTGAAAGGATGAGGTTTTAATATTTCCAAGGAGAAATTTCCTCACTATGGTTCTTGATTTGTGATCATTTTGTCCTCATATGCATTTAATGAAAGAGGTGAAATCCTCTATAAATACTACTCAATTTTCATTGTAAAAGGAGGTTGGACATTCTGCAAGAAAACTTCTTAAGTTCTCTGCATCAATAGAAGAGAATTGGCTTCTGAAATTTGAAAGCATTCTTGTGTGTGATTTCATTTTGTTTTTAAGCATTTTTGTTTATGCTCATGTTCTTGCTGTTAAGTTTAAAATTCTATTTATGGATTTAAAACATTGCTCGTGAGTGAGTGATTTTTGCAATGTAATTTGGAGGTTGTCTCTGCAAAGGTGTGAGTGAAATTCTGCTACCTTCCTCCTGTTACATGCTGTTATAAAACTTGGTGGAATTCTTGCTACTAGTCTGCCCCAAATCCTACATTCTGGCCTATGGCCATATTTCCCTTTCTTTCTGTTATTTCCAATTTCTTTTCTACAACTCTAGTCTTAAATCAGTGTAGGAGTTAGTAAGGGAGCCAACCTTATCTGGAGATTGACACAAAGGACATTCCTTTCCTCCGGTATTTCAATGTTCGCCATGTCTAGGGTGCACAAACATAGTTTTGTTGATTAGGCAGATATTTGACACATCACTATAAATTCAAAATTTAATACTTATATTAATACAATTTATATCTATGTAGCGTGCACCTGGATCTAGATTGATACTACAAGAATTTATTAATTTCTTTATTTGGTTATGAAGTTGTAGTATCAACGTTAAACACAATATCAAAACATGATCTTGGCATTAATTTGAAAGATCATTATGTTAACATAGGTTGATGAGGCATGACTTGCCATGTCATCCCAAGGATGATCATGAGCAAAGGCATTACAATGGTCATGGTCTATTGTAACAATAAAGCATAATCCAAAAAAATAAGGATTTAATTTCTCCACCACATGCAATATGGCTAACATCTTCATCTCATAAGCGGAATTACCCATATTTTTGATAGATAGTTGTTTGCTTTTAAAAGCTAGAGGATAGCCTTCTTACATCAAAACAATCATACTAAAAATTCCTTAGGTATAACACCTAATAACAAATGAATTGCTAAAGTTAGGAGTAGCTAAAATGGAGGTGGCACACATAGATTCTTTTAAAGCATTGAAGGCCCTAGGAGCATCATAAAACCAAACAAAGGCATCCTTATTGGTGAGAGTTGTTAGGGGAGTTGCAATCTTCCCATAATTTTAGACAAGCTTTTTATAATACCTTGTAAGACCTAAAACTCCTCTAAGACTATAAAAAGATATAGGTAGGGGTTAATCCTACATACTCTTGATCTTATCATGATTGAGGTTGACACCTTCATAAGACACAATGTGACCCAAGCATTCTAGTTCAAAGACCCCAAAGAAAATTTTGGGCCTCTTGACATATAATTGTTCCTTGCCTCTTGACATATAATTTTTCCTTCTATAAAATATGGAGCACCTATTTGACATGAAGCAAACGTGCAACCTAAAACTTACTATAAATTAGGATGTCATAAAAAAAGAACTTGTCAAGCTTTAGAAAGTGGAAGGGGCATTAGTAAGACTAAAAGGCATGACCAAAAGCTCATGATGACCCTCATATCTATGGAAGGTAGTTTTGGGAAAATCCTCTTCTGTAACCCTAATTTGATGAAACCCAAAACCCAATACAAGCTTGGTAAAATTTTATGCACTATACAATTTGTCCAACGAATCATTAGTGACAAGAATAGGAAACTTATCTTTGAAGGTAATCTTATTGAGTGTGTATAAATTGGGGCACATGCACTAAAATTTGTCCTTGCACCTAACCATGACCACTAGAGATGAATAAGGGATGGTATCGGGTCAAAGAATACCCTACTCCAACATCTCATTAACCAACTTCTCTATTTCATGCTTCTAGGACTTGGGATGGTGTTAAGGATGAATTTTGGGAGGATAACTACCTAGAATAAAGTGGAGGGTATGTTTATGAGTCTATTTAGGTAGAAAACCCCTAGGTTTATCAACACTTGGGCATATTTATCCAAAAGACACTACATGTTAGATAGAAGATCTAGAGGTAACTACTTGGTGGTCCATATTTCCATGCAACAAATCTAAGCAAAGAACCCTCTATTTTCCTTTACATTTTTTCCATTCAATGAGAGATGACAACCTTGGAAGGTGGGAGATGAATACCCTTCAATGGGAGTTAACAACCTTGGAAGGTGGGGGATGAATACCCTAAATATGGATAACCTTGTTGAAATTCACAATATTTTCCAAAAACAAACAAAAGCAATCCATCCACTCAAATGTTATACAAAAAGTGAAAAGAAGGAAGAAAAAGAGATATATGATGGGCACCAATAGACAACATAAATAATCACTATATCCATAGATAAAATTACACAACACTCCAATGATCAAAATGAGAAGTGGTAGGGAGGTATTTATACCAATACCAAAACCCCAATTACATCATAAAGTTTAACCTAAGCCAACATAACAAGAGAGCTTAAGGCTACTTATAAAGTAGGTTTAACCAAAAGGTTAATTGTAGCCTGTAGGGCCTACATAATAATATATTACATTAAATAAATACATTGTAAAATGAAATGCACTTAGGCATATCTAATACATCATACAATATCAACCTTGGCCATAGATCATATTACAATTTCAACACTTCCTTAATATGAACTAAGGGGAGAAGAAGAGAAGACATTAGTGACAATAATATCTTCCCCCCATAATGGATGCTCTAGTGGACACTACACATCTTCCCTCTATGTTTGTCGACACTTGGGCATATTTATCGACAAGACACTACATGTTAGAGGGAAGATCTAGAGGTAACTACATGGTGGTCCCTATTTCCATGCAACAAATCTAAGAAAATAACCCTTTATTTTCCTTTACATTTTTTCCATTCAATGGAAGCTAATAACCTTGGAAGGTGGGAGATGAATACCCTTCAATGGGAGCTAACAACCTTGGAAGGTGGGGGATGAATATCCTAAAGATAGATAACCTTCAAGGTATTTATACCCTTCAATGGGAGCTAACAACCTTGGAGGTATTTATACCAATAGCAAAACCCCAATTACATCATAAAACTTAATCTAAGCCAACATAATAAGAGGGCTTAAGGCTACTTATAAAGTGGGTTTAACCAAAAGGTTAATTGTAGCCTATAGGGCTTGGATGATAAAATATTACAATAAATAAATACATTGTAAAATGAAATGCATCTAGGCCTATCCAATACATCATACAATATCAACCTTGGCCATTCATCAGATTACAATTTCAACACCCCCATAATATGAACTAAGGGTCCAAGAAGAGAAGACATTAGTGACAATAATATCTTCCCCCATAATGGATGCTCTAGTGGACCTCTGTAGTTGAGGCAGATCCTTCAAATTCTCCCTCATTATTTGGAAGATGTTCATTGATCTTTAGGAACTTAGCTTCAATCTTTTGCAATTTTAGCAAGCAATTTTTTGTTGGATCTCCCTCTCTCTTATAGTATCTGCAAGTAGTCTTTGAATTTTTTGAAGACTTAGCCTGGACCTTGATCCCCTAGGTATTAGCCTCGTTAGATTTGATTTTCATTACATCAACCTGTATTTATGGAGTCCCACCACAATTCTACATTGCCACTTGAAAGTAAACTAAGAGAAAAAGTTGATCAGGATTAGGAGTCTTTTGAGATTCAAGAACATAGGAATTATATAACCCATTAAGGTTCAACATTTAAGAAGAGGGGGAGAGATTAGTAAGGACAATCTTCATGCATTTTGCATTATCTTTCTTTTTGCCTCTAGAAGATGCGATATCTGCCCTTAATGCCTTGAATCTCATAATACGACACTTATTGTTATCAAACTCAACTAGTTTAAGAGAGGAAAGCTCCAATTCCAGGTGATTTGCTTTAGTAGTATTTACTTTACCAAAAAGTTAATATAATTTAGACCATACCTTGGTAGTGTTATTTTCTCTTTGATGTAGAAAAGTAACTCTGGTTCAATCATCAAGGAAAATAGGCCAAGAGCCTCTTATTTTCTTTGAATTTGAGTTTCTTCCTCAAGATCAACTACTTTATCCTCTTGAATGATGCACCATAGGTTCGTATTACGTAACAAGCCAATCATTTGAGTTGACCAATTATTATAATTCTACCCATTAAGATGAGTAACTAGGGTTTTGTGATCCATCTTATATAATCTAACCCCTAATACCAGGTTCTTGAATTGATACCACCAATGCATAGAGCTTGAAAACTCATGCGATTTGAAAAAGGGCTCAAAATTCTTTTGTTTGCAAAATTCATAACCTCCTAATGTTTTGTAGTAATGCACCCCAAAAAATTAAAATTAAAGCTCCAAACCTTAGAGAGAAGAAATCCAATTGCCTGCTGCCACCTAGCAATTTGCAATTAGTTGGTGCCTTCCACCTATTGCTCACCATATTAGTTCCTCTAAACCTATGCAACTACAACACTTGGTATTCTCCAATCCATTGAGCTAGTATAAATAAGATAAAAATGGTTTGAAGTGGCGTGAAAGAAGGCCACGTTGGCCAAATGTCCATTATGCTCATTAGATCTTACTATAGGTTGGTCTCATGAATGTTGGATGCCTTGGTCTAACCAAGATGGCCAACTTACCTTTGAGAAAATTAGTGCCTTTAGATATGCATAATCTCTGCTCCCTGGCAAAGAAACAAAATTCTCCAATTCATTGAGCTAGTATAAATAAGATAAAAATGGTTTGATGTGGCGTGAAAGAAGACCATGTTGGCCAAATTTCCATTTTTCTCATTAGATCTTACCATAGGTTGGTCTCGTGATGTTGGATGCCTTGGTCTAACCAAGGTGGCCAAATTACCTTTAAGAACATTAGTACCTTTAGATATGCATAATTTCTACTTATTGGCAAAGAAACAAAACAATGCTGCAAAACAAAACCTCCCAGGGATTTGACCTAGGGACCTCAATGGTATGAATAACTTAAACAATGAAGAGTGATTGGGCTATATGCCCCATTGGTATCCATGCCATGATTCCTCCATGAAGAATTCTAATGACTCTAAGAGAAGCATTTTCCAATACACAAAATTTGATTTAAACCTTAAACCAAGTGCCACATAGGCCTAAACTTCTGCTTAGCTAACCAATTAGACTCATTGCTTTGTCATGTTGAGCATCCAAAGTTCTTTGTATTTTTCCAAAATTTTCTTGTCTCATAAAAAAGGGAGACCAGAGTTTGACCCCGTGACCTCCTGTACAAAATGCCTTCCAAATCCTTCCACTAGCTGCCTTGACATTACCATGATGTTGCACACAGGGTGTCCGCTCTTGTGAAGAACAACACCCATGCTGTGAGTTGCATCAGTAGGTAATGTAGTAAGGGCACATGCAAACCATCCCACACACACCAAACAAAGGCACCAAAACACACTTAGAGTTTCAAACTAATTTTCTCTTTTCTTTTACTACTACATTAGTCCTAGAGAAAAATTGAGGAGGATATTAAAATGAAAGTGAGTTTTTTGTTAGAATTGTAATCTGATTCATGGTCAAGAGTCGGCATTGTATGATGTATTGGATAGGCCTAAGGGAATTTCATTGTATAATGTATTTATTATTTTGTAATACCAATGTGCCATGGTTAATCATGTTATGGTTAAACCCTCTTTATTATTTGTAATTAACCCAAAGACCACTTGCTATATCGACTTAGGTTAAACTTTATGATGTAGTTAGGGTTTTGATATTGTTATAAATACCCCCCTCACACTCTTCATTTATTTGTTGGAGTGTTGTGCAATATTATCTATGGATAGTGATTGCTTATGGTGGCTATGGGAACCTACCATATATTTCTTTTTCGTCCTTTTTTTATGCTTTTTGTATAAGATTTGAGTGGATAAATTGCTTCTATTCATTTCTAAAAAATATTGGGAATTTCAACATGGTATCAAAGTGGGTATGGAGCAACATTGCTTGGTCATGTAGAAAGACATATTAGAGCCTTTGATTCTTCTTCCAAATTATAGGGTGAATTACCCCTAAAAGCTTCAAAATTCAAGAGGAGAACTTCTATCCTTTCATTTTTGGAACTTCTAAATTTGTTTTACCATATTGCCCCATGATTTTAGATCTCAGATTCTTTGATAGTCCCTCGCGCTATGGTATAAACAAAAGGAAAATTAACCTTTTGAATTTGAATTCAATGTGAACATCCACATACAAACATAAACTATGCCCATGTAGCCAGGGTTTGCGTGCCTCCTTGTTTGCTTCTAGTTACACTACTCTGAGTGGATTCTTCATGGAGGAGATGTGCCACTATTTTAACATTAAAGGCATGCCATGGTTGTTATGCAGAGGGCATTAAGGAGTTTGCCTTAGGTGGTTCACAGGTTCAAATTCATGCATGAGCCTTTTTTCTCTTCATAGATTGAGATAAGGCTTAAGGGATGTGATTTTTAACGCCTAGCTATGTGTGTTCTACAATGGATAGTATGACAAGTTGTTGGATGTAGGACGATGAAGATCTTGTGTTTGAATAGACATACTAAAACTTATTCCAGAATAATAGTGCAAAAACTAAATGATACAGAAGAAAATAACGACTCACAATAAACATGCACATAGAACACAAGAGATTTACCCTGGTTCACCCAATATGGGCTAATCCAACAAACAAGAGCCACACCTCCTTTGATATTATTATTCACTCCCTTCCCGTAATGGGGCATTACAATCAATATTAAATGAAACTCTTACAACACTAAACCACCATGTGGTATTAGAATATCGTGGGCACAATACCATGGGCTAAAACTACCCATACCCACCAATCACGGGAATCCTGAAAATCGCTTTGAAAAAAGGGGGTTTTCCATGGGATGGTGGATATGCATATGGAAAGTACGATAACAATTAGGATCTTGCTCAAAAGGTGAATTTTGGTAGATTGTTGGACCCTACCCAAGGTTTGTGCATTGGTAGTGCTTTGGATATTTATGTTGGAATGTCCTTGGATCTTGCTTATAAGGTGGCTATTGAAAGTGCCTTGTATCTTGATACTAGAAATTCTTGACAAGTGGAGGGTTGTTTGATAGAAGCTCAAGTCCAGTCTACTTATCTTTCTGTTGCACACTAGAGACATATAAGAGTTTAGTATTCAATGAGAATTTAGGGTGTGCAAGTCACTATCATGCTTCAAGTAACTGATTGAACTTGGTGTTGATGTTGAAGAGATGCTCAAAGCAGATTTTTGAGTAGCACTAAGCATATGGATTTGTTCATTTAATATCTTATGCTTAACCTAAAAATACTTATGAAGACTAAATGAAAGGCCTGAGGGATGGTCAAGAAGAAAATATTTACCCTTAGGAGAAGTGCAAGGGATATTCATTGTATAAATAATAAAAAAAGTGCTAGGGTCAAAGCTATTGATGCACGATAAAACATTTTCAATTGGAAGAGAGAAATTGATTAGACATTTTTCACAAGACTGCCCAAACTGCTGAACTCGTTTCGGCCATATCTCACTCATCCGAACTCGGATTGAGCTGAAATTTTAAGGGTAGATGCCTGAAAAACCCTAGAACGTCTGTACCAATTTTCATATCATTTGGAGCAACACAGATCCTAGCGCATCCCTATGTGTGAACGATATATTTGGCAAGCGACTATGCGAGGGTTTCATCTGGGTTGAGTGCAAGCAGCTCCAGAGGTTGGTTTTTAGGGCCTTCGGGCCCTAGCAGCCAATATTTTTGTGGTTTATGCTCAATATTTTAATAGGAAATGTTGTAGGGGATACAAGATGGGTTAGAAATTTGTCTTTCAATAGATCATACTGTGAACTTGAGTGACAACAACTTCCAATTTGCTGCACAAAAGAAAAGTGAAAACCATACCTTTCCACGACGTCTAGGGCAAGGATTAAAGAGATCACGAAACAAGTTTCAAGCAGTTGATCAAAAAATGGCTCATATCTCAAGTGAATCTGGTGCTAAGGTGCACCCACAAAATAATTCTACTCGTGAAAACCCCTGTCAAGGGTAAGAATTTCGAAGACTCGGTCCCAAAAATGAATTTTAGGGATGCCCTTCGTGGTGGACAACCTCAGCCCAATGCTAATATCAATATTAGGGCTTCCCATAAACCTCTAAGAATGCCTAAGATTGATCCCAGGAAAACAGAGTCAGGATGTCTTAAAGCGGTGATGGAACTCCTATTGTTAAGCTTGATATGGGTAACATTTAGACTGGCATTGAAGATTTGGAAAAAAAAGGACTAATTTGTCGGTTCGTGGGTTTTCGTCCAAGTCTATCTGCTTTCAAAGTCTAGGCTGCAAAAAGCTAGAAAACTAAAGGTGAGTTACAAATCTCTATTTATCCAAATGGTTATTTTCTTGTTTTATTTGCTAATAATGAAGATAGAGAGAAACTTTTCAAGGGGGTCCTTGGTTTTTTGGAAGGGTAGGGCTTTTCATGAAGCCCTGGAATACTAAATTTAAAGTCGAAGAAGAGATGCCTTCTATAGCTCCCGTGTGGGTTAGACTCTTTGGCCTCCCTATTGAATTTTGGAATCCTATTGTTTTTTCTTCAATTGGAAACTCTTTAGGAACTTTTATGATGACTTCTGATTGTACTCAAAATTTTGAACATATTATTTATGCTAGGATTTGTGTTTTAATGGATTTTGACAAACCCCTACCTAAAAAGATCACATTACAATTTGGGGAAGACACTTGGGAGCAAGTAGTGGACTATGAGAACATTCCTTTTCATTGTAGAATTTGCCATGAATATGGTCATTTGGCCAATGCTTGCCCAAATAAAATTCCTGATCAAAAGAAAGAAGATATAAACTCAGCAGGTTTCCAAATACCTAAGAAGAAGAACACTCAGAAAAAACCAATTATGAAGGATCAATCAAAGTCATTTGCTAATATGTTTGAAATCCTTTCCACAAATGATGTCCCAAGTGAGGAAGAGGAAATAATGGAAATTGAAATCTTAGAAACACAATTTAAATATGAAGGGAAGAACTCAGAGACAAACCAACAAATCAAAGGTTTTAAACGAGAAAAAAAGGAGAAAATTTACACAAGAAAAACAATATTTCAAATGTCAAAACTTCAAATAATGCGAGTCCCAATATAGACTCCATTGAACCATCTAGTAAAATTTTGGCTGTGTATGAGCATTCTTCAAGGTTAGAAGCCATCTCAGATTCAATTGGAATAAGTCAAGAAACAGGGAAAAAAAATTGAAGATGGATTCTAATCAAAAAGTAGGTCACAAGACCAATCAATATCATATGGTAAAAGAAGGTGAAAAGCTTGTAGAGGAAGGTAAGATTAATGCCCTTCCCAACTTTTTTAGCCCTGGTATTAATGAAGATCATCACTTGGAATATTAGAGGACTCAAAGGGAGTCTTTCAAAACAAAATGAAATTAGAAGAATGATTCGGATAAATCATCCACATCTTGTTTTCCTTCAAGAAACAAAGATGTCAATGGAGGATATGGACTTAATTGCCGATAAAATTTGGCCAGCTGGAAAAGTGGTTTCCCTCGGTTCCCAAGGGACTTCGGGTGGCATTGCTTGTCTTTGGGACCCAAAAGAGGTAGTTATTCACCATGTGGTTGGCAGTTGGGGTTTGTTGGCTATAGCTATTCAAAGTAGACATTCCAACCAGATTATGCTTTGCATTACTGTTTATGCCCCAACTTATTTGGAGGAAAAAAAACACAGTGGAAGGATATTACTCATATTATCTCTCATTTTCCTAAAGCTTGGATCTTGATCGGAGGAGATTTCAATACCATCCTCTCTCTAGATGAGAAAAGAGGGGGAAATAGAAATTTGGACAAAAGCACTGACCTCATGAGCGAATATATTGCAAACCTCCATCTTGTGGATATCCAACCAGATAATGGCCTTATGACTTGGTCTAACAAAAGGCAAGGCTTAGCTTGTATAATGGAGAGATTGGATAGGTTTTTGCTCTCTGAAAATTTCTTAATCCATGGTCACATTCCTAAAGTGAAGACTCTTAATAATGCTTGTTCGGATCATTGGCCAGTCATGGTGGAAATGTGGAAAACCAATGTGAGTTTCTCTCCTTTTCGTTTTCAATTAATGTGGCTTAGAGACATTTCCTTCGGACCTCGTGTGCAACAATGGTGGAAGGAAGGTAAACCTAGGCATGGGACTAAGATGTTCTGTTTTGCCAAAAGACTGCAATACATTAAATCCAAAATCAAGACTTGGAACTGGAAAGAGTTTGGGGATGTTCATAAAAAAAAAATGAAGTTATTGCTCATCTTGAAAATTTGAATAAGAAAATCCGTTTAGATGGCCTCACGAGAGAAGAGAAGTGCGAGATGAAATTAAACTCACGACTCTAGTTAGAGGAATGGGAAAAAAGAGAAGAAATCTTATGGAAGCAAAAATCTAGAATTCAATGGCTCAAAGGAGATCGAAACACAAATTTCTTCCACAAATCTCTTCTAGCTCGAAGATCTCACAACTTTATTTCTTCCTTAAAATCAGATTTTGGAGATGTTGTTTATACTTGGGATGGCATGAACTCTATTGTTGTTGATTACTTTTCCAATATTTTTGCTGCTACTCCTCTTGAATCAACTTCACAACAAAATGTTCTTCAAGCAATCCCTCCTCTTATCACTTCTAAGGAGAACTCTATTTTGACTGCTCCTGTTACTATCAATGAGCTTCAACAAGTAGTTTTTAAAATGCAAAAGGGAAAACCCCAGGTCTTGATGGTTTTCCTATTGAGTTCTACCAAGAGTTCTGGGATATCCTTCATGTTGATTTATTAGAGGTGGTGGAAGAAGCCGGGAAAGCCAAAGAAATTTTGAAGGTTATCAATAAAACTTATATTACTCTTGTTCCAAAAGCTCAAGAGGTTGATCATATCTCAGCTTTTAGACCTATTGCTTTATGTAATGTTCTTCTCAAAATCATTACTAAAATCATGGCAGAAAGGTTGAAGCCTCTTTTGCATAAGATTATTTCCCCAGAGCAAGGGGGGTATGTGGAAGGACGTCAAATAGTAGATGAGATAGTTCTTGCTCAAGAAGCCATCCATTCCATGGATATGCAAAATTCTCCTTCTATGTTCATTCGGTTAGACTTATCCAAAGCTTATGACAGAGTGGATTGGCACTTCCTTATCAAAGTTTTGAGGCAATTTGGTTTCTCTAAGGATTGGATGGATTGGATTATGGGATGTATCTCTTCAGTTTCCTACTTAGTTCTTATCAATGGCAGGCCTTCTCAGTCTTTCCCGGCTTCCAGAGGTATTAGGCAAGGTGACCCGCTATCCCCTTATTTATTCATCATTCTTGTTGAATGCTTGGGTAGGACTATAACCAAAAAGAGGGAAAACAAAACCCTTGAGGGAGTTACCATTGCTCATGGAGCTAGACCTATCTCTCATCTTCAATTTGTGGATGACTCTACTCTTTTAGGTAAAGCTACAGTTAAGGAAGCTTCTAATATTAAGCAAATCATTAGCTATTTTTCTAAGGCTACTAGGCGAGTTGATCAATGAAGACAAATCTAAAGTTATTTTCTTTCATCTGCTTCTGCTAGACAGGGAATCCATGGTCTTGGATAAATTAAGATATAAGAAGACCTCTCTTCCAATCACTTATTTAGGTATTCCCATAAATATTCAAAGGCAGAAAAATAAAGATT
This sequence comes from Wollemia nobilis, assembly GCA_028583015.1. Classification (NCBI taxonomy): domain Eukaryota; kingdom Viridiplantae; phylum Streptophyta; class Pinopsida; order Araucariales; family Araucariaceae; genus Wollemia; species Wollemia nobilis. The sequence continues at coordinate 6,677,055 of JAQPPZ010001736.1, read as the reverse complement.
GGAATTGGTTGTTGGACAAAGTCAAGAAGAAAATTGGAAAGTGGACCAACAAGTGGCTTTCTTACGGGGGTAGAATCACCTTGGTAAAATCAGTCCTTCAAGCTATTCCTATTTATGTTTCTTCCGTTTTGAATATCCCAAAGGTTGTTCTTCGAGAATTGGATCAAATCAGTCATCGTTTCCTTTGGAGTGGTACTAAGGAGAAAAGAAAATGGGCCTTGGTGAAATGGGATACTTTATGTCTTCCTAAGAGTGAAGGGGGGTTAGGATTCCGGTCTTCAATTAATAAAAACAAATCTTTAGCTGCTAAATTATATTGGAGGATGTTGCATAACCCCAATGCTCTTTGGGCCAATAATCTCCGTGCTAAATATCTTGAGAACAAAAGTCCTGAAGACCTTGTTCGCTATCAACTTCCTACCAAAGGTTCTCCCATTTTAGCAGTTCTTAAGACTGGTGAGGATTTGATAAAGAAAAAATTATTTTGGATCATTCATAATGGTCAACATGCAAATTTTTGGACAGATTCTTGGGATGGTCACAAGCCTTTGATAACTCAGTTTCCCAATTGGAGGCCTTGGATGGAGGAGCTTCATCGAGCTAATTGGATAAAGGTGGCTAATTACTGTCGGTACCATACTGGTAATTCAAAGGTTGGTAGATATTGGATCCCTATTGAGGACTGGCCTATTCAAATCCTAGAAGGCAAAGACAAGATATCCAAGGCATCCTTCATATGAGATCCCTCTCTTGGTCCCATGAAAAAGATTGTTTTGGATGGAACAACACTACTAAGGGTGAGTATTCAGTTGCTCAAGGTTATTTGACCTTATGCCATAATAATCCCAACCATTCTTCTGACATATTTTCTCAATTGTGGGCTCAAAAGCTCCGGCCTAAGGTGAGGTTCTTTAATTGGCTTTTATTGCATCGTAGGGTGCTTACTGGTGAGCAACTTATGAAGCGTGGTTTTCATGGCCCTTTTAGATGTGAAATGTGTGAAGAGAATGTAGAAAATATCAACCATATTTTTATTGAGTGTACTTTAGCCTCCGAGCTATGGAGGAGAATGGCCACTTTACTTGGCTTACAGTGGTCCAATTTTTTTACTTTTGAACAACTTTGGAGGGATTGGCCTAATCAAGAGGGTGTTGATCATTTTATTAGGCAATTAGTTTGGATGGGTTCTACCATTCTTCTTTGGAATATTTGGAATGAAAGGAACAACCGAATTTTTAATCAAGATAGGAAGGATATTCACTATATTTGGCAAAAGACCATAGCCAACTTAGTTGAATCAGTCCATCAACTCCTTAATCACCCCCAAAACTCCCACCAAAGATGGGATCAAGTGATGCAAATATTGAAGATTAAACCTTCTAAGGGAAACCAACTTAAAGGGAATGTGAGTATTAGTAAGATGGATAGGACTAGAAATTGGCAACCTCCTCCTAAGGATTTTGGAAAAGTCAATACTGATGGAGCCTCTAGAGGGAACCCTGGAAAAGCCAGTGTGGGAGGAATTGGTAGACTTTCAGATGGCTCCCTGGTTTTTACTTTTGCTTGAGAATTTGGGTATTCTTTCCAATAACCTTGCTTGAGGGGTATGGTATCCTCGGAGGCCTTCAGGAGGCTACTAAGGTTGGATGGGAAAAGGTGTTAGTTGAGTCGACTCTCAACTTATGATTAATCTCTTGAAGACTCCTCAAGAATCATAAGGTGGATTGGAGAATAAAAATAATTATTGAGAAGATTCGGTTAATCCGGATGGGATTTTTGAAAGTTGATTACAATCATGTGGTGAGAGATCAAAACAAGAGTGCTGATGCTTTAGCTAATTGGGCTTTGGACAAAGGTGATCTTACTTGTTATGGCCACCCTCCTATATGGTGGGCTTCTCAAATTAGGGAAGCTCTTCTTTCTATCATTTCTTTGGATGGCTCCAGTTCGAAGGTACCTAGTTTCTTCTTGTTTTTTTTTTTTGCTTCTCTTTGGTTCATTAAGTTTTTTTTAGTTCCCTAGCTCATTCTATTCTTTATTTTGTTTCCTCTGTTGATTCTTGCCTTAATAGTCTTCTGGTCTAGATAGGTCATTGTTTTGTTCATTTTTTTTTCTTCTTTGTTTTTTTTGTTTAGTTTTTTAAGGTGGGTGGGTTCTTTTGTTTTGTTTTGTTTTGTTTTTGTGTTCTTTGTGTCGTTTTTTGTTGTTCTTGTGTTTTTGTTGTTTTGTTTTTTTTAATGTTTTTTGTTATTGTTCTTGTGGTTTTTTCGTTCTTGTTCTTGGGTTTCTCTTTGTTTGTGTTATTTCATGTTTTTATGTGTGAGTGTTTTCTATTTTTTTTGTTTTTGTTTATTGTCTGTTGTTGGTTGTTTTTTATTTTTATTTTTATTTTATTTATTTTATTTTTTAGGTTTTGGTTGTGTTTATTTTTCATGTTTTTTTGGGTTATGTCTTTGTAGTGTTCTGTTGTTTTTGTCTTGTTTGTGTTTTGTTATGTGGTTCTTGTGTTTTTCTATGTGGTTTGTGTTGTGGTTTCTTTTGATCTTATTGTGTGTGTTTGGTTGTGCTTTTGTTTTTGACACACTCAAGGAGCATGTTTTTTATTTTATTTTATTATTTTTGTTGTTATTTACTTATTTTTAAATTGGTTTTGTGTGTTTGTTTGCTCCTTGAGTATGTCAAAGGTGGTAGGCCAGGTCCGAGTCCTGGGCGTTTTTGGTGGAATGGATACCCCTGCCTCCTTGGGTCTTACCCGAAAGTGGCATCCCTTTTGGGATGTTTTCCACAAATAATAATAAAAAAAAAGCTATTGATGCATTGATGGGGAGCCAATTTTTTAACCACTCATAATCATAAAGAAAAAGACAATTTTATTTCGAAGCATGGAAAGCTTAATTCGGAACCATGAAAGATTACAAAGTACAGAAGAAAATACAGTCGCAGTCTCAATCTCCGTCTTTCCAGCCTTTCGAATCCTTCGAAAAGAATCCCTTTTATAATCCAGGCTTCTTGCTGCAACCGCCATTTGTAACCGTCTTAACGGCTTCTGGAACTGCCACATGGAACGGCCTTAATGGCCTCTGGAACTGCCACTTGGAACTACCTTAACGAATTCTGGAATCGCCACCTGTTGTTCTGCAACAGTCCACGAAAAACCCGTCTTTTCCTTCTTAGCCAGGTCGCAAAAACGCGACATGTCGCGATTTCGTGACACTTTTCTGCCCTAGGCTCTCCTTCTCCAATGTGTCGTGATATCGCGACGTTTTTCTGCTTTTGGTTCTCTTTCCCCAAGGTGTCGCGATATTGCGACTCTTTTCTGCTTTTGGTCCTCTTTCTCCAAGGTGTCGCGATATCGCGACACTTCTTCGACTTTTGGCTTTGCTTGCCAAAGTGTCGCGATATCGCGACACTTATTTGGCTTTTGGCTTTGGCTGCCAAAGTGTCGTGATATCGCGACACTTTTGTGGCTTTTGGCTTTGGCTGCCAAAGTGTCGCGATATCGCGACACTTTTGTGGCTTTTGGCTTTGGCTGCCAAAGTGTCGCGATATCGCGACACTTTTGTGGCTTCTGACTTCGGCTGCCAAAGTGTCGCGATATCGCGACACTTTTGTGGCTTCTGACTTCGGCTGCCAAAGTGTCGCGATATCGTGACACTTTTGTGGCTTTTGACTTCGGTTGCCAAAGTGTCGCGATATCGCGAAACTTTTGTGGCTTTTGACTTCGGCTGCCAAAGTGTCACGATATCGCGACAACTTTGATGTCGCGATATCGCGACCATTATTTGCGCTTGCCACGGTTCTAAAATACGTCGCGATATCGCGACGACATTTGTGTCGCGATATCATGACCATTTTTATACTTAGAAAAATTTGCAAACTTCGAACTTTTTTGTTTTTCTTTTCGGTGATGCAAGATTGCTATGCTGCCCTGGATGCTCCTACATCAGACACCCGGGGTAGATTTTTTTAGAAGTGATCCTCACTTCTGGGCTGTTAGAGGAAAACCCAAATGATCAACCTCTGATTTGGACAACCATGTGGCATCTTCGACAGGTCGGTTCTTCCATTTGACCAAATACTTCGAATTTGCCTGTTTCGGGTACTTCTGCCTTCACGAGTGTCGAGTATGTCTTCAATTTCTTCTTTGTCTGGAGTGGATGCAGGAATGTTCCACAAATATGGATTGGGTGGTTCACTACAACTTCCTGCATGATATTCAACCACATCTAAAATATTGAAGATAGGTGAAATATTCAGTTCACTTGGTAGATCAACTTCATAGGCATTGCCTGAATCTCGTTTACCTATGATCCGGCATGGTCCAAACTTCTTCATCTTCAACTTATTGTATGTTTTGCGAGGAAAACGTTCCTTACACAAATGAACCATGACTTCATCCCCCACCTGGAATTCTTTGAAACGCCGCTTCTGATCTGCTCGGGCTTTGTAAGTAGCATTCATTTGACTGATATGTTGTTGTACCTCTTCATGTAAAGTCTTCATGTGTGCTGCAAAGTCTTCAGCTTCAACACTGCACTTGTCTGCTTTATCCATCGGTCGTAACTCAGAAGAGTTTCTCGGGCTGTACCCATGCATAATCTGGAATGGTGATTTACCAGTACTACGATTGACAAAATTGTTGTAAGCAAACTCTGCCTATGGTAAAATCAGGTCCCATCCCTTGGGTTTATCTCCTACCAGACAGCGTAGAATATTACCCAGACTTCTGTTGACTACTTCGGTCTGTCCATCAGTTTGCGGATGGTACGTAGAACTGAATTTCAAGTCTGTTTTCAGCTTCTTCCATAAGGTTCTCCAGAAATACCCCACAAATTTGGTATCTCTGTCCGAGACAATGCTTTGGGGTAGACCATGAAGTTGGACTACCTCCTTGAAGAACAAGCCGGCAATGTGAACCACATCACTTGTCTTCTGACATGGAATAAAATGGGCCATTTTCAAAAACCTGTCAACAACAACAAAAATGGCATCATTTCCACGTTGTGTTCTTGGAAGACCAAGAACAAAATCCATGCTGATGTCCTCCCACGGTCTCTCTGGTACGGACAATGGTTGGTACATTCCTGTATTCTGGCTGACACCTTTTGCCATCTGGCACACTCTGCAACCTTGCACAAATCTGGTCACATCTTGCTGCAACTGTGGCCAATGGTAATTCTCACTAACAAGAGCAATGGTCTTATCACGGCCAAAATGCCCTGCTAGTCCTCCGCTATGTTTCTCTTTAATCAAATTTTCCCTCATGGAACTTCATGGAATGCACAACTGATTCTGTCGAAACAGCATCCCATCTTGGATCATGAAATCCAACCACTTAGTGCGATCCACAGTAGTAGGAGACACACATGCTATCCATGCCTCTGCAAAATCTGGATCTGCTGGGTATAAACTCCTGAGTTCATCAAACCCAACAACCTGCACTCTCATTTCTATTAACAAATTATGCCTTCTACTCAAGGCATCTGCAACTCTATTAGATTTGCCACTTCTATGCTTTAGTACAAAGGTATAACTCTTCGAGAATTCAACCCACTTCAAATGTCGTTGGTTAAGTTTACCTTGACTATTTATATACTGCAAAGTTTGATGGTCAGTATATAAAACAAACTCTTTGGTTAGTAAATAATGTCTCCATTTCTTAAGAGCCTGAATTATAGCATAGAATTATTGATCATAAACAGAGTATTTATTTCTAGCATCATTCAATTTTTCACTAAAGTATGCAACAGGTTTACCTTCTTGACTCAACACAGCTCCAATGGCACTGCCACTGGCATCATAGTCAACCTGAAACACTTTATTAAAATCTGGAAGTGCCAGAATGGGCTGTTATGCCATTTTCTTCTTCAATATGTTCATGCTGGTATCTGCCTTGGTAGTCCACTTAAACTCTCTCTTATCCCCTCTCATAGTTTACGTTAGGGGTGCACAAATACTGCTAAAGTCTCTAATAAACTTTCTATAGAAACTTGCAAGACCGTGAAATGATCTTACCTCTATTACATTCCTTGGGGCAGGCCATTCAAGGATAGCCTTCACTTTCTCAGGATCCATTTTCAGACCCTCCTCCGAGATGACAAATCCCAGGTATATCAACTCTTTTTGTACAAAACTGCACTTTTGTATATTTATCAATAACTGCTCCTCATGCAGTTTTTCAAAAACTGTTCGAACATGCAACAAATGCTCTTCTAATGTTTTACTAAAAATCAGAATATCATCCAGATACACGATCATGAAATTTTATAGGAAGTCACGCAATACTTCATTCATCAGCCTCATAAATGTACTGGGTGCATTAGTCAATCCAAATGGCATAACTAACCACTCATACAAACCCTATCTGGTTTTAAAGGCTGTCTTCCATTCATCACCCTCTCTAACACGTATCTGATGATATCCGCTCTTCAAATAAATCTTAGTGAAGTATTTAGCTCCACTCAAGCAATCCATTATATCGTCCATTCTAGGTAATGGAAAGCGATATTTAATAGTAATTTTATTAATGGCTTGGGAATCAGTGCACATTCGCCATTCGCCATTCTTCTTTGGTGCAAGTACTGCTGGCACTGCATAAGGGCTCAAACTTGCTCGAATCAAACCCTTCCTCAACAATTCCTGAACTTGTCGGTTCAACTCTTCATTCTCAACAGGAGACATTCTATGGGCTACCTTGTTGGGTAAGCTAGATCCTGGCATTAATTCAATCTGATGACTAATCTTCCTCATTGGCGGAAAACCCTCAGGCACATTGTCTGATATAATATCGAGAAATTCCGCTAACAGATGTTCAACTTCTGCTAGAATGTCAGTAGTATCGTCTCTTTTTACAGTAGGAATTAATGCATAACACATTGAATCCCTCTTTAAACCATCCAAAAATTTTCTGCCATCTACTAAACAATTCTAGCATTATTGCATACCTTTTCCTCAACCTCCTTCAATGGATTTAGTTTGTGGCGTACTCCGTATTTTGTCAGGGAATAGGTATTTGCATGTCCATCATGCGCTGCACATCTATCAAATTGCCATGGTCTTCCAAGCAACAAATGGCAAGCATCCATCGGCAAAATATCACACAGGACCTCATCCTGGTATCTTCCAATTTTGAACTTGACCAAGCATTGTTCACTGACCAATGCTCTATGATCCTTCTGCAACCATGCAATCCGGTATGGATGCGGGTGTTGTCTTCTTTCTAGATTTAAATTAGCTACCATTTTCTCAGAAACCAAATTATCTGTACTACCATTATCAATAATAATATTACAGATTTTACCTGAACATTTGCACCTCGTGCGAAATAGGCTTTTTCGTTGATCTGGTTCCTTCTCTTCATTCAACAAAGTTCTCCTTGTGATCATCACTTCTCCATGCTCTGCTTCTTCAGAGTGCTCGGATTCAACACCATCCTCAGCAACCACAGCTCTGGCATTACCTTCAGGCCTTTTGTTTGGTGCTTCTTGGTGTTTGGGACACTCATATGATCGATGCCCTTCTTCTCCACAATTAAAATAGGTTCCACGGAATTTGCCTCTGCCATATCCACATCCACCTCTACCTCGTCCCCTTTGATAATCATTATTTTGATTACGGGGTCGGTAAGCATTCTCCTCCTTCTGTTCCTGGCGATTGCTGGTTTCACCATTCTGTTTTTGATCATCATATTTAATTCCACTGGTTCTTCCACCACGACCTCTTCCTCTTTGTTTGCTGTCAAATTTGTGGTTCAGTTTCTCTTCCACTTTTAGAGCAAACTGGTAAGCATCTTCAATACTGTTCATTCAAACCAGACTCAATTCTTCTTGCATGTTGGTTCTCAACCCATTAATGTAATGAGCTACTCTTTCTTTATTTGCTTTTGTATGACCGGTTCTGATAGAAATTTTAAAGAATTCTTCTGTATATTCTTTAACAGATTTTCTGGACTGGCGCAAACTCTGCATTTTTCTCAGCAGATCTAATTCGTAATCCGCTGGAATAAACTGCCGTTTTAATTTTTTCCACCATTCGATCCCACCTGGTGATATTTTCTTTTCCTCTCTGGTTTCTTTCCAGTTGCACTCCTTTCCACCATATGCCAGCATGGCCTTTTAATTTTGTTCTGGCAAATTTAATTCGATTTGGATCTTCAACTTCCTCATATTCGAAATATTCCTCCATGTCATTAATCCAGTCGATTAATTCTTTTGGATTTAAATTTCCAGAATATGTGGATACATCTAACTTCGGCCTTTTACCAATATGAGAAATAGCTTTAATCATTCTCGATTCTGTGGCACTCATTGCTTCCTCTTCTTCTTCAGACGGGTCTTCAACTCCGTCATCATCGCTGTGGTCTTCTCCTCTCGGCTCTACTCCTCTGCGCAATTCTTCCTACAAGGCCAACACTTGTCGCTGCAATGCTCGGAAGTCTCCTTCAGGAACCACGTTCCTTCCAGCACCACAATTTCTTCGTGGCGGCATTCTACTTCACAGTTACTCAGAACCCGTAACCCCAAATCCTGGTGCGAGCTGCCTCACGTTCGGCGCTCTGCTCACACACTCAGAATCTTGTTGCTCTGATACCACTTGATGGGGAGCCAATTTTAACCACTCATAATCATAAAGAAAAAGACACAATTTTATTTCGAAGCATGGAAAGCTTAATTCGGAACCATGAAAGATTACAAAGTACAGAAGAAAATACAGTCGTAGTCTCAATCTACGTCTTTCCAGCCTCTCAAATCCTTCGAAAAAAATCCCTTTTATAATCCAGGCTTCTTGCTGCAACCACCGTTTGTAACCGTCTTAATGGCTTCTAGAACTGCCACATGGAACGGCCTTAATGACCTCTGGAACTGCCACTTGGAACTGCCTTAATGGCTTCTGGAATTGCCACCTGTCGTTCTGCAACAGTCTGCGAAAAACCTGTCTTTTCCTTCTTAGCCAGGTCGCGAAAACACGACATGTCGCAATTTCGTGACACTTTTCTGCCCTAGGCTCTCCTTCTCCAATGTGTCGCGATATCGCGACGTTTTTCTGCTTTTGGTCCTCTTTCTCCAAGGTGTCGCGATATCGCGACTCTTTTCTGCTTTTGGTCCTCTTTCTCCAAGGTGTCGCGATATCGCGACACTTCTTCGACTTTTGGCTTTGCTTGCCAAAGTGTCGCGATATCGCGACACTTCTTTGGATTTTGGCTTTGCTTGCCAAAGTGTCGCGATATCGCGACACTTCTGTGGCTTTTGGCTTTGGCTGCCAAAGTGTCGCGATATCGCGACACTTCTGTGGCTTCGGCCGGTCGCCAAAGTGTCGCGATATCGCGACACTTTTGTGGCTTCTGACTTCGGCTGCCAAAGTGTCGCGATATCGTGACAACTTTGATGTCGCGATATCGTGACAACTTTGATGTCGCGATATCGCGACCATTATTTGCGCTTGCCACGGTTCTAAAATACGTCGTGATATCGCGACAACATTTGTGTCGCGATATCGCGACGACATTTGTGTCGCGATATCGCGACCATTTTTATACTTAGAAAAATTTGCAAACTTCGAACTTTTTTTGTTTTTCTTTTCGGTGATGCAAGATTGCTATGCTGCCCTGGATGCTCCTGCATCATGCACCTTGGTAAATTATGACATTTTTTTGGGTTTCTTGGTAGATGCTTCTTTTGGATCATATAAACATCAAAATGCATGTCTCTATGCTACAAATAGTTGTTGACTCATTCTTAACCAAAGAAAGCCGAGAGATCACACATGTGCTATGGAAAAAACATAAAGATTTGTCAATTGCTTGCAAAAAATTGTTACTAAAGATATACCTCATTTTGATCAGCTCGACAAGACAATCAAGATGAGATAGCTCTCCCAAAAGGGTTTGATTACCTCCAATATTTTTAATTTAAAAAAAAACCAAAAATTCCACCTAAATGATAATATTATAGAAGACAATTATGCTAAAATTTGGTAGTATTTTTTTTTGTTATATTACCCAACTAGAAGACAAATAAAATTGAAAGAGGTTGTGGAACAATTCACATACCTCTCTACCAATGTTTTTTACATTGTCGTTAGGAGTCATGGTCATTGGTTTAATACCACTTGTAACAAAACAACTTCCAAAAATAGTAATAAAAAACATTCACTAGAATAAAATTTAGATTCCATAATATTAAATCACAATAATAAGTAATAGATCTAGATTCCAAGTCTCAAAACAACCCTAGCCACTCAAAAAGGATAAATTCTCTTAGCCACCTAGAGTGGGTGAAATCTCTTATGCACACTAGAGGTGACAAAATATTACAATAATGAATGATGACATAACTACAACACAACTCCTCTAAATTTAATCTAAACATTTAATAACCTCTAACTCTAATTCTCAAGGGTCGACTAACCTAACCTAGGGCCTGAGATAATAATAGTATAGATAGCTAAGGTGGCTATTGAAGTTGTTACACCATTCCTCAAGCTAATTTGAATCTATAGAAATTACAATGATGTGTTATCAATGTGAATGATAGTATTGTTGATTACATTGTAATGTCTCCATTGCTTACATAATTGAACTATAACATATAGCTCTTTATCATATGTTTATTACATTTTGCACTTCTTTGAAAGTATCAATATGGTACGTAATTTGGTTTCCTTACCAAGTGAATAATATTCCAAATGCATACTCTTATACATTTATCAATATTTCAAAGGAATACTCCAACTTGGATAGAAATAAAATGATCAAAACTGATTTTTCAACTTATCAAATGCTTTCTCTTGCTTTTCCTCCAATGGAACTTGGATTTTGCTCCTCTCTTAGTCACTTCATTTAGGGACTAAGAAATCAATAAAACCTAAGTATAAACTTGTAATAGACATTTACAAGAACCAAAAAACAATAAATATCTATAAGGGTCTTTAGAATGAACCAATTCCTATTTACTTCATTCTTTTTGAAACAATATGGACTCCTTGTTCATCCATTGCACAACCAAGGTACAAATTTTTTGCCATGTTAAAGGAAAATTTCTCTAAGTCAACATACAATATATGTCTATGAAGAATTTGGAGTACTATCTAAACATGTTATAAGTGTTGTTTCCATGTGTAATTGAAGACACACATGTCTTATAGATAGAAATAAAGAACACAAGCTTATATTGAGAGGGGGGTGAATAGTATAAGACCAATTTTTACTTTTATTTTCTAAACAATATTATCCAATATAATCAATGGAAATATCAAAAATAGTAATAAAAGCAATGCACAAATCACCCTATACAATAGAGACACTAATTTAACATGGTTCACCCAATGTGGGCTACTCCACGGAGAAAACATTTCATTAATATTTTCTCAACAAATATCTCGGGAATCCTTCCCTATTACAATGTTTATGGACCTCTTTCCAAAGAAGACACCAATCTCCTAATCTTGTTTGTGGGCACCAACCCACAGGAGACACCAATCTTCTTTGTTGGTTCGTGGATCTCTATCCACAGGAGAACTCCTTATCCTCTGCTCTACCTGGCAATCCTCTAGAAGACTACTACCTCCACTGCACTGGCTTGTGAATCTCTCTCCACTGAAGACTCCTATCATCGCTCAGAAGACCTCTATCCTCACTACCCTGGCTAATGGATCTCTATCCACTGGAGACTACTGTCCTCTGCTCTATCACCTCCAAAGATTGCTCTCAACTTTGTCTCAAATCTGTACTAAACACTGTCCTTCAATCTAGCACAAATTTTCTCAATCTCTATCTCAAATTTGCACTAAATATAGTCCTTCGGTCTAGCACAAATCTATCCTCAATATTTATCTCTGGTCTGCACTAAAAATAGTCCTTTGATATAGCACAAATTTACTTTTAAATATAGAGTAAATTAAGCATGAAAATTTGGGAAGGATGACTTGCGCTAGGCATAGAATTCCTAGTGCGAATTTTGAAGTGAGAGTTATTACTAGGAATTATACCATCATCGCGAAGTCAAAATGCAAATGCATAATAGATGATTATGTGAGATTTAAAATGCAAGTTTTATTTGAAAATAAATCATTATGTTGCATGTTGAAAATTTTGAAGACAATATATATATTGTAATTACTAAAATGAAGTGATTTGTGGGGATTAATGCAAATGGTTACAAAAACTGATGTTTTCTAGCAAATTTCAAAGAAATATTTTAAATTATTTCAAGGATAAAGTCAAATTTATCAAGAACCAGTGTGTGATGTGTGAGTTCATTATCCATCTTGATTCACATAATGATACAAAATCTCTCAAGGATCAAATGTGTGTGCTTTGTGAAGTTGATTTACCAATTTTGAGTGAGGTAATGATACAAGCCAACTTTTATGAACCAATGTGTGTGCAAGTGAAATATTCGTTAACCATGATTTTATGCATGCAATTGTACTGAACTACTATGTAAGTCAAGTCACCAAAAGCTAGCTAATCCATAAGCGTACATTGGTCTGTACAAAAGAAGGTCGCTAATGTGACAGACATGTCACCATGCGTAAGGATACCACCATTGCCAAGCCGGCTTGATGCCACCTAACCTGTAATGAGGATCACCCCATGGCGTTCGAATAACTAAGGAATTCCAGGGATTCAAGCTCATTACCCCCTTCTTTTCTTTTGATTTCTTTGAGTAGGGATTCTTGTTCATTTTGTTTGTGAACAAGGGGATTTTATTGCTTTTGTAGTAAAACTACTTTTCTCTTCTTTTTTTTTCTTTTTTTCTTTTTTGGGATACTTGCTCAGATTAGACAAGGAGCAAGGGATTTTATTCGGGTAGGGGGGAGCTTGTCCTTTTTCCAATTCTCAGTATTCTAGACCATGCGCATAATAGGATAGCAAGGGAAACCTTTCGCTTAAGGAACTAAGACTACTATGTAGTATCATATTTCGAATTTGCAAAAATCATTTTAAGATGTGAAATGTGTTCTTGGTTCAAAAGGTAGCAAGACCAGTTCCCAAAACTCAAAATTTTATTTAGTGAAGTAATAGTGATTTTGGTTCAAGAGAGATTTATAATCAAAATTACAAAATCAAGATTTAGTAGAAATGTGAATTAGGTGAGTGGTTCAAGATAACTTTTGAGTTTATCCGAAAGAAAATGAAATATAACTTGAATTTTGAAAACAACAATCAATGATGCAAAATGGTGACTTAACAACAATTTGACATATTTTTGATATTTTTCATATTTTTTGATTGTTTTGATTTGATGAATAAAATATATGATAATTGCAAACTGAATGATAAAATATATGAAGAAGCTATTTACAATTATATACAATGATGGAACTTTTGCTTTTATGCATAATATCTCTTTAGATGCATGATGTTCATTGGTTCTTTGAGATATTTTCCATCCAAAGTAGCCAAGCGATATGCACCAGATCCAAATTTTGCAGTGATGATGAATGGTCCAAGCCAATTAGGTTGAAATTTACCTTTAAGGTCTTTTCTAGCATTAGTATTTTTCTGATTTTCTTTAAGAACTAGATCACCGATCTCAAAAGATCGATTATGAACTTTCTTTGAATATGATCTTTTGAGTTTATCTTGATAAGCGTGAAGATGTTCTAGAGCATGAATGCACTTTTCATCTAGAAGTTCCAACTGACTTAGTCTGCCAGCATTATATTCATCTCCTACTTTGACATCTTGAAGCAAAAGAGCTAAAGAAGGAACTTCTAATTCGAATGGGAAGATGGCTTCAACATCGTAAACCAAGACAAAAGGGGAAGCACCTGTAGGAGTGCGAACGCTGGTTTGATAAGCCCACAAGGTGGGATATAATTGAGTATGCCAATCATGGCCTGATTTATTAACCAATATTTTTAAAATCTTGATCAAAGTTTTATTGGATGCTTCAACTTGACCATTTCCTTGTGGATAATATGGAGTGGACCATCGATGTTGAATCTTATATTTTTGACAAAGTTTCTTAATGTCTTTGTTCTTGAAACATGTTCCATTATCAAAAATAAGTGTTGATGGAATCCCAAATCTACAAATAATTTGATTAAAAATGAATTTAGATACTTGGGTTCTTGTGCAAGAAGCTAGTGGCATAGCTTCTACCCATTTTGTAAAATATTTAGTTGTTGTTATGATGAATTTGTGGCCATATGAAGAGATGGGATTGATTTTGCCAATGATATCTAGGCCCCATTTGGAAAAGGGCCAAGGAGAGGATATGGCTTGAAGTTCTTGAGCAGGAGCATGAACAAGGTCTGCATGTCGTTGACACTTGTCACAATGGCACACATAATCATTGGCATCCTTTTCCATGGAAGGCCAAAAGTACCCCATTCGTAGGAGTTTTTTAGCAATAGCACTTCCACTAAAGTGGCCTCCACAAGATCCATCATGGACTTCACTTAGCACCTTCTTAGACTCATCTAAATTGAGGCATCTTAAAATAATACCTTCAAAATATCTTTTATATAAAGTATTTCCAATAATCACAAAGTGAACAACTCGCTTACGTAACAACCTACGTTGGTTTCTATCTAATCCTTCTAGAAAAGTCCCCTTTTGAAGGAAGTTAAAAATATTTGTATACCATGGTTTTGGAGTTATTTCATTGATTAAAAACACATCTAAAGGTTCCAAACAAGATTTAGATGAGGTTGGCTCTTGAAGTTGATGAATGATGATCATAGCATATTCATCATCCAATTCTAAAGGCAATAGAGAAGCGACAACAACCATGGCATCTGCAGCGCGGTTGCTAGTATGAGGGATAGCCTCAAGAGTTACTTTCTCAAACAAAGAGATAAGTTTTAAAACATAATCTTTATAGGGATGAAGTTTCTCATCTCGTGTTTGATACACATTATTGATTTGATTTATCATGAGTTGGGAATCTCCAAAGACTAATAAGATTTTGATTTTTAGAGCTAAAGCTGCTCGTAACCCAAGGATTAGGGCTTCATATTCTACAGTATTATTTGTGCAAGCAAATTGAAGTTTGAATGATAAGGGAATAAGTTGCTTTTGTGGAGATATTAATATGATGCCTGCACCTGCACCACTCATACATCTAGCTCCATCGAAATATAAGGACCAAGATTCAGAATGATCTTCTTCTAAATTAAGACATTCATCAAGAAATTTGATGTTTAAAGGATGAGTAGACTCAAGAGGAGCAGCAACAAGCTGATCGGCTATGACTTGGCCTTTGATAGATTTTTGACCAATAAATGTGAGTTCAAACTCACTTAGAGCAAGAACCCATTTAGCTGTGCATCCTGATAAGTAAGGTCTACTCATCAGATATCTTAATGGATCAGATTTAGCAATGACAAATGTCTTTTGGCTAAGCATATAATGGCATAGCTTTTGTGTAGAAAACACGACCGCCAAGAAAAGCTTCTCTATGGGTGTGTAATGAGTTTCGTAACTTATTAGCATTCTACTTATGTAATAAGTGGCTCGTTCTTTCTTATCATCATCAAGTTGAGCCAACATTGCTCCTAATGCAAGCTCAGAAGCAAAAATATATAAGATAAAAGGGCATTCTGGTCTAGGTGGAATGAGTACTAGAGGGGTAAGAAGATATTGCTTAAGAGCTTTGAATGCTTCTTGGCATTCATTGTCCCATTGAAAAGAGGTATTTTTCTTAAGTAGCTTAAGAAAAGGTTGAGTTTTGTCTACCAATTTATCGATGAACCGATGGATGGATTGAAGTTTGCCTTGCAAACTCCTTAATTTTGTTAGATTTTTAGGTGGTGGCATATCGATGATAGCCTTAATTTTAATGGGATCTATCTCTATGCCATGCATAGAAATGATAAATCCTAACAATTTTCCAGATTTTACTCCAAATACACATTTATTTGGATTTAGGTAAATTTTGTATTCTCTAAGTCTATCAAATACTCATCGTAGATTAGCGATATGATCTTCTTCTTTAATTGAGTGAGCTATGATATCATCCACATAGTCATGTAGAATGTCGTACATCATGTCATGAAAGATATAAGTCATAGCTCGTTGATAAGTTGCACCTACGTTCTTTAAACCGAAGGGCATTACTTTCCAATAGAAAGTTCCCCAGGGTGTAATGAAAGCGGTTTTAGGTTGGTCTTCAGGAGCTATTCAAATTTGGTTATATCCTAAAAATCCATCCATAAGGGATAACATTCCACTTCCAACTATAAAATCAATAATTTGATCCATATTTGGGAGAGGAAAATCATCTTTAGGACATGCAACATTGATATCTCTAAAATCAGTGCATACTCTAATTTTAGTAGCTTCTTTCTTGGTTATTGGAATGACATTAGATATCCAATCGGCATAATCGATAGCCTGAATGAAGTCAACATCCAAAAGTTTTTGTAATTCATATTTAACTAACAATGCTACTTTAGGATGCATTTTTCTAAGTTTTTGTTTTACAGGTTTTGCATCTGGGCGCACCACTAAATGATGCATGACTACAAAAGAGTCTAAGTCGGGCATATCTGCATATGTCCAAGTGAAGACATCAAAATATTCTGTGAGGAATGCAATATGTTGATTTTGTCTTTCTTCACTTAATTCAGCTCCAATTTTAACTAAGCGAGGGTTGGTTTCGGTCCCAATATTGACTTTTAGAATATCTTCTATTACAATATTCAAATCTCTTTCAAAATTAGGAGTGGGTGAGACACCCATTTCTTGGAGTTCCTCCAAAGTTAACTTAGCTAATTCATCTTGTGGGGTAGTTGTTTGAATGTGGGCTATACATGGTATAGACCCATCAAAGAAAAATCCATTCCTCAAAATTTCTTCAAGAGAAATATTGTGAAAAATATCTCCTTCTAAACATTCATCTGGAGAAGCAATCATTTCAGGATATGCTATTGACAACAGGTTACAAGAATGTATTTTCTTATTTGCTTTTAAATATTCTTGATGTTTCAAGTACTCTTTGTATGTCACAAGATGGTCATCATCATCAAAAGGGAAGGGTTGAGTTTTTGTAGGGATATAGCCAATACCACATCGGGCAGGCCATTCCTCTATTTCTAAAGGTTCATATATGCCATTTTCAAGAGGACCTAGACCTTTACCTTTATAACCCATGTTACACATTATTTATTTTGACTTCACATATCCATGAGAAAAATAACATCGAGCAAACCCATTTTGATCAAATGTAAAGCTCATTTGAATATTAATTTTGCCAGGGTCATACCCTATAGAGATAAAGGTGCAACTCCCTATATGATAGATGCTTCCTTGCCTTCGTGGCAAGCCTATCGTTCGAGGAGATGGTGGTAATTGGGACAAGATAATAGAGTCTTGTACAACAAAATTAGCATGTTCTATGGTTGCTAGTATGGTAGATAAATCTGGTAAAACTTCATCTAAAAGGGGATACGAAGTAGAAGGATTATCTATTTTAGTTGTGGTACAAGGTGATATGGGTTTAGTTTGTGAGGGAGGATTTTTAAGAGGGGTAGGATTTGTTGAAGATAAAGCAGGACAAAATGGGACGCCGATTGGTTCTGCCATTGCACACATATCAAAGGGTCTAGGGTCACCATGGATAGTGACCAATTGATTTTTAAATTCAAATTTGACACATTGATGTAAAGTAGAAGGAACTACTCTCATTGCGTTAATCCAAGGTCGACCTAGGAGAATGTTATATGATGCAGGGCAAGATACAACAAACACGGTCATGTCTAAGATTCTTGGACCAACTTGCAATGGGATTGACAACACTCCACAAGTTTCTTGGGTTTCATCATTAAATGCTTTGATGATCATTTCAGTTTTCCTTAAATCTTCAGCTCTAAATCCAAATATTTGAAAGAAATCATATGTGCATATATTTAGTGATGAACCATTATCAATCAGGACTCTTTTGACACCCACATCCCCAATTAGGGCTGTAATATATAAAGGATTATCTCTATACATGCTTTGAGGAGGAATGTCTTTATCGTGAAACTCTACATAATTTGTACCATGGGAAACTACAACATTGACCACAACAGTGGGTTCTATGTCTTGAGGTACCATCATTTTGCTTAAGGTACCCATTAATTCTTCTCTATGTATAGATGAAGTTCTTAAGAGATCTAGGAGAGAAATTCTGGTTGTAGTATTAGCTAATTGTTCATTAATATCATAGGGAAGTTTTTGTTGTGGTTTTGATAGATTATTTCCTTTTATGGGTGCTTTTAACACAAATGGAGGTCTTTCTTTATCAGTTGTTTGAGTTTGTGATTGGGAATTTTGATTCTGAACTTGTTGCCTAGTGATGACTCCAATAGTACCCACAATGTTGTTGGTTTGTGAGTGACCCAAATGAGATATGGCAGTTGTTGCCTGTTCAATTGGAAGTATTTGTTGAGAGGAAGGATGTGTAGTCATTCTTCTAGGAAATGGCTCTTCTGGAACCAATAAGTCTGTGATAGGAAGGATTGGTTCTGACTCATCTTCAGAATTATTTGAATTATTAGAAATAATGTCCATTTCACTTTCCATTTCACTTTCTGAATTACTTCTTGTATCTTCTGAAGATGAAAATTGAAAATATTGAATTGGCCTAATTGTGATTGTAGATTGAGTAGGCACATAAGAAGTTTGTGGATTTTGATATGGTAAGAAATTGTTGATGGTTCCCACGTATCGAGTTGGGGGAGGGACATTCTTGTGATCTAATTGATTCACAACTTCTTTACCATGATTGGGTAAAGGATTTTGGAAGATGTCTAAATTTTGATTAGCATTTTGTGTTTGTTGCTTTTGAGCATTGTTTGGAGGATTATTGTTTGGAGGGAATTTTTCTACTTCCATTGCACCTTTATCAATTAGATCTTGTATCAAATGTTTTAATATTTTGCAAGATTTGGTTGAATGTCCATCCACTCGATGAAAATTGCAATGTAAATCAGCTCTATATCCAGGTAAAGTGGTGTCTGGTTGTCGTATTTCTGGCAATCGTATCAAACCTTCTTCCAATAATTGGGGTAGAATCAAGGTTAAAGGTTGGTTCAATCTTGTGAATTCTCATGGAGGTTTATCAAGAACCTTTAATACAAATTTCTTTATGGCTTCGACAATATTGATATTTGGAGTGTTTCTACTATCAGTAACTCCATCACCAACCACTTGTTTGTTTTTATATTGGTTTTTGGAAGATTTATCTTCATCCTTCTTCTTGAATTATCCTCTTCTAATAAGGGCTTCTTCTACCCTTCTTGCTAAGTCTATAGCTTGATCAAAATAAGTTATTGTAGCAGTGGTGAGTTCATAAGATAACTGCTCTTGTAAGTTATCGATGAAGATTTCTAACATTTCTCGGTGAGGTAAAGCAAAGTGTAATTTCCCTAGAAGTTGTCTCCATTTAGCTAGGAATTCCACAAAACTTTCATCTTTTCCTTGTTTTAAATTATATAAGTCTTTAATGGTAACATGCCTTTCTATGTAAGCACCAAATTGATGAACAAACATTTTTGTAGTTTCTTCAAAATTTCTCAAGGAATTGGTTGGTAATTGATAATACCATTCCAAAGCCATGCCTCCGAGGCTTTTAGGAAATATTTTTAGTAACAACAAATCATCATATGAAATATCATGACAAGTTGTCCTAAACATACGAAGATGTTCAATAGGATCTTTGGTCCCTTTATATATCGGAAGAACTGGCATGGGGAAATGTTTAGGATAAGGTTGGGCAACAACAATGGGATCCAATGGTTGACTACACATCTCTTTATAACTATATGTGGGACGATAAGGATCTATTTGATCTAAGCGTGAAGCTAATTGTTTGACTATAGCTTCAAGTCCTTGTGGTTGCCCACTAAATTGATTTTGTGTCATCATATTGTTGTGCATTTGATG
Source organism: Wollemia nobilis (assembly GCA_028583015.1). NCBI lineage: Eukaryota > Viridiplantae > Streptophyta > Pinopsida > Araucariales > Araucariaceae > Wollemia > Wollemia nobilis. Next base: position 6,657,179 of record JAQPPZ010001736.1, on the reverse strand, counting down.
ATATGATTGTGTCACCATATGAGGATTTCCAGTAGAAACACTATTATGTAGAGTATTTGTAGGAAGAGTATTGTGAAGTTTATATGGAATTGCATTTTGCTGAGTTTTCTATTGATAATAATTTTGTATTTTTTTAGCCTTTTGTGATGTTGATGCTTGTTGATTAAGAGCTTGAGAGAAAAGGGAAGAAAATAGTTGTTTTTGTTTGGATGTATTTTTGGTGTTCACAATAGTAGATTGTGTTGCCATGTTTTGATTGATGTTTTGAGATGGATCATCTTGATCATCATCTTGATATTTTCTATTCATGTATATCAATGGATTTGAGTGCATTCAGAAAGTAGATTCTATAGCTGCCTCCATTGAATAATCTCCTTTTGGGAGTAAATGTTCTATCTTTAAAACTTGATTGATATCATCTATATTACTTTTTAGAAATTCAGTAAAGTGTTGGATGGATTTGAAACTAACATTGCCTTGAGGGTCTATTGTAGGCTTGGTAGGATCTTCTTCTTCTTCCCCTTCTCTATTGTCATCCTCATCTTGTTCCGTGAGTCTATCATCTTCAATATGTATCTTATCATCAAGATTTTCTTGATCTGGCTCTTCTATGGAGCTAGATTCTATTTGTTTACCATTTCTCAAGATTCTAGGCATTTTGCCTTTGGATATTTTATTTTTAGTGGTATATATATATGTATATATATATGTTTTGAATTTTTGGGTATATATGTTATATATACCTATATGAAATATTATATATATATATATTTTTTTTTTTTTTTTTTTTTTTGAATAGAAAGTAAAAATAAGAATTATAATATTCTAGATAATAAGCTTAGTCTTCCTGAAAGAGTTTATGAATGTCATTGATAGGTTCAAGTTCTTCAGGAGTCATATAATGCTCTTCTTCAAATTGAAAGTTTGCTTTTAGGAATTTGACAAAGTGAGCTATAGTAATGCTATCAATTTTAGAATCTTGAGAATAAAAATATATTTCATGACAATATTCATGAAAATGGATAGCTCTAGGAGTTCTTTGATATCTTCTCTTGTTTTCCAAAACTATCTCTTGATCTTCTACATGTGCAAGAAATCGGTGTACAATTATGGCATTTTCAAGATAATCCTCAAAAGTGTAGATAGATGAAGAGATGCTTGCTCTCTTATCATCTAACCACCTCTCACATGATCTTTGTATATCAAAGTAATGAGAATGGTGATCGGGTCCTAGAATTCTAGCTATGTTGAATCTCTTGATTTGACTAAGTCTTTGTGTGTTGGCTTTAATGATGTCAAGTCTTTTCCAAAGTTCAGCCCACTCTTCTTGAGATGGGATAGTAGAGCGTTCAACTACTAAAGATATTTCTTGTGTAGATAATAGTGTTCTAATATCTATAATTGTGGATCTTCCTATATTGGAATCTACCATCTAAGAAATGAATCTAAAACATACAAGTTTAAATGATGATTGTTTTTTTTTGTTTTATGTTTTTGAATCAGAATGATGCTTATGTAGTTCATGTAGTGCCCCCTACAAACACTACAAACACTTGATGTCGTGCCCTCTTTGGTGATTGTCGATGAATTGGGTGGGTTCACCAGGAAATATTTGTATGGCAGTTTCCATGCCTAGGTTGGGAGTTGTTTGATGAGTTCATTTTAATTCACTCACATTCACCTAGTTTGGCCAAATGCAACTAATTGATACTATATGCAATTTTATTTTCAAATGAAGACAATGTAGAGCAAAATATAGCAAATATAGTATATGTAATGCTAAATTGAAAGAGATTTCAATACTTACTTGACCTAGATGTTTGATTTGGAGCTTTTCTACCTGATCCAAGCGATATCGGATGTTGTAGGGTGATATCGGACATCTAATATGGTATCGACCGATCCGATATGGTATTGAATGATCCGATACAGTCAGAAACCTACAACTACACAAACTAATGCTAAAATATGGATTTCAAAGTAGAGCATGCATTTGATTAAACATGGATTGAGTTAGGTAAGATGTAGAATATGCAATACTCGAATGAAATCAATATGAATCTATGCTATGATTGCAAACAAAATGCAAATATGATACTATAATGATAAATATAGGATGTAATGATAGAATATATGCTTAAATAAAATGATAAACAACATGTAAGGTCTTCTGGATGCAAAACAAAGTGAGAAATACAAACAGTGATCTGAAGATGCCCCCAAGTGACCTGTAGATGATATCAGATGAATTTTGATGAAATCGGATGTTCGATATTGTATCGTACCAACCGATGTGCAGTTTTAGATCTTCAAACCTATAAAAAAGTAAGGAAATAGTGAATATGCAATAGGATTAGGGAGTAAAAAGGGGCAGGGGTTAGGGGAGATCTAGGAAGGGTGCCTAGATTAAATAGGCATAGGTGGTTTTGGGGGTTATGCTAGAAAATAAGGGAAGTTATGCTTTCCCTTATTTTGGATGATATTGATTGACCCGATACCGTAACATCCGTACCATTGGCCAGATATGGACAAAGGAGGTTACAACAATTTTTGTCTTTTTGTTGTTCTAGGCAATTTTTAGTTTTGGATGAAATCGGATGAGCCGATTTCATATTGAGGAGGTCCGATATCATACCGGATGATCGATATCATTCAGATAGAGCCGATATCATCAGGAGGTTAAAAATAAACTTGATATGAGCACAAAAATCGAGGCAAGAGGTTGGAAAGTGGTTTTAATGCATTTTTGAATGTTTTGGACTTAAGGTAAATTGACATGGGTCAATTTTAGCTTATTACAGTAACATTGTTGAATGTTTAGGAACATGGGATTTCATTTTGTTTTCCTTAGAAGATTGTGTTGCAAGTGTGAAGAGGGTTATTGTCTAAGTGGCTCAGAAATATCCTGATTTATGGCCACAATGTGAACATGCATCCAAATTTGTCGGCAACATGTCGGCAAGATTTTTTTAATTTTTTAAACCCCCTTCCTATATTCTCTCTCTCTCTCTCTCGCCCCTTTCCTCCCTATTCTTCCGCCACCATTTCCTCCTTATTTCCTCCGTAACCTCCGCTCCTCATCCCTCCACCTCCTCCCTCTCCCCTTATCCCTCCACGTCTCTCCTTTTCCCTTATCCCTCCTTATTCCTCCACCTCCACGTCCCTATAAATACCCTATCCTTCAATGTCTACATAGCGTTGTGTGTGTGGTGTAATTTTTGAAGTTAATTAAATAAAGTCTTTTATGTTTTAGCCCACCATCGATCATTGGTATCAGAGTTGGGCGTTGCGCTAAGGGCACAAAAATCGAGGCGGAGGCAGTTTTCGAGGTAGGAGTTTGGCATAGTTTTTGAGGTCCACGCATAGTTTTCAAGGTGCATCAGGAGGTGGACAGGAGGTCCACGCAGAGATAGCATGTGAACCGAGGCGCACGTGGGGAGGCACGAATTTCAAGGCAACACATGGTGCTGATTGGTCGATGAGGGCTGAGGTGGTAGCCAACAGGAGTTGGGCACGTAGTTCGAGATGCCAAGTGGTAGGTGCGGATTGGGCACACAGCTCGAGGAGCTGAGCTGGCAGAGGTGACGTGGCACGACTGGACGGTGAGCTGGCAGTGACGTGTCGACGTGGCACGTTGAGGTGGCGAGGAGTTGACACGTGGCGGCGAGGCAGGTGTTGACGTGGCGGTGAGGTGTCTTTGTGACGTGGCAAAAGGATACATACACGATTGCCCGAAGGCAATCGATTAATAATGCGTGATTTTGCGTTATTAAACCCTCCGACATCCATCTCACAGTGCATGTGGGATTTTATTTTTTTTAAACTACTATTGCCGTGATTAATTTAAATATTGTATTGTTGCCTTTTAATCCCGTCGGAGCGCGTAGCCTGCGTGGCAAAGTCGGCAGCATTGCAGTGGAGAAGTGTCGGGTTCGAATCCCGCCAGGCTGAAAATTAATAAGTTTTTTTTTTTCGCGTGAGCAAAGGATAAAGGTGCGTGGGCACCAAAGCTATTTCAAAGGGGACCGCGGGTGTAGCGGCCAAAGCTTTCCGCTTGGAAGCGCGAAGGCTCGAGTTCGATTCTCTACAAAAAGGTTTTTTTAATTATTTTCAAAGTTTTTTATTAAAGTTTTTTTAGTATTAATTTAATAATTTAACAATGCTTTTTTAATTATTTAAAAAAATTTTTTTTAAATTGGAAAAGCATATTTTATTATTAAATTATAAACTAGGAAAAGCTTTATAAGAAAGTTTTATAAGAGAAATTGTGAACCTTTTATGGTACATTGGAAAATCACCCAAAGGAAAAAAAGGTGACGAGAAGCCTTCTGAAGCGCCCATTTAGCGCTGCCCCTTGGAACCCCGTTCAAGGCTAAAAATTTTGTGTAATAGCCTCAACGACTGTAAGAGAGCAAAAATTGTAACCTCAGAAGCTCTAACGAATTTTTCTTTTTGCCTTGATGAGTAGATGATCAGATCTACCGGATGTTACCATGCTTTGTGCTCTCTATTGAGGAGAGAATCTACTGAGTCTTTTGATGAGCGGGTCCAATGAAATGGAATACATGTGGTATTCAGTCAACTATAGAATTTAGTGATATCTCACCAGAGGAAGCCCGATTCTGGATACGAGGCTGACTCAGAGGACAATATTTTTGGACAACGAGTGGAGGAGTCCGATTCAGTTGCATTTGAACCTGAGGAACAATCCAGTGAGAGTTATACCCCATGCTCTCCAGAATCTAAGCCAACACAAGTCGAGCCAGAAGCAACTCCTAAAATTGTCATCATCAGTGACGATGAGGATTCCATTGCAGATAATTTTGGGCCTCAAGTATTGGGCAATCCACAAGAAGAAGAACAAGAAATCAGTGAGAGAATTAAGAAATCTAGATTTGATTTGAACTTGTAATTGCTTTGTACTTCCTATTTTTAGTCAAATCAAAGTTTGCTTTCAAGTAGTAGAAATGGCTTCAAATTTGAATCTCCCAATTCCTGAATTTAATGGTAGTGATTATGAATACTGGTCAATAAAGATGAAAACTATGTTGATTGGTAAAGGTTTATGGGAAATAGTTGAAGAAGGATACACAGAACCCTCTACTACTGACTGGTCTACTTTAAGTGTTGTCGATAGAAAAGCCAAAAAAGAAGCCCAAAAAAATAACTCCTTTGCCCTATACCATTTACAAGCAGCTCTAGATAAAAGTATATTTCCTAGAATAGCATCCTGTGTAATAGCTCAAGATGCTTGGAAGGCTTTAAAGGAAAGTTTTCAAGGGAGTGATCAAGTGAAGCAGGTCAGGCTTCAAACTCTGAAAAGAGATTTTGAAAATCTCAGAATGCAGGAGAATGAGAAAGTAGGAGACTACTGCATGCGAGTCAAAGCCATGGTAGATAAAATGGTCACTCTAGGTGAAGAGGTTAAACCAGAGGTTGTGGTGAAGAAAGTGTTGCGAACACTTCTTCCTAAGTGGAATCATGTAGCAATCATTATTGAAGAGTCAAAATATTTGACTACACTTTCCTTTGATGCACTGATTGGTTCTCTTCTTTCACATGAAGAGAGATTGCAGGAATCTCCTTCCACCAGCCATGGAAGCGATGACAAAGCTTTTGCTTCACAAGAAGGAAAAGGCCAAGGTAGAGGTCGTGGCAGAGGTCAGCACAGAGGTAGAGGTAGGAATAGTCCACGAGGTGGAACTCCTAACAGAGGAGGATCTTCAAACAGAGGTGGAGGTCAGAATAGAGGTGGACAACAGAACAGAGGGAAGCATCCAGGATGAGGAAAAGGAAGTGACAAGTCAAAACAAGTTTGCTACAATTGTGGCAAACTTGGCCACTTCGCTCGTGACTGCTGGTCAAAATCCTCACAAGGGAGCAGCAGCCAGAGCAGCCAGTATGGCAATTTTGGAGAAGAAGAAGGGACCTCAAATCTCTTTCTCTCATATGGCAAGTCAGATCAGAACTTGAATGACACCTGGATCTTGGACACTGGGTGTTCAAATCATATGAGTGGCAAAGAAGAACTCTTTGCTACCCTGGATTCTTCTTACAAATCAAGCATCAAGTTGGGGGACGACAAGTCATTGGCAGTCGAAGGTATTGGAGCCATGGAGGTTCCAAAAAAAGAGGGCGTCAAACAGGTAAATGATATTTATTACACCCCTCATCTCCAACATAATATTTTGAGTGTTGGTCAAATGTTGGAGAAAAACTATAAGTTGCTATTTGATGAGGGTAAATGTACCATTTTTGATAAAAGTAATAGTGATAGAATCATTACTCAAGTGCCAATGACAAAGAACAGGTTATTTCCTTTAAATTTTGGCCAGCCAGGAGGAGATCAATTGGTAAATGTTGCTATTGCAAATCCAAGTGTGTTGTGGCACTTGAGATACGGTCATTTGAATTCAGCCAGTTTGAAGATGTTAACTTCTCAAGCGATGGTGACCGGACTTCCTAAAGTTCAGGACAATAAGGAAGTCTGTGAAGGTTGTGCCTTGGGCAAGCATGCTAGAACCAAATTTCCTCATGGGCAAGCATGGCGGGCGAGTTATCCACTCCAGCTAGTGCATTCGGACATCTGTGGTCCAATGCAGACCAAGAGTATTGGTAACAACTCTTACTTTCTTCTTTTCATTGATGATTTTTCAAGAATGTGTTGGATATATTTTTTGAAGCATAAATATGAAGCATTTGACTGCTTCGTAGATTTTAAAGCAAGAGTTGAAAATGAGAGTGGATATTCTGTTAAGTGTCTCAGATCAGATAAAGGAGGAGAATACTCCTCTAATGAATTTTTGAATTTTTGTAAAAAACATGGAATAAAGAGGCAGTTCATTGCTGCCTATACTCCACAACAGAATGGTGTGGCTGAGAGAAAGAACCGCACCATTGTAGATATGGCAAGATCTATGCTTCAAACGAAGCATTTGAGCAATATGTATTGGGCAGATGCAGCCAGGACCAGTGTGTATATTTTGAATAGGAGTCCTACTTCAAGTTTGAAAGGGAAAACTCCTTACCAAGCATGGTATGGTAAGAAACCAAATGTCAAGCATTTCAGAGTATTTGGTTCACTGGCTTACTCACACATTCTTGATGAACAGAGGAAGAAGCTCGATCCCAAGAGTCAAGCTTGCATTTTTGTAGGGTACTGTGAGACCACAAAAGCTTACAGACTCTACAATCCCAGGACTCGAAAGATAATACTTTCCAGGGATGTGATTTTTGATGAAGGGGGAGAATGGGGACATCCCCAAATTTATAGTGATGTTGAATCTCATGATGCAGGTTCTTCACAAATTCAACAGGCGCCACAGAAAGGCAAGAAGTCTCCTCCTCCAAGCCCAAGCAGACATTCGACTTCCAGTCCATCATCATCTTCACCAAGTCCTTCTCCACAAAGGTCAGTTAGTTCCTCACCAATGGATATTGATTCTCCATCTAGAGGTAAGAGAACTCTCCAACATCATCCATCTTATCAGATGTTGGATACAAATTTTCAAAGACGATATACTAGAAGTCAAGCAAGTGAAATGGGTTCAGTTTTGCAAAGACTTGAAAATATGCATTTGTATGGAGATGATGACTCCCAAGAACCTCGGGGGATGTAGTTAACTATGCCTTGTTAACTAGTGCACAACTTGAACCTTCTAGTTATGAGAAGGCTTGTACTCAGAAGATATGGCAGGATGCCATGAAAGAGGAGATAACCTCTATAAAAAACAACGATACTTGGGAGTTGGTAGAGCTTCCTAAAGGAAAGAAGTGTGTTGGATGTAAATGGGTCTTCAAGACCAAATACAATGCTGATGGAAGCATTGAAAGGCACAAAGCAAGATTGGTTGCAAAAGGATTTACACAGAAATATGGTATTGATTATGAAGAGACATTTGCTCCTGTAGCCCGACAAGAGACCATCAGAACAGTTCTTGCTTTAGCTGCTCACAAGGGTTGGAAAATCCAACACATGGATGTGAAGAGTGCCTTTCTCAATGGGTACTTAACAGAGGAAGTGTATGTTGAGCAACCTCAAGGATTTCAAGAGCAAGGTAAGGAGCACCTTGTTTACAGACTAAAAAAGGCACTCTATGGCCTCAAGCAGGCACCGTGAGCTTGGTACTCATGCATTGATGGGTACTTCAAATATTTTGGGTTCACCAGAAGCAGAAATGAACCCACACTTTACTACCTGAAGCAAGGTAACGACATCCTCATAGTTTGCTTGTATGTGGATGATCTCATTTTCATGGGTAGTAATGAAAAAGTGAATATGGAGTTCAAGCGCTCCATGATGAAGCAGTTTGAGATGAAGGATCTCGGCTTAATGCACTACTTCCTTGGAATGGAAGTCCATCAGTCAGATACAGGGATCTTCATCTGTCAACTTAAATATGCTCGGGACATGATCAAGAAGTTTGCTATGGAGCAATGCAAACCAGTTGCAACTCCTGTTGGACATGGGATCCAGTTAAGCAAAGATGACGGAGCACCAAAAGTTGACGTGACCACTTTCAGGAGCATTGTTGGGAGTTTGATGTTTCTCGCCAACACCAGACCCGATATTCAGTATGTTGTTTCTCTTGTCTCTCGATTTATGGCTAGCCCATCTGAGCTGCATTTGCAGGCAGCTAAGAGAATTCTCAGATATGTGAAGGGTACATTGGATTTTGGAATCCAGTACCATAAATGTAACACTGTCAAGCTTGTAGGCTTCAGTGATAGTGATTGGGGCAGCAATATTGATGACAAAAAATCAACTTTAGGGAACTGTTTTAGTCTGGGATCAGGGCTAATAACATGGAGTTCCAAAAAGCAAACTGTTGTAGCTTTGTCTTCTACAGAAGCTGAATATATAGCAGTCACCTATGCTAGTACTCAAGCCCTATGGCTAAGAAAAGTGTTGGAAGAGATTGGAGAGCAGCAAAGTGGTCCAACCAGAATCTACTGTGACAACATCAGTGCCATTCAGTTGGCATACAATCCGATCCACCATAGCAGAACGAAACATTTTGATATGAAGTACCACTTCATCCGAGACATGGTGGAGCATGAAATTGTTGAGCTTAAATTTTGCCGCACTTTGGAGAACGTTGCAGATATCTTCACCAAAGCGATGGCTAAAGCTCAATTTATAAAGCTGAGAGACTATGTAGTCAGTCCTCTCAACTTTAAGGGGGAGAATGTTGCAAGTGTGAAGAGGGTTATTGTCTAAGTGGCTCAAAAATATCCTGATTTATGGCCACAATGTGAACATGCATCCAAATTTATCGGCAACATGTCGGCAAGATTTTTTTAATTTTTTAAACCCCCTTCCTATATTCTCTCTCTCTCTCTCTCTCTCCCCGCCTTTCCTCCCTATTCTTCCGCCACCATTTCCTCCTTATTTCCTCTGTAACCTCCGCTCCTCATCCCTCCACCTCCTCCCTCTCCCCTTATCCCTCCACGTCTCTCCTTTTCCCTTATCCCTCCTTATTCCTCCACCTCCACGTCCCTATAAATACCCTATCCTTCAATGTCTACATAGCGTTGTGTGTGTGGTGTAATTTTTGAAGTTAATTAAATAAAGTCTTTTATGTTTTAGCCCACCATCGATCAGATTGCATCTAGGTTATTACAGATTGTGCTGAAGAACACACGCTTATACTAAGAGGGGGGGTGAAGAGTATAAGATCACTTTTTATTTTTCTTTCCCAACCAATATTATGCAATGTATAGATAGCAATATCAATAGAAGTAATCAAAGCAATGCATAAATCACCACACACAATAGGGACATCAAATTTACGTGGTTCACCCAATGTGGGCTACTCCATAGAGAAAATATTTTACTAAAACTTTCTCAATCAATCTCTTGGGAATCCTTTCCCTATTACAATGTTTATGGAACTCTGTCCAAAGGAGACACCAATCCCCTAAATCAAGTTTGTGTATCTCTATCCATAGGAGATACCAATCTCCTAACTCTACTTTGGCTGGTGATCCTCTAGAAGACCTCTGCCTCCACTGCCCTTAGCAAATGGAACTCTATCCATAGAAGACACATGTCCTCCCTGCTCTAGTTGGAGATATTTATCCTCAACTCTATCACCTCCAAAGCTCCATCTCAAATCTGTACTAAACACATTTCTTTGGTCTAGCACAAATATATCCTCAATATTTGTCTCTAGCCTGACATAAACCTATCCTTAAATCTGCACCAAACTCTATCCTAAAATCTGTACTAAACACAGTACTTCGGTCTAGCACAAATCTATCCTCAATCTCTGTCCTCAAGCCTTAAATCAAAGCTTGACTAAATCTCAAATCAACTCTGTTGGATATACCTCAAACCTTAACTCAAGGTTTGAACAAATCAATCAATCAAATCTACTCTCAAGTCTTCTCAAAGACTTATCTCAAATCTGCCTTGTAAGCTTCCACAAAAGCTCACACCAATATGTCCTTAAGTCCTCTCTAGAAATTTTCCAATCTGCTCAATAATTGTTGGACATTTTGAGTCCTCTAAGTCAAAGTTGTCATTGATGTCACCTGATAGAGTTATCACTCATATCAAGGAATTCGACAAGAAATAAAGTCATCCAAGGTTGTCACTATCATCCAAGAAAAAGCTTCAACAGTGCAAAAGTGAAAGGAAAAAGGCTCCATAATATTTTAATATTATTGGGAGCACAGGTTAAGTGATTGGTTCATAAAAACCCAAGATGGGTTATTGCAAAGGTTAAAAAGGAGGTTTAATAATTATTTATAAATTATTTAAATTCACAAGGAATTTAAATTTTATAAATAATATTCGTTACACCAAGGTTGTGCATTAAGACAAGGCTCCAAGGTTTAATTAATCTAAAACCTAAGGTTGGTCTAATTTAATTTATAATATTTAAATTTAAATTTAAATTTATTATAAATTAATCAACCACGCCGACGTCGAATTAAATCGATGCACCGACGTGATTGCATGGAAGACAAAGGCATTATATATAATGCCCCAAAAGGCATTAATGAAAATTATCCTTGCTAATTCGTTTGGAGTGCATGCGAATTAAGGCTCGTGTTTAAAAGGCTTGACGATTTAAGAAAAGGTTGAAGCAGGGAACGTTCGGGGTTTTGGAGCACATAGGCCAGCTTGGCCTAGCGGTGCATTGGCTTGGCGAGATAGAGGAGGTCCCACGTTCGATTCGCTTGGAGGTTGCTTGCAAGGTCAAAGCGCTCGAAGCGCGTTTTGATTATTTTGAAAGGCGCCAGTTCGTGAAGTTGTTGATGCAGTTCGTGCCTTTTTAGGCAAGTGTGGGCATGTGGCCCAATGATGGCTTGGCCACGGTTAAGGCATTGGGAAGGAGGACGTCGGGGGATCGAATCCCTCCGAGAGGAAAGGCAAGTTAATTTTTGTATTTTAATTTTAATAGCCTTAAGGGAGAAATAAGGGTTATGCTATGCCCTAGAAAATTGAGAGATTTTTGATGGTTTTATTTTTGGAAGGGTAGCATATTATATATCGTTGGAAAGCATTTTTCAAGGGCTATTTGATTAACTTGCTTAGAAGGAGAAATAAGGTGTGTGTAAAGAGATATTTCTATTTTTGTAAAGGGGTTCAAAAGTGAGTTTGATTTATTCTTTTTCAAAGGGGATTGTTTCTTTCATGAGAGGACATGGTGAATTTTATTGAGTAGGAGTAATAAGGTGTTATTGGGATATTATTTTTATTGTTGTGATATTACTCAAGTCCTCTAACCTCTTTGTGATTGAAAAGGAAATATTTGAAAGTGTGTTGAGTTTGATAGATTTTGTGGACAACTCCTTGGCATCAAAAAGGTATGGGCAATATTCTCCATTGACTTGATTGGGTGATTGATTTCTGAAAATATCATTGGAGAGAAAAGGATTGATTGTGGTTTCCTTTTCGAAAGTGGTTGGTTTAATGCATCAAGGTTTTCTGGATTGAGAGTTGTGATTAAACTTTGTTTTATAAGCATTGTTGTTGAAGCCAATTGGTTATGCAAAGAACTTGAACTTGAGTTAGAAAAGAACATGAGTATCATTGTTATGTGAGATTTGTGGTTGAGCATTGTTGGAAATATTTTGAGTTGGTTGATACATGCTTGGACTAGGGTTTGTGAGAAAGGGTTGTTCCTTGAGGTGATTGGTTGAGTAGAGTTGATTAAGCCTAGTCAAGTGGATGCATGTGGTTGTTCAAGTTCCATGAAACAAACTATTCTATATTCTGATTTGAGTTGAGATTGAGCTTTGAGAATAGAACATATTGAGTCTCTAACAATTCTCTTTATGCTTCTATGAGATTGATTTGAGTTGAGATTGAGCTTTGAGAATAGAACATATTGAGTCTCTAACAATTCTCTTTATGCTTCTATGAGATTGATTTGAGTTGAGATTGAGCTTTGAGAATAGAACATATTGAGTCTCTAAAAATTCTCTTTATGCTTCTATGAGATTGATTTGAGTTGAGATTGAGCTTTGAGTATAGAACATATTGAGTCTCTAACAATTCTCTTTATGATTCTATGAGATTGAACAAGTTCTGTGTGGACTTGTTAAGCTGATTTGAGGCAAGTCTTTGAGAAGGCTTGTGGACTGATTTTGTGTAAGCTTTGTGGAAGCTTGCAATGCAGATTTGAGCAAGTCCTAGAGAGGACTTGTTGAGAAGATTTGGACAAGTTCTGAGTGAGCTTGTTGAGAGATTTGGACAAGTTTTGAGTGAGCTTGTTGAGCATATTTGGACAAGTTCTGAGTGAGCTTGTTGAGAATATTTGGACAAGTTCTGAGTGGACTTGTTGAGCATATTTGAGCAGGTTCTGAGTGGACCTGTTGAGAATATTTGAGAAGGTTCTGAGTGGACCTATTAAGCAGATGATTTGAGGTTTGAGTGGACCTATTGAGAATATTTGAGCAGGTTCTGAGTGGACCTATTGAGCATATTTGAGCAGGTTTTGAGTGGACTTGTTGAGCAGATTTGAGAAGGTTCTGAGTGAACCTATTGATAGAGCTTTGGAGGTGATAGAGTATAGAGGATAGAGTCTCAGTGGATAGAGATCCAACAGCCAGGACAATTGAAGATAGATCTTCTGAGTGAGGAGTCTTCAAGTGGAGAGAGATCCACCAGTTAGTGTAGCAGAGAGACAGAGTCTTCTAGAAGATCACTAGCCAGAGCTGAAGGGGAAAGAGTTCTCCTATGGAAGAGATCCACGAACTTGAGATTTAGGGGATCAACATCTCCTTTGGATAGAGGTCCATAAACATTGTAATTGGGAAGGATTCCCAAAATATTATTTGAGAAATATTTAGAAGAAATATTTTCTCTGTGGAGGTAGCCCACATTGGGTGAACCACGTTAAAATCTGTGTCTCTATTGTGTATGGTGTTTTGTGCATTGCTTTGATTACTGCTATTGATACTGCTATCTATACACTACATAATATTGATTTGAAAAGAAAAGTAAAAAGTGGTCTTATACTTGTTCACCCCCCTCTCAAGTATAAGCTTGTGTTCTTCAATTGGTATCAGAGCGGGTTCCTTCAGAAGAGTTTGATAGCTTGAAGGAAAAGTGGTCTAAGAACACAATGGATCAAAAGGATCAAAAGGATGGGTCCATCAATAATGCAGTACCAATATTTGATGGAAGTGACTTCTTGTATTGGTGTGTGTTGATGAGATTTCACCTGATGGCACTTGGCAATGAAGTTTGGGATGTAGTGGAATTTGGATATGATTCAGCAGCCAATCCTCCTATAGATAAGGAAGGTAAGCTTCTAATGCATGCAAATTCAAGAGCTATGAATGCAATTATAAAAGGGTTGCGTAGATCAGAATCTATGAAGGTTATGGATTGTAAAACAACACAAGATATGTGGGAACTATTGCATACCATATATGAAGGAGATAAAGGTGTCAGAAAAGCTAAAATCAAAAATCTCAAAGGAGAGTTTGAAAATTTGAGAATGCGGGATGATGAAAACATTCATGACTATCTCAGTAAGATTGATGAACTTGTACATGAGATGAGAGGTCTTGGAATGAAGGTTGATGAGTCTGATGCTTGTGATAAGATCTTGAGAACTCTTCCAAAAAGGTATAGTGAAAAGGTTTCTGCTATAGAAACATCAATTGATAGTGATTCTTTGACAAGGAATTCTTTGCTTGGCATGCTTACTACTTTTGAGATAAGAACAAAAGATCCTATTCCTCCGAAAGAAGTTGCATTCAAAGTGGACAAAAATAAAAAGGGTAAGAAGATAGAATCAAGCAGTGAGTCATCTAGTGATGAAGAAGCAAATTATGGTAGAAGAGATAAAGGTTCCAGAAGACCTATAGATCTAAGATCTGTTAAGTGTTTCAATTGTGGAAAGTATGGACATTATGCAACAGAGTGCAAAGAACCCAAGAGCAACAATGATGAAGAAAAATAGGATCACAGGTACAAGGAATCAAAAAGACACAGGTACCAGAAGAAAAGCAAGGATGGACAAAATAGACAAGGGAAGAAGTTCTTCCAAAGGCAAAAGAGAAGCTACTATGCGGATAATGCAAGTAAGTACTCAATTGATAGTGATGCTAGTTTTTCAGACAATGATAGAGATGAAGTCCTATTTATGGTTGAAGAGAAAGAACCGGTTAAGAGAAAGACTCCAGTTATTCTCAAGTGTTTTAGATGTGGTAGATTTGGACATCTTGAAGATGATTGCACAAGGGATGGTTATAGTTTCAGTGATGATGATTTTGAAGATGCACTTGATAGACCAGATGAAAATCTTCTAATGGCATTAGAAGATGAAGTGAGTGATCCTATAGAAGACAAGCCAAAAGAAAGAAATGATATGGACAAAGGTAAAAAAATAGAGGATTATTCAGCAGAGAATGGCTATGATCTCAAGGGAGAACTTATCTATGCCCTTGACACAGTAAAGAAGGTAAGAAAGCAACACTCTAAGCTTGAAAGTCAGTTTCAAGAATGTGATGAAGAAAGATTATTGCTCATAGAGGATTTAGAAAAGTCAAAGGCTAAGGCAAGCAAGTTCAAAGATAAGTTAGAAGCAAAGATTTTGGAATGTGAAAAGTTAACACAAGAAGTGGCACTACTAAAGAAATATTTAGAGGATTCCAAGAATAAGCTATACAAGTATGTGAACAGTGCAAAGAGTGTGGATAAAATAGTCAAGATACAAAGAAGAGCAACAAACAAGATAGGTCTTGGTTCTAAACAGGTTCAAAAGAAAAAGGAAGAAGAGTCTACTTCAAGTCCTGAAGAAGAAGAAACTTTAGAAGAAGACAATGTAAGTGGGAGTGAGACATCAGAGGATGAGTTGGACATCAAAGAGTTCAACAAAGATAGGAACAATGCACAGAGAAGATACAGATGGAACAACAATCAGAATAGGAGACCAATGAGGTCGAGACAAGGAAGCTTCAATGGAAGATGTTTTTCATGTCACAGGTTTGGGCACATGGCTTCACAGTGCAGGACACATGAAAGATAGGAATATGGAAAAGGACAACTTTTCCAAGGGTATTGCTACTCATGTAATGAGTTTGGTCACAAGGCAATGAATTGCAAAATTCATGACAAAAGAGGATATGGCTTCACTAGGAGAAGTCCTAAGACAGTTGCACCTCCAAGGAATAATAACATTAAGTGTTATAAGTGCAATAATGATGGTCACACAACAAGATGGTGTAGAGCAAATATTCCAGAATCAGGCATGAACAGGAACAAGAATATGAACAGGAACAAGGATGAGAATAGGAATAGGAACAAGAACAAGGATGAGAATAGGAATAGGAACAAGAACATGGATGAGAACAAGAACATAAATAGGAACATAAGTGATGATAGGAACATGGATGATGACTTGGAAAGAAATAGTCAGAGGATTCAAAAAACTCAAAAAATAAGAGAGAAAGATAAAGGTAAAGAACAATGCTTTCGGGAGTAGAAATACTCCCACCCCAGAATTAACCACCTCATGTGGAGGTGGGGGAGGGGCTAAGCTAAGAGGCTCATTCTTAGCCCCGAGCCCCAAAGGTGACCCTTTGCCATTGATGTCAAAGGGGGAGAGATTTGTGTATATTGGGGAAGAGATTTGATATGGGGAGAGATTTGATATTTGAGAGAGCATTGAGCCAGGGGGAGCAAAGTCCCAGGGGGAGCAAAAAGAAGGTCAGGTTTCAGTAAAAGGATATGGGTTGCCATCAATGACAAAGGGGGAGATTGTTGGACATTTTGAGTCCTCTAAGTCAAAGTTGTCATTGATGTCACTTGATAGAGTTATCACTCATATCAAGGAATTCGACAAGAAATAAAGTCATCCAAGGTTGTCACTATCATCCAAGAAAAAGCTTCAATAGTGCAAAAGTGAAAGGAAAAAGGCTCCATAATATTTTAATATTATTGGGAGCACAGGTTAAGTGATTGGTTCATAAAAACCCAAGATGGGTTATTGCAAAGGTTAAAAAGGAGGTTTAATAATTATTTATAAATTATTTAAATTCACAAGGAATTTAAATTTTATAAATAATATTCGTTACACCAAGGTTGTGCATTAAGACAAGGCTCCAAGGTTTAATTAATCTAAAACCTAAGGTTGGTCTAATTTAATTTATAATATTTAAATTTAAATTTAAATTTAAATATATTATAAATTAATCAACCACGCCGACGTCGAATTAAATCGATGCACCGACGTGATTGCATGGAAGACAAAGGCATTATATATAATGCCCTAAAAGGCATTAATGAAAATTATCCTTGCTAATTCGTTTGGAGTGCATGCGAATTAAGGCTCGTGTTTAAAAGGCTTGACGATTTAAGAAAAGGTTGAAGCAAGGAACGTTCGAGGTTTTGGAGCACATAGGCCAGCTTGGCGAGATAGAGGAGGTCTCACATTCGATTCGCTTGGAGGTTGCTTGCAAGGTCAAAGCGCTCGAAGCATGTTTTGATTATTTTGAAAGGTGCTAGTTCGTGAAGTTGTTGATGCAGTTCGTGCCTTTTTAGGCAAGTGTGGGCGCGTGGCCCAATGGTGGCTTGGCCATGGTTAAGGCATTGGGAAGGAGGACATCGGGGGATCGAATCCCTCCGAGAGGAAAGGCAAGTTAATTTTTGTATTTTAATTTTTAATAGCCTTAAGGGAGAAATAAGGGTTATGCTATGCCCTAGAAAATTGAGAGATTTTTTATGGTTTTATTTTTGGAAGGGTAGCATATTATATATCGTTGGAAAGAATTTTTCAAGGGCTATTTGATTAACTTGCTTAGAAGGAGAAATAAGGTGTGTGTAAAGAGATATTTCTATTTTTGTAAAGGGGTTCAAAAGTGAGTTTGATTTATTCTTTTTCAAAGGGGATTGTTTCTTTCATGAGAGGACATGGTGAATTTTATTGAGTAGGAGTAATAAGGTGTTATTGGGATATTATTTTTATTGTTGTGATATTACTCAAGTCCTCTAACCTCTTTGTGATTGAAAAGGAAATATTTGAAAGTGTGTTGAGTTTGACAGATTTTGTGGACAACTCCTTGGCATCAAAAAGGTATGGGCAATATTCTCCATTGACTTGATTGGGTGATTGATTTCTAAAAATATCATTGGAGAGAAAAGGATTGATTGTGGTTTCCTTTTTGAAAGTGGTTGGTTTAATGCATCAAGGTTTTCTGGATTGAGAGTTGTGATTAAACTTTGTTTTATAAGCATTGTTGTTGAAGCCAATTGGTTATGCAAAGAACTTGAACTTGAGTTAGAAAAGAACATGAGTATCATTGTTATGTGAGATTTGTGGTTGAGCATTGTTGGAAATATTTTGAGTTGGTTGATACATGCTTGGACTAGGGTTTGTGAGAAAGGGTTGTTCCTTGAGGTGATTGGTTGAGTAGAGTTGATTAAGCCTAGTCAAGTGGATGCATGTGGTTGTTCAAGTTCCATGAAACAAACTATTCTATATTCTGATTTGAGTTGAGATTGAGCTTTGAGAATAGAACATATTGAGTCTCTAAAAATTCTCTTTATGCTTCTATGAGATTGATTTGAGTTGAGATTGAGCTTTGAGAATAGAACATATTGAGTCTCTAAAAATTCTCTTTATGCTTCTATGAGATTGATTTGAGTTGAGATTGAGCTTTGAGAATAGAACATATTGAGTCTCTAACAATTCTCTTTATGATTCTATGAGATTGAACAAGTTATATGTGGACTTGTTAAGCTGATTTGAGGTAAGTCTTTGAGAAGGCTTGTGGACTGATTTTGTGTAAGCTTTGTGGAAGCTTGCAATGCAGATTTGAGCAAGTCCTAGAGAGGACTTGTTGAGAATATTTGGACAAGTTCTGAGTGAGCTTGTTGAGCATATTTGGACAAGTTCTGAGTGAGCTTGTTGAGTATATTTGGACAAGTTTTGAGTGAGCTTGTTGAGCAGATTTGAACAGGTTCTGAGTGGACTTGTTGAGCATATTTGAGCAGGTTCTGAGTGGACCTGTTGAGCAGATTTGAGCAGGTTCTGAGTGGACCTATTGAGAATATTTGAGCAGGTTGAGTGGACCTATTGAGAATTTGAGCAGGTTTTGAGTGGACTTGTTGAGCATATTTGAGAAGGTTCTGAGTGAACCTATTGATAGAGCTTTGGAGGTGACAGAGTATAGAGGACAGAGTCTCAGTGGATAGAGATCCAACAACCAGGACAATTGAAGATAGATCTTCTGAGTGAGGAGTCTTCAAGTGGAGAGAGATCCACCAGTCAGTGCAGTAGAGAGACAGAGTCTTCTAGAAGATCACTAGCTAGAGCTGAAGGGGAAAGAGTTCTCCTATGGAAGAGATCCACGAACTTGAGATTTAGGGGATCAACATCTCCTTTGGATAGAGGTCCATAAACATTGTAATTGGGAAGGATTCCCAAAATATTATTTGAGAAATATTTAGAAGAAATATTTTCTCTATGGAGGTAGCCCACATTGGGTGAACCACGTTAAAATATGTGTCTCTATTGTGTATGGTGTTTTGTGCATTGCTTTGATTACTTGCTATTGATACTGCTATCTATACACTACATAATATTGATTTGAAAAGAAAAGTAAAAAGTGGTCTTATACTGTTCACCCCCTATCAGTATAAGCTTGTGTTCTTCATAATTTCTCACAAGAACTTATCCAAATCTTCTCTCAATCCGTATTGTAAGCTTCCACAAAATCTTACCCAAATTTATCCACAAGTCTTCTCAAAGACTTACCTCAAATCTGCTCTACAAGTCCACACTAGAACTTGTCCAATATCATAGAAACATAAAGAGAATTTTTAGAGACTCATTATTCTCTATACTCATCACAATGCTCAATTAATTTCAATCACTCTCTTAGAAACATATAGAGAATTGTTAGAGACTCAATATGCTTCACATTCACCTCAATACTCAATCACTTTCAATCATTCTTTCAGAAACATAAGGATAATTGTTAGAGACTCAATATGCTTAACATTCACCTCAATGCTAATTCACTTTATCAAATCAATTCAAAATATAGAATAGTTTGTTATATAGAACTTGAACAATCACTTCACACATCCACTTAACTAGGCTCAACCAACTATACTCAACCAATCACTCAATGAAACAATCCTTGCTTACAAACCCTAGTCCAAGCATATAAACCTTCACTCAAAATGTTTCAACAATGCTTATCAACCAATCTCACATAACAATGATACTCATATTCTTTTCAAACCCTAGTTCAAGTTCTTCACTCAACCAATGACATAAACAACAATGCTTATAAAACAATCTCACATAACAATGATACTCATGTTCTTTTCAAACCCTAGTTCAGATTCTTCACTTAACCAATGGCTTCAACAACAATGCTTATCAACCAAGGTTTTAACAACTCTTTATTCCAAAAAACCTTGAAGCATTAACTCAACACACTCAATAAGGAAATCAAATTAAATCCTTTTCACTCCAAACTTGTTTTCCAGAAAACCAACCAATCAACTCAATTATGGAAGAATGTGCTCATACCTTTTTATTGATGATGAAAGAACCTCAAACATCTTCCACAACCACAAACACTTCTTTTCCAAGCTCAAAGAAGTTAGATAACAATACAAAGCATATAATAACTTACAAATACACCTTATTACTCCATCTTAAAATAATATCCAACACCACAATAGTTTAAATATTCACTTCTCAAAACCCTAACTCATCACATTTTCATCTCAACCATTCAAATTTGACATAAGCTACTTCAAAAAAATATCCTCAAAAATTAACCCAATTTCTACTTATATCTCCCTACTTTAATATTACATTTAAAAATAATTATTTTGAAAAATAATGCAATAAGTGATTTTCCTTTCTTCTAAGGTAAAAATATTTTTACCCACAAATTAATCTTAGCAAACACCTTTCATAAAACTCATAAAAATTCTCTTTAACTTAGGCTAAAATCCAAAAATAAATTCCCCTTATTTCTCCTAAGATAAACTTTAGCCTAAGAAAAAATCAAATTTAATAATTTAAAAGCTTTACCACTTTGGCATGCGCGTGAGTCAAACAGAGCGCATATCTCCCACTAGCACCTTGACCGCAGATTCCATGCCATGGAGCCACGTGCTCCTCTTGGAGCCTCCAAGCTCCTTCAATGCTTTGACCTTCTAAAACACATGAGCCAAAATATGGCTCCTTCACCCATGCTCTGCGATATGTATTGCACGAAGTTACTACCACGAGGAATGTGCACGAAATAGCATGTGATAGTCTTTAGCGAATCAAGTGGATAATTTTGCCTTTGGAAAGGCTATGGTATGTATATACCAAATGCCTTCCAATGTGCTCCCACGTTAGCGAAGGAAGACATCGACAATGCACGCGATGAAGTTGGCGGAGGGAGACATCCAAAATGTATAGGAAATAACCGATGCCCAACATTAGACTTTGGCCATTATTTATTAAATATAATAAATTAAATTATTCTAAGAATATAATTATTATAATTTAATAATAAAATGGACTTTGACCTTTTAAACCAAACTTTAGGGCCTCCTTGGTTTTTAGAAAAACCTTTCAACTTGCCCACATGGTTTTAATGAAAAAATCCTTTATTTTTGCCATCATTGGTTTCAAGGAAAACCTTTTATTTTTCCAAAACATGGTTTTAATAAAAACATTAAAAATTATGCTTTGAAATAATATTAAAAATATTATGAAGCTCTTTTGCCATTAACCTTTGCATTGTTCCTTTTGACCTTTTTACATCAATGGTAGCTTATTCCTTGACATCAATGACAACTTCGTTTCTTGACATCAATGACAACTTTGACTCAAAATGTCCAACATGTGCAAATGTAGATTCATATAAACTAGGTTATATTCAAAAACTCTCACATCTTCGGTTTTGCAGGATAGGGTAGGATCATGCTGTAGTTGTGTGTTTTTTAGTATTTTCAGCATTTTGGTCTTTTTTCAGACTTTTTTTAATTTTATTTTTCTAACCCTTACCTTTTGTAGATTTTTTAAAACTTCGGTGATTAAAATAAAAATAAAAATAAATAAAATTCTAAAAACAAATGCATGTATGTGAAGAACGAGCTTTAATGTTTTATTTAGAACAAGTTTGATTTCATTTTGAAGTCATTTCAAAGTTTTAAAAATTATTCAACGTTGTTGTTTTTACAGGCGTTTTATAATTTTAGATTTTGCATAATTTTGTATTTTGAAGGCAAATCCGATTTCAAGCTTTGCATATTTAGTTTGTAAGAAAATAAATTAACTTCCCTTTATGAAAATCACAATTTCATTAAAGGGGAGTGATTTAAATGGCATTGCAAAGGCCATTATTTTTGGAGCAATAAATTGACATCTCTTTATGAAAATTAATTTCATCAAAGAGGAGTAATTTATTTATTTTATGAAAGGCTATTCATATTTTCATTCTCAAAGCAACATTAAATGAATCCTTTCATCATTTAAGATTCACGTTTCAAGATAGATTTTAATCTCTATTTCATGCTCAAAGTAGGGTTTAATGCAAGATAAAACTTGTTTAAAATCTTCTTAACCAAATGAAGATAAAATCTACCTAAAATACATCAAGATAAAATGAACTAAGGCTTTACATCATGGTCATATGAAGGCCAATCATATTTTCCTTTTTATTTTAAATTTTTATGAACAATCATTACCATAGCATAATAAAATAAACAAATACAGGCCCCTTGTTAACAGTTACTTGCAAATCACTAAGGTATTCCTAGCACTTATTTATACATATTCACATGACTACAAACACACATTAAGTAAAAGGAACCTTGGAGAAATTTCTATTTCTTTGCAAGAGAGAGTTTTTGGATTGGTACCCTAACTGTGATGGGGATTTTGCAATTGGGTAAAATATCCACTCAATAGAATTGGAGCTAGAAGGAGGACCTGAATTGGTTTACTTTATTGCTATTTAGATGCTAAATTGTTCATGTTTACTTGAAAAGTTTATTTGAAGGATTTGGTCTTGACTAACGAAGTTTTGTTTCTTGTGATCACTTTTATTTATTCAAGCAATTTTCTAATTGATGACGCATTAATGCTAACCTTTTATAAATTGGAAAATATTCTCTAATGCTATGGTTTAACTGATACATATCTTTTGGTTTCTAACATGATGATTCATATGTTAAACATATGAGATTTGTTAGTCATTACATGCTTCTTTGTAAGATATTTCTTTGACTAACAAAACTAGTATTAAAGTTGTATCATTAAAGGTTCACTGATGGTATTCCTTACTTCTTAGAGGGCAAGCTATCCTTTAAACATACATGGGCCTTCACATCATATGCCTACAGATATTTGGGATCATCTACCTTAGTTTAGGTATGATGGAATAGAATTAGCTGAGGAACATATTCAGGCATACAAGAACACTTTAGTTCAATTACAAATTATGGATGAAGATGTTGCTTGTAACATGTTTCCATCTACATTAGATGAATTGGCTTATAATTGGTATGTCAGTTTAGTTGCAGGTTCTATCACTTCTTGGGCTCAACTAGAAGCAACTTTTCTTAGATATTTTGGAAAATCAGTTGATCCAATCCTTATATATAATCAGTTTACCGCTACTCGTAAAGGACCAAATGAATCTTTGGAGTTGTTCACTAAAAGGTTCCATGGGTTATATACTTAATTGGTGGTATCCTATGTTCCTCCAGAGGGAGTTGCTATCGAAGTGTATTTCAATGCTATTGACCCACTAATTTCTATGTATTTGTGAGGGATGCCTCAAATCACATCTTTATCCAAAGCTTATACTAAAGCAATGGCAATTGAACAACAATTGAGTTATAAAAATTATGATGTGGGTTTTAGATCATATAATTCTCAATAATCTAATACCCAACAATTTGTGCACCTCAAGCTACTATTCAAAATATGAAGAATTTGATGAAGCAATATCTCATTAATTGAAGTGTTGAATATATACAATCCTCAAGGTGGTTCGGGTGGTTGAACCACCTGAATTGGTTAACTAACCACCATGAATTGGAGAGCGCTAACATAGCGCTATTTTTATTAAATGCCACATAATGAAATATCATATGCAACATTTTATGCTAACATCCCCCCTTATTACATTATTGGCAAATACCCAGGGTATTGCGAAACAATTCAAACTTGACACGTGCAAGTGCCTTGGTGAAAATATCTGCAACTTGCGCATTAGTGGGAATGTAGTGGAGCTGTATATTGTGCTTTGGAACTTCATCACGAATGAAATGACAATGAGTGTCAATGTGTTTGGTGCGATCATGGAAGATTGGATTCTTGACAAGATTCAAAACACCTTGATTATCGCAAAACAAATGAAGTGGAAGATTCCTTGGAAGACCCATATTTGTAAGAATGCGACGTAACCATATTATCTCGTAGATTGCTCCACTAGCTACGTGATATTCTGCCTCTATAGAAGAGATAGCAACCACCTGCTGCTTCTTGCTATGCCAAGAGACAGGACCAGATCCAAGATGAAAAATGTATCCAAAAGTTGACTTTCGATCATCAATGGATCCAACATAGTCAGAGTCTGTGTATCCTTGTAGATAGAACTTGTTATTCTTTTTGTATTCCAAGCCAAAATCTGTTGTACCATGGACATAATGTAAAACTCTTTTTGTTGCTTTCCAATGACTTACCTTGGGTTCCTGCATGAACCATGAAAGATAACCCACAACAAAATTGAGATCAGGCCTGGTATTAGTTAGATATATGAGACTCCCAATCAGTTGGTGATAGAGAGTACCATCTACCTTAGGTGATTCATCATATCGTGATAACTTAAGTCCTTGCTCCATTGGAGTTGCTTTAGACTTATAGTTAGTCATCCGATATTTTTCGACTAAGGTCTTGGCATACTTCTTTTGTGTTACTCTGATATGATACTTTTTCTGAGTCACTTCCAAACCAAGACAATAGTGAAGAAGTCCTAGATCTGTCATTTCAAATGATTGTTTCAAATCATCTTTTACTACATCAATAATTTTCTCTGAACTTCCTGTTATGATCAGATCATCTACGTATAACACCAGAATCACTATATCAGAACCATTGTTCTTAATATAGAGATTTGCATCAGAAGGACTTCTTTTGAATCCATGTTGCACTAGGTGACTGTCTATTTTGATATACCAAGCTCGAGGGGCTTGTTTGAGCCCATACAAGGATTTGATCAATCTGCAAACTTTATGTTCTTGTCCTTCAACCACAAATCCTTCTGGTTGAGTCATGTATACTTCTTCTTGCAAGTCACCATTCAAGAAGGCACTTTTAACATCCATCTGATGCAACTTCCACCCAAACTGAGCTGCCATGGCACAAAGTACTCGAATGGTAGTCATATTTGCAGTAGGGGCAAAAGTTTCTTCATAATCAATGCCTTCTTTTTTAGCATAGCCCTTTGCAACAAGACGGGCCTTATGCTTATCAATAGTACCATCTGCCTTATACTTTACTTTGAACACCCATTTGCAACCAATGGGCTTCTTTCCTGTAGGTAGATTGACTAGCTTCCATGTATTGTTCTTCATGAGAGATGTATGTTCTGCTTCCATAGCAACCTTCCACTAAGGCTCACTAAGTGCATCTTGAACTGTTACAGGCTCATTTTCATCCAATGTTGTCATATAAACCTGTTCATTATCCATATCTGTGTCTCTGTCTTCCTCTGCATCTATAGATAGATCATCAAACTGTTGGCAAAGCTCATCAACCTCTGAAGATGATGCCTCTGCTCTTCTCTGTTGTGTCATACTCCGAGTGCATGGTCGATCTTGAGTTAGATCTGGAAGTGTATTCAATTTAGAATCTCTCAATGTACTAGTATACCATTTTGGAACCTTTTTCTTTGGAGATGAGCTTTCTTTCTTAGGTTCTTCTTCTTCTTCAAGGTATACATTTGTAGATATGATATCTGATGTGGAAGCTTCATCAAATACTACATCTCTACTTGTATGTGTTTTCTTGGTTAGTGGATCTATCAATCGATATCCCTTTGAAAACTCATCATAACCAAGAAAAATACATCACAGGGTCTTCTCATCTAACTTCTTCCTTTTCTATTTTGGAATGTGCATGAATGCTTTACATCCAAAAACCCTTAAATGAGAAATGGAGGGTTTCTTACCACTCCAAGCTCCTTGTGGTGTTTTTCCTTGTAGAGCTCTGGTGGGTGCTCTATTTAGGAGGTATGATGTTGTGTTTACTGCTTCTGCCCAATATTGATCCTCAAGATGTGCTCCCTTTAGCATACATCGAACCATTTCCACAATGGAACGATTTCTCCTCTCTGCAACTCCATTCTGTTGAGGTGTATAGGCTGTAGTCAGTTGTCTCTTAATCCCATGTTCTTTCAAAAAAGAAGAAAACTCTTCAAAGGTGTATTCCCCCCTCGATATGAGCGGAGGGTTTTGATGAAACATCCCGACTCCTTCTCAACAAGTTTCTTGAATTGTTGAAAGTATGAAAAAGCCTCTGATTTCAACTGAAGGAAGAAAACCCACATCTTTCGTGAGTAATCATCAACAAACAATTGAAAATACTTCTTTCCACCATAGATGGTTGGCATAGGACCACACAGATCGGTGTGTACCAACTCTAAAGGTTTCTTAGCTCAGGAAGAGCTAGCTTCAAAAGGTACTCGATGTTGCTTCCCTGCTAAGCAATTCGAGCAAACTAGTAAGACAGAGGAGAGGTGAGGAAGACCTTTCACCATCTCATATTTGTGCAATTCAAGAAAATATCCTGAACTTAGATGCCCATAACGTCTATGCCAGAGAGAAGTGGCCTCCTTTGTAGTTGCATCCAGAGCAACATGAGGAGTTGAAAGAGCATCTAGAATGAACAAGCCATGCTTGTAGGATCCGATTGCAACATGTTTACCTCTGTGGGATATAAAACATCTCTTCTTGCCTTTCACAACTCGGAACACGACATCCATATTTCTATCCAACATTTGTGTAACTGACAACAAATTATTGGCTAGTCCCGGAACATAGAGGACCTTCTCTATCTGACATTTACCATTGGGAAGAGACACATAAACATCCCCTTCACCCTTCACTTGGTAGACTTGATTGTCAACAATTGTGACTGGCTTACCTTCTTTCTCCTCAAAAGTGTCAAACCATGATTTGTCCCCAGTCATGTGCTTACTAGCTCCTGAATCAATATACCATACAACATCTATCTAGGAAGATGAAGTATGGGTCATGAGCACCTTGTGTGCTCTTTCAGAGTCAAAATCTGAATCGGACCCAGGGAATCTGAGTCTGAGTTGGAGTCAACATAAGCAACATGGCCCTTAGGTTGCTTATGTTTCTTTTTGTATTTTTGTTTCTCTTTGCCCTTCTTCTTAGGACCTTGGTCGTTTTGTTGCTTGTTTTTGAACCAACACCTATTGGTGTCATGGTTATTCATATCACAAATCTTGCAATATTGTTTATCTTTCTATTGATTTTGCTTCCCTTTTCCTTTGGAAGAAGAACCCCCTTTTTGAAATTGACCTTGTTTCTTACCCTTTTGTTGGGTGGAAAGGGCATTATCTGGCACCTCATCTTTCTGAACCTGATTTTCTTCCTCAGTCTGAAGCAAATTTACCAGTTCCACAAATGTTACTTGTCTACCAGAAACATTGAGGGAAGTGATCAACATCTTGTAGGAATATGGCAATGCTCTCAAAATGATAGAATTCAAGATATCATCATCCACTGGTTTTCCCATAGCATTCAATTTGGCTTTCAAGTCCACCACTCTACAAAGGAATAGATCAACTGTCTCCCTAGAATTCATACTAAGGGTATGTAGTAGAGTTTGAAGGTGTAGAATAGTGGACTGATTCTTTCCTTCATATACTGTAATCAAAGCATCCCAAGCTTCCTTACTGGTTTTTGCATCACAAATATGAGGTTGCACCTCATCTGTAGTAGCAAGCAAGATAAACACGAGACCTCTTTTGTCCTTCTTATCCCAAGCTTCTTGATCTGCTCCTACTGTTTGAGGGCATTTTGTAGTGCCAATCACTACATCCCATAAATCTTCCACCTGAAGAATGGCTCTCATATTTGTCTTCCATGGAATAAAGTTAGGACCTTTCAACAACTGTGAATCTAAGAGATATTTGTGAACAGTGGCCATTATGAAGGTTCCTTATATCACCAATTGGTCTCCCTTTCTTTATACCTGCCAAATCTATATATCGTAACCACTCAATATATACCCGCCCTTACATGAGGGAGACTATAGGTATATATGAACAGCATACCACTCAATATGTACCCACCCTTACGTGAGGGAGACTATAAGTACATATGAGAAGCACGATATATTGAATTTTGGCGATACTAAAAGGGCATCGTGTTGTTAATGACACCTACCATAGAAAGTTTATTCCTCATGCGTGGGGCGTAACTTCCCCTAAACACTTTGAAAAAACCTTTGTTAGGATTTACGCCTAACAACAATCATGATGTGGGTATGAAATGGAATGAATAATAGAACTAGTTTGCCTTATTTCTCCCCGATGATTGATAGAGAACAAGCTCAGACGTCATTGTTGCAGCTATATTAGGCGGCGAATAAAATAGTCCAAAGCACGACAACATTACCTGTAAGTGTGGACCAGAGGTATCTCAAATACAGAATGTTGTTGTGCAATAAATTGCACAAATAGGGTATAAATTTGGGGTCTTATTTTTGCTGTAATTTATGATTGTTAATGCAAGAAAATAGAATATTTAAATGCAAAAAAAAAATAATCACAAATGCCCACAAATTTAACTACTCTAGGTGTCGGTGTCCATCGAAAATGCACCTATTACAAATCCAACAATTATTCACTTCCAAATATTTTGATTTCCCCCCTTTATCTTATAATTTTGCAAATGAATCATGTGAAGACTGTGATTTCCCCCCTTCGGATTGCAAAATAGACAAGGAAAAAAATTTGTACCTGAACTCCAAATTTTTTTTTGGGAGCCTTCAAGGAGTCAAAAGTGATTACACAGGCATCAAATGACTTTTTGGGCATCAATAGGGCACTTCGAGGTGTCAAAACGTTGCCACCCACTGTCACAACATGCTCAGGGTATCAAAAAACTGTCACCCGCCATCACAGCATGCACAAGGTATCAAAAAATTGTCACCCGTCGTCACAGCGCATGCGGGGCATAAAACAAAAACACACCTTATACCTCCCCGAAGAGACTTGAACCGATGACCTTCCGCATAACAATCACCATGCATACCACATGAGTTAGAGGGCCCGACAAGAACAAGCAGGAATCAGGCATATCTTAGCAACATCGGGTGCGAAGAAGGAAGAAAAAAAACTTTAATTCCACATGGCCTATGCTATCACTGTGGGAGTCTTTAAGAACAAGGAAAGCTACTATAGCTTTCGGTTACCTTCAGGAAACCACCCCACCCTTTTGCCTCCACAACCGTTGACCTCCTCTGTCTACATATCTCTAGTCTCAAATCATGTGCCCAGTCTGCTCTCCTCTGTGCATCCGTCAGTGTCTCCAAGAACCACGTTGTTAGGGAAGTTGGAGTAGTTAGAAATGATAACTACCTTACCCAATGTCTGCAATCACCTCTAAAATTGATACCATGAAGAATTTGACGAAGCAATATCTCATTAATTGAAGTGTTGAATATATACAATCCTCAAGGTGGTTCGGGTGGTTGAACCACCTGAATTGGTTAACTAACCACCATGAATTGGAGAGCGCTAACATAGCGCTATTTTTATAAATGCCATATAATAAAATATGCAACATTTTATGCTAACAAAATCAACCATTACTCTCAAGGGTGAATCAATTTCAAAATACCCATCTTGATCATCTTTTGAATCATGTTCCAAATGATGACCAACTAGAAATGAATGGTTTAAAGTCATTATTTACAAAGGAGGATTGAGATAATCATAGAAAGTTGAATATAAGAATTGATCCCATTGTAGAAAATCTTGACTCACCTAAATATGAATATGAGGAAGATAAAGTTTTTGAAATTGAGGAATATGAATTTGTTGAAATTGAGTCCTCAAAGGTGGATAAAGGAGAAGAAAAGGAATTGATAGATGAATCTGAGGATCATGCCAAAGATACAATAGAGTTTCATCCCATGGATTTAGATGAAAATTTTCATAATGGTTGGGTAAGATATGAAGAATCAATTTTCTTTCACACCCCTATTGATAAAATTTCTATTGATATGCAGGATGCTGAAAAAGCTATCTCACATGAAGATTTTGTAATTTCTATACAAGAAGAAAATAACATACCCATTTTAGGAATAGAGAAGGTTATAAAATTTGATCATTTTGAATATGAATTTATGAACACCTTGCTGAAATAGAAGAGAAATAAATGGTAAATATTTCTAATGATTTAGCTATTTGGGATTAGGAAGAAGTAAAGCTTCCTCTTTCATTCTGGAATACTGAAAACTTGGGTGCAAATTCTTATGATTGTCTTGAATATTCTAAGGAAGAAATATCATGGACGATTAACAAGGAATTGAAACCCAATGACAAAAATGTTGCCTTATTCGAAGTAACTCAAGTAATTGATCATGGATATGTGTTATTTGACACATCTCTTGATCAACAAAGGTTATGTTTTGAAAAGGATGGACATACTTTTTATTGGGTGCCTAAATTTGTTATTTTTGATAAACAAGTAATAGACGAAGATGAAGTGTTACAAGATGATGATGATGATGAAGCCATGCAGAAAAAGAAAAGATTACAATGGCTCACCAAGTGTTGGTAAATGAAAATGTACAAAAGGTAGAATCTAACCTTTTGTTCCCAAACATCTAGTACATGGTTAATCAATTAAATCATGAGCTTTTGCTTATGAAATATTTCATTTTACCTGGCGAGCATGATGTGGGAGCCTCCATTACTGAAACCTCTATTATCGAAATAAGAGATTATTAAAATTGCCGACAAATCATTTGTATAACCACCCAAAGTTTGTATAGAAGAGGAAACAAAAATGACAAGGATGGAAGAAGAATAAATAATAATAAAAAGAAGATGATAGATCTAGCATTAATCTGGGAGGATAAGAAAGGGAGACACAATATAGAAAGAGGAGGAGAGCAATGTGTAGGGAGAAGCATAAGAAAAATGGGATTTTGATCTAAGTGTACTTTTATTTTGTTGTCAGTTGCTTAGGAAGATAAATAAATTTTCTGAATACTCCTTTTAAATCCACTCTTTATGTTATATGAAGGGAATTTATGTTATATTTTAAGTTTTTATTTGTATAAGTTGATATGTAGTGTTGCAGGTTATCGGTTGGATTTGCAAAAGAAAATATTGGGTAAAGTAGAAAAATGGAATCTTATGACCACTTTTCTATTCCCCTAGTGACCACCCTTTGAGCATGGACGTGTGATGACTATCCAAGTGAAACATGAAGGATGATTTATGATCATTTAAAAATGAGGCGTTGAGTATCAATAAGCATTATTTAACAAAGGTGTGTCCTATAAACTGTTGCTATCAAATGAATGACCATTCAAATTTTAAAAAAATATCATCATTCAAAGTAAATACTATACAAGTAGACCATTGTATAATTGAATGTTGTCATACAAATTGTACAATGAAACCACCATACAACGAAGTTGACCATCCAATAAAGATGGTCATACAATAGGAAAGACATTGTGATACAAAGGAATTTACAATCTATGTCATCTGCATCAGTTATCGGGTTCAAAATATGTGTCTTAATTTTAGCTTTCATTTCCACCATGAAACTATGGCATCTCAAATCACATCTAGTTCTAATTGATCCATATCCATATTTTGTGTATAATGCTTGTGTCTAATAACTATGCTTTACATTCATCTTTCCATGTCTTGGTATTTACACTTGATGTTTAGATGGTCTTCAAATGCACTCTTAAACTTTCAATGACCTCCATGTCTATTATCTCGAGATGATGTGTCTTCATACAATTTCACTATCTTGGATGATGTCCAGAACCTCTTATAGTGTGTTGTAATGCTCTTTTTTTCAATGTCTCTAGTTATTCAAGATGGTTGAGTGTGAATGTTAGATAGCATGACATAGGAAAACTCATTGAATTGATAACCTGGTTATCTTTAGATGGTCTCTACTCAATATGACTTGGTCAATGGTAATATCTCTAGATAGCCCAATTATTTAAACTCTCTTTTATGTGAATCCATATCATATTACACTTTAATCTAGTGTAATATCCTCAATCTTGATGATAATTTGCATCTCTTCACCATTTGAAGCAAGGATCAATGGTTTATAGTAGTAACTCCACATTTTGCACTAGATATCCCTTCATATATGGTAGGTATGGATATAATCTTCACCTTTAGATGGTAATACGTATTAGGGTACTATTGAGTGGATATTTTGCCCAATTACAAAATCCTCATCACAGTCAGGGTATCAATCCGAAAACCCTCTCTTGCAAAGAAACAAAAATTTCTCCAAGGTTCATTTTACTTAATTTGTGCTTGTAGTCTTGTGAATATGTATCAATAAATGCTAGGAATACCTTAGTGATTTGCAAGTAACTGTTAACAAGGGGCTTGTGTTGGTTTATTTTATTATGCTATGCTAGTGATTGTTCATAAAACTTTAAAATAAAAAGGAAAATATGATTGGCCCTCCTATGACCATGATGTAAAAGCCTTAGTTCATTTTATCTTGATGTATTTTAGTTTGATTTTATTTTCATTTGGTTAAGCAGATTTTAAACAAGTTTTGTCTTGCATTAAACCCTACTTTGACCATGAAATGGAGATTAAAATCTATCTCTAAATGTGAATCTTAAATGATGAAAGGATTCATTTAATGTTGCTTTGAGCATAAAAATACCAATAGCCTTTGATATAATAAATAAATTACTCCTCTTTGATGAAATTAATTTTCATAAAGAGATGTCAATTTATTGCTCCAAAAACAATGACCTTTGAAATGCCATATAAATCACTCCCCTTTAATGAAATTGTGATTTTCATAAAGGAAAGTTAATGTATTCGCTTACAAAATAAATATGCAAAGCTTGAAATCTGATTTACCTTCAAAATATAAAATTATGTAAAATCCAAAATTATAAAACGCCTGTAAAAATAACAACTTTGAATAATTTTTATAATTTCAAAATGGCTTCAAAATGAAATCGAACTTGTTCTAAATAAAATATTAAAGCTCGTTACCTAGGTGTTGTAGGTGAATTGGAGAGAAGAGGGCAATCCTCCAAGGGAGGTCCCAGGTTCAAATCTCCATCCTACCAAAAAAGTTGAATTGGGTATCCAAAATCCAATTGATAATGTTGGTGCGGGCAGGGTCGAGTGCAACTCCCGGGTGACTTTGACGATGTAGAACCCCCTGTTCGTGGTCTCTCAGACCAAGGCGGCCACACAAGGGGTTTTTTCGCTTTATATATATATATATATACTCGTTCTTCACATCTGTGCATTTGTTTTTGGAATTTTATTTTATTTTTATTTTTATTTTAATCACTGAAGTTTAAAAAAATCTATAAAAGGTAAGGGTTAGAAAAAAAAGTCTGGAAAAGGACCAAAATGCTGAAAATACTAAAAAGTAAACAACTACAGCATGATGCTACCATATCCTGCAAAACCGGAGATGTGCAAGTTTATGAATATAACCTAGTTTATCCGAATTTGCATTTGCACAATCCATAATAACCTAGGTGCTATCTTCTAAGGAAAATAAAATGAAATTCCATGTTCCTAAACATTCAAAAATGTTACCATTAAATGCATAAAACATTGCCTATAAGCCTAAGAGCATGGAAGAAAAAAGATAGACAATCAACCCAAATATCCAAAAAATTTCTCCTCCAATCTTGTTAGTAAAGTGCAAATTCCTACAACATCTTGCATTAAAACAGAAAAATAAAGTTTTTGTTACAGTGGATTTCTAGCCTTCACCTCCTAAATGTCCATGGTAAAATGTACAAAAGGTAGAATCTAACCTTCAGTAATGTACATGGTTAATCAATTCAATCATGATTAGCCTAATTATACCACCTCATCTAGTCTATTCTTTGACTAGCCTAGCCTTTCCACCTCACCTAGTCTAATCTTTGACTAGGCTAGCTTTTCTGAAGAACACAAGCTTATACTGAGAGGGGGGGTGAACAGTATAAGACCTCTTTTTAATTTTTCCTTTATATTTCAAAATAGTAAAGCAATATACCCAAAGCAATATCAAAGCAATGCACAAAATCATCCATAAAGTGACATCAATTTTAACGTGGTTCACCCAAAAATGTTGGGCTACATCCACAAAACTTTTCTCTAAAAGTTATCTCAAAGTTCTTTGGGAATCCTTCCCAATTACAATGTTTATGAGCCTTGGCCCAAAGGAGATACCTTCC
The DNA here is from genome assembly GCA_028583015.1 of Wollemia nobilis. Lineage (NCBI taxonomy): Eukaryota > Viridiplantae > Streptophyta > Pinopsida > Araucariales > Araucariaceae > Wollemia > Wollemia nobilis. Next base: position 6,623,229 of record JAQPPZ010001736.1, on the reverse strand, counting down.
CCCAATCAAAATTTATGAGCCTCTGCTCAAAGGAGATACCTTCCCCTCTGCTCTGGAAATGATCCCTCAGAAGATCAACTGCCTCTACCTCTTGCCAGCACGTGGAACTCCTTTCCACCGAAGACCTCCTGTCCTCAATGCTTAGCCTAAGAGACCTTTGTCTTCTATGATCATGTCCACAATAGCTCAGCAACCTCTGTCCTCAAGTAGCAGCACTTCACATTTGTCTTTGCCCTTTGTGCTCTCTACGCCCTCTGCTCTCTTTGCGCAATCACAGCCGCACTTGATCGAATTTCAACCTTTGCACCTCTACGCAATCATAGCGACATCGTCTTTGCACACTCTGCTTCCTTTGCGATCTTTCACACTTAGAATGATTCGACGAAATGCACTCTGCACACTACGATCAAATTTTGCACTCTGCTCTCGATGATCAAACTTCTTGCTCTGCACACTATCTGCGAACGTCGCACTTCAACAACACATTTATTCACCCTTCAACTCTCCAAATAGCCCTCCTTTTATAACAGAATTTTCATGATGAAAACTTTAATCTTAGTCGGATGTTATAACAAATGCAAGCCCTAATCTTCGTCGGTTGCAAGCCCTAATCTTCGTCGGCTAAAATTTGACTTTGTCGGCTTCACTGCCTCTATAACTCTTCTATAGCTTCTACCACGAAACTACAACATGTCGCGATATCGTGACACTTTTGCAACCGTACACTTTCTTTTGGCTTTTGTCATGATATCGTGACACTTCAGCCTTTGTCGACTTCAACTAAGCTCTTGTCGCGATATCACGACACTTCTATCTTTGTCAGCATCAACTTTGCTTTTGTCGTGATATCGCGACACTTCTTCCTTTGTCGACCTCCTTTCTACTTTTGTCGTGAAATCATGACACTTCTGCCTCTATAGACTTCGTCTTCACTTCTATCATGAAATCGTGACACTTCTGTCTTCATAGCCTTCCTCTCTGCTTTTGTCATGAAATCGTGACACTTCTCCCTATTGAAGACCTACTTTCTATTTTTGTCATGAAATCACGACACATTCTGCAACCGTAAGCTTTCTCTTCAACCTGTCATGAAATCGTGACACTTCCTGCATCCGTACGCTTTTTCTTCAACCTGTCATGAAATCGTGATAGTTCTCACTTCGAACTCTTTCTTCTGTTGCATGTTGCAAAATCATGATAGTTCTCACTTGGAACACTTTCCTTTGTTGCATGTCACGAAATCACGACAGTTCCCATTCCGAACTCTGCAGCATGTCACGAAATCGTGATAGTTCTCTCTTCGAATTCTATAGTATGTCGTGAAATCATGACACTTTTCATTTTGCTTTCTCTCTCCTCGAACTTGTCATGAAATCATGACAGTTCACACTGGACTCTAGCTCTTCTGCAGCACGTCGTGAAATCGTGACACTTTACCTTGCTTTCACTTTCCTGCTTAAGTCACGAAAATGCGACATGTCGCGATATCGCGACACTTTTCCTCCTTAGATCTTTTCTTTTCTTCGGGTCACGAAAACCCGACATGTCGCGATATCACGACACTTTTTCTATCGGACTCTCTCTCCTGCATTATGTCACGAAATCGTGACACTTTTTCTCTTAGACTCTCTCTTCTGCAACATGTCACGAAATCGCGACAGTTTTTCCACTTTGCCTTTTTCTCTGTCAACATGGGGTTTGCAAAAGACCTTTGAAACTGTCATGTCGTAACCTTCATCAAAACAAATTATTTGACATCAAATCAAATTCCTTCAAAAGCTTCTTGACATCAATGACAACTTATTCACTTGAGCAAATGCAATGTACCCAAAGTACCCAAAATTGCCAACAATCTCCCCCTTTGTCATTGATGGCAAACCTTTATTGAAAACACTTCTCAAGAGCCAAAACCGAAAACCAACCGTGCTAACAAGCGACAAACTGTGCCCACAACTGAGAATCTTCCTTTGAAGTTTTGCTCCCCCTGACTTGAAGCTTTCCTCTTCACTTGAAGCTCTCCCCCTTACTCATATCTCTCCCCCTTTGTCATCAATGGCAAAGGGTCACCTTTGGGGCTCGAGACTAAGAATGAGCCTCTTAGCTCAATCCCTCCCCCACCTCCTGATGAGGTGATTAATTTTGGGGTGGGAGTAAAACTCCCATTAGGCACTGATCATCATCAATGTCTATAACTTCCTTGTCGGGCCTTCTCTTGAACTCTTTGTCCATATTCTTGTTCTTGTCACTGTTCTTGTTCTTGTTCTCATCCCTGTTCTTGTTCATGCCTTGATCCTTGGACCTGATCATGCCATTGTTCCTGTACCTGTATTCTAGAATTTTAGCTCTACACTGTCTGATTATATGACCTTCATTGTTGCACTTGAAACACTTGACGATGTTGTTTCTCTGAGGTAAACCTGATCTTTGAATCCACCAGTTCTACCCAAACCTGTTCTGGCCGAACCTGTTTTGATCAAACCTATTCCTATTATTTACCTCGCAATAGACTGCCTTGTGCCCAAACTATTGACAAGAGTAGCAATACCCTTGAAAGTAACTAGCACTTCTAAAACTGTCATTTACCTTCTTCACTTGAGCCATGCAATGTGAAGCCATGTGACCAAACATGTGACACGCAAAACATCTGCCTTGAAATTTTCCTTTATTTGACCTCTTGGGTCCCGAAAACTTCTTCTTCTCATTCTGAATTTTATTTTTTGTTTTTGTGCATCTATCATTCAAGGACTCATGATCTGAAATACTTTCCTCATCAGAACTCTCTTCCTTTTGGAGTCTCTTACTAGACTCTCCAACTTGTTCCTTGCGTGGCTTAACAAAACCAAGCCCTGTTTTATCTGTTGTCTTTCTTTGACCTTTGATGAGTGACTTAACCCTTTTGGAGCTGTCTTGAAACCTGTAAAGCTTATCCTTGTACTCTTTAGTTTCCTCTTTCAAAGAAGCCATTTTCTGTTCTAACTCACTATACTCAAGAACCTTAGACTCTAACTCATCCTTGAGTTCTTGCGTCTTAGCTAAAGAGAAATCAAGATTTTCTATAAGATCATCTCTCTCCATACAACATTCATCTAACTTATCCTTGAGTCTAGCATTCTTCTTTCTTTTCTTTTTCAAAGCACTAAGAGCACTAATAAGTTCACTTTCAAGATCCTTTATTTGTTTGCTTTCTGAATCATCAAAGCCTTTTTCAGATTTCTTATCACTAGAGGTGCTACCTTTTTCAAAAACCATACATGCATCTTCCTTATAGTTTTCTAAAGCATCCTCATACATACTAGAAACCAAATCATTATTTGTACAATCATCCTCAAGGTGACCAAAATTTCCACATCTAAGACATTTCATGATAATGAATCTATGTTTCGGTTCTTCCTCTTTTTTTGATATGAACAACATCTCATTTTCATCATCACTTGAAGAACTTTCACTATCACTACTAGAACACTTACTTGCTTTGTCTAGGTAGAAACTCTTCTTGTGCTTGTGAGAATACCTCTTTCCTTGATTGTTGTGCTCATCTTTGTTCTTTCTGTGATGCTTGAGCTTTTCAGAATCCTTGCTCTTAGAATCCTATTTATCTTCATCACTTTCATTCTTGGAAACAGTACAGTCAGTAGCATAATGACCAAACTTTCCACAATTGAAACATCTTATATTTTTCATGCTTTTGTGCTTTCTAGAGAACTTGCCTTTCTTGTTGTAATATGCCTCTTCATCACTAGAAGACTCATCACTCTCTTGAAGCTGTTTACCCTTGGATTTCTTGGTAGCCTTGAAAGCTGCCTCTTTCTTGACATCAACCTTCACTTGAGTTCTCAACTCAAATGTTGCAAGTATACTATGGAGCTCATCCTTTTTCAACTTATCCAAATCTTTAGCTTCCTCAATAGCAGAAATATTTTCACTAAATCTATTAGGAAGAGATCTTAAAATCTTATCACAAACATCATTTTCAGCAAGCTCAAGACCTAAGTCTTTCATGGAGTTAACAACCTCATCCATACGAAGCATGTAGTCACTAATATTTTCATCATCATTCATCTTGAGTTGTTCAAACATACCTTTGAAGTGTCTCAACTTGGCCTTTCGACATTTGTATCACCTGTATGAACCACCTGCAACTGTTTCCACATTTCACTAGTTGTCTTGCAGTGAATCACTTTGGTGAGATATGCTTTCTGTAAGCCTTTTAGGATTGCATTCATTGCTGTGATGTAGGAGCCTTTCTTCTTTAGTATTTGGACCATGTACAGGAATAGTGTACTCATCTTCAATTACTTCCCAAACCTCATTACCAAGTGCCATTAGATGAACCTTCATCCTTGCACTCCAAAGACCAAAATCCGACCCATCAAGAATAGGTGTTGCATTGCCACTTGAATAATCCATTGTGTTCTTTACTAGCTTTTCCTTCAAGCTGTTAAACTTTCGAAAGGCACCTACTCTGATACCAATTGAAGAACACAAGCTTATACTGAGAGGGGGGTGAACAGTATAAGACCTCTTTTTACTTTTTTCTTTATATTTCAAATCAGTAAAGCAATATACCCAAAGCAATATCAAAGCAATGCACAAAATCATCCACAAAGTGACATCAATTTTAACGTGGTTCACCCAAAATGGCTGGGCTACGTCCACAAAACTTTTCTCTAAAAGTTATCTCAAAGTTCTTTGGGAATCCTTCCCAATTATAATGTTTATGAGCCTCGGCCCAAAGGAGATACCTTCCCCCAATCAAAATTTATGAGCCTCTACTCAAAGGAGATACCTTCCCCTCTGCTCTGGAAATGATCCCTCAGAAGATCAACTGCCTCTACCTCTTGCCAGCATGTGGAACTCCTTTCCATCGAAGACCTCCTGTCCTCAATGCTTAGCCTAAGAGACCTTTGTCTTCTATGATCACGTCCATAGTAGCTCAACAACCTCTGTCCTCAAGCAGCAGCACTCCGCATTTGTCTTTGCCCTTTGTGCTCTCTACGCCCTCTGCTCTCTTTGTGCAATCACAGCCGCACTTGATCGAATTTCAACCTTTGCACCTTTGCACAATCATAGCGGCACCGTCTTCGCACACTCTACTTCCTTGGCGATCTTTCATACTTAGAATGATTTGACAAAATGCACTCTGCACACTACGATCGAATTTCGCACTCTACTCTCGATGATCAAACTTCTTGCTCTGCGCACTATCTGTGAACGTCGCACTTCAACAACGCATTCATTCACTCTTCAACTCTCCAAACAGCCCTCCTTTTATAATAGAATTTTCATGATGAAAACTTTAATCTTAGTCGGTTGTTATAACAAATGCAAGCCCTAATCTTTGTCGGCTGCAAGCCCTAATCTTCGTCGGCTAAAATTTGACTTTGTCGGCTTCACTGCCTCTGTAATTCTTCTGTAGCTTCTACCGTGAAACTACAACATGTCGCGATATCACGACACTTTTGTAACCGTACACTTTCTTTTGGCTTTTGTCACGATATCGCGACACTTCAGCCTTTGTCGACTTCAACTAAGCTCTTGTCACGATATCGCGACACTTTTGTCTTTGTCAACATCAACTTTGCTTTTGTCATGATATCACGACACTTCTTCCTTCGTCGACCTCCTTTCTACTTTTGTCGTGAAATCGTGACACTTCTGCCTCTGTAGACTTCGTCTTCACTTCTGTCATGAAATCGTGACACTTCTGTCTTCATAGCCTTCCTCTCTGCTTTTGTCATGAAATCGCGACACTTCTCCCTGTTGAAGACCTGCTTTCTATTTTTGTCGTGAAATCATGACACATTCTACAACCGTAAGATTTCTCTTCAACCTGTCGTGAAATCATGACACTTCCTGCATCCGTACGCTTTTTCTTCAACCTGTCATGAAATCGTGACAATTCTCACTTGGAACACTTTCCTCTGCTGCATGTCGCGAAATCATGACAGTTCTCACTTGGAACACTTTCCTTTGTTGCATGTCGCGAAATCGTGACAGTTCCCATTCTAAACTCTGCAGCATGTCACGAAATCGTGACAATTCTCTCTTCGAATTCTACAGTATGTCGCAAAATCGTGACACTTTTCATTTTGCTTTCTCTTTCCTCTAACTTGTTGCAAAATCATGATAGTTCACACTGGACTCTAGCTCTTCTGTAGCATGTCACGAAATCGTGACACTTTACCTTGCTTTCACTTTCCTGCTTAAGTCGCGAAAATGTGACATGTCGCGATATCGCGACACTTTTCCTCCTTAGCTCTTTTCTTTTCTTCGGGTTGCGAAAACCCGATATGTCGCGATATCGCGACACTTTTTCTATCGAATTCTCTCTCCTGCATTATGTCGTGAAATCGTGACACTTTTTCTCTCGGACTCTCTCTTCTGCAACATGTCACGAAATCGCGACAGTTTTTCCACTTTGCCTTTTTCTCTGTCAACATGGGGTTTGCAAAAGACCTTTGAAACTGTCATGTCGTAACCTTCATCAAAACAAATTATTTGACATCAAATAAAATTCCTTCAAAAGCTTCTTGACATCAATGACAACTTATTCACTTGAGCAAATGCAATGTACCCAAAGTACCCAAAATTGCCAACATTTTCCACCTCACCTAGTCTACCCTTTGACTAGACTAGCCTTCCACCTCACCCCTCTTATATTTGCTCCATCTCACATCCTCTTGTGCATTCAATAACAATTGAAGACTTTTGCACACACAAAAACATTTTTAAATTAAAAGGCTTTCCACCTCAACATGTCATAAATGACATTTGGAGACTTTCCTCCACCCATTTATTACATGTGGATGGGTGAGAGATTCTCTCACCCAATTGCACATCAATATGGAACTTCATATCAAAGAGTTTGCATTTGATAAAGAAACATATTAGATGGTCATTCAATGAGGGGAGTTATGCAAATTTTTGGTGTGATGCTTGGTTGAAGCCTTATCCTCTTATCTCTGACTCAAAATGGAAACCATTGGCTCAAGTGTGCGTAGAATGTAAAGGTCCAAAGGTCAAATATTATATTATTATGAGCAAAAACTCCAGAACATGGATTTCTTTTAGTAACCTAGTTGAAGGAGAGGAACTCAAACAAATTGTAGATGAACTTCAAAATATGCTTTGAGAGTTTTATTTGCCAATTTTTACACAAAAGGATGAGTTGTTTTGGAATTTATCAAAGGATGGTGAATACTCAATCAAGTTGGGATATGAGGATTTAGAACAATCAAAATTTCCTTCTCCCAATGATTTTCCTTGGAAGAACGTTTGGTCATTAGAGGCTATCCCTAAGGCCTCAACATTTCTTTGGTTAGCAGTTCAATGTAATATTCTTATTGGAGAGAGTCTACAAAGAAGAGGATATTATGGACCCTGCATATGTGCCTTATGTGAGAAGGATTTAGAAATGTCAAACTACTTACTTCTTCATTGTTTATTTGCTCCCACTATTTGGGGTTATTTTTAAAAAAAATATGAAATTATATTGGGTAGCTCCATCAACATTGAAAGAGTTGATAAAATGTTGGATAAATTATAATAAAGCTAAAGCATTATGTATTCTTTGGAGGATTGGCCCTACCATTATTTGTTGGAATTTATGGCTTGAAAGGAATAATAAATTTTTTATAAGTAAATATCAAAATCATGTTCAAGCTTGGAATCATATTAGTGCCTCTCTTACAGATTGTCTAAAAATATGGTATGCATCATGGGAAGTCTCAATTGTAGAAAAAGAAAAAGAGGTGCTAATAACTTGGCTACAATATTTACACATACATGAAAGAGTCATCTGCAATAAAAAAATATAACAAATGATCTACTTTGATCTATGGTAAAATGGAAATGTCCATAAATTGGGTTTATCAAAATTAATTTTGATGGTACTTCTAAAGGAAATCCAGGAAAAATTGGTGGAGGTGGTGTTTTTAAAAAATAGTGAAGGAAAAATTCTCCTCACTTATTCAGAACCATATGGAACTTCAACTAACAACTATGCAGAGGCTAGGGCACTTCTTACAGGGTTTAAAATTACAACAAAAAAAGGATGGAAAAATATTTCAATTGAGGGGGACTCACAAATTATCATCAATGCTATTAATAAAAATGGATGTGGAGATTGGATAAAAAATAGTATTATTGCTGATTTTCATTGTCTATTACTAGAGGCAATCTCCTTGCAGTGTGAGCATATTTATAGAGAAGGAAATCAAGTAGCAAATAAATTAGCGAATTATGGTGTTGACCTTTATCTCGGTGAAATTCAAATTTTAGAAGGCAATTGGCCAAGTGAGATTTTTTGTCTTAATAAAAATGATATCAAGAGATTTTTTATCTTAATCAAAATAATATCAAAGAGTTGATTATCGAAATAGCACTTTGAGGAAGTTGAAGAATAAATTTAAGTGAAAAAAGAAATGAAAGGTAATGATAAAAATGTATGCTACAACAAATGTAATATTTTGGTATTGTGATGGCCCATGGGAGTGGCCCCGAATAGAAGCCACATATAAACTATTAAAAAAACAATTCCATATTTAGCCTTATGAATTAGTTTATATTAAAATGTTGTATTTTGGATATAAACTAAAGATTGAGATATATAGATTTAATGGTGGAGACTTTAGAACTATGAATAGAACTTTAAAAGTTACATGATTAATACATTCAAAATGTTGTAAATATTTTTAGTAGAGCTAATATGAATGCATTATCTAGACTTTGGGATTAAAAAATAATTTTACTAGTTTGAATAAAGATTGTTAAAATAATAATTTAAAAAAAAAAAAAATACAAATAAATAACCTTGAAAATAAAAATAATATTTTATTTAATAATAGGAAACATAGTCTTAGATTTTTTGTTTTTATTATTTTATTCAACAATAATTAAAAATAATTATTAAAAAATAAAAAATAACAAAAATCAAAATTTTAATGAAAATTTGTTAAAAATCCACCATAAATCTAATGGATTCAAAATGTATATTATTTACACACAAATCATATTATAGTTCCTGTCCGGAGGACCAATAAGATGACAAAGCTAGTATGCAAAATTTTAAGATATATATATGTTTGGTAGAGTTAGTATAAATGCATTATTTAGGTTGTGGGTATAAAAGTAGTTTTAAAATAAAAATATAATTTATTTAATAGTTAATAATTAGAAATAAAGTTGAGTTAACTTTTTTTTTTGGTAGGTAAAATATTTTAATTAATTTTTAGGTTGAAGGGACCCAATACCTAATACATAAGGCATTCAAAATGCCAATAGTACAAAATTTGTAACATCCCAGAGCCATAGGGATGAACATGACAATGACCACCAACCTGTAAAGGCTTTAAACAAACTACCTCCAGGAACTGAACTAGAAGATTAGAAACAACATACATACATAAATCCATGACCAAGGGAGACAACATCACCACATAATTCAAAATTTCATGAGAAAAACATCCTCCAGCTACCCTACTCTCAAAGCTACTAGGAATCATCTTCATCCTCCTGTTTGACAGTGTTGTTTTGGCTCTTTGCAAGGAGAGCATTGAGGGTGGTCGGGAGTTCATGAAGCTCCTTGATGGTGTGCGAGAAGATGATGCATGCCTCCTTGACCATATTGGTTGTTGTCGTGAGTTGCTCCACCGCTCTAGTAACGTGATCAATGGTCTTGGTTTGAAGCGCATCACCAACATTATACCTGTCATCTTCCTCGTCATCCAGAATGATCTCGGGCATGGGTTGGGATCCGTCAACACCTTTCTTTTTCAGACGTCATGAGCTTCTATGAGGAGAAGGTCGAACAACCTTCCTTTTGCTCCTCAAGGGTCTGCTTCTGACTTCAGTAGCATAGGGCTCCATTGGGACTGAATCCTTGGGATTTGACGGTGGACCTTCCTCATCCTTGTTGCTGGCCTGATTGGGATTGACTAGACAAACTTTCGGGAGACCATCAGAAGGGGTAGAAGACTATAGGGGCACTTTAGCAGAGGGGCTATTGGAGAGGGGAACAACACCAAAGGGCTCAATTGGGGAATTTGGATCACGGGAATCAGGACCAAGAGTCGGCTCAGGAGAGGATATAGTAATCTGAGGAGACATAGAAGGCCCGACAGCGAGGTTGGGACAAGAGAGCATGTTTATAAATAATGAGGAATAAACCCTGGTGCGAAGGATACTTGGATGATTTCTTATCCCTATAGTTTTCTATGGTAAGGCTCATGGACCGAAATAGGAAGTCAAGAATGCTAATAGGCTTGATGTCTCATAGATGATTAACGAAGGCAAGGTGGAAGGATCGGAGGGGACTGTTAACATTGTCCACAGTGATATATTGCATAATGGGGATAATAACAAAGTCCCAAGGGATGAGGGAGAGAGGAGCGGACAACTCCCCCCTTGTCCTAGGTCAAATCCTTGCCTTTTTTAGGAAAGTTATTAGTTTCTTCTTTGAAATTATGTCGGTCCCGTCTCACCGCCCTGCCCTTGGAAGACAACCCAAAAATTTTAGCCAGAAGATGGATGCTTACCTCAATTTGGATCCCTCGAATCTGAACCATACCGTCATTCCACGAATTGATGAACTCGTTGGTGATTCCATCATCAATACCACCGAAAAGATTAAAGAAGGGAATGAAACCCTTGGCTCCAAGCAAGGCATCAACAACCAGGTTGAGATGCAACTCAGAAGGCTCGAGAATGGCCATAATATCGAACAAACAATAACAATAATAGAACCAACATAGAGACACAATGGAAAGGATGCCAAAAAACAAATGAACATGGCCCAAAAGGTGGTGGATTAAGAAGGTGTGCCAAAGGCCGCAGAAAAAGGGATTACAAGGCATGAGGCACTTTCCAATGCATTTTGGAAATCCAACCATAGACCAATGAAACTGGAACACATCAACAAGTGTGTGGGAAATGGAAACGATGTAAAAAGGATGAAAAAATGAGGGATGACAAGGTTGATGGGGTCTGCTAAACAGGTGGTGCGATCGATAGAAAGGGTGGGCAGGTGACAAAGTTGGAGCAGTTGAAGGTGGAATTAGTGAGACGGGAAAATGTGGTGGATGAAGTGGAGGCACGGGATGTTGGGAAGATGCCAAAAGGACTTAGAAGATGCTATGTGATCTGATCGACCCTCTTGGAAAGAGGTACAATCAAAAATTTGGGAGGTAATGATTAGAAGGGAAGGTAAACAATTTACTCATGGTGTTAATGTGAACACCCGTGGTGTTGAGGAAAACACCTTTGGAACGACACTTACTATCATTTGGAATTGTGCTCGACATCATTTTTAGTAGTAGTGATGATGTCTTGTGGGAATGAATCTTCCCATACTATGAAATCGTTCTGATTGGCTGCCCTGTTAGCCAACAAATCTGCAACCACATTGGCCTCTCTAAAAACATGTTGAACTGTGTTGGTCGAAAGCTGCCTGAGAATAGATTGACTCTCCTATATAATGTTTTGAATATTCCACCCTGCCTTGGTGTTATTCTTAACATGATTAATCACATTTAGAGAATCCCCTTCAAATATCATTGGGTTAGGTAGTCCTTTACTGAGATCTAGACTCCTCTAGAGAGCACGAGCTTCAACATAATTATTAGACTGCACTCCTAGGTTTTCAATGAATGCTTTGATGATCTTGCCCTCATGATCTCAAATGATTCCTCCAGCTCCAGCATCTCTGGGATTACCTTTAGATGACCCATCAAAATTTGCCTTGAGCCACCCTAGAGGGGGAGGGGTCCACTTGGTAGTGGCTCTATAGTTGGAATGAATAGGGGTTTTGGAACACTTAGAAGATATGCTAAGGGATTTGAATAGGTGGGCTTCCAACCTAGAAGTAGGGTTTTTAAAATAGAGGACCAAATTTGCATTCTCAACAACAAAGCATACAACTTTGTTGACCACCACTTCTGGATCCCTAGAATGGTCATTGAATATTTTGCTATTGCGCTCAAGCCAGATTTACCACAGGGTATGATGCAACAATGCTTCCCATAGGAACTTGAGTCTGGGATTACGAAACACTTGGGGCCATTGGGTAAAAAGGTCAACAATTGATTGTGGCTAGACCCACTTGACCTAAAACATATTCAATAGAATTGAGAAAGCACTGTAGGCAAAGGGACACTCAATCAACAGGTGTTGAGTGGATTCCCAAGCTTGTAAACACATGTAGCATCTATTAGGCACTATGATACCCCTCTTGATAAGGTTTTCTGTAGTGAGAATTCTGTTTTGGAAAGCTAACCATGAGAAGTGAGCGACTTTCAAAATGAGATTTTTGAGCCAAATTCTCTTAACAACAGTAGGGGCAAGCTGATTATGATGCAGGTCCTGAGGGGAATCAAGCAAGAGGAAAGCAGACTTGACCGAAAATGTACCATCATCACAATATTTCCAGAAGGGTTTATATTTTTCTTGGGCTATAGGGATGAAGCTTGATCTAAAAATTGCTTGCAATGAGATGATAGCTCTGTCAATATTAGCATTGTTTGTGCTGAAATGTAGTTGCTTCCACTTAGGGTGGCCCTGATCTTGCACAATAAAGTCAACAACTTTCGGTCCAAAACTGTGATCAGTTAGGGGTTTGAGAGCAACGATTTTTGGGTCATTGATAAGAGGCTCATCCCTAGCCCATGAGTCATGCCAAAAATCAATAGTTTTTCCATATCCGAGCTGCCATATGATTCCTCTTTGAAGCAGGGGTCTGGTTTGGATGATTGAGTGCCAGAAGTGGGACCCTATTTGAGGGACTTCTTCATCTCTAAAAGAGTGATGCTACAAATATTTTCTTTTAACAATTGAGATCCATTCCAAATCTTCATTAGTAAAAACTTTCCAAGCCTACTTTGCTAAGAGAGCATGATTCATTTTGTTGATTCTTCGAAACCCAAGCCCACCCTTATCCTTTGGAGAGCATACTTTGTCCCAAGCCACTAAATGGAATTTTTTTTGATTGTCAGCTCCAACCCACAGGAAATATTTTTGGATTTGTTCAATCATGGTCCCAACTGCTGCAGGGATTTTAAACATTGATAAAAAATAAATAGGTATGCTTTGTAAAACTGACATGACAAGAGTAGCTTTACCCGCCTGAGAGAGAAGGACACCTTTCCACCTTGCAAGTTTCTTATGAAACCTCTCAATAACATTATTCCACATCATCTTGGCAGGATTCCCCATAAACATTGGGAGGCCTAGATATGAAGCTGGGAGGGCTGCAATGGAACATCCTAGTATATTTATAATTTTGACTTGGCGGGGCACTAGGGTATTAATGAAATAAATCTTGCTCTTAGTGAAATTGATTTTTTGGCCCACAACTTCTTCGTAGAGGTTGAGGATAGATTTGATGACTCTTGCCTCAGAAACTGATGTTGTAGTTGCCAACAGAGTATCATCCACAAATTGTTGGTGAGTTGAAGGTTGGAGATTGGACGCAACTTTGATGCCAGAAATCAAACCCATGGAGCATGCAACTTTTATGGCTCTTCCAAGGCTCTCAGCAAGGATTATGAAGAGGATGGGGGATAAGGGGTCCCCTTGTCTCAATCCTCTGGTACTTGGAAAGTACCCTGCAGCAGACCCATTCACTAGCATAGAGAACCAAGAGGTTGAGATGCATTGCATGATCAGATATACCCAGTCATCATGGAAACCAAAATTTTGGAGGACTTTGCATAGAAACTCCCTATTCACTCTATCAAAAGCCTTGTTCATGTCAAGTTTTAAAAAGAAAGCAGACTTTCTAGACTTGTGGACTGAGTGAATAAGTTCATGAATGGTTATGACCCCATCCACAATGTTTCTACCTTTAACAGTGCTTCCTTGGCAGGGGTCGATCAAGGATGGGAGAATGCCTTTTAATCTAGTGGCCATAGCTTTTGTTAAGATTTTGTAGACAACATTACAAAGGCTTATGGGACGATAATCAAACAGGGCTTTGGAGTTGGGGCCTTTAGGGATGAGGGCAAGAAAAGTAGAATTAACATCCCTGGGAATGACTCTGGACCTCTGCATTTCTTTGATGGCTTGACAAAGGTCCGGGCCAATGATTTCCCAAAAAGTTTGGAAGAACCTTGGGGAGAAACCATCGAGGCCTAGGGCTTTGTCAAGTTGCATGGAAAAGAGGGCCTGATGGATCTCCTCAGAGCTTAAAGGTCTTAACAAATTGGCATTCATGTTATCAGTAATGATTTTGGGAATGTGAGTGAGGAGGGAATCCATGGCTTGGATAGATTGAGGAGGATAGGAACCTAAGAGGGACTCAAAGTGAAGGACAACTTCGTCACGGATTTCATGAATATTGGAAGTGAAAGTGCCATCATTTCTGATTAGTCCCTTGATCCTGTTTGCTCCTCTATGTTTGAGCGTTGAAATGTGGAAAAAATTTGAGTTAGAATCTCCTTCTTTCAACCACAAGTGCCTCGATTTTTGATGCTAGAACATCTCTTCCTTCTTCAATATGTTATGGAATTCTGATAGAAGAAGTTTTTCTTCAGTTCTCAGTCTAGCATCCCCTTGACCCTGCTGAAATTGATTTTCAATTATTTGGAGTCTATCCCTGATGTTCTGCTTGCTTTCAAAGATATTGCCAAAAATCTCTTTATTCCATACCTTCAGTTTGGTTTTTATAGACCGCAACTTCTGGGTAACTTGGCTAGTGAAAGATCCTGGGAAACTCTCTCCCCACCACTCAGCAATGCGTGCCTTTAAGTCAGGGTGTTGTGTCCACATTGACTCAAAATAAAAAGAGTTTTTAAAGGTGGTCTGTTGGCAGTTTTGAAAATGAGGGGACTATGATCAGACTCAATATTTGGAAAAGCTTGCAAAATGACATATCCAAATAGAAGTAAAGCATCCTAAGAAAGAAAAAACCGATCAAGCCTTTCCTGAATGAGATCAAACCCTACCCTTATGTTGCTCCAAGTAAACTGAGATCCCTTGAGCTGAACATCCATTAGCTCGTTTGCATCCACAAAATTGTTGAAATCCTCCGTGATCTTGGGAGTAATTTCTTTCCCTCCTTTTTTCTCAGAAGGATATAGCGAAGCATTAAAGTCTCCAGCAAGGATCCAGGGGATATTTATGAAAGCATATCACATATGAGTGAGAGTATTCCAGAGGTTTAGTCTATCTTGAGGAATATTCGGGGCATAGACATTCGTCAACACCCAAGATTGCCTTGAAATTGAATCATGAAAAAATATATTGGAAATACGCCCTTCACTGGAAATCACTCTTCCTTCCACCTTGGATGGATCCCAAAGGCAAAGGAGTCCACCAGATGTTCCAGAGGTAGGGCTGAAAGAAAATTCACATTTTTTCCATATGGTTTTGGCAACTTTAGGTGAGGACTGCATGCCTAATTTGGTCTCTTGCATTATAAAAATTGTAGGATTTGACTCCTTTCGCATTGAAGCAACAAGTCTCTGTTTTGTTGCTCCATTTAACCCTCTCGCATTCCAGGAGAGGATTCTCATTTGGAACTCTTGGAGGGTTTTCTGCCTCCTTTGCCTTGTTGCGCAGGAGGTTTAGGTCTCTTTGATTCTTCTCTGTTGGACATTCCCAGTTCCTGAAAGAGAGTTCTTTGGGTGTCGTTGGCTATATCTTCTGCTATATCTCTGTTTCTTTGCTCAGCAATAGAGGGTCTGCCTTTCTTTTTGTCAAAAATTAAAAATATCATAAATTATATTTTTAGTAATAATATATTGTTAAAAGTCCGAGAATTTAATGATTTGAAAATATATATTACTTATATACATGATATTAAGGCCTAATAAGTCTACGACAATTTATTTAAGGTATTTTTGAAATAAGTCTATAAACATTTATTTAAAGTATTTTTGAAATAAGTCTATAAACATTTATTTAAGGTATTCTTGTAACAAATAACATTTGTTGAATAGGTTAAGGGCCTAATAAGTCTACAACAATTTATTTAAAATATTTTTGAAATAAATCTATAAACATTTAGGTATTTATATAACAAATAGCATCTCTTGAATAAGTTTTTAGACATATATTTGACTTAAAATTTTAAATTTATTAATTATAATTATTAAAATTATAATTTTAATACTTTAAATTAAAAATAATAAGTTAAATATACTAACTATAATAATTTAAATTAAAATTAATTTTTTTAATTTTTATTAATTTTAATAACCACAATCAGATAATATGCAGTAAAATTCTTTGATATCAAGCAACAGATAGCAGCACCCACCCACATGCAACGTTAAAGTCATCTGAAGCCACGTTATATCTCCTTCCCTAGGACAGAAACATGTTCTTTAAGTCTGTCAGAATATTGTACGGGTGCTCCTCTCTTTGCCCCAAGAGGAACTGATTGGCCATCAGAATCAGTCTGGCATGAATCTAGAATATGTACTACACATAAATTTTGTTGGCTATGCATTAAATATATGTATTTTTGGATAGGCTTTACCCACGTCTATTGTATGTTATCTAAAGCTCTATGAAAAAGCTTAACACACAGGTTTTCATCAAATTAAAGGCTTACCAATATGACAAGAAAAAGACATGTACAGAGGAAAAGAGAGGAAAGAGTGGCCTCTTACTCATATTTCAATTATAAGTAAATTTTGGACACTTCTATTGTAGACTAAAATTGGATTCTATGAACATCAAGAACACTATTCGACTATTTGAGCTTCCCACGCAAGACAATGCATACAATGGATGATGTTTATATGAAATGGATGATTGTGTCTGCTACCGTGTCCAAACATGCGGTATCTAGCACTACTAAATATAACAAATATGTTAGCAAGCCTTGGAGAGCAGAAACGGAATTAAAGCAATGAAATACAGCTTGATTCTGATTCACCACCCTGCACGTCTCGGATCAGATCTTCTGGAAGGCTGGAATCTCCACCGGATAGTTATCAATGCAATCCAGCCGTGGGTTCTTGGTGACATTTTTAATAGTCCTGAGGGACTTCCAAACAGCACTGTTGCACTTGAATCCAGACCCAAATGCAATCTGCCATACTCTGTCACTTTTCCTGATTCTCTTCTTGGCCTCCATGTATGCAAGCTCATACCAGAGAGTGCTGCTGGATGTGTTGCCAAACCTGTGAAGAGTCATCCTTGATGGTTCCATGTGTCGGTCTGATAAGGATAGATTCTTCTGCAGCTCATCTAGCACTGCCGTCCCTCCTGCATGAATGCAAAAATGTTCAAATGGCAATTTGAAGTCTGGGATGTAGGGCTTCACATCCATCTTGAGAACTTTTCTAGAAAAAAGTGTGAGAAAGAAGAGAATCTGCTCTGATAGAGGAAGCACCAAGGGACCCAGAGTTGTGATGTGATGTTCACACAATGACACTGAGAGGGGGGGGGGTGAATCAGTGTAGCTATTAATTTTAATATCTACAGCATTTAATATGAAATAAATAGAACTTGAAAACTGGAAAACCGACTTGAACAAGAGAGCACACCACAACACTCAATATACCGAGGTTCACCAATTTGGCTACTCCTCAAAAATGACTGCTTGGACTCCAATCCAAATCCAGTCTTTGCAAAATATCAATTTTACAAATACTTTACCAGCATCAACTGGAAGGAGCACCAACCCCTTAATTTTCTACTGCAACAGATGGAGCACCAACCCCTAGTACCAAGCACCACTTGGACTGCAATTCTGTTCAAATTAAAATGACATAAGAATGTCTTCACTTCATGCACGACCACGATCGAGTGCCGTAATTAACCCAACTCTGCACACTCTCACTGCTCTGCTAATTTTTCTCTTGACTCTTTTCTAACCCTCTTTTTACAGCAATTTCCCTCTAACAGCAGCAACGTTATTTTTCTGCACGACTGTCCTTTTTATAATCTGTTTTTCTCATCGAAACTCTTTGTCTTCCATAGCGTTTCAATCCTGCATGCAGTCGGATTACATTCTCGAGCCGTTCGAATTCTTTTCTCCTTTCCAATGCGGCTGTTCGAATCCTTCCAAATCATGACTGTTCGAATGTTGCACATCCTTCTTCTAGAAAGCTTTTCGATCCTTCCTATTTTATGTTTCGAATGCTGCAAATATGTTTATTTTAATCGGCTATTCTAATGCATTTTCAATCGGCTGTTCAAATGCATTTTCAATTGGCTGTTCGAATGCTGCACTGCGGCCGTTCGAATGCTTTTTCGATACAGCCTATACGACACTTTGAAAGCTTTCCCTCTGTTCATGTCGCGATATCGCGACACTTAGAACTTTTGCTGACATCATCCTGTATATTATCGCGAAATCACGACCATTTTGGCTTTGAAAGCTTTCCTTGCACTTTCTCTCTCCTCGGCAATGTCGCGAAATCGCGACAATTTTCCTTGCATTTTCTCTCTCCTCGGCAATGTCGCGAAATCGCGACAATCTTCCTTGCATTTTCTCTCTCCTCTGTTTTGTCGCGATATCGCGACAGTTTTCTTCCTTGTCTTTTTCTGCCAATTTCTGAATCTGGGTCACCTCTGTTTTTCTTGAAATTCACTGCACTTGATCTGTCGACCTACGAGCTGCATCAACTGCATCAATATCACTGTGTTGACAACAATGACAATACTTTTGCAATTCTTTTGCTGCACCTTGCTCAACAATCTCCCCCTTTGGAATTGTTGGCAACACTCTGCAACCTTGCTTAATTTCTTCTCCCCCTTTGCCAATAATACCAAAGGGCTGCTGCAGACTCCCCATGAGTCTATGCACAACATTCTCAGACTTAAAAAGTTTGAATGCTCCCCCTGAGAATGTGTTTCCCATAGCTAGTCAGTGTTTGGGTGGTGTGACTACTCCCAAATTCTTCCGAAGGTATTCAAATACTTCCTTTGGCAAAGGTTTTGTGAATATATCAGCTACTTGCTCTGTAGTTGGAACAAAATCCAATTTAACCTCTCCTTCCCGCAACTTTATCCTTCAAGAAATGATATCGGATTGCAATATGTTTGGTTTTTGAATGCATTACTGGATTCTTGGATATGTTGATAGCACTAGTGTTATCACATTTAATTGAAATTGGCTCTTTGAAATGAATACCAAGATCTTTCAATGTTTGTCTCATCCATAATATCTGAGTACATCATGTTGTTGCTGCAATGTATTCGCCTCTGCAGGTGGATAGAGATATCGATTCTTGTTTCTTGCTGTGCCATACTACTAGCCTGTCTCCAAGATAAAATGCTCCTCCACTTGTGCTCTTTCTGTCATCAATACATCCTGCCCAATCTGCATCAAAATATGCAATCAAAGTGAAATCTTTACCTTTTGGGTACCACAACCCATAATCCATAGTGCCCTTGAGATATCTAAAGATCCTCTTTACAGCTATTACATGAGTTTCTTTGGGATTGGCCTGAAATCTTGCAACCATGCATACTTGCTTGTAATATATCTCGGTCTAGTGGTCATTAAATACAACGAGGCTTCCAATCATAGACACGTACATTGTTTGATCTACATCCGGGGATTTATCATCCTTGCTCAACTTGCATACTGTTGTCATGGGAGTGCTAACCGGTTTACTGTCTTCCATTATGAACTTTTTCAGCATTTCTTTTACATATTTAACTTGAGAAATAAAAATGCCTTTTTCATTTTGATTGACCTGCAGTCCTAGGAAATAAGAAAGTTCACCAATCATAAACATCTCAAATTCTTTCTTCATTTTAGTTGATATGTCTTTGCAGTATTCATCCATGCTATTGCCAAATATTATATCATCTACATAAACAATAAGAACAATAAGATGGCCCTTCTCTGTTTTGACATATAAGTTGCTGTCCACCAAACCTTTCTTGAACCCTTGTTTAATTAGATAGTTATCCAGCCTTGCATACCATGCTCTAGGTGCCTGTTTCAAACCATATAATGCTTTCTTTAACTTGCAAACAAAATCTGGGTTGTCACCAAGTTGAAAGCCATCTGGCTGTTCAATGTAAACCTCTTCTTCCAGTTTTCCATTCAAAAATGTTGATTTTACATCCATTTGATATACTTTGAAGTTTTTAGAAGCTGCTAA
This sequence comes from Wollemia nobilis, assembly GCA_028583015.1. NCBI lineage: Eukaryota > Viridiplantae > Streptophyta > Pinopsida > Araucariales > Araucariaceae > Wollemia > Wollemia nobilis. The sequence goes on along the minus strand of JAQPPZ010001736.1, from coordinate 6,603,166 downwards.
TGCCGGAAACATTCTAATTGCCTCTAGTCGGCTACCGGTGCAAAAGTTTCCTCAAAATCAATGCCTTCAACTCGAGCATAGCCTTTACGGCACCAATCTTGTCTTATTTCGACAACCTTGTCCATCTTCATTTAATTTATTTCGAAAAACCCATTTAGTGCCAATTATGTTTTTATTTGTTGGTCTAGGTACTAATTTCCAGGTATTGTTTTTCTCAATCTGATCTAGTTCTTCATTAATTGCCTTCAACCAACTTTCATCGATTGCTTGCTTCAGCAACATTTTTAGGTTCAATGCTAGATAACGAGAGAATAGTTTCGCATTGCTCGCTCTTCTTGTCCGAATACCATCTTTGGGATCCCCAATAATCTGTTCACTTGGATGATTTTTCTGCCAGTTGCCTGTTTTAAATTTTCTGTTTTCTTCTTCTTCTGATTCAGTTTTTACACCATTTGGATCAATTTTCTGATATTTATCTGTTTCCTTTTCATCATCACCTTCAATGACTTCTTCATAGATGGGGTAGTTTTCTTGATAAGTAATTTTTTGTTCTCTACCTTCATCAACTTTCACATCAGCACTCTCAACAATTTTCTTTAGTCTTTTGTTGTAACATGTGTAGGCTTTGCTTTTTGTTGAGTAACCAAGAAAGATTCCTTCATCAGCTCTATTTTCAAATTTATCGAGATTATCTTCGATCCGTTTGATGTAGCACTTGCTTGCCAAATACTTTGAAATGTCTTGTTGTTGCCTTTTCGCCAAACCACGACTCATAAGGTGTTTTGCTTTCATGTGGTCTTAGCATGCACTGTTTTGAATGTAAGCTGTAGTATGTCTTGCCTCTTTCCAAAATCTATCGGCTATTTTGTTCTCGACCGACATTGTCCGTGCCATTTCTCGCCTTGTCCTATTCTTCCTTTCTACAACACCATTCTCGTTGAGGTGTTCTAGTTGCTGAAAGCTGTCTTCTTATCCCATGTTTTTGACGGTATTCCGCAAATTCTTCCGAAATAAACTCTCCTCTGTCTGATCTTAGGCATTTAATTCTTTTTCCTGATTGATTCTCAACAAGATTTTTGAAGGTTTTAAACATCTCAAAGGCTTTTGATTTAAGTTTCAGAAATAGTACCCATGTCATTCTTGAGTAGTCATCTATACACAACATAAAATATTTGTGTTCATTTATGTTTTTAGTTCTCATGGGTCCACATAAATCAGTGTGAATTAGTTCTAATGGCTTGCTCGTGAAATATTCTTTTGCTTTTAAAGTGGCTCTGGTTTGTTTTCCCTTTTGACATGACTTACAAATACTGTTTGAAGGTTTACCAATAGTTGGTATGTCTCTTACCGCCCCTTTTGAGCTGATTTTTACCAGATTATCAAAGCTTATGTGACCAAGTCTCTTGTGCCACGACCGAGTTTTCTTCTTCCTGACCAACCAAGCAAGCTCCTTCTGAAGTCTTTGAAAGTGTATACAGATTTTCAGAAGTTCTCAATCCAGTGGCTATTATCTTTTCATTTTTTGTCTTTTTTACTTCACAGCCCTCCTTGAAGATTACATCATGACCTCTGTCACAGATTTGACTTACACTCAATAAGTTATGCTTCAGACCAATCACAAACAAGACTTCTTTTGATTTTATATTGCCATCACTGATCTTGACTGATCCCTTTCCAACAATCTTTGCTCCATCATTATTTGCAAATTTCACAGAACCACCTTCATAATTCTGCAAATTCTCAAATTTCGCTTGTCACCTGTCATGTGACTGGAACAACCACTGTCAAGTATCCAAGGTGCAGATTTGTTCTGAGCTTTAAAGGCAGTCTGAACAATTAAAGATTCCTTTTCTTTCCATTCTGGTTTGATGACATATTTGGCTACTTGTTTTGCCTTTGTCTTCTCATTAGCATGTGCTTGTTTTTCAGAAAATTTCTTGTTTTGTTTCAACTCACTTGGTTGAGATTTTCTACCCTGATAATTATTTGCTGCAAAAGTGCTTCTACGAGTTTCTAGCAATATGTCCAAAATTATGACAATTATAACATTCAATCGCATAATTCTTTAAAGGAGAAAAAACATTTCTGCTTGTGAAATTCCTTTGAGATACATTATGCCCGCAATCTGAAATCTTATGGCCATAAGCATTGCATTTAAAACAGTAATCAGAAAAGGAATGATTAAACCTGGGTGCCGGTCTTTGCCAGTTTGAAGTAGGAGCCATAAATATTTTCCTTCTTGGATGTGTGACTTTTATGAAGCCATCTTTGTCAGTACTCTTCTTGAGTCTGGCATTATTGCTTTCTTGGGCATGTTTTGTTTTTTCTAGATCAACCCTGATCTTTTCTTCTTTCTTTATGGGTTATACATTCAAGGCCTTTGAACCCTTTTATGATTCTCCTTCATCGAAGCCTAAACCAAATTTGATGCTGGAAGGCCTTTGGTTATTTAACATTTTATCCAGCTTTACAGTACTTTCTTCAAACTTATGAAAACAGTTTAATTTTCTATTCATCTCCTCTAATTGCATTCTTAACTTAACCATGTCTTCCTCTAGCTTGCTGCATTCAACTATCTTTACAGTTAATTGTTCATCAAGAACTTCAGACATTTTCTTGAATTCCTCTGTCTGTATTTTTAAAGCTGTTTATTATGTCGATGGCATCTTCTAGTTTTCTTAAAAACTTTTTGTTCTTTTTCCTTTCAACACTCAACTCTTCAAGTGCAAGCAACCAATTCTCCTTCCCGGATAAACTTCGACTTCATCTTTAAAGTTTTCATCACCTTCCCGATTTTCTTCTCGTTCTTTCCTCTTCAAGTGCCATGAACAGAGCTTCACCTTTTCTTCTTCGGAATCCTCATCCGAGCTTTCTTGAAGTCTTGACATTCTTGGATATGAAGCTTTTCTTCTTGAAGTTGTTCTTTCTGAAATTTTGTTTGTTCTTCCAGTCACCTTTTTCTTGGTGTGAGCCTTCACCATTTTTGGTTTTCTCCTGCATTGGACATTTGACTGCAAAATGACCGACTCCTCCACAATTGAAGCACTTAAAAGGTAGCTTTCCTCTATATTTTTTTTTTCCCTTTGTGAGTTTTCGAACAAAATTAGCTTCTGTTTCATCCAGTGTCTCTTCATCCTCAGATTTATGTTCAGCTTTTATATTCTTGTGTGCTTTAAAAGTTGCTTCTCTGTCTATAGACTTGATTTGTCTTATTCTCATTTCATATGCTGTCAGGGAACCATGCATCTCATCCAAGCTGAAGTTGTTTAGATCTTTTGCCTCTTCTATTGCAGAAACTTTGGAGTTAAATCTTTTGTGCGAGTGTTCTGAGAACCTTTTTCACAACAACTGCATCATCAATTTCTTCATCGAGTCCTCTGATTGCATTAATGATTTCGTTGACTCTTAGCATATAAGCCTCTATGTTCTCATCTTCATTCATTTGCGGTGCTTCGAACTGTGCTCGATGAGTTTGCGACTTGGCTTCCTTGATCTTGTTGTCTCCTTCATGGATGCTCTTCAGTTTATCCCACATGTCTTTTGCTGATTTACAGCTCATGACTCTTATTAGTTCACTGTCAACAAGCCCACACATTATGGCATTCTTAGCTTTGGAATTGTTCTCAAATTTTTTCTTCTCAGCAGTATCTATTGGAAGAGTAATGGGTGCTGTGTATCCATTATCTACAAAATCCCAAATATCATATCCCAATGCACTCAGATATGTTTGCATCCTGAGTTTTCAGAAAGTGTAATTTGTTCCATCAAATAAGGGAGCTTTGTTGGATGAGAATCCTTCACCGCCTGCCATTGTTTCTTCCAAGATCTCCTTAGCTGATTAAGCTTGAACGAGGAACTTGGCTCTGATACCAATTGATGTTCACACAATGACACTGAGAGGGGGGGTGAATCAGTGTAGCTATTAATTTTAATATCTACAGCATTTAATATGAAATAAATAGAACTTGAAAACTGGAAAACCGACTTGAACAAGAGAGCACACCACAACACTCAATATACCGAGGTTCACCAATTTGGCTACTCCTCAAAAATGACTGCTTGGACTCCAATCCAAATTCAGTCTTTGCAAAATATCAATTTTACAAATACTTTACTAGCATCAACTGGAAGGAGCACCAACCCCTTAATTTTCTGCTGCAACAGATGGAGCACCAACCCCTAGTACCAAGCACCAACTTGGACTGCAATTTTGTTCAAATTAAAATGACATAAGAATGTCTTCACTTCATGCACGACCCTGACTAGTCTGCAATTAACCCAACTCTGCACACTCTCACTACTCTGCTAATTTTTCTCTTGACTATTTTCTAACCCTCTTTTTACAGTAATTTCCCTCTAACAGCAGCAACGTTATTTTTTGCACGATTGTCCTTTTTATAATCTGTTTTTCTCATCGAAACTCTTTGTCTTCCATAGCGTTTCAATCCTGCATGCAGTCGGATTACATTCTCGAGCCGTTCGAATTCTTTTCTCCTTTCCAATGCGGCTGTTCGAATCCTTCCAAATACGACTGTTCGAATGCTGCACATCCTTCTTCTAGAAAGCTTTTCGATCCTTCCTATTTTATGTTTCGAATGCTGCAAATACGTTTATTTTAATCGGCTATTCTAATGCATTTTCAATCGGCTGTTCGAATGCATTTTCAATTGGTTGTTCGAATGCTGCATCGCATGCAGCTTCGAATGCTTTTTCGATACTGCCTATACGACACTTTGAACACTTTTCAATCATGCATATACATCTGTTCCCATGCATGTCCGACACCTGTCAACGTGTAACTGTCGATCTGACATCAGTTACTTTATACGTAACAGGCTGCATGATTTTCTGTATGCTTTTTCTGACGCGTGTCACCTTGCATGCTCCTGCGGGTTTTACCTGCCAGACTGTTACCTATCGCGATATCGCGACACTTTTTGAAGCCGTACACTTCATGCCCTTGCTGTTGCGAAATCGTGACCATTTTGGCTTTGAAAGCTTTCCCTCTGTTCATGTCGCGATATCGCGACACTTAGAACTTTTGCTGACGTCATCCTGTATGTTGTCGCGAAATCGCGACCATTTTGGCTTTGAAAGCTTTCCCTCTGTTCATGTCGCGATATCGCGACACTTAGAACTTTTGCTGACGTCATCCTGTATGTTGTCGCGAAATCGCGACCATTTTGGCTTTGAAAGCTTTCCCTCTGTTCATGTCGCGATATCGCGACACTTAGAACTTTTGCTGACGTCATCTTGTATGTTGTCGCGAAATCGCAACCATTTTGGCTTTGAAAGCTTTCCCTCAGTTCATGTCGCGATATCGTGACACTTAGAACTTTTGCTGACGTCATCCTGTATGTTGTCATGAAATTGCGACCATTTTGGCTTTGAAAGCTTTCCTTGCACCCTGTCGCGAAATCGCGACACTTTCTGACTTTGCTGATGTCATCATCATTCTTGTCGCGAAATCGCGACGCTTCTGGCTTCCGTACACTCTCCTTTGCTAGCAACAGCGAAAATGGAACATGTCGCGAAATCACGACGTTCTCTGCTTCCGTACAATCTTCTTTGCCAGCAACCGCGAAAATGGAACATGTCGCGAAATCGCGACGTTCTCTTCTTCCGTACAATCTTTGCTTTATGTAGTAGCGAAATCGCGACAACTTTGTGCCTTGTGCTTTCGACTTGCTACATCTTTCAGTTTTGCAATTTTGACTGGTAGCGAAATCGCTACACCTTTGTTTCCATACATTTTGTCATGCAACGAAATCGCTACATCTTCTTGTTTGTGCCTTTTCACTTGTAGCGAAATCGCTACACCTTTGTTTTCTGCACTTCCTATTTGTAGCGAAATCGCTACACCTTTTTGCCATGTATTTCCATCATGCAGCGAAATCGCTACACCTTTGTTTGCATTCATTTCAACATGTAGCGAAATCGCTACACCTTTGTTGCTGAGCATTCTCTCTCCTCTTCGGGTCGCGAAAACCCGACGTGTCGCGATACTTTTCGTTGCACGCTCCTTTCCTCCATTTATGTCGCGAAATCGCGACATCTTTTCACCTTGCTTCCATCTCTACCAGCATGTCGCGAAATCGCGACAGTTTACCTTTCACGACAAATTGGCATGCACTTTCTCTCTCCTTGGCAATGTCGCGAAATCGCGACAATTTTCCTTGCATTTTCTCTCTCCTCGGCAATGTCGCGAAATCGCGACAATCTTCCTTGCATTTTCTCTCTCCTCTGTTTTGTCGCGATATCGCGACAGAAAACATGTCGCGATATCGCGACAGTTTTCTTCCTTGTCTTTTTCGCCAATTTCTGAATCCGGGTCACCTCTGTTTTTCTTGAAATTCACCGCACTTGATCCGATCGACCTCGAATCGCATCAATCGCATCAATCTGTCTGTGTTGACAACAATGACAATACTTTTGCAATTCTTTTGCTGCACCTTGCTCAACATGATGTTGGTTTTCAGGGCATGGCCTGCAACTGCCATGAGCTCCTTGGATATTGTCAACCCCTTGGTCCTCTTCTCATCCTCCTCTTGGAAAACACATTTGTAGCTCTTGCCATCTTGGCCATTGTGGGTCCTCACAACATGTGAGAGCTGATACTTTGATCTTCTTTTATCTTTGCTTTTGTTGGACAGAAGAATGGCTGCACCTCCCATGCGAAACAGGCAATTGGGAAGCAGCATCGATCTATTGTTACCATGGTACCAGTTCAATGTGATGTTTTCTGTGCTTACAACCACGGCATAAGAATTCCCATGGGCCTGCAGCATATCTTTGGCAAGGTCCAAGGCTATAATCCCTGCACTGCATCCCATTCCACCAAGGTTGAAGCTCAGAATGTTGCCCCTCATCTTGTAGTGGTTGACAATCATGGCTGACAGAGATGGAGTTGGGTTGAAGAGACTGCAGTTCACCACCAGAATGTCAATGTCCTTGGGCCCCACCTTGCATTTCTCAAAGAGCTCATCCAGGGCACCAAATATCACCACCTCTACTTCTGCCCTGGCTTCCTTCATGGTCAGACAAGGTGGAGAGGCCAAAATGCCTCCTGGAAAGTAGGTATTCTCTCCTAGGCCAGACCTCTCCAGGATCTTCTTCTGAAACTCCAAGCTTGCCTCATCAAACAGGCCTATGTTCTTTGAATGAGACATGAAATTGTCTCTGGTCACTCTGAATTCATCAGAGGGCTTGTAGCATGCAAAGTCCACCAGATAGATGGACCTGGGGCTTGACATGTAGTAGACACAGGCAACGAATCCATCTGGCCAGAGACATGCAGTAGGCTTACTAAATCAAAGTTGGGTTGCTCCCAAAACCTCCATAAATCATTGCTCCTTAAGGTTCTCACTTCTGCACTGAATACAACTAGCAGAACTGCAACAGCCAAGAAATAGAGAGCGTTGCTGATTAAGTAATGGTGGCCCAGCTTGACGTGCCTCAGGTTCACAGAGTGCAAGAAGTCAGGCAACCTCCTCGTCACTCTATCTGAAAATGCTTGGGATCTTGCATTGGAACCCAAGTTCTCAACCCCCCTGGGCACAATCTCTGTAGACAAAATAGACTGCTCCCTCACCATATTGAAACAAAAATATAGTATGCCCAAGAGGTTAGTCCAACTGGTGATGACTGTGAAGTATATGATTACCACCCACCAAAATACGGGATATGAATTACCAAAGATGCAATAGGGACCAAATACCAGTCCTGAGCTTAGCCTGAATGATAATATGGAAATAATCCTATATATAAATTCTCTGAGGATGGATAGCTATCCTATAGTTCTCCTATTAATTGCTATATGGCACTAAAAAAACTTGTCACCTAAGGCAATATAGGACTCAGAATTATTACATGTACATGAAAAGATCAAGACTGCATGTAAAAGAAAAGATGACCAGATGACCAAACCCTTATATGTCATAGCCCGACTAATGAGCAACAAATACAAATCTGTGAGCTCAAACAACTTCCTTTTAATCTCACAGTTTATGAGGTTGAAGGCTCACGCTATATGTCGCTCTCAACAGCTCCAGATACCAGAAGAAACTGTTCCACACTTTTCCAACTCCACAAAGAGATCTAAAACTAAAACGCCACCATGAACACAAAACAGACACTCTCAATGAGCATATATAATTTCATTGGTCCCAACTCAAGCTGCTAATCGTTTAACTCAGAAAAGCCAAAACAAAGCTCATAGATCGCTAACCGTTGTCATTATAATTTCAGTGGTCCCAACTGCTCATAAATCGCTAACCGCCGTCATTCAAGGTCACCAACCTGATGCCTACAATATCTTCACCATTAAACCCATTGTGCCTACTCCCTACTCACCCCTTTATGGAGTTTGGTTTGCGAACATTATGGTGCAATAGCAGGGTATTTTGATAGGGTTTACGGACACCCATATTTGTTGTTGACAAGTCATTGGTGTAAATTTTTAAGGCCTCAAAATAAATTCAAGTTATATTAATTTTTTTTATATTATTAAAAAGAGGGTTTTGAAAGAGGTGGCACAATGTTTTATAGAAATTTTAAGATTAATGAAGAAATACCACAAAAACCACCAAGTCAATTAGAAACCAATCTCAACAACGGGACAACTTAAAGAAAACGGAAAAAAACATAGAAGACGTAGAAACAAAATCAAGCATAGAGGGAGAAAGAACCTAGAAAGACCACAAACAGAACCGAGACAGTTCTAAACTAACGAATCAACCTTCTGGACAACATCTCCCACCAGCCTAGAAACCTCCTTCGAGTAATCAATCACAATCTTCAATGAGCCCCAAATTGCATGTTGTTTGATCCCCATCATTTTCACAGGGCAGGACCGCAGCATCAGATCTCGGAAAAAAGCAACAAATGAAGTCCAAGCATTCCTAAAATCACCACCCAAAAGACTTCTAACATCCTTCGACTTCCCATATTGACAATGGCATCCCAAAAATGAAAACATTGCAAAACTTGTTGGTCTTCCACTTCCATATACACCTCATGAAATAAGAAGACTAAAAAACACACCAAATGCCTCAAACTAGCCTCCCTCACTGAAAAGGAGACACCAAGCAACACCTCACTATAATGTTGTCAGAACAAAGAAGCTTCTAAGAAGGAAGAGATCACCATCCACCACGTCGCAAGGAACAAAATCCAGGTGAAGGTCCAGCTCGTCATATCACCGAGGAATCGCGGGCTAGGAGATTGAGACTTACGAGGAGCAACCACCTTCCCAATGAAGCTCCCAGAGACAAAAATAAATTGAATTTGGAGCATTATCAGAAGACAGGACCTCCCTCACCTGACACGATCTCCAAATCAAGGACTTATGGAAACCATAAAATTTAACAAGTCAGCAATCCTCGCATGCAAACTAAAGGTGTTAAGTTATATCAAATTTTTATTAATGTTGAAAAAGCAGGGTTTTGAAGGGTTTTAAAACCTTTTACATTAGAGGAGGTAGAGAAAAATAAAGAGAAGGCCAATTAAGCACAGGCCAACCTCCAAGGCCAAAAGAACAGAAACTAAACCCAAGAACCATCCAAGAGAACAAAAGAGAAAGATAACATCATGATACAACATAGACCAACCCACCATCCAGTAGGACATAAAGGAGAATTTTTGTTTCAAATTTCTAGTAGGGCATAAAGGAGAATTTTTGTTTCAACTTTCTAGTAGGGCATAAAGGAGAATTTTTGTTTCAACTTTCTTTTAGAGGCACCAAAGATCTTGCTCCATTTTTGCATAAGATTGGAAGGGCAACAAATACATCAAGATGCAGATAACAAAACCCCAATCCCAGAGAGCAAGGGTGAGGGCAATACACCAAGTATATTCCTTGAGAATGGAAACTATCAAGGAGCAAAAGGACTAGCCTCCCAAAAAATACCCCTTAAAGAGAGGATCACTACAACACAAAGGATACCTCATCCAAGTAGAAAGACAATAAAAATGCCTATTGGATAGGTAGACCCAATGCTTCCAAAGCAACAATTGTCATTAACTATGGAGGGAAATTGTCTTCCCAAATTTTGAATTGGCCACTATCCACCCCAAATTGGCCATAACATCAGTAGCCTGGTTACCTTCCCTATAAATATGCTTAATTTTAACTTCTAACATACCAACATACCTTCCAGAATCTTCGAGGTGTCCTTAATAATATTCAGGATGAAACAATTGTCAATCTTTCTAACTTGCAAATCCCGAATGATGATCAAGGAGTCACCTTGTACAAAAAGTCTTTTGAAGCCCCTCTCAAAAACCTGATGAACACATGAGAAAAGTGCCTTAGCTTTAGCTAGGTGGTTGGTCTAAATACCATAATATTTGGCACAAACCCAAATTATCCCACCATTATTGAATGATAGGTATGAGAATAAATTTTGGTTTAGTTTTATTATAGTTATATATTTGTATTTATATCAAATTTTGTGTTGAATAGGGTAACTAGCAAAATATTGGAGGCCTCAAATTGGTTAAATCATATCATTCTATAATAGAATTTATCTAAAAATAAGTATTAGAAGATAGGTTCTAACCATATATGTGTTATTTAGTTTTAATATAGTTATATTCTTTTCATTTATTGATTATTAAATTTATGTATAAATACTAAAATATACTCTCGTCCTTACACAATTGTTTTTAAAACAAATGCAAAATTATAAATCATATTCTTACCTTAATTTCTTTGTTTACTTTTATTTTATAGAAATTGTAAAAAGTTATTGATATTTGGTACCCTATGTATAATTTCATAACCATTTATCAAAATTTTTGTACTCCTCGCTTGTTAAAATAATAATAATGAGTCCCTAGGGGACAATGGTTCGGGCTTTAGCTCTTATTAGGGAGGTCCAAGGTTCAAACCGTGTCATGGGCGAGTGTGTGAGGGGGTGGATGCGTGTATGGCTATGTGTTTGGCCCCTATTGATAAGCTCAACCCTTATTAGAGGTCATGGTTGGGATGGAGATGCCCAACCCTAAGCTTTGGTCATAGGAGTTTCTCACATTAACCTAAATAATAATAATAAATAAAATAAAATAATAGTAATTTAAATATATATTTTTTCAATATGTTATATGGGTCTCACTTGTATTACATCAACACCAAATAATAATTGACATATTAATAATAAGATTATGAAAATAATTTTCTTGCCCTAGTGGGGACATATGGGATTGAAATGGGTTCCACTTGTATTACATTTAACACCAAATAATAATTAACATGTTAATAACAAGATTATGAAAATACCCTCAAGGGCTAGGTGGATTGGTAAGTGCATGTGTGGATGGGCACTTACTAAGAAGAGACATAGGTTCAAACTTTGAGGAGGGAAGACAACCCTTTGCAAAGGTAGTAGTCTTATTTGAATCCTATGAGTGCACACCAGATCGACAACGACAGTACAAACCCCGAGCGATCAGTAGTCCCCACCTCACATCAAGTCAACAAGGACGTGACGAATAAATTTATTAGGAGCAGTCCCTATGATTTGAACCTTGCGCTGGCTAGTTACTAATGTCATAATAAAATAAGATTATGAAATTAATTTTCTTGTCATAGTGGGGACAAAACAACGGTTACGGCTTTGGCCTCTCTTTCAGAGGTTCAAAGTTCAAACCTTGGTGTGTGTAATTTTGTGCGGTTCGAGCGTTGGTTCTCGTGTACATCATGGAGAATCATTCGTCCTACATGATGGTGTGTGTTGTATGTGTTAACAAAAATATTTGTAGAAGAGATATTCATAGAATGTTTTATCAAAATACTCATATTATATGAAATTATCATGAATCACACTTAGTATATGGTAATGGTTCTCGTGTACATCATGGAGAATAATTCAACCTACATGATGGTGTCTATTGTATGTGTTAACAAAAATATTTGTAGAAGAGATATTCATAGAATTTTTTATCAAAATACTCATATTATATGAAATTATCATGAGTGTGAAAATACCCATATTATATGAAATTATCATGAGTGTGAAAATACTCATATTATATGAAATTATCATGAGTGTGAAAATACTCATATTATATGAAATTATCATGAATCACACTCAGTATATGGTAATGGTTCTCGTGTACATCATGGAGAATGATTCGTCCTACATGATGGTGTGTGTTGTATGTGTTAACAAAAATATTTGTAGAAGAGATATTCATAGAATGTTTTATCAAAATACTCATATTATATGAAATTATCATGAATCACACTCAGTATATGGTAATATTTTTTTTTTTAAATTAGGATAACCCATACTAAAATACATAATTTTATATATTTATTTTCTTTTTATGAAAAACCATTATATTAATAAAATAATGTCTAATCATACAAAAAAATGGTGAGTGGGATTAGCACACCCTATAAACCAACGCACTAACCACCGTGGTTAGGAGTACACAAGAGTGATAGAAACAGTCCACAAAAAGTCAAATAACAACCACCAAAATAGTGTCAAATATGCATTCAGAAAGAAAGGAGTCGAGAAATCATTGCCAGGTGGAAGGCCTGAAGTTTTCCTTCATAAGGTCATAAGTCCATCCAATGGTTGAAGAAGCCAGAGCCCCCCAACCATCAATAATAGTACCACTAACAGTTAAAGTTTGTGCATTTGGTACAATTTCACCCCAACCAGGGGTATCATCTTGCTCAAGAGGTCGAACATCCCAATCGAAGGTCGGACGAGACGGGCCTCCAGCTTCAGATTCTCCACATTTGTGCTACGGGGAAAGTTGAAACCAGTGTCTAGTAGCAGAGGGTTGTGGCCGATGATGGGTCCCTGATAAGTCAACAACCTAGACCTGGAATATATTTATATTTTTCTAAAAATATTATATTACTATTATATACACTTAGTCTATAGTAATAAAAATTTTAAAAATTAGGATAACCTATACTAAAACACATAATATAATATATTTATATTTTTTGAAAAATATTATATTACTATTATATACTTTATTTTCAATGTTTTTGTCAATTTACACCTTTCACTAATTGTCAACCAAAGTAGCACTTATTTCTTGATGAAGCTGATTATAGTGCATTTTTAAGAGATTGGTGCTATAAAATAAGCTAAACATGTGTCAAGAATATATTGTTTTTATTTTTTCCAAAAGTCATTTAATTTATACAACATAATTTCTAACTAAATTGCTTTTATGTGAAGAACACAAGCTTATACTGAGAGGGGGTGAACAATATAAGACCACTTTTTACTTTTTCTCTCAAACCAATATATGCAATGTAAAAATAGCAATATCAAAAACAGTAATCAAAACAATGTACACAACACCACACACAATAGAGACACCACAATTTACATGGTTCACCCAATGCGGGCTACTCCACGGAGAAATTATTTTAATAAAACTTTCTCATTTAATCTCTTGGGAATCCTTTCCCTATTACAATATTTATGGACCTATGTCCAAAGGAGATGTTGATACCCTAAATCTAGTTTGTGGATCTCTATCCATAGGATAACTCCTCTACTCTGGATGGTGATCCTCTAGAAGACTACTGCCTCCACTGCACTTACTTGTGGATCTCTATCCACTGAAGACTCTTGTACCCACTCATAAGACCTGTCCTCACTACCCTGGCTGATGGATTTATATCCACTAGAGACTACTGTCCTCTCTAATCTGTCACCTCCAAATCTTTGTCTCAATTCTGTACTAAACACAGTCCAGTCGATCTAGCACAACTTTGCTCAACTCTTGTACTAAACACAGTCTAGTCGATCTAGCACAAGTCCACTCAAATCTGCACTAAACACAGTCCAGTCGGATTAGCACAAATCTGCTCAACATGTCCACTCAAAACCTGCTCAAATCTGCTCAACAGGTCCACTCATAACCTGCTCAAATCTGCTCAACAAGTCCACTTAGAACCTGCTCAAATATGCTCAATAGGTCCACTCAGAACCTGCTCAAATATGCTTAATAGATCCACTCAGAACCTGCTCAAATATTCTCAATAGGTCCACTCATAACTTGCTCAAATTTGCTCAATAGGTCGACTCAGAACCTACTCAAATCTGCTTAATAGGTCTACTCATAACCTGCTCAAATCTGCTCAATAGGTCCACTCAAAACATGCTCAAATATGCTCAATAGGTCCACTTAGAACCTGCTTAAATCTGCTCAACAAGTTCACACAGAACTTGACCAAATCTGCTCAATAAGTCCTCTCTAGGACTTAACCAAATATGTGTTGTAAGCTTCCACAAAAGCTCACACAAAATCAGTCCACAAGTCTTCTCAAAGACTTACCTCAAATCAGCTTAACAAGTCCACACAGAACTTGTCCAATCTCATAGAAACATAGAGAGAATTTTTAGAGATTCAATATGTTTTATACTCAATGCTCAATCAATTTCTTAACTCAAATCAATATCATAGAAGTATAAAGAGAATTGTTAGAGACTCAATATGTTCTATACTCAAAACTCAATAAATTTCTCAACTCAATCTCATAGAAGCATAAAGAGAATTGTTAAAGACTCAATATGTTCTATTCTCACAACTAAATTTCTTTCACAAATCAAATCAGAATATAGAATAGTTTGTTTCATGGAACTTGAACAATCACTTCATACATCCACTTGACTAGGTTCAATCAACTCTACTCAACCAATCACTCAAGAACTAAATATTGCTCACAAATCCTATTCCAAGCATGTAGCCCCAACTCAAAATGTTTCCAACAATGCTTAACAACAAATCTCACATAACAATGATACTCATGTTATTTTCAAACTCTAGTTCAAGTTCTTTGCATAACAACTCACTTCAACAACCATGCTTATCAAACAAGGTTTTAACCACAACTCTTAATTTTAGAAAACCTTGAGACATTAACTCATACACTTTTGAAAAGGAAACCCTAATCAAATCATTTTCACTCCAATCTTAATTTTCAATAAAGCCAATCAACCAACACAACCAAAGAATAATTTGCTCATATCTTTTTGCTTGACAAGGAGTTGATCTCACAAATTTTCCACACTCACAAATTTCCTTTTTCCAATCTCAATAAGGGTTAGAAGACTTTAATAATAACACAATGCAAAATGATGACCCAAAATACACCTTATTACTCCAACTCAAAAATAACATTCACCATAGTCTTCTTTTAATAGAAAAACCCTTATACAAAAATAATGCTTAAAAGTCTTAATAGAAATTTAACTAAGACTTTACTCAAACTCCTTATTACTCCTAAAATAATAAATCTCAAATATCAATACCTCCAAAATTAATTAATGGCATAAGGTACTTCAGAAAAATAACTTAACAATCCTTATTTCTCCCACAATTAAGACACTTTTACTATGCAAGTAAATATCACAAATGCCCCTCTTTCTACCCTTTTCACCTTAGGAAATAAACTTAGGGAAAATAAAAATTTAATTTAATTCTAAGTACCTTAGCCTCAAGTGGGGCTTGAACCCATGTCAACCTCCCTTCGCATGCCCTAGCAGTGGCTACCAGCTGTGTGCGCTAGGCACACATTTGAAACCCACGAGCACCACATGCTCTAAAAATTCCTCCATGTGTAATGTTCGATGAACAAAATGGTGCCTCCTTTGGTTCTTGAAAACCAAGCATGAACCACACCTCACATGGATTGAATGTAGGACCTGTCTGCATCCACGCTTTCGCAAGCCAAGCGCTACCAACGAGCCACCGTACCCAATGAGAATGAGCTTTCAACTTCCATGTGTAACCTTCCACTTGGCGCTAAAGGACAAAACACTTTGTCCTCTCCTCAAATCACATGCACGAATGAATAAAATGGGTGCAGAGCTATTTCAAAAACATTAGGAGCGATTATCATTTTTCAAATGCAAAATTTGGTGTATATATACACAAGCCTTCATGGCTTTCAACGTAGGTGCACGACCATGGAATAAGACGTCGGTGGTAAAGGCTTCACCTGGTTGAGGGGTGAACACTCCATTCACCTCTCCCAGGGGTGGACGTCGCCTAAAATTTTGAAGTTGGGCAAACGTGCTATAGATTTTGAAGTCGGGCGAAAGAAATGAAGGATAAAGCAACATTGAAATTTCAAAGTCGCGTTCGCCCCAAAATAAGGGCGATAAATCCTTTCACCTCTTTTTAGGGTGAACATGAAATTAAAAGAGAAAGGTGAAGTTTTCAAAGCGTTTTCACCCAACAAGGAGAATTATTATTGTTGAAGACATGTGAGTTGTTAAATCGTTAGAGATGCCTTCTCCACCACGTAATGCAATAAGGAAGAGAAAATATGTATTCACTCATTGTTTAGTTTGGGTTAAGTATACTATTGACGACGTTGCAGGTTTTCAGAGAGCACCCAAGGCAGGCGAATGGAAGGCATTAAATAATGGAGGCAAGGTGCGATCTAAATTATGGATCTCGAGCAAAGGGGGAGAAATAATATTAAAAGTGCTAGGCTATTTTCATGATTTCCAAAGCAGAAGTACATTTTTGAGGTGGCAAATGCATCCAATCAACGCCTGAACCCTATAGTTTTTCGTGCACCAAACCCAAAAACGTAGATTTCATGGAGGAATTTCCTTAGAATCCGAATCAATGTTTCAAGAGGATGTATTTTCAATATTTCCAAGGAAGAATTTTCTCATATTTATCTCTGATCTGTAAACATTCTGTCTCCATATGCATTTAATAAAAGAGGCAAAATCCTCTATAAATAATACCCAATTCTCATTGTAAGAGGGGGTTAGATGTTCGCAGAAAAAACTATTCAAGTTCTCTACATAAATAGAAGATACATGGCTTCCAAATTTGCAAGTGATATTGTGTGTATTTTCCTTCTATATTTATGCATTTTTATCTTACACTCATATTCATTATCTACTATTTAGTTTAAATTTTGCATCCAAATTTGAACATTTCGGGTGAGGGAGTGAGTTCTGGAATGCAATCCTGGAGGTTGTTTATGCAAGGTTATAAGTAAATTCTACTACTTTATTTTATTACATGTTGTTTCCATGCTGGGGTGAATTTCCTACTACTAGTCTGCCCCAAATCGTACACCTTCGGTCTATGGCCATATTTCCCTTTTTTTTTGTTTGAACAACCCAAAAGAAGGAGAAGGTAAAAGAAAAAATATGGTAAGGAGCAAACCCAACTCAAGCCCTCCAATAGGTATGAGATCTTTAAGACACTAATGGACCAAGAAGAAAAACAATTCATGGAAGGAGTGGATGGGAATAATGAAAATAATAACCATGTTCAAGCCCATATTTCATCTCCTCCCATCATAGATCAGGTAATTGAGTTGTTGGCAATATGCCACATTGAATTTTGATAAACTTTTTATTGTAATGCAGTAAAGTATATTAATATGACAATATAATATTTTGATCGATTTGATATATTGCAGTTTTGTTTCATTTTTTCCTTCTTTGTTTTCCTGCATATTTTGGCTTGAAAATAATGAGTGTTTATGAAAATATGGCTGGAAAATGGATTGGAAGCTTTGGTTCAAATCATCTGTAAAATTGCAAAAAAATGAAAGCATGTTTTCCCCCAAAAGTGAAAATCCCTGCATAACCCTAAAGAAAAAGGAAAATACAAAATGATGAAAAATTGCCTAAGTATTGATATTATCCGAAACAAATTTTAGGAAAGTCATGTTCACCCCAAAGATAGGGCAAAGGCTTTGTTCACCCCACTTTGGGGTGAACATCCTTGGAAAATTAAGAGGCGTGCCCGTCTATCATAGTAAAAACAATTTTGGCTAAAAGACTTGGGTTAAAACAAATTTATAAAAGTTTCGGCTCAAAAGGAAGATGTGTTTGCATTAGCCCTGAATATGGGGTGAAATATCCATTCGCCCCACTTTGGGGTGAACATCATTGAAGGCACGAAGTTGAAAATTCAAAATTAGGTTCACCCTGGTTGAGGGGCAAACACTCCGTTCACCTTTCCCAAGGGTGAACATCCCCTAAAATTTCAAAGTCAGGTGAACATGCTATAGATTTTGAATTTGGGTGAAAGCAATGAAGGATAAATCAATGTTGAAAATTTAAAGTCGCATTCATCCCAAAAGAAGGGCGAAAACTCATTTCACCAATTTTAGGAGTGAACATGAATTTAAAAGAGAAAGGTGCATTTTTCAATAGCACTTTTGCCCAACAAGTAGGAGAATTATTATTGTTGAAGACATGTGAGCTGTTAAATCATTAGAGATGCCTTCTCCACCATGTAATGCAATAAGGAAGAGAAAATATGTATTCGCTCGCCGTTCAGTTTGGGTGAAGTATATTGTTGATGATGTTGCATGTTTTCAGAGAGCACCCAAGGCAGGCGAATGGAAGGCATTAAATAATGGAGGCAAGGTGCGGTCTAAATTATGGATCTCGAGCAAAGGGGGAGAAACAATATTAAAAGTGCTAGGCTATTTTCATGATTTCCAAAGCAGAAGTACATTTTTGAGGTGGCAAATGCATCCAGTCAACGCCTGAACCCTATAGTTTTCCGTGCACCAAACCCAAAAACGTAGATTTCATGGAGGAATTTCCTTAGAAGCTGAATCGATGTTTCAAGAGGAAGTATTTTCAATATTTCCAAGGAATAATTTTCTCATATTTATCTCTGATCTGTAAACATCCTGTCTCCATATGCATTTAATAAAAGAGGCAAAATCCTCTATAAATAATACCCAATTCTCATTGTAAGAGGGGGTTAGATGTTCTGCAGAAAAAACTATTCAAGTTCTCTACATAAATAGAAGATACATGGCTTCTGAATTTGCAAGTGATATTGTGTGTATTTTCCTTCTATATTTATGTATTTTTATCTTACACTCATATTCATTATCTACCATTTTGTTTAAATTTTGCATCCGAATTTGAACATTTCTAGTGAGGGAGTGAGTTTTGGAATGCGATCCTGGAGGTTGTTTATGCAAGGTTATAAGTAAATTCTACTACTTTATTTTATTACATGTTGTTTCCATGCTGGGGTGAATTTCCTACTACTAGTCTGCCCCAAATCCTACACCTTCGGTCTATGGCCATATTTCCCTTTCTTTTTGTTTGAACAACCCAAAAGAAGGAGAAGGTAAAAGAAAAAATATGGTAAGGAGCAAACCCAACTCAAGCCCTCCAATAGGTATGAGATCTTTAAGACACTAATGGACCAAGAAGAAAAACAATTCATGGAAGGAGTGGATGGGAATAATGAAAATAATAACCATGTTCAAGCCCATATTTCATCTCCTCCCATCATAGATCAGGTAATTGAGTTGTTGGCAATATGCCACATTGAATTTTGATAAAAAATTTATTGTAATGCGGTAAAGTATATTAATATGACAATATAATATTTTGACTGAATTGATATATTGCAGTTTTGTTTCATTTTTTCCTTTTTTGTTTTCATGCATATTTTGGCTTGAAAATAATGAATGTTTATGAAAAAATGGCTGGAAAATGGATTGGAAGCTTTGGTTCAAATCATCTGTAAAATTGCAAAAAAATGAAAGCATGTTTTCCCCCAAAAGTGAAAAGCCCTGCATAACCCTAAAGAAAAAGGAAAATACAAAATGATGAAAAATTGCCTAAGTATTGATATTATCCGAAACAAATTTTAGGAAAGTCATGTTCACCCCAAAGATAGGGCAAAGGCTTTGTTCACCCCACTTTGGGGTGAACATCCTTGGAAAATTAAGAGGCGTGCCCGTCTATCATAGTAAAAACAATTTTGGCTAAAAGACTTGGGTTAAAACAAATTTATAAAAGTTTCGGCTTAAAAGGAAGATGTGTTCGCATTCACCCTGAATATGGGGTGAAATATCCATTCGCCCCACTTTGGGGTGAACATCATTGAAGGTGCGAAGTTGAAAAGTCAAAATTAGGTTCACCCTGGTTGAGGGGCAAACACTCCGTTCACCTTTCCCAAGGGTGAACATCCCCTAAAATTTCAAAGTCAGGTGAACATGCTATAGATTTTGAATTTGGGTGAAAGCAATGAAGGATAAATCAATGTTGAAATTTAAAGTCGCATTCATCCCAAAAGAAGGGCGAAAATTCATTTCACCTATTTTAGGAGTGAACATGAATTTAAAAGAGAAAGGTGCTTTTTTCAATAGCACTTTTTCCCAACAAGTAGGAGAATTATTATTGTTGAAGACATGTGAGCTGTTAAATCGTTAGAGATGCCTTCTCCACCATGTAATGCAATAAGGAAGAGAAAATATGTATTCGCTCGCTGTTCAGTTTGGGTGAAGTATATTGTTGATGATGTTGCATGTTTTCATAGAGCACCCAAGGCAGGCGAATGGAAGGCATTAAATAATGGAGGCAAGGTGCAGTCTAAATTATGGATCTCGAGCAAAGGGGGAGAAACAATATTAAAAGTGCTAGGCTATTTTCATGATTTCCAAAGCAGAAGTACATTTTTGAGGTGGCAAATGCATCCAGTCAACGCCTGAACCCTATAGTTTTCCGTGCATCAAACCCAAAAACGTAGATTTCATGGAGGAATTTCCTTAGAAGCCGAATCAATGTTTCAAGAGGATGTATTTTCAATATTTCCAAGGAAGAATTTTCTCATATTTATCTCTGATCTGTAAACATCCTGTCTCCATATGCATTTAATAAAAGAGGCAAAATCCTCTATAAATAATACCCAATTCTCATTGTAAGAGGGGGTTAGATGTTCTGCAGAAAAAACTATTCAAGTTCTCTACATAAATAGAAGATACATGGCTTCTGAATTTGCAAGTGATATTGTGTGTATTTTCCTTCTATATTTATGTATTTTTATCTTACACTCTTATTCATTATCTACTATTTTGTTTAAATTTTGCATCTGAATTTGAACATTTTTGGTGAGGAAGTGAGTTTTGGAATGCAGTCCTGGAGGTTGTTTATGCAAGGTTATAAGTAAATTCTACTACTTTATTTTATTACATGTTGTTTCCATGCTGGGGTGAATTTCCTACTACTAGTCAGCCCCAAATCGTACACCTTCGGTCTATGGCCATATTTCCCTTTCTTTTTGTTTGAACAACCCAAAAGATGGAGAAGGTAAAAGAAAAAATATGGTAAGGAGCAAACCCAACTCAAGCCCTCCAATAGGTATGAGATCTTTAAGACACTAATGGACCAAGAAGAAAAACAATTCATGGAAGGAGTGGATGGGAATAATGAAAATAATAACCATGTTCAAGCCCATATTTCATCTCCTCCCATCATAGATCAGGTAATTGAGTTGTTGGCAATATGCCACATTGAATTTTGATAAACATTTTATTGTAATGCGGTAAAGTATATTAATATGACAATATAATATTTTGACTGAATTGATATATTGCAGTTTTGTTTCATTTTTTCCTTCTTTGTTTTCATGCATATTTTGGCTTGAAAATAATGAGTGTTTATGAAAAAATGGCTGGAAAATGGATTGGAAGCTTTGGTTCAAATCATCTGTAAAATTGCAAAAAAATGAAAGCATGTTTTCCCCCAAAAGTGAAAAGCCTTGCATAACCCTAAAGAAAAAGGAAAATACAAAATGATGAAAAATTGCCTAAGTATTGATATTATCCGAAACAAATTTTAGGAAAGTCATGTTCACCCCAAAGATAGGGCAAAGGCTTTGTTCACCCCACTTTGGGGTGAACATCCTTGGAAAATTAAGAGGCGTGCTCGTCTATCTTAGTAAAAACAATTTTGGCTAAAAGACTTGGGTTAAAATTTTTTTATAAAAGTTTCGGCTCAAAAGGAAGATGTGTTCGCATTCGCCCTAAATATGGGGTGAAATATCCATTCGCCCCACTTTGGGGTGAACATCATTGAAGGCGCGAAGTTGAAAAGTCAAAATTAGGTTCACCCTGGTTGAGGGGCAAACACTCCGTTCACCTTTCCCAAGGGTGAACATCCCCTAAAATTTCAAAGTCAGGTGAACATGCTATAGATTTTGAATTTGGGTGAAAGCAATGAAGGATAAATCAATGTTGAAAATTTAAAGTCGCATTCATCCCAAAATAAGGGCGAAAACTCATTTCACCTATTTTAGGAGTGAACATGAATTTAAAAGAGAAAGGTGCATTTTTCAATAGCACTTTTGCCCAACAAGTAGGAGAATTATTATTGTTGAAGACATGTGAGCTATTAAATCGTTAGAGATGCCTTCTCCACCATGTAATGAAATAAGGAAGAGAAAATATGTATTCACTCGCCGTTCAGTTTGGGTGAAGTATATTGTTGATGATGTTGCATGTTTTCAGAGAGCACCCAAGGCAGGCGAATGGAAGGCATTAAATAATGGAGGCAAGGTGCAGTCTAAATTATGGATCTCAAGCAAAGGGGGAGAAACAATATTAAAAGTGCTAGGCTATTTTCATGATTTCCAAAGCAGAAGTACATTTTTGAGGTGGCAAATGCATCCAGTCAACGCCTGAAACCTATAGTTTTTCGTGCACCAAACCCAAAAACGTAGATTTCATGGAGGAATTTCCTTAGAAGCCGAATCGATGTTTCAAGAGGATGTATTTTCAATATTTCCAAGGAAGAATTTTCTCATATTTATCTCTGATCTGTAAACATCCTGTCTCCATATGCATTTAATAAAAGAGGCAAAATCCTCTATAAATAATACCCAATTCTCATTGTAAGAGGGGATTAGATGTTCTGCAGAAAAAACTATTCAAGTTCTCTACATAAATAGAAGATACATGGCTTATGAATTTGCAAGTGATATTGTGTGTATTTTCCTTCTATATTTATGTATTTTTATCTTACACTCATATTCATTATCTACTATTTTGTTTAAATTTTGCATCTGAATTTGAACATTGCTGGTGAGGGAGTGAGTTTTGGAATGCAATCTCGGAGGTTGTTTATGCAAGGTTATAAGTAAATTCTACTACTTTTATTTTATTACATGTTGTTTCCATGTTGGGGTGAATTTCCTACTACTAGTCTGCCCCAAATCATACACCTTCGGTCTATGGCCATATTTCCCTTTTTTTTTGTTTGAACAACCCAAAAGAAGGAGAAGGTAAAAGACAAAATATGGTAAGGAGCAAACCCAACTCAAGCCCTCCAATAGGTATGAGATCTTTAAGACACTAATGGACCAAGAAGAAAAACAATTCATGGAAGGAGTGGATGGGAATAATGAAAATAATAACCATGTTCAAGCCCATATTTCATCTCCTCCCATCATAGATCAGGTAATTGAGTTGTTGGCAATATGCCACATTGAATTTTGATAAACATTTGATTGTAATGCGGTAAAGTATATTAATATGACAATATAATATTTTGACCGATTTGAGATATTGCAGTTATGTTTCATTTTTCCTTCTTTGTTTTCATGCATATTTTGGCTTGAAAATAATGAGTGTTTATGAAAAAATGGCTGGAAAATGGATTGGAAGCTTTGGTTCAAATCATCTATAAAATTGCAAAAAAATGAAAGCATGTTTTCCCCCAAAAGTGAAAAGCCCTGCATAACCCTAAAGAAAAAGGAAAATACAAAATGATGAAAAATTGCCTAAGTATTGATATTATCCGAAACAAATTTTAGGAAAGTCATGTTCACCCCAAAGATAGGGCAAAGGCTTTGTTCACCCCACTTTGGGGTGAACATCCTTGGAAAATTAAGAGGTGTGCCCGTCTATCATAGTAAAAACAATTTTGGCTAAAAGACTTGGGTTAAAACAAATTTATAAAAGTTTCGGCTTAAAAGGAAGATGTGTTCGCATTCACCCTGAATATGGGGTGAAATATCCATTCGCCCCACTTTGGGGTGAACATCATTGAAGGCGCGAAGTTGAAAAGTCAAAATTAGGTTCACCCTCGGTTGAGGGGCAAACACTCCGTTCACCTCTCCCAAGGGTGAACATCCCCTAAAATTTCAAAGTCAGGTGAACATGCTATAGATTTTGAATTTGGGTGAAAGCAATGAAGGATAAATCAATGTTGAAAATTTAAAGTCGCATTCATCCCAAAAGAAGGGCGAAAACTCATTTCACCTATTTTAGGAGTGAACATGAATTTAAAAGAGAAAGGTGCATTTTTCAATAGCACTTTTGCCCAACAAGTAGGAGAATTAGTATTGTTGAAGACATGTGAGCTGTTAAATTATTAGAGATGCCTTCTCCACCATGTAATGCAATAAGGAAGAGAAAATATGTATTCGCTCGCCGTTCAGCTTCGGGTGAAGTATATTGTTGATGATGTTGCATGTTTTCGAGAGAGCACCCAAGGCAAGCGAATGGAAGGCATTAAATAATGGAGGCAAGGTGCAGTCTAAATTATGGATCTCGAGCAAAGGGGGAGAAACAATATTAAAAGTGCTAGGCTATTTTCATGATTTCCAAAGCAGAAGTACATTTTTGAGGTGGCAAATGCATCCAGTCAACGCCTGAACCCTATAGTTTTCCGTGCACCAAACCCAAAAACGTAGATTTCATGGAGGAATTTCCTTAGAAGCCGAATCAATGTTTCAAGAGGATGTATTTTCAATATTTCCAAGGAAGAATTTTCTCATATTTATCTCTGATCTGTAAACATCCTGTCTCCATATGCATTTAATAAAAGAGGCAAAATCCTCTATAAATAATACCCAATTCTCATTGTAAGAGGGGGTTAGATGTTCTGCAGAAAAAACTATTCAAGTTCTCTACATAAATAGAAGATACATGGCTTATGAATTTGCAAGTGATATTGTGTGTATTTTCCTTCTATATTTATGTATTTTTATCTTACACTCATATTCATTATCTACTATTTTGTTTAAATTTTGCATCTGAATTTGAACATTTCTGGTGAGGAAGTGAGTTTTGGAATTCAGTCCTGGAGGTTGTTTATGCAAGGTTATAAGTAAATTCTACTACTTTATTTTATTACATGTTGTTTCCATGCTGGGATGAATTTCCTACTACTAGTCTGCCCCAAATCGTACACCTTCGGTCTATGGCCATATTTCCATTTCTTTTTGTTTGAACAACCCAAAAGAAGGAGAAGGTAAAAGAAAAAATATGGTAAGGAGCAAACCCAACTCAAGCCCTCCAATAGGTATGAGATCTTTAAGACACTAATGGACCAAGAAGAAAAACAATTCATGGAAGGAGTGGATGGGAATAATGAAAATAATAACCATGTTCAAGCCCATATTTCATCTCCTCCCATCATAGATCAGGTAATTGAGTTGTTGGCAATATGCCACATTGAATTTTGATAAACATTTTATTGTAATGCGGTAAAGTATATTAATATGACAATATAATATTTTGACCGAATTGATATATTGCGGTTATGTTTCATTTTTCCTTCTTTGTTTTCATGCATATTTTGGCTTGGAAATAATGAGTGTTTAAGAAAAAATGTCCGGAAAATGGATTGGAAGCTTTGGTTCAAATCATCTCGTAAAATTGCAAAAATGAAAGCATATTTTCCCCCAAAAGTGAAAAGCCCCGCACAACCCTAAAGAAAAAGGAAAATACAAAATGATGAAAAATTGCCTAAGTATTGATATTATCCGAAACAAATTTTAGGAAAGTCATGTTCACCCCAAAGATAGGGCAAAGGCTTTGTTCACCCCACTTTGGGGTGAACATCCTTGGAAAATTAAGAGGCGTGCCTGTCTATCATAGTAAAAACAATTTTGGCTAAAAGACTTGGGTTAAAACAAATTTATAAAATTTTCGGCTCAAAAGGAAGATGTGTTCGCATTCGCCCTGAATATGGGGTGAAATATCCATTCGCCCCACTTTGGGGTGAACATCATTGAAGGCGCGAAGTTGAAAAGTCAAAATTAGGTTCACCCTGGTTGAGGGGCAAACACTCCGTTCACCTTTCCCAAGGGTGAACATCCCCTAAAATTTCAAAGTCAGGTGAACATGCTATAGATTTTGAATTTGGTGAAAGCAATGAAGGATAAATCAATGTTGAAAATTTAAAGTCGCATTCATCCCAAAAGAAGGGCGAAAACTCATTTCACCTATTTTAGGAGTGAACATGAATTTAAAAGAGAAAGGTGCATTTTTCAATAGCACTTTTGCCCAACAAGTAGGAGAATTATTATTGTTGAAGACATGTGAGCTGTTAAATTATTAGAGATGCCTTCTCCACCATGTAATGCAATAAGGAAGAGAAAATATGTATTCGCTCGCCGTTCAGTTTGGGTGAAGTATATTGTTGATGATGTTGCATGTTTTCAGAGAGCACCCAAGGCAGGCGAATGGAAGGCATTAAATAATGGAGGCAAGGTGCAGTCTAAATTATGGATCTCGAGCAAAGGGGGAGAAACAATATTAAAAGTGCTAGGCTATTTTCATGATTTCCAAAGCAAAAGTACATTTTTGAGGTGGCAAATGCATCCAGTCAACACCTGAACCCTATAGTTTTCCGTGCATCAAACCCAAAAACGTAGATTTCATGGAGGAATTTCCTTAGAAGCCGAATCGATGTTTCAAGAGGATGTATTTTCAATATTTCCAAGGAAGAATTTTCTCATATTTATCTCTGATCTGTAAACATCCTGTCTCCATATGCATTTAATAAAAGAGGCAAAATCCTCTATAAATAATACCCAATTCTCATTGTAAGAGGGGGTTAGATGTTCTGCAGAAAAAACTATTCAAGTTCTCTACATAAATAGAAGATACATGGCTTCTGAATTTGCAAGTGATATTGTGTGTATTTTCCTTCTATATTTATGTATTTTTATCTTACACTCTTATTCATTATCTACTATTTTGTTTAAATTTTGCATCTGAATTTGAACATTTTTGGTGAGGAAGTGAGTTTTGGAATGCAGTCCTGGAGGTTGTTTATGCAAGGTTATAAGTAAATTCTACTACTTTATTTTATTACATGTTGTTTCCATGTTGGGGTGAATTTCCTACTACTAGTCTGCCCCAAATCCTACACCTTCGGTCTATGGCCATATTTCCCTTTCTTTTTGTTTGAACAACCCAAAAGAAGGAGAAGGTAAAAGAAAAAATATGGTAAGGAGCAAACCCAACTCAAGCCCTCCAATAGGTATGAGATCTTTAAGACACTAATGGACCAAGAAGAAAAACAATTCATGGAAGGAGTGGATGGGAATAATGAAAATAATAACCATGTTCAAGCCCATATTTCATCTCCTCCCATCATAGATCAGGTAATTGAGTTGTTGGCAATATGCCACATTGAATTTTGATAAACATTTTATTGTAATGCGGTAAAGTATATTAATATGACAATATAATATTTTGACTGAATTGATATATTGCAGTTTTGTTTCATTTTTTCCTTCTTTTTTCTCATGCATATTTTGGCTTGAAAATAATGAGTGTTTATGAAAAAATGGCTGGAAAATGGATTGGAAGCTTTGGTTCAAATCATCTGTAAAATTGCAAAAAAATGAAAGCATGTTTTCCCCCAAAAGTGAAAAGCCCTGCATAACCCTAAAGAAAAAGGAAAATACAAAATGATGAAAAATTGCCTAAGTATTGATATTATCCGAAACAAATTTTAGGAAAGTCATGTTCACCCCAAAGATAGGGCAAAGGCTTTGTTCACCCCACTTTGGGGTGAACATCCTGGAAAATTAAGAGGCGTGCCCGTCTATCATAGTAAAAACAATTTTGGCTAAAAGACTTGGGTTAAAACAAATTTATAAAAGTTTCGGCTTAAAAGGAAGATGCATTCGCATTCACCCCGAATATGGGGTGAAATATCCATTCGCCCCACTTTGGGGTTAACATCATTGAAGGCGCGAAGTTGAAAAGTCAAAATTAGGTTCACCTCGGTTGAGGGGCAAACACTCCGTTCACCTTTCCCAAGGGTGAACATCCCCTAAAATTTCAAAGTCAGGTGAACATGCTATAGATTTTGAATTTGGGTGAAAGCAATGAAGGATAAATCAATGTTGAAAATTTAAAGTCGCATTCATCCCAAAAGAAGGGCGAAAACTCATTTCACCTATTTTAGGAGTGAACATGAATTTAAAAGAGAAAGGTGCATTTTTCAATAGCACTTTTGCCCAACAAGTAGGAGAATTAGTATTGTTGAAGACATGTGAGCTGTTAAATTATTAGAGATGCCTTCTCCACCATGTAATGCAATAAGGAAGAGAAAATATGTATTCGCTCGCCGTTCAGTTTGGGTGAAGTATATTGTTGATGATGTTGCATGTTTTCAGAGAGCACCCAAGGCAGGCGAATGGAAGGCATTAAATAATGGAGGCAAGGTGCAGTCTAAATTATGGATCTCGAGCAAAGGGGGAGAAACAATATTAAAAGTGCTAGGCTATTTTCATGATTTCCAAAGCAGAAGTACATTTTTGAGGTGGCAAATGCATCCAGATCAACGCTCGAACCCTATAGTTTTCCGTGCACCTAACCCAAAAACATAGATTTCATGGAGGAATTTCCTTAGAAGCCGAATCAATGTTTCAAGAGGATGTATTTTCAATATTTCCAAGGAAGAATTTTCTCATATTTATCTCTGATCTATAAACATCCTGTCTCTATATGCATTTAATAAAAGAGGCAAAATCCTCTATAAATACTACCCAATTCTCATTGTAAGAGGAGGTTAGACGTTCTCGAGAAAAACTATTCAAGTTCTCTACATAAATAGAAGATACATGGCTTATGAATTTGCAAGTGATATTGTGTGTATTTTCCTTCTGTCTTTATGCATTTTTATCTTACACTCATATTCATTATCTACTATTTAGTTTAAATTTTGCATCCAAATTTGAACATTTCCGGTGAGGAAGTGAGTTTTGGAATTCAGTCCTGGAGGTTGTTTATGCAAGGTTATAAGTAAATTCTACTACTTTATTTTATTACATGTTGTTTCCATGCTGGGATGAATTTCCTACTACTAGTCTGCCCCAAATCGTACACCTTCGGTCTATGGCCATATTTCCATTTCTTTTTGTTTGAACAACCCAAAAGAAGGAGAAGGTAAAAGAAAAAAATATGGTAAGGAGCAAACCCAACTCAAGCCCTCCAATAGGTATGAGATCTTTAAGACACTAATGGACCAAGAAGAAAAACAATTCATGGAAGGAGTGGATGGGAATAATGAAAATAATAACCATGTTCAAGCCCATATTTCATCTCCTCCCATCATAGATCAGGTAATTGAGTTGTTGGCAATATGCCACATTGAATTTTGATAAACATTTTATTGTAATGCGGTAAAGTATATTAATATGACAATATAATATTTTGACTGAATTGATATATTGCAGTTTTGTTTCATTTTTTCCTTCTTTGTTTTCATGCATATTTTGGCTTGAAAATAATGAGTGTTTATGAAAAAATGGCTGGAAAATGGATTGGAAGCTTTGGTTCAAATCATCTGTAAAATTGCAAAAAAATGAAAGCATGTTTTCCCCCAAAAGTGAAAAGCCCTGCATAACCCTAAAGAAAAAGGAAAATACAAAATGATGAAAAATTGCCTAAGTATTGATATTATCCGAAACAAATTTTAGGAAAGTCATGTTCACCCCAAAGATAGGGCAAAGGCTTTGTTCACCCCACTTTGGGGTGAACATCCTTGGAAAATTAAGAGGCGTGCCCGTCTATCATAGTAAAAACAATTTTGGCTAAAAGACTTGGGTTAAAACAAATTTATAAAATTTTCGGCTCAAAAGGAAGATGTGTTCGCATTCGCCCTGAATATGGGGTGAAATATCCATTCGCCCCACTTTGGGGTGAACATCATTGAAGGCGCGAAGTTGAAAAGTCAAAATTAGGTTCACCCTGGTTGAGGGGCAAACACTCCGTTCACCTTTCCCAAGGGTGAACATCCCCTAAAATTTCAAAGTCAGGTGAACATGCTATAGATTTTGAATTTGGTGAAAGCAATGAAGGATAAATCAATGTTGAAAATTTAAAGTCGCATTCATCCCAAAAGAAGGGCGAAAACTCATTTCACCTATTTTAGGAGTGAACATGAATTTAAAAGAGAAAGGTGCATTTTTCAATAGCACTTTTGCCCAACAAGTAGGAGAATTATTATTGTTGAAGACATGTGAGCTGTTAAATTATTAGAGATGCCTTCTCCACCATGTAATGCAATAAGGAAGAGAAAATATGTATTCGCTCGCCGCTCAGCTTTGGGTGAAGTATATTGTTGATGACGTTGCAGGTTTTCGGAGAGCACCCAAGGCAAGCGAATGGAAGGCATTAAATAATGGAGGCAAGGTGCAGTCTAAATTATGGATCTCGAGCAAAGGGGGAGAAACAATATTAAAAGTGCTAGGCTATTTTCATGATTTCCAAAGCAAAAGTACATTTTTGAGGTGGCAAATGCATCCAGTCAACACCTGAACCCTATAGTTTTTCGTGCACCAAACCCAAAAACGTAGATTTCATGGAGGAATTTCCTTAGAAGCCGAATCGATGTTTCAAGAGGATGTATTTTCAATATTTCCAAGGAAGAATTTTCTCATATTTATCTCTGATCTGTAAACATCCTGTCTCCATATGCATTTAATAAAAGAGGCAAAATCCTCTATAAATAATACCCAATTCTCATTGTAAGAGGGGGTTAGATGTTCTGCAGAAAAAACTATTCAAGTTCTCTACATAAATAGAAGATACATGGCTTCTGAATTTGCAAGTGATATTGTGTGTATTTTCCTTCTATATTTATGTATTTTTATCTTACACTCATATTCATTATCTACTATTTTGTTTAAATTTTGCATCTGAATTTGAACATTTCTGGTGAGGAAGTGAGTTTTGGAATGCAGTCCTGGAGGTTGTTTATGCAAGGTTATAAGTAAATTCTACTACTTTATTTTATTACATGTTGTTTCCATGCTGGGGTGAATTTCCTACTACTAGTCTGCCCCAAATCCTACACCTTCGGTCTATGGCCATATTTCCCTTTCTTTTTGTTTAAACAACCCAAAAGAAGGAGAAGGTAAAAGAAAAAATATGGTAAGGAGCAAACCCAACTCAAGCCCTCCAATAGGTATGAGATCTTTAAGACACTAATGGACCAAGAAGAAAAACAATTCATGGAAGGAGTGGATGGGAATAATGAAAATAATAACCATGTTCAAGCCCATATTTCATCTCCTCCCATCATAGATCAGGTAATTGAGTTGTTGGCAATATGCCACATTGAATTTTGATAAACATTTGATTGTAATGCAGCAAAGTATATTAATATGACAATATAATATTTTATCGAATTGATATATTGCGCTTTGTTTCATTTTTTCCTTCTTTGTTTTCATGCATATTTTGGCTTGAAAATAATGAGTATTTATGAAAAAATGGCTGGAAAATGGATTGGAAGCTTTGGTTCAAATCATCTGTAAAATTGCAAAAAAATGAAAGCATGTTTTCCCCCAAAAGTGAAAAGCCCTGCATAACCCTAAAGAAAAAGGAAAATACAAAATGATGAAAAATTGCCTAAGTATTGATATTATCCGAAACAAATTTTAGGAAATTCATGTTCACCCCAAAGATAGGGCAAAGGCTTTGTTCACCCCACTTTGGGGTGAACATCCTTGGAAAATTAAGAGGCGTGCCCGTCTATCATAGTAAAAACAATTTTGGCTAAAAGACTTGGGTTAAAACAAATTTATAAAAGTTTCGGCTCAAAAGGAAGATGTGTTCGCATTCGCCCTGAATATGGGGTGAAATATCCATTCGCCCCACTTTGGGGTTAACATCATTGAAGGCGCGAAGTTGAAAAGTCAAAATTAGGTTCACCTTGGTTGAGGGGCAAACACTCTGTTCACCTTTCCCAAGGGTGAACATCCCCTAAAATTTCAAAGTCAGGTGAACATGCTATAGATTTTGAATTTTGGTGAAAGCAATGAAGGATAAATCAATGTTGAAAATTTAAAGTCGCATTCATCCCAAAAGAAGGGCGAAAACTCATTTCACCTATTTTAGGAGTGAACATGAATTTAAAAGAGAAAGGTGCATTTTTCAATAGCACTTTTGCCCAACAAGTAGGAGAATTATTATTGTTGAAGACATGTGAGCTGTTAAATTGTTAGAGATGCCTTCTCCACCATGTAATGCAATAAGGAAGAGAAAATATGTATTCGCTCACCGTTCAGTTTGGGTGAAGTATATTGTTGATGATGTTGCATGTTTTCAGAGAGCACCCAAGGTAGGCGAATGGAAGGCATTAAATAATGGAGGCAAGGTGCAGTCTAAATTATGGATCTCGAGCAAAGGGGGAGAAACAATATTAAAAGTGCTAGGCTATTTTCATGATTTCCAAAGCAGAAGTACATTTTTGAGGTGGCAAATGCATCCAGTCAACGCCTGAACCCTATAGTTTTCCGTGCACCAAACCCAAAAATGTAGATTTCATGGAGGAATTTCCTTAGAAGCTAGATCATTGTTTCAAGAGGATGTATTTTCAATATTTCCAAGGAATAATTTTCTCATATTTATCTCCGATCTCGTAAACATCCCTGTCTCCATATGCATTTAATAAAAGAGGCAAAATCCTCTATAAATAATACCCAATTCTCATTGTAAGAGGGGGTTAGATGTTCTACAGAAAAAACTATTCGAGTTCTCTACATAAATAGAAGATACATGGCTTCTGAATTTGCAAGTGATATTGTGTGTATTTTCCTTCTATATTTATGTATTTTTATCTTACACTCTTATTCATTATCTACCATTTTGTTTAAATTTTGCATCTAAATTTGAACATTTTTGGTGAGGAAGTGAGTTTTGGAATGCAGTCCTGGAGGTTGTTTATGCAAGGTTATAAGTAAATTCTACTACTTTATTTTATTACATGTTGTTTCAATGCTGGGGTGAATTTCCTACTACTAGTCTGCCCCAAATCGTACACCTTCGGTCTATGGCCATATTTCCCTTTCTTTTTGTTTGAACAACCCAAAAGAAGGAGAAGGTAAAAGAAAAAATATGGTAAGGAGCAAACCCAACTCAAGCCCTCCAATAGGTATGAGATCTTTAAGACACTAATGGACCAAGAAGAAAAACAATTCATGGAAGGAGTGGATGGGAATAATGAAAATAATAACCATGTTCAAGCCCATATTTCATCTCCTCCCATCATAGATCAGGTAATTGAGTTGTTGGCAATATGCCACATTGAATTTTGATAAACATTTTATTGTAATGTGGTAAAGTATATTAATATGACAATATAATATTTTGACCGATTTGATATATTGTAGTTATGTTTCATTTTTTCCTTCTTTGTTTTCATGCATATTTTGGCTTGGAAATAATGAGTGTTTAAGAAAAAATGGCTGGAAAATGGATTGGAAGCTTTGGTTCAAATCATCCGTAAAATTGCAAAAAATGAAAGCATGTTTTCCCCCAAAAGTGAAAAGCCCTGCATAACCCTAAAGAAAAAGGAAAATACAAAATGATGAAAAATTGCCTAAGTATTGATATTATCCGAAACAAATTTTAGGAAAGTCATGTTCACCCCAAAGATAGGACAAAGGCTTTGTTCACCCCACTTTGGGGTGAACATCCTTGGAAAATTAAGAGGTGTGCCCGTCTATCATAGTAAAAACAATTTTGGCTAAAAGACTTGGGTTAAAACAAATTTATAAAATTTTCGGCTCAAAAGGAATATGTGTTCACATTCGCCCTGAATATGGGGTGAAATATCCATTCGCCCCACTTTGGGGTGAACATCATTGAAGGCGCGAAGTTGAAAAGTCAAAATTAGGTTCACCCTGGTTGAAGGGCAAACACTCCGTTCACCTTTCCCAAGGGTGAACATCCCCTAAAATTTCAAAGTCAGGTGAACATGCTATAGATTTTGAATTTGGGTGAAAGCAATGAAGGATAAATCAATGTTGAAAATTTAAAGTCGCATTCATCCCAAAAGAAGGGCAAAAACTCATTTCACCTATTTTAGGAGTGAACATGAATTTAAAAGAGAAAGGTGCATTTTTCAATAGCACTTTTGCCCAACAAGTAGGAGAATTATTGTTGAAGACATGTGAGCTGTTAAATCGTTAGAGATGCCTTCTCCACCATGTAATGCAATAAGGAAGAGAAAATATGTATTCGCTCGCCATTCAGTTTGGGTGAAGTATATTGTTGATGATGTTGCATGTTTTTCAGAGAGCACCCAAGGTAGGCGAATGGAAGGCATTAAATAATGGAGGCAAGGTGCAGTCTAAATTATGGATCTCGAGCAAAGGGGGAGAAACAATATTAAAAGTGCTAGGCTATTTTCATGATTTCCAAAGCAGAAGTACATTTTTGAGGTGGAAAATGCATCCAGTCAACGCCTGAACCCTATAGTTTTCCATGCACCAAACCCAAAAACGTAGATTTCATGGAGGAATTTCCTTAGAAGTCGAATCGATGTTTCAAGAGGATGTATTTTCAATATTTCCAAGGAAGAATTTTCTCATTTTTATCTCTGATCTGTAAACATCCTGTCTCCATATGCATTTAATAAAAGAGGCAAAATCCTCTATAAATAATACCCAATTCTCATTGTAAGAGGGGGTTAGATGTTCTACAGAAAAAACTATTCAAGTTCTCTACATAAATAGAAGATACATGGCTTTTGAATTTGCAAGTGATATTGTGTGTATTTTCCTTCTATATTTATGTATTTTTATCTTACACTCATATTCATTATCTACTATTTTGTTTAAATTTTGCATCTGAATTTGAAAATTTCTGGTGAGGAAGTGAGTTTTGGAATGCAGTCCTGGAGGTTGTTTATGCAAGGTTATAAGTAAATTCTACTACTTTATTTTATTACATGTTGTTTCCATGCTGGGGTGAATTTCCTACTACTAGTCTGCCCCAAATCGTACACCTTTGGTCTATGGCCATATTTCCCTTTCTTTTGTTTGAACAACCCAAAAGAAAGAGAAGGTAAAAGAAAAAATATGGTAAGGAGCAAACCCAACTCAAGCCCTCCAATAGGTATGAGATCTTTAAGACACTAATGGACCAAGAAGAAAAACAATTCATGGAAAGAGTGGATGGGAATAATGAAAATAATAACCATGTTCAAGCCCATATTTCATCTCCTCCCATCATAGATCAGGTAATTGAGTTGTTGGCAATATGCCACATTGAATTTTGATAAACATTTTATTGTAATGCGGTAAAGTATATTAATATGACAATATAATATTTTTACTGAATTGATATATTGCAGTTTTGTTTCATTTTTTCCTTCTTTGTTTTCATGCACATTTTGGCTTGAAAATAATGAGTGTTTATGAAAAAATGGCTGGAAAATGGATTGGAAGCTTTGGTTCAAATCATCTGTAAAATTGCAAAAAAATGAAAGCATGTTTTCCCCCAAAAGTGAAAAGCCCTGCATAACCCTAAAGAAAAAGGAAAATACAAAATGATGAAAAATTGCCTAAGTATTGATATTATCCGAAACAAATTTTAGGAAAGTCATGTTCACCCCAAATATAGGGCAAAGGCTTTGTTCACCCCACTTTGGGGTGAACATCCTTGGAAAATTAAGAGGCGTGCCCGTCTATCATAGTAAAAACAATTTTAGCTAAAAGACTTGGGTTAAAACAAATTTATAAAAGTTTCGGCTTAAAAGGAAGATGTGTTCGCATTCACCCTGAATATGGGGTGAAATATCCATTCGCCACACTTTGGGGTGAACATCATTGAAGGCGTGAAGTTGAAAAGTCAAAATTAGGTTCACCCTGGTTGTGGGGCAAACACTCCGTTCACCTTTCCCAAGGGTGAACATCCCCTAAAATTTCAAATTCAGGTGAACATGCTATAGATTTTGAATTTGGGTGAAAGCAATGAAGGATAAATCAATGTTGAAAATTTAAAGTCGCATTCATCCCAAAAGAAGGGCGAAAACTCATTTCACCTATTTTAGGAGTGAACATGAATTTAAAAGAGAAAGGTGCATTTTTCAATAGCACTTTTGCCCAACAAGTAGGATAATTATTATTGTTGAAGACATGTGAGATGTTAAATTATTAGAGATGCCTTCTCCACCATGTAATGCAATAAGGAAGAGAAAATGTGTATTCGCTCGTTGTTCAGCTTTGGGTGAAGTATATTGTTGATGATGTTGCATGTTTTCAGAGAGCACCCAAGGCAGGCGAATGGAAGGCATTAAATAATGGAGGCAAGGTGCAGTCTAAATTATGGATCTCGAGCAAAGAGGAGCAAAAAAATTAAAAATTCTAGGCTATTTTCATGATTTCCAAAGTAGAAGTGCATTTTTGAGGTGGTGAATACATCCAGTCAACGCTCGAGCCCTACAGTTTTTCATGCATCAAACCCAAAAATGTAGATTTCATGGAGGAATTTCCTTACAAGCTGGATCACTATTTCAAGAGGATGTATTTTCAATATTTCCAAGGAAGAATTTTCTCATATTTATCTCTGATCTATAAACATCCTGTCTCCATATGCATTTAATGAAAGAGGCAAAATTCTCAATAAATAATACCCAATTCTCATTGTAAGAGGGGGTTAGACGTTCTGCAAAAAAACTATTCAAGTTCTCTGCATCAATAAAATGTACAGGGCTTTTGAATTTGCAAGTGATTTTGTGTGTGTTTTCCTTCTATCTTTATGCATTTCTATCTTACGCTCATATTCATTATTTGTTGTTTAGTTTAAATTTTGCATCTGAATTTGAACATTGCTGGTGAGGGAGTGAGTTCTGGAATGCGATCCTAGAGGTTGTTTATGTAAGGTTATAAGTAAATTCTACTGCTTTATTTTATTACATGTTGTTTTCATGCTTGGGTGAATTTCCTACTACTAGTTTACCCCAAATCCTACACCTTTGATCTATGGCCATATTTCCATTTCTTTCCATCATTTCCAATTTCTTTCTTGCAACTCTAGTCTTAAACCTCTGTAGGATTTAACAAGGGAGCCAACTGATGCGTTGTCGTTATACACATCATTAATTCTCAATGAATTTGTCAATCCAGGGCAGTGTACAAGGCTATCTACGGAAGAAGGGGTGAACAGGGTTATAACTTAGGTCAATTTAGAGCAACAGGTCTTATTGGTGAAACCGATTGTGTGGGGGATTTAGGACATTCCTATCTCTAAATTGCATGAATTAAACCTTAATCTAAGTTGCAAAAATGGAAACTAATCATTAACTACAGAAATGAAATCCTAATTACAATTGCAGAATGAGACCTAATTATGTTGCAAAAATAACAGTTGCAGAATTAAAAGTCTGATTATAATTGCAGAAAGGAAATCTATTTACTTTTGCAGCAATGGAAACCTACTTATAACATGGAAATGAAACCCTGTCAAGGCTCTGTAATAGAAGGTTGTCAATCTTCTGTGCAGGGGTTGACAACAACACAAAATGCAGGAAATTACAGAAAATAGTAAATTCTGGAATTGACAGTCTGCAATAAATTGAAAGCTTTGCTGAAAGTGGGGATTACAACCAAACCATTAATCACAAAACATAAAATAAGCTAAGATTGCAAATATCATTAGTTGTTTACAAAGGAATGAAATGACAAGTTCTACAACTCATTCTACTGCAACAAAATCAGAATAAAAACCTGTTGTTAGTCCTCCTCCTAGGTCTGGAAGTGGCCAGCCTCCTTGTCCAGAAGAAGGTATGAGTCTCTTTCTCTCTAGATCTTACTCACACTCATTTACAAGCAATATGAAATAGAAATAGTACACTTTATTGATTCAAGCACATGATTACAATAATTCTGCTGAAAACCTGTTACAGGACTATAACAGTCACTTTTCTGGTTATTGCCTATTTTCTACTTTCTGCTTTCTCTATCTTCTATCTCCACTCTCTCTACTACTACTAGCTCAACCTGAATGGGAGCCATATTTATAGATGTCCTAAGATCTACTAACAAGCTGAGAATATCTCAAAAGATCTAATCCTATTATGCTTGCAACAATTCCTGGTTTTATCCTAGAAGAAGATCAAACTTGATCTTTCCATAAATGGTGGCTTTGGTCGGCAAGGACGGCAAAGGTAGATCTGAGATATTTTCCCTTACCCTTTTCAATATTTATTTCCCTTTTTCCAGCGTCAAAAATTGGTCAATAAGTCAAAAAGCACATTCTATTTTCATTTCGAAGATAAGTGGCTCATTTCGAAGATACTGCAATTCTCATTTCGAAGATCCGCTCATTTCGAAGACACTGTGTTTTCTCATTTCGAAGATATCTGTTCATTTCGAAGAGACTTCGAAATGAACAAATGTGTGCTCCTTAAATGTTTTCCTCTGCATTTCTCAGGTGGGTTATCTCTCAGGATCAGATTCCAATGATCTTCATCTCTTTCCATATGTGAATTCCATGCCTTGCCATTCATTGGCAGTGGCTGGAATTTACATGGGAAAAACTCAGTTTTCTTGCACAGTAATAGTTTGCTTGCACTGTTGCCAGATTTAGGTAAAATAAATGCTTGAGACATATCAAAACATGATTAGTGAAATGCTGCTATCAACCTAAGCATATCTCATTCAGCAAATCATAACAAAACAACATAAAACTTATGCAAAAAGCTGTAAAAATCAGAATATAGTATTTCGGATACATTCATCATGCAAATAGTTAATACACAACATATTGAATTAACTTAACTAGCATATTAGATTAAACATAAGAGTTTATAGGCAATTTCAGTGTTCAAAACATGTTATGATTGAGGCATTTCCAGGCCTCATCATTTTCCCCCAACTTATATTGATGCATGTCCTCATGCATTCTATTGGGCTATGGAATCACATATGTCCATGGTCAAATTCCATGACCTGTAGAACAACTTCTTGCCTATATAAAATCCCCTGTTCTTCTGAAGGTCCCTGAGCCATTCTTCAAATTGTTCATCAGGTTGGGCATCTTCTTCAAAGTAGAATGGAACTGGAGTGATGATGGTTGGAGGCCTAAATCTGAGACCTATCCAATTATGTTGCATGATTTCAATCAACTGTATTACTCCTTCTGCCCTTCTTCTGGACCATTCTAAGTTGATGGGGGAAATGGGTTCTCTTTTCTGCAAAGACATGGAAAGTTCAGCCCATCTGTTTCTACAGACTGATAATGTTGGCACAAAATTGTCATTACAAAAATTGTGGAATCTGTTCACACAGTCCCTCAAGTTTGTCAAGTACATTCTCTTCACATCATCCCTGTTCATCATGGTGAAGTGTTGTCTTGTGATAATTGGGTGATTTGGCTGAATTGCTCTACTAACAATTCAGCTCTTGTTTCAATCTCTTTATTCTGCCTTTTCTCCTGGTCCCAATAAAACTGATTCTGCAAGGTGGACATGAATGCCCTCAATTGAACATCTCCAATGTAGATTTGAGGATGAAATTCTACTTCTTCTGGAATAAAGAAGCTATGTAAAAATAGTTCACATAGGAGATTTTTCTGCTCAATAGGGCTGTCAAAGTATGCTTCCAGGAAATCTGCAGTGGTGTCCAATTTATATGGAAGACCTGAGCTAATCCTCATGACCTGCCATCTGAGGTATTTCTCCTTCAGAATAAGACTGTAAAATCTGGCTGGCCGTCTGAATTGGACTAAAAATTCAGCAATTTGACATAAATCAGACACCTTTTCTTTCAATGCCTGAATCTCTGTTTCCTTGGCCTCTAGTTGTTTTCCTTCTAATTTGAATTTTTTAGTCTTAGTGGCAAGCTTCTCATATCTAATCACCCAACTGGCTATGTCTGCATTGTATTGTTCTAGGGACACAGTATTAGGTGGTCTGATTATAGGTGGAACTCTAGGTAGCAGATCTACCTGAACCCCTTTTTTTGCCACTTCTACTGGTTGATCATCTGTCAATAATTCTACCTGTACCCCCTTATCTGCTATTTCTATTGGGTTGTCATCAGATAGTAATTCCACTTGCACCCCCTTATCTGCTACTTCTACGATGGTGTAACAGTTTGAAATACAGGGACATCAATAGAAGTACTTACTTGATCAGTTTCATCCTGTTGCTTGGACTGTTCTGTCTTGGTGACTCATCTCCAATATTTTTTGCTATGCTCTTTGCCAATTCTGAAGCATCTTTAGAATGAGAAGGTGATGCTTCAGAATGAGAAGGTACTTCTTCAGAATGAAAGGGTGCTTCTTCAGAATGAGCACCTATGTCTGCCTCAACAGAGTCATCTGCCCTAGATAAATCCATAAGCAATTGAGCCAAATCATCCTCATCAATGGATACAATTGGCTATTTTTTAGACTGTGACAACCTTTTTCTCAATTCTGCCACTTCCTGTTGTAACTCTACAATTTTTCTTTCCTGCATCTCAATGATGTTTTCTCTCTCTTCAATCCATCTGGTTTGTGTTTTGACAACACTCCTTGCTGCTCTCAGCTGCTCTGTGATGTCTTCCTCCTCTGTTTCTGCTTCAGAATCTGATGCAGACAAGTCAGCTATAGTTGGCTGCTCAACAACTATCTCTTCCTCTGCAACATCTATCTGCTCTTGTTCAGGAGGCTCTATGAAACTGTCTATAATTGCATCTACCAGTTCTATGGCCTGTTGAACTGTAGCCACCTCCAAATTATCCTGCCCAGCCTCTTCCTCAATTATCTATTCAGGGAATTCTAGAAAGTTTTCAGGGGCTGGTTGTATTTCTGTGACATCTGGACTACTTTGTCCACCTTCTTGTTCTATGACCTGGTCTGCCATTTCCCTCAAGTGGAGTCTTGTAGACCTCCTAGTTCTAGATGCAAACTTCTTCTTTTTGCTCTATTTTTTGGTGACAACAGGGGTTGTGGGGTCAGTTTCAGATGCTTCTGTTTCCCTTGTTGTTTCTTCCCCTGTTGGGCTAGGTGCTTCATTTCCCTGTTCTGACAAATCAGTTGCAACTTCAAAAAAATGGACCTTCTTCTATTTTTCTGTTCTGCTGCCAGTTCCAGACCCTCTTTTCTTTTGCTTCTTGGCTCGCGAAGTTGAAGGTTCTGGAGCAAGGTCTGCTACTGTTGTTGGGTGTGTTTCTTTTTTTGCAACAGCTTCTACAGTAGTTTCTGTTTCATCTTCTGCAACATCTTCTGCAGTAGCTGTTTCTTCTTCTACAACAACATCAACAGTATCTGTTTCTTCCTCTTCATCCTCATCTCCAAAAATTACATCATTTAAGGTAGAGTAAAACCTCTCAAAGCTCCTAGGGTTTCCTCTAAAATGGTGTTGGCAAACTAGTTTGATGAGACCATGGTGGCGAAGACTCCCTTTTCCTTCCTGATATCTTTTTGCCATGTTTTTCAATTCTTGGTGCAGGTATAGGGGAAGATTTACCCTAACGTCTGGTTGTTGCCTACCATGTCTGAGATGGTTTAAAATTTTTATATGATGCCCTGACAATAGTACATACTGCCCTTCACAGGTTAGAAATTTAATTACCCATGTGGCCACTTCATCCCAGGGTTCCTGTAGGCTGGCCCTTTTTACCCCCTTGCATGTGTTATTATGTGTTAAATATTCTGGTGCCCTATCGTTTTCTTCCAGAAATTGATTAACTGTATTTACCAATGTATTTTTGCCAGACCTAGAAATTGGAAGACCTTCTAATGGCAGCTCAGTAATTTGACTCAAAACTTCAGGGGTTACCTCAATAGTCATGTCGTTAACGTGTGCCCGGTTGTTTCTGAATGTGTGGGTGAACATGCCGGCCAAATATTCAGAGGACCCATTAAACTTATCCAAAAATGGCATAAGCCCTCCATCTTCAAAAATCTGCAGCACTTCTGGATTTTCCCGGAGGTGGGTGGTATCCGTTGGTTCCATTTTCATTTTTCGCCCCATTTTCCTGTCTTGGTACGTCACAAACTGCTCACTTCTATTGCTATTCCTCTGTTGGATCTCTGGTTTCTGGTGTTTGCAACTTTGCAGGGTTTGGTTCCAAGTTTTCAATTGCCCTATTTTTGTTCTTTGAAATGAACCGTAATCTGAGCACTGTACCTCGTAGTCATTTTGCGCTAGCAAATATGTCTTCGAAAAGAAGAGTGGCACACGTTTCTATTTTTGCTTCGAACACATGTCCATCAATGGTTGCGTAGATGTCCTTGCCGTCAGATCCACCTTACTCATTTTTTAGTTTTTCTGTTTTGCCTGCGGACTCTCACGTGCATGTTTATCAGCATCAAAAATTGGTGGCATACTGTTGGTCACGTCCTCCATGATTCTGGTACTTTCTAAATGGGTGCAAAAATAAACCATATCCTAACTGACACATGTTCATTTCTCGTATGCAGCCAAAAGAATTTTTATTTGATCGTGTTTCTTTTCTTCCTTGGATGCCATGTGGAGATGTTATATTGAATGCTCTTTCCGAAGATTATGATCTATTGCAAAAACAAAACTTCATTCTGAAGATTATGACTTCATTTCGAAGACAAGTCTTCATTTCGAAGATTATGTTTTCATTTCGAAGACAAGTCTTCATTCCAAATATCATGCTTCTTTGCGATGTCAAATCCTCATTAAACTATTTCGAAGACAAATCCTCTTTTCGAAGATCATTCGCGAAGGCAAATCATTTCGAAGACAAGAACTTCATTTCGAAGACAATTCCTGCATTCGAAGACAAATCCTACTTCATTAAGACAAATATTAATATTGAAGATGATGCTTCATTGTGAAGACAAATCGTCATTCTGAAGACAAAGCTTCATTAAAAAAAATATTATTTCGAAGACAAAGCTTCATTGAAGACAAAGTGCAACATTCATTCTGCTGTCATTCGAAGACAATTTCAATCCGAAGACAATACAACAATTAGTCTGAAGAAGATAGCAGACACTATTTTTGGCATTCTTGTTCTGAAGATTAGGCAGAAATCAATATTCTCATTCTCAAAACATGTTTTAAGTATGCCAACTCTTATGGATACCTTTTATGCTAATGGTTAATTGTTATATACTATATACCAATCATTTACAATGAAGAAATGTAAGAAATATATACCTGATTAAAACAAGTTAATGCAAGTTTTTGAAAGATGACTGCTTCTGTTGATGTTCTGCTGAGATTTTCTACAATATTTCAAAACAAGTGCGGTTGGTGAATTTGTACAATGATGGTTCAAAAATTTTCAAGGTTATGCATGCCGAAAAACTGGTTTTCATGCATACCAACCTGATAGTGCCTTAGAAAAGGTTTTCCCTGTTGAGTTATTCATTTTTCTCTCTTTTTTTTCTTTTTTTTTTTTATTTTTTATTTTACCTCTCCTTTTCTCTTTTTTTTCTTGATTCTCTTTTTTCTTGATTCTGACTATGCCCATGAAGGAATTCATGATTTCCCTGAAATCATGCCCATGAAGGAATTCATAATCAAAATTTATTCATCTTTTTGTTTTCTGCTTTTTTTGATTTTTTTGTATTTTTCTATTTTTTCTTGAAATCCATGATCATGCTGATTGTTTTGAAGTGGAAGAGGAAATTTCTTCCACCTGTTGTGTATCCAAACTGTCAAGCTACTGCAAGAATTCCTCTTTAGTCAGAGGTGTATGGTACACCCTAAGGCGATGTCCATTCACTACCAACTTTCTCTGTGACCCATCAATAGGAGATAAATGAGCTGCTCCATTGTCAAATACCTCTTCAATCCGGTAAGGTCCAAGCCATCTAGTTCTCGGCTTTCCAGGGAAGTCCTCATAGCGAGAATCAAATAGTAAAGCCCAATCTCCTTGTTGAAGTTTCCTCTCTGAATGTGATTGTCATGCCACATCTTCCTCTGCTCCTGAATTACTTCAGTTTGGTGCAGAGCATCCAACCTAAGTTCATCCAATGCATTCAGCTACAGAATCCTATCTGTCTATGCCTGTGACAATTCAATTCCAATTTCCAATGTTGTGCGTAGTGTTAGTAGCTCAAATTCA
Source organism: Wollemia nobilis (assembly GCA_028583015.1). NCBI lineage: Eukaryota > Viridiplantae > Streptophyta > Pinopsida > Araucariales > Araucariaceae > Wollemia > Wollemia nobilis. Next base: position 6,559,318 of record JAQPPZ010001736.1, on the reverse strand, counting down.
ATAGGTAAGAGGGGCTTTTTACCAAAGACTAGTTCATAAGGTGTGAATCCAGTAGTGGATTTCCAAGTAGTATTGTAAGCCCACATTGCTTCAGGTAATTTATCTAGCCAGTTTCTCCTATGAAAAGCTACTATTTTTGTTAAGATTCGTTCTAGTTCCCTGTTTGTTACCTCAACTTGGCCATTTGCTTGTGGGTGATAAGGTGATGATTTTCTATGTTTGATTTCGTATAATTCTGTAAATGCCTCAATGACTTTAGATGCAAATTGGGGTCCTTGGTCTGTGGTGATAGACCGGGGAGCTCCAAATCTCTAAAAAATTTGAGTATACAAGAAATCAGCGACCTTCTCTTCATGAGCATGTTTGAAAGCACGCACCTCTACCCACTTTGTCAAGTAATCAGTGCATACTAGAATATGCACCTTTCCTTGAGAAGGTGGATCAATAGGTCCTACAAAATCAAGCCCCCACCTCTCAAATGGCTCTAAAACCAATTGAGGCTGCTGTGGCATTTCATTTGTATGAGTGGGTTTCCCCATTCTTTGGCATGCATCACAATGCCTGATGTACTTTTTCACATCCTTGTGAAGAGATGGCCAATAATATCCTGTCCCTAAGATTTTCCTAATTGTGCTTTTTACAGAGTAGTGTCCACCTGAGGGTTCATCATGACAAGCCCTAAGGATATCATACACCTCATCCTTTCGGATGCACCTACGTAACACATGGTCAGGACTGCACTTAAAAAGTATACCCTTGATCCATTCAAAAGAAGAACTCTGTTTGATCAATTGTTTTTTCTGTTTTGAAGTGAAATGTGGAGGAACTTTCCTGTGACCAAGTAATTGGCTATATCTGCAAACCAAGGTGATTGGACTGATATAGCAAATAATTTTTCATCAGGAAAGGTGTCTTCAACTAATTCCCCTTCATCTGTGTTCTGTAATCTGGACAAGAAATCTGCTACAACATTAGCTTTTCCTGGTTTGTTGATTATAGTGATATCAAATTCTTGTAGCAATAGTAACCAATGAATAATTCTTGCACTTACCATAGGCTTATTCATCAAATATTTAATGGTTGTGTGATCTGTGTGAATAAATATTTGATAACCTATGATGTAATGCCTGAATTTGTTGATGGCATAAATTACTGCCAAGAATTCTTTCTCAGTTGTGGTATAATTTTTCTCAGCTCCTATCAAATTCTTGCTAATGTAGTAGATGGCATAGTGTTCACCATTGTCAATTTGTCCTAATGCTGCTCCAATTGCGGTATTGGAAGCATCAGCTTGTATGTGAAATGGTAATGTCCAATTAGGTCCTCTTAACATAGGTGGAGTTACTAATTTCTCTTTCAAAGCTTCAAATGATTCCTGACACCTTGCAGTCCAGGAAAATTTAGAATCTTTAGTCAATAGGGCAAACATGGGATTGGCTATTGTGCTAAAGCTGGGAATAAACCTACGGTAAAAACCAATGTGTCCTAGGAAGCTTCTGACATCGGTCTGAGTTTTAGGAGGAAGGAGGTTCTTGATAATTTCCACCTTCTTTGGATCAATCTGGATCCCTTGAAGAGAGATGTGATGACCAAGAACTATTCCTTCCTTCATCATCATAAAACATTTTTCTGGATTCAAGGATAAGCTGGTATGTTTCACGACGAGTTAAAACTTTGTCAAGGTTTTCTAATGTAAAGTCAAAAGTCTGTCCACATACTTGTGAAATCATCCATGTATATCTCAACACTTGTTGGTAGTCAGATCAGAAAAAATTGCTAAAATTGCTCGTTGAAATGTTGTTGGGGCATTACACAAACCAAAAGGTAAAACCCTATAGGCAAATGTTCCCCATGGACAGGTAAAGGTTGTTTTCTCTTGATCTTCGGGTGCAATCTGAATTTGATTATATCCACTAAATCCATCAAGAAAACAAAAGTATCTCTTTCCTAGCAAGGGTATCTAACACCTGATCTATGAAAGGTAATGGAAAATGGTCTTTGTATGTCACTTTATTCAGCTCTCTATAGTCTACACATACTCTCATTTTTCCATTTTTCTTAGGAACTATAACCAATGGAGAGACCCACTGGCTATCAAAAATTGGGTAAATGAATCCTACCTCCAGAAGTTTTTCAATTTCTTCCTTTACAATATCCCTTAGGGCAGGATTCGATCTTCTCTGGGGTTGTCTTATTGGCTTGACTTCTTCAGTATAAATTCTGTGGGTGCATATATCAGGGTGAACTCCTGACATATCTTTATAGTCCCAAGCAAAAGCATGAACATGCTTCTACAAGACAACTATCAATTTGTCTTCCTCTTCCCTAGTAAGCCAGTTGTAAATATTCAAAAATTTGCCTGGTTGGACTTCTATTTGTTTTGTATTTGGAAGGACTGAATTCACTTCTTCATACTTAGTGATTAGGGAGTTAAGAGGACATTGCTGAGATGGAAGGAAATAAGAAGTTTCTGTTTCATTATTTTTTGATGGAAGCATATCCTGTATGGAACAGTGAGAAGGAAAAATCAGGTGATGGTGCCACCCATGTGGTAGTGAAACAGAGTTTTCCTGTAATAGTACAGATGGTTCACCTTCAGAGTTTTGGTTCTCCTCATTCCTTAACAATTGCTGGATATTTATTGCTTCCTCTTCTAACCCTTGTTCATGCAGAACATTCATTAGGATAGTTTCATTTTCTAAGTTTTCTATGTCATGGAGGTCTTCTGTGTGTTCTCTTACTACCAAGGTGGCTAGTGTGGAAATAACCTCCTCTGATTCTTCATCTGAATCAGGAAACCATAACTGACCTAAAAAATTGTTGGAGGGTCTTGCAGGAGGATACAGAGAGATCTATTTTAGATCAATACCATTTGAAATAGTCATTTTTCCAGATCTGCGAGTCTATGAAGGCTGCTGCGAGTTGCAAGCCAAGGTCTTCCCAAAATGATGGGATATCCATGTGTTGAATTTCTTGGTTGTAAAACCAAAAAATCTGCAGGGAATTCCCAAGAAGAAACTTCTATAGGAACATCTTCAATGATACCTTCAGGTTTTGCAAGCGACCTATCAACCATTTCTAAAACTGTAAATGTGGGGCTGAGATGTTTGAGTTGTAATTGTTTCATTATATCCTTGGTCATGACATTTATTGCAGCTCCTAGATCTACTAAGACATTTGATATTGGTACTGAACCTATAGTAACTATGATAACTGGACTTCCTGGGTCACTATACTTTGGAGGTACTAGTTTTCCAGGATAAGAGATCAGCTATCTTTCCTTCAACCTGAACAGTCTTGGGAAATGCTTTCTTTTTCTTCCTGCTCTTCTAATGCACAAATCTCGGATAGTACTTTTAATCATTGGTATATCCTTAATGGCTTGCAATAAGGGCAATGATATAGTTAACTTTTTAAGTTCCTTGACCAGGTCTGACTCAGAATTTTTTGTTGTGGTATTGAATCTTTCAGGATATGGAATTATCCTTGATGAAGGTAATTGTTCTGCTTGTGGTTCTATTTTTTCTTCTTCTTTCTCTATTGTTGGTTCAACTATAACTGGTTCCAAAGGTTCTTGCTCTTCATTTTCCTTGCTTTTATTTGAAACAGGTTCAGGTACAACTTTTCTTGAACGAAGTTGGATGTTACTACAATCAATAACATTTATTTCAACATTTTCTTCAGCTTTAGCCACATAGATAGGGGATGCCTGTCTCATGCTGTTTGGATTAGTGATTGATTGAGCTGGAAGTTGAGGTTGTTTCACCTGTTGTGTTTGTTGTGGTTGGTTCTATTTTTCTTGAAAATTTTGATTAGGTGCAAGCAGCAAATGCTGATTTTGACCTTGATTTCTTTGCTGCCTTGGATAGGATTGGTATTGTTGACTCCACTGTGGTTGATTTTGCATCCAATGTGGATTAGTCTGATTCTGATTCCAGGATGGGTTGTTTTGATTCCATGATGGGTTGTTTTGATTCCATGATGGGTTGTTTTGATTCCATGATGGGTTATTCTGATTCTGATTCCAGGCTGAATTACTCCAATTTGTTTGTGGCCATTCTTGGGAATTTGTCCATTGAGGATAATTCCAAGGACGTTGGGGTGGTTCTGATTGTCCCCAAGGCATAGTCCAGGGATTATGCCCCCAATTTGTAGGAAAACGAGGAGGATTTTGGTTTTGAGAGAAATTTCCTCCTTGTTTTTGTCCAACATAGTTGAGTTCCTCAGTCTGATTTTCTAACACAGTTTTGAGTTGTGGTAGCAAGTTGCATTTATCAGTTGAATGCTTCTTTGAACAGATACTACAAATGGCTGAGATAGATGTTTTATTCAAAGGACATTCCTGCAAAGCATGTTTATTTCTACATCTTGGGCAATAAATTGCCAAAGGTTCTATGGTTTTTGCTTTTGCAGACATTTCCCCCAAAGTTGTGTTTAATTGCACTAGAATATCGATTTTAAAATTTGCAAGTTCCTCTATTAATTCCTTCACATCAGTGCCATTTGTAACCTTTTTTCTTCTTCCCTGCTTATTTCGAGAGTAATTCCTATAGAGATCCACAATTTCCTCATTACTGAGAGTATTTACATCCCCTTTTCCCATCAAATCCAATACGTCTCTGGATTCATCTTGTAATCCTCTCAAAAATATGGTTTTGCATAACTCTGGTTCTACAAGTCCACATCTCCTTTGAACAAAGGAGAACCTATCAAGATAGTCTTCTAATGTTTCATCATCTTCTTGTTTAATCCTGAATAACTCATCTTTCCTGTTCCTTACACGACAATACTCTTGATATTTGTCTAAAAACATAGTTTCCATTTGATCCCAGGTTCGGATGGAATTTGGCTCTAAGCTCATGAACCAGCGTAATGTTGAGTCCTTGAGTGTTGAGGGAAAGACCTTAAGTTTCTGATTGTCATTTACATAATCATAGGTTTGACACACTACCTTGAATTCAAACAAAAATTGATCAGGATCTTCAGATACAACACCTCGAAAGGTTGGAAGTACTGAAGGTGAAATGGTTTTCATGGGAGAGTTTTGTGTTGGATTCAAATGAATAGGATATTCAAATGTTCTGGAAGGTTGAGGAATATCTTGATCATCTTCTTCATTATGGACATAGCCATGTTGGCCATCTCTATCTAGATTGCCTCCCTCTGCCATAGTTTCTGGTTTCTTAGTTAAACTTATCCAAATTTCTCTCTCAAGAGGTCCAAGATCCTCTGTTGATAATGAGTCTGATGATTCTTCTTTCTTAGGATGTTCTAATGATGATGAGACTGGTGATTTTTCTTTCTCAGAATGTTCTAATGATGGTGAGACTAGTGATTTTTCTTTCAATATTTCTGGTAATTCAAACATAGGTGATTCACCCCTTAGGCGTGAAGATCTCCTTAATGGAACAAGCCAGGGATCCTTTTGGGTAATTCTACCTTTTTCATCCCTAGACTTACTCATTCATGTTTACTCTTAAATGACATAAATTATAGGTCAATAGTTGTTATTTTAACTAGTTGTTCTATTCAGATTTTATCTTGAATCTTCACAGTTCAGTCTAATTAATAGCTATTGGACTGTTGTTACCTTCTAGCAACACAATTCCCTGGCAATGATGCCAAAATGATGCATTGTCATTATACACATCATTAATTCTCAATGAATTTGTCAATCCAGGGCAGTGTACAAGGCTATCTACGAAAGAAGGGGTGAACAGGGTTATAACTTAGGTCAATTTAGAGCAACAGGTCTTATTGGTGAAACCGATTGTGTGGGGGATTTAGGACATTCCTATCTCTAAATTGCATGAATTAAACCTTAATCTAAGTTGCAGAAATGGAAACTAATCATTAACTACAGAAATGAAATCCTAATTACAATTGCAGAATGAGACCTAATTATGTTGCAGAAATAATAGTTGCAGAATTAAAAGTCTGATTATAATTGCAGAAAGGAAATCTATTTACTTTTGCAGCAATGGAAACCTATTTATAACATGGAAATGAAACCCTGTCAAGGCTCTGTAATAGAAGGTTGTCAATCTTTCGTGCAGGGGTTGACAACAACACAAAATGCAAGAAATTACAGAAAATAGTAAATTCTGGAATTGACAGTATGCAATAAATTGAAAGCTTTGCTTGAAAGTGGGGATTACAACCAAACCATTAATCACAAAACATAAAATAAGCTAAGATTGCAAATATCATTAGTTGTTTACAAAGGAATGAAATGACAAGTTCTACAACTCATTCTGCTATAGCAAAATCAGAATAAAAACCTCTTGTTAGTCCTCCTCCTAGGTCTGGAAGTGGCCAACCTCCTTGTCCAGAAGAAGGTATGAGTCTCTCTCTCTCTAGATCTTACTCACACTCATTTACAAGCAATATGAAATAGAAATAGTACACTTTATTGATTCAAGCACATGATTACAATAATTCTACTGAAAACCTGTTACAGGACTGTAACAGTCACTTTTCTGGTTATTGCCTATTTTCTACTTTCTGCTTTCTCTATCTTCTATCTCCACTCTCTCTACTACTACTAGCTCAACCTGAATGGGAGCCATATTTATAGATGTCCTAAGATCTACTAACAAGCTGAGAATATCTCAAAAGATCTAATCCTATTATCTTGCAACAATTCCTGGTTTTATCCTAGAAGAAGATCAAACTTGATCTTTCCATAAATGGTGGCTTTGGTCGGCAAGGACGGCAAAGGCAGATCTGAGATATTTTCCCTTACCCTTTTCAATATTTATTTCCCTTTTTCCAGCGTCAAAAATCGGTCAATAAGTCAAAAAGCACATTCTATTTTCATTTCGAAGATAAGTGGCTCATTCCGAAGATCTTGCAATTCTCATTCGAAGATCCGCTCATTCTGAAGACACTGTGTTTTCTCATTTCGAAGATATCTGTTCATTTCGAAGAGACTTCGAAATGAACAAATGTGTGCTCCTTAAATGTTTTCCTCTGCATTTCTCAGGTGGGTTATCTCTCAGGATCAGATTCCAATGATCTTCATCTCTTTCCATATGTGAATTCCATGCCTTGCCATTCATTGGCAGCTGGCTGGAATTTACATGGGAAAAACCAGTTTTTGTTGCACAGTAATAGTTTGCTTGCATTGTTGCTAGATTTAGGTAAAATAAATGCTTGAGACATATCAAAACATGATTAGTGAAATTCTGCTATCAACCTAAGCATATCTCATTCAGCAAATCATAACAAAACAACATAAAACTTATGCAAAAAGCTGTAAAAATCAGAATATAGTATTTCAGATACATTCATCATGCAAATAGTTAATACACAACATATTGAATTAACTTAACTAGCATATTAGATTAAACATAAGAGTTTATAGGCAATTTCAGTGTTCAAAACATGTTATGATTGAGGCATTTCCAGGCCTCATCACCAACCCTCTCTGGAGATTGGCACAGAGGACATTCCTTTCCTCTGGCCTTTCAATTTTGGCCATGTCTAGGGTGCACAAATGTAGTTTTGTTAATTAGGTAGATATTTGACCAATAATTTTTGGCACGCCCGATGGGACCCCAAAAGTTCCACTTTCAATAGTATTAAGGTTTGATGTTCACCTTCGTGCTGTATATTTAGAACATCTGGTGACTCGATTGTACCCAAAAACCTCCACACATGAAGGTAACAAAAGTTGTGCTTCATGATTACGAGATCGAAGGCCAAAAATTCCTAAAAATCCTATTGAGTTCTATGAACTTGATACCCAAAGGCTAGGAGAGCATCCTCAACTAGTCACTTTACATCGTACGTCATCATTACCTCATACATCTCATACAACATCCATAACATCCTCATGATTAGCTGGTGTGTTTTCTGCCCCTACAAGTCTGGTTAGTACTACTACTAGCATTCCCCAAGCTCAACCACACACACCAGTTCACATGGCTCAGAACCCACCACCACAGTAACAACAACCTCCAAGGCAATTCCCAACATGGAATAGCTCAGGAGCCTTGAATTTACAAGCACAAAATCTAGTGCCTCAAGCAGCTTTGAAGGCTTTTCCTACCTATGATGGTACTGGTAAAACTACTTATGAGCATATTCAGGATGTGGCTTCTTTGGCTACGATCCATGGCATAGTTGATGAAGATATTATGGTAAGGTTGCTAGTGTTATCACTGAGAGGAAAGTTGTTGTATTGGTACCGATCATTGCAACCCAACACTATCACCACATGGGATCAGTTGGCGAAACTATTGATCAAGAATTTTCATGAACAAGCTGACCCATTCTCCTTGCTGCATCAGTTTACAATGATTCAAAGGCATCCATAAGAGGAGATAGTTGATTTCAACGTCAAGGTTCACTCAAAGTTGGCAAAGAGTTCCTGATGGTCTTTGAACTATGCATGAACAAGCTACATTCTACTATCTTAGAGCATTCAACTCTGATATTGGCATGGTTGTTCGATAAACCAATGTGAATACCTTCCCAGAACTATACACACAGGCGTAGAAGGCTGAATCAAATTTGATCACCATAGGCAAGCTTCCCCTAAAAATGACCATGCCTATCCTTCTCGACCTTCCACAACATTTATATTCAAGTATATTTTTGTAGCCCATGCCTTCTATGTACCCAGTTCCCTCATGGAGCTCGGGTCCACCTCAAGTCACTCCGATTCCTATCCCACAACTTCCTGCTCCAAGCTTTCCATAGTTACCCACTCTAACAATACCACAATTTCTAGCACCCGTTCCTTTCCTAGCATTTCCAGCACCACCGGTTCCACTACCATTACCTACCCCATCAGTGCCTCTACCTTTATCGGCACCTCCTGCACCCTCCAATCCTGACCCTTATACAACGTTGTTACAAGAAGTGAAGTCTACTAATTCAGCTATAAGGACAATGTCAAATGAACTTATAGTAGTAAGGAAGAAGCAAGTCGAGGCTGATTTTTGGTCTAGAATATTTCAAACACCACCAATCACTCGGGAGCAAGCAACCACTAGCAAGGGCCCTGAGAGGAACACGATTATGTTGGCAAGTGAAGAAGCTAGCACGTCCGAAAAGGCGTATTGGTGCTCAACTTGCAATGATCCTCATGGAGAAGACACATGTATGGTGCATTTGAACTATGTACAGATACTAGCAGAAAGTTCTACCAGTGGTCAAGTTAATATGATAATGGAGGTCGATCACAATTTTATGGTACCCTCTCTAGAACAAGTTTTAGTTCTCACGAGATCTGGAAAGAAGTCGATGATTGTGGATCCAATGGAGTTGGAGCCTTTGAAGGTTCTTGCAGAATCGAAGGTGCAAAATGAAAAAGCACCTAACATAGTAGCGAAGCAACAAGATCCTATCCTGTTGAAAGATTTACTGCCCAAACAAGCTCAAGTGAAGATGAAAATGCCAACCACACAGCCTACAGCTACTCTAGAATAGAATGAGGTAAAATAATAGGCCAAGGAATGCCTTCGGTACCCATCATTGACTAAGCGACAAAGAGTGGAAGCTACTCAACAATATCAGGATAAATATGAGTGGGTTGTAGAGGAAAAGGCTCTTAGGTGTTTCTAATTATAACATTATGGAAGAGATGAAGAAGATACCTATAAAAGTGAGCTTATATGATGCATTACAATTACCTGGGCAAGTTGACTTGCTACAAGAGTCTCTCAAGACTGCAAAAGAGCAAAATAAAAGTCATTCTCAGATAGTGTTGGCTCAAATACTACCTACTTCTACCACTAGAAATAATAGGCCACCCCCATTCTATTTGTCACTCAGAATGGAGGGATGGATTGTGCATAACTATATGATCGATTTTGGTGCTGCAACTACTATCATGCCAAAGGTAGTATGCGAAGTCATGGGGATGGAATACACAAGAAGTAGCCTAGGAGTATTGCAGTTGGATGGGACTCCAATCAAAATAGTGGGAGTAATCAAGGATATCCCCATCGTTCTACATAGCATACCGTAAATCACTGTTATCCAAGAAGTAGTGGTGGTTGACTTGGAGCCATACTTCAGCATGTGTCTCTCAAGGGAGTTCATGATGAAGCTGGGAGGTTACCTTTCCTTGGACTATTCACATTTGGAGATTCCATTCAAAGGAAAGAGAATCCATATTTATAATGAAAAGCCATCAACTTTTCATATAGAAAAGTTGGAAGAAGAAGAAAAATCTCTAGGCATAGTCAACATGATGACTGAAGAATTAGAGGAAGTTGACTTGATGGAAGAAGCACTTAGTGAACTTTATCTTGAATATGAATTCTCACTCATGGATTTCAATGTGATGGTTGAAACTGACATCGGTTGTTATATGATAACCAAGCCTGAGCAGATTGAAGAAAAGATCCCTGAGTCCCCAGACCCCATTGAAGATCAATTGTGGAAGTTGTACTTTGATGGTGCTAGGTGTAAAAATGGTGCAGGGGTTGGTATTGTTCTTGTTTCTCCTACTGGGTTACAAAAGACATATTCTTATAGATTAACTTGGAGTTGCATGAATAATGCAGCCGAATATGAAGCGTTGTGTCTTGGCTTGAAAAAGGCTAAAAAGTTGGGTATTAAACAACTGCAAATTTTTGGTGACTCTGAGCTTATTGTCAATCAGACCATAAAAAAGTGTGTGTCAAAGCAGCATTATTTGAAGGCTTATCACAATAGAGTATGGGATTTGTTTGATTCCTTTACAACTTTGAACATTTAGGCAATTTCATGGGAGTAGAACAAGCATGCTGATATTTTGGCCTCTCTTGGTGCAAATTACTCTCCCATGGAACAAGTGGTTAAGAAACCCAAGATTGTTAGGGTAATCTATAGACCCTCAGTCCTCGATAAGAACCTCTATTGGCAAGTGTTCGATAATGATGAGCAAATAGTTAACTTTCTGATTAAGGAAGCTGCAAGCGTGGATGATAGAGTACTTGTTGAAGAGGAGATGGAGGGGATGATTCAGCTAAAGAATAATCATATTCCCAAGGGACTGATTTTTTTGGAAAGTCTATTTGACCAAAATGATAGGGTTGAGAAGCATAAAATCAAGGTAGATGCGAAGGAATATAAGGACTTGCAGTTGGAGCTTGAGAAGATCATCAAGATCGGAACTGATTGCACGTCGAAAGAATTAGAAGATATCAAGAACTTGTGTTATGAGTTCCTCGACATTGTTGCATGGAGCTATCAGGATTTGAAGGGATATGACAAGAATGTGATCCAGCATACCATTGAGCTGTAGGAGGGAGTAAAACCTTTTTATAGAAATAATGACCTATCAATCCCAAGATCGAGGTGCTCATGAAGGTAGAACTATTAAAGATGTTGGAAGCAAAGATAATATATCCAATTAAGCACTCAACATGGGTGGCGAACCTGGTGCTAATTCAGAAGAAGAATGGAGATATCTAGTTGTGCATCAATTTTTGGAACCTAAACCAGGTATCACTAAAATATCATTACCCTCTACCATAGATTGATCAAATCCTCCATGTGGTTGTCGGAGCACAAATATTTTCATTGTTGGATGGTTTCTCCGGTTATAACTAGATCTGGGTGAAGGATGAAGACCAACATAAAATGATGTTCACTACCAAGTGGGGCATGTTCGCCTATCAAAGGATGTCATTCGATCTTTCAAATGCTGGTGCCACATTCCAGAGAGCCATGGACATCGCTTTCGGTGAGTTATTAAATAGAATTATTGTAATCTATCTTGATGACATGACCATGTTTTCACATCGCAGAGAAGAGCACGTTTCTCATTTGAGGTAGGTGTTCAAGAAATATCGTGAGTTCAGGATTTCCATTAACCCAAAAAAGTCTATATTTGCTATCAAAGAAGGGAAATTTTTGGGTCATGTGATCTCACAATAGGGACTGGCAATTGATCCCACAAGAGCAGAGGCGCTCCTGAAGTTACCACTACCAGCCAACAAAAAGGACTTGCAATATTTCTTCGGTCAGATAAATTTCATTCGAAAGTTCATCGTTGACTTTGCTCAGGTAGTGAAACCCATGATCGAGCTCCTAAAAAAGAATGCAGATTTTAAATGGACCGAGGTGAGAAGATGAGCTTTTTGAGAGATCAAGGAAAGGATCACCCAAGCTCCAGTATTGATTAATCCTGATTATTCAAAAGACTTCATTCTCTATGCAGTGGGTGAGCAAGAGAGTTATGCTGCAGTTTTGATGCAGAAGCAAGAAGATGGAGATGAAAAGCCAATTGCCTTTTTGAGTCAAGTCATTGCGCCTCACTAGGAGAAATATAATTTTATTGAAAAATAGGTGTATGCGGTGATGAAATCCTTGAAGAAATTTTGACACTTCGTCTCATAGAGTAAAACGGTCATTTATGTTATACACCCCGATGTCCGAAACTTCATTCTCCAGGGAGAACTAGGCGATAAAAGAGCAGGCTAGGTCTCAAAAATTCAAGAGTATGATATGGAGATCCGATCGACAAAGCTAGTTCATGGACGAGCTCTCTGTCAGGAATTGGCCAAAAGCGCAACATCCGAATCATTGGATACAATGCAAGAAGAGGATATCAATGAAAATATTTGTGCAAATTTTGCTATGATAGGTCGTGATTGGATAGAGGACCTTGTTGACTTCTTTACTTCTAGGAAGTGTCCACCACACCTTGATGCTTCACAGTATCGAAGGTTCAGGCTGCAAGCACTCAAATATGTTCTATTGCCAAATGGGTTGTTTCACAAGAATATTGATGGAGTTCTCCTCAGATGTGTGAAGGAATCAAAAAAGGAAAATATATTGGAGGAGTTTCATTCTGGTCTATCTGGTGGCCATTATGCAGGAAGGCCCATGGCCTTGAAGATCATTCGAGTTGGCTACTTTTGGCCTACTTTGTTCATCGATGCTCATAAAGTAAGTCAACACTGTGATAACTATCAATGGTATGTTGGTAGAACTAGGAAAGGAGCACTTCCCCTGCGCCCAATTCAAGTGGAAGCACCCTTTCAGCAGTGGGGCCTTGACTTCATTGGAGTCATTGATCCACATTCCTTCCATAGAACATAAATACATTTTAACAATGATTAATTATTTCACTAGGTGGGCAGAGGCTATTCCTACCAAAAAGGTGGATCAAGCTACTGTCATCTCTTTCTTGGAGGGATTGATCACTCATTTTGGTGTCTCGGATGCTATTGTAATAGATAATGGAACTCCATTTATTGGGGCCAAGATTACTGAGTTCGCTAGTAAATACGGGATCTACCTTAAAGCATCATCCAATTATTATCCATAGGGAAATGGGTTGGCCGAATCTACAAATAAGAATTTGTTGCGAATCTTGAAAAGGACACTAGGTAGCAATAAAAGGAGTTGGCACTTGTTGTTGAATCAGGCTCTATGGGTAGACCGCATATCTATGAAAAAGTCTATTAAAGCCTCCCCTTACTCCCTAGTGTATGGAAAAGAAGCAGTTCTTCCTTCTCATATTGAGCTTCCAGTGCTCCAGACATTGCAGTTATTCAAATATGAAGATGAGGAGTATGATCCGATGAGTGCAAGGTTGGCCCAATTATTGTAGTTGGAGGAGGATAGGGAAAAGGTATATCAAGATTTCATCGAACATACCAAAATGATGTAGAAGTGGTTCAGAAAGAAGACAATCGAGCGCAGGTTTCAGGTGGGAGATTTAGTTCTTAAATGGAACGAGAACAAGGCCAAGCCGAGGAAACACCACAAGTTTGATGCGATCTGGGAAGGCCCATTTCAGATCTCTATAGTAAATTCAGCAAATGCATACCATCTTCGGGATATGGATGGTTAGGATCTTCCTATTCTAGTAAATGGCCTTCATCTGAAGGCCTATATTCAATGATTGGATTTTAAGAGGTACCATCTTGTAAATATGTACAGATTTTATTTTTAGTATTTTATTTACTTTATATGGTAATATATATATAAAAAAAAAAAAAAAAAAAAAAAGAAGTGTTCTTTTTAAAATCAGTTTCACTCCAAATTCATTATTGTGTTGAAAGACTTTGGCTAAAATAGATGGCGTTACAAAACTCTTAGTGAAGAATGCGCCTTTGAAAGACATGTTATACATGGTAAAAAGCAAAGTAATTTTGCCCACTCCCAAAGCATACGATCGTGATTAAATGAAAAGGCGCTTTCAAGTGCTTTCACCCAAGGAAGGAGCGCAAAGCCTTAGTCGCCCCCTTTGAGAGTGAATGAGCAAAGAAAAATGGAAGCACCAGGTCAATGCGCTATAAAAGTAGTCAAAGTCATGTTCACCCCAAAGTTGGGGTGACACGTTCGTTCACCCAAAGTTGGGGTGAATGCGTTGATTAAAAATGTGCATCGCTAATTTAAAGGTAATTACAAGGTGATTAAAGGTATTTTCGCTTGGTGTGGAGCGACGAGGATTTAATATGTAAAAAGCACATGCGCCTTAGTTTTTTTAAAAATTTCAAATATTAATGTGAGGCACCCTTAAAAGAAAGAAAAATCTAAAAATAGAGAAAAGCCCTAAAAGAATTTTTTTTAGAAAATCATGCTTTTCTAAATTGGGTGAAAGGGAAAGACCAAAGTCATTTTAAAGAGGCACATTCATCATGAAATCATATCGAAGGTATTTTTTGGAGTAAAAAAGGAAAGACAAGACGCCTCAAAATGCATTTCGCCCTCATTGTTTTCGAAGCATTTTTGTAAGCGCTTCTTAGAGCGATTTCACCCTCGATGTGTGGTATATCTTGAGAATTGTGCATGCAAGTTAAGACGCCTTCCTGAGGATTTTAATTCAAACGTGCACCTAGATTTGCGTAGGAGGAAGATTTTATGTTCCCAAGGAGCAAGAATACACATCATTGGTTTTCGGGTGGCCGATTTGTTTTTTCCAAGTAAGCTTTGATAGCTAGGGCATGTTTTACAATAAAATTATGTGGTGAAGGAGGGCACACTTTCCAAGGATGATCTTGTAGTGAATAAAATATGATATCGTTAAAACATTGGAAATAGTGTTGGATGAGCAAATCAATGCACATATTCTTTTGAAATTTCCCAAGGGAAATTTAGCATTTATTATGGTGGTTGGAAGGGCACTCTATATAAAGGACTAGGTAAAAGCTCCGTAGTTTATTTTTTAAATTTTTACTACCGCTGGTTTTTGAGCTATTGTTGTAGAAGTTTTTAGAGAAAATTTAGAGCACTCATCAGAAAGAAATAATGGGGAAATGAAGCAAAGAGACAACAGAGGCTGTAGAGCCTAAGAAGTCTAGGAAGAGAGGAGGGTCAAAATCCAAGAAGGCTCGAAGGAACGAGAATGTTGATTTGGACCCATACGCTGACACAATGGTAGAAATCGGTGACTATGTAATTACCCACAAAGGCATGGAGAAGTTATGGTAGGATGTGGAATTCGTAGTTAGCCAAGGGTTGACATCAGAAAGTCCATTGATAGTGGCATATCATGCATAGTTGTCTTGGTATCTATGCACGCCCGTACACCCTTGTCCTGAGCTGGTGAGGATGATTGCCAAGTTTTACAATCCACTTACCAGGATAGTGCGGAAAGCAAATAATGAAGCACTTTTTACTATTACCATTGAAGAAGTACGAGAAGCATTTGCTTATGGCTAGAAAGCTCCTTCATATGTGATTAACAAAAAGCTACATATTAAAGAGCAGGAGGATAGATATGTCTCCATCGTAATGATGCATCGATTTATGGAGACGCAGTTGATTAAAGAGCCATAGATGGGGCAACTTTCGAACCTGCCCAAGCCACTCATGAAATTTAAGAGCCTGAATATCTATTCCATGTTAGCATGGGTTGTTGGTTTACCGATGGATTCCACCATTCATAAGTGGCAGGCGGCCATAGTGCAATGCATTTTCCAGGTGGAATTTTACTCTCCGTCAGCCATGAAGAAGGGCACCAATCCGATTTTCTTTGATTGGGCTGATTTTATATCTAGAAAACTACATTTTCAGCTAGAAAGGTTGCAGACTGGAGAAGAGACATCATTTATGCACACTTCCTTTCTGGTATGGTATTTCTTCTTTCATCTACACCAACATTTCTCTTTCATTGTAGTGAGGCAAATGGATGAGAGAGATGAGCTTTTGCTAGTCTACATGTGGACTTCTGCTCTGTCGAGTAGGGAGTCATATTATAGTTTCAATCGTTTGTTTTTGGGACCCATGATAGAACTGCTTTGTGGTACATGTGAAAGAGTGCCACGAGAGTTGAGAGAAGTAGTAGTTATAGGAGAAAAGGGAGACATATTTCTGCTTACTCAGGGTATGGTCGTAAGAATTTTTGGCTTCACAGGTAAGCCATTCTTGCTGCCCTATTTCACCACTGAACATGTTTTTGCTATGGAGGTGGTGCGCCAATCAGACTATGTGAATGATGTATATGGAGTAGGGCATGGTAAGAAGATGACTTGCAATATGTCATTCAAGTTTGGTAGTATAGAAGTGAGCTAGGTAGGGCAAAATCGGTTGCTCATAGTAACGTTGTAGGACCTGGGGCTGATAGAACTACCACAACATTGGAGGTATGACCCATTGGGAAAGTTTTTAGAAATAATAAAAGCCAAGTCATTTCACTGTTGTCCTCAGCCTGACATTGAGAAAAGGTGAAATAATTTTGATGGACCCGACATGGAGTGGCACATTGAAGATATGACGATGCTCCCACCTTGGCATGACTGCTATGAACAAGAGGTTGAATATAATCTAATGAAGTATAAAAATCAGATTCCTCTACCCAGGTTGTTTAGTCAGGTAAAAGAAAGTCAGCCCCTATGGTCTGAGGAGAAAATTATAAATTGGTGGATAATGCGGGTCCACCGAGGAAAGACCACGTCTCCTTACGGGTTGAAGATGGATGAGGTATTTTCGGACACCTACGATGAGTTTGTTGACTCCTATCAACCCATCGCTTTCACAAAGATCTTGCCCCAAAGTTTCCAACATTTTGATAGTGGTGAAAGTGAGGCAAAAGGAGAATGCCCATCATTAAAGAAGAGATTCTAGAGGAGGAAGAACAATAGTATGTGTTTAGGTGAAGATCACAGTGGATGAAGCAGAAAGTTGAAGAGGCACCTCTACCGGAGAAGCAGACTATCCGAGGTGCACCTCCATTTCCCAAAGCTATAAAGAGACCAAGGACTAGTGCCATTTCCTCCTCTACTACTGAAGTTTTGGTGGCTGTAGTTCCCATAGTTCTAGTTGTTTTGATGATTATTATTTCTTCTCCACTAGTGATAGAGGCTTTGATGATGGTTGCACAATTATTTTCGATGATTCATGAGCAAGAGGAGGACCAACAGTCAGAGAGTCCTTAGGTGGAGGTCTTGGATATCGAGGAGAATGTAAATATTGAGGAGAGAGTGGAAGAGCAATAGGAGCAATAGGAAGATATTATTTCATAGCCACTCCCATCCCTGTAGCACATGATGTCCATACCTAAAGGTACATCTTCTCTTCCCACTTCTCTTTCTTCGGAGCATGTAGTGGTTGTTAGCCTAGTTCCCTCTATTTCTATGTCTATCTATCCACCTTTTGGAATGCCCTCTATATCCATTTTACTTCCCTCTTCTTCCCTTCTCGAAGTCACTACTGCTCCTTCTCTTCCCCTTTCTTCGGCCCCCCTTTCTTTCAGTTCATATGCATCAGGGCTGAACCCATTTTTGTGCCCTTCCCCTTCCATTGCCACCACCACTTTCACCAAGGTTGTAAGTACGTAGGCTCCTCCCAGAGTGAGCGTAACTACAACCGAACCTAGCTCCTCCATCCATTCCACCATTTTGGTCCCTCCTCTTCTAGCCATCTCATCCACTTCCTTTGAGCCTGACCGCTCAGAAGTTTTGATACCATTCACACCATTTTTGGAGCTGCAAGTATTACCCGACGTTCAGGTGGCACCAAAATAGCCCGATGTGGAGAAAATCAATCGGGTGCACCTGAGTTCATCATAGTGGTTGAAAAGCAAGAGGTGAAAAGAAGCTATGGCTCCAGCTCGGCCACTCAAGAAGGTTGCCTTTGATCCAGTCACCATGGAAGCTCACATGACTAAAATCACTCCCTTGGTTCAAAAGCCACAAGGAGAAATGTTGTCGAGTGATTATGTTTGTGAGACCATAATAGAGGACCTCACCAGGATTGATCCTATGGAGAATATGGGCAACATACAGGTTGATATGAGTTCGGTATACTTGCATGGCGAGTATTATAAGCAGAAATATTTTGATCATGAGAATAAAATTATCGAACTCGAAAATACCTTGGCTAAGAGCAGAGTGCAAGAGGAGAAGACAACCATAGAGAATGAACACTTGCATCGACAAGTAGGAGTGCACTTGAAGGAAAGGGATGCAACAAGGATAGAAATGCATGCACTCCGAACACAGCTAGAGGCCATACAAAATCAACTAGTAGAGAAGGCCGCATAGGCTACAGGTTTTTCTCTAAAAAGTATCAAGGAGGCACGCCTTCGCTCAGCCCAAAACTATGAAAAGTTGGCCGCACAAGCAGTTCAAGTGTTGCATTATTTATGGGTGGCTAGAATACAGATTCATATGGGGCAGCAGTTGATAGATACTACTGAGGAGATGTTGGAGCCGTACATGGAGATGGCTATAAAAATTCAAGCTTTGGCTAATTCCAACATACATATTCACCCCTTGAGCGAAATGGATCATGCTTGGTCAACCACAAAGGTCACCTTGCATAGTTATTTTTAGAGAATGGACCTGGTGAGGGAAGGCTAAAATATTCTTAATACCATCGAGCGAGAGCATACTATTTCCATGACTCATTTTGACTCTCTTGCCGATATGGGCTTCCTTGATTTCACTGATGAATGGGGTGAACCTCTACCAAAAGAACAATTGACAGTGGCTTGGAAGAAGTTCATGGAGGATACCTCAGAGATTGATGCATGGGAGGAGCCCATCATAGAAGCATAGGTGTTATCTCTCATGCAAAAGTATACCCGCATGGAGCTTTCACTGTTTGAGCTAGCTCAACGAGCGAAGCACCTCAGTTTGGAAGACGTCCAAAATCTCTCACTTTGTTTATGAGTCATTGAGTACTCCTTGCTTGTTTACCACTCATGCTTGGGAGGAGGTAGTCATAGTTTATGAGGTAACTTCTGAAAGCCTCAAGGAACAGGAGGAAAGAGCAGCAATGGAGCGCACAATGGTAGAGAAGGTAGTAGAAGAAGCAGAGTGGACAAAAGTACTCAAAGTTGCAGCTAAAGCTGAAGCCATTGAGAAGGTAGAAGAGGAGGCACGAAGAAAGGCATCCACATCAAAATTGCCAACAAAAGTAGCTAAGACCCAATAATGCCCAATGGATAAAGGCCTGGGATCGCTTGCATCCATGCGAGTTGGATACCCCGTGAGCCACCAAAAATATTGGCAATATGCCACATTGAATTTTGATAAAATTTTGATTGTAATGTGATAAAATATATTAATTTGATAATATAATATTTTGACCGATTTGATATATTGCAGTTATGTTTTATTTTTCCTTCTTTGTTTTCATGCATCTTTTGGCTTGGAAATAATGGGTGTTCTAAGGAAAAATGGTTGGAAAATGGATTGGAAGCTTTGGTTTGAATCATCTATAAAATTGCCAAAAAATGAAAGCATGTTCACCCCAGAAGTGAAAAGCCTCGCACAACCCTGAAGAAAAAGGAAAACAAAAAATGATGAAAAATTACCTAAGTATTGATGTCATCCAAAACAAAGTTTGGGAAAGTCGCGTTCACCCCAAAGTTGGGGTGAAGGCTTCGTTCACCCCACTTTGGGGTGAACATCCTTGGAAAATTAAGAGGTGCGCCCATCTATCGCAGTAAAAACAATTTCGGCTAAAAGACTTGGGTTAAAACAAATTTATAAAAGTTTTGGCTTAAAAGGAAGATGTGTTCACATTCACCCCGAAGATGGGGTGAAAGCTCCATTCGCCCCACTTTGGGGTGAACGTCATTGAAGGCACGATGTTGAAAAGTCAAAATCAGGTTCGCCCTGGTTGAGGGGCGAACGCTCCATTCGCCTCTCCCAGGGGTGAACGTCCCCTAAAATGTCGAAGTCGGGCGAACGTGCTATAGAGTTTGAAGTCGGGAGAAAGCAATGAAGGATAAAGCGATGTTGAAAAGTCAAAGTCGCGTTCACCCCAAAAGAAGGGTGACAACTCCTTTCGCCTCTTTTGGGGGTGAACGTGGATTTAAAAGAGAAAGGTGCAGTTTTCAATAGCGCTTTCGCCCGACAAGGAGGAGAATGATTATTGCTGAAGACATGTCAAGTAATCGACTATGGATCATTGTATTAAGCAGTGTATAAATAATACAATAGTGGATTATATTAGCCCGTAACCAACAGAGATAAATAGTTGACTTAGGTAGGAGTTGCAACAATACTAACAACTCACTAATAATGTAATAACCAAAGCTATGCTAACATCCCCCTTATTACATTATTTGGGTAATAATATAACTACTAGCTACACTATCATCCCCCATACAACAATATTTGGGTAAAGTATATAACTACCCCAATACAGTGAAGAATATGTTGATATGCTGGCTCTTGCTCTTGCTCTTGCTCGGGCTCTGTCACAGTGCTCTAGCTGTTCCTAAGCAAAAATTGGATCATTCCTCACTTTGTCTTCACATCAACGAATGTCCTTATTGTAATCTTGTCATCCAACCGAATTGCATGGGTAACCAGCTGCTGCAATCGCTAGGTGTAGTAGAGTAGATCACTTCATACGAGGTTCATTTGGTTACAATATGATTTTGATTTTTTTTTGATAAGGTAGCTAAGGTGTCGATCGCTGTCGAAAATGCACCCTTATAAGTTCCCCCCTTTTGTTGTAAAACATGTTGTAATATCTGCAAGAAGTGTGACTAAGGTGTCGGTATTGCCAAAAATGCACCCTTATAAGTCGTCTTTCCTTTCTAGTAAAAATAGTGTGAAGGAATAAATGTGTACCCCTTAAGTGCAAAAGATATGCAACTCATGAAGCTTGTTACAAAGATTGCCTTAGGCAAATCTACACCAGAAAAATCCCCCCTTCTGTTACAAGTACTTAAAACAAAGAGTACTATTTATGAAGCCTAAAAAAGAGTTATAATCACCCCTTTACTTCAAAAAAAAACTTATGCTATTTATGAAGCCTAAAAAAGGAAGTGGTGGAATGGTGCTTGCCTAGGATGAAAATTTGTGTCCCTTAAAAAGTGTTATGAGCCATGAGCACTTTGTGTGCTCTTTATGAACTAGAAATCAGAGTAACTATACTTTGGAGGGATTCTGGATATATGGAAGTGATTGCCCAAGGGGCCTCAGGGCGGATAGTTACTCTTTGGAACTCTCTTGAATGGACTACAATAAAACATATAGCTTGGAGGGGTGTTATCACATCATATTTTAGGAACAATGTCACAGTTGAACATGTTTTAATCACAAATTTTTATGGGGCTCAAAACCTATATGGTCAGATGTATCAATGGAAAGTTTTGCATAACATGAGAGTCTCAAGGGAAGAGTTATACTGGATTATTGTTGGGTATTTTAATGCTAAATCATCCTCTAGATATCAGGAAGGGGGAACCCCAATTTTGGACCTCGGGGATTGACTTATGATTGTCGAAGTCTAGGCATTACACTTGGTGGATCTTAAATGACCTGGAACCAACTATACTTGGACTAATAAGAGGGAGACACATAGCAGGAAGGTGAAGTTAGATTGTTTTTTGCTTTCAGAGGAGGCATTTGTAAAATGGAATATAAAATTTTAGGTTTTTGAGGGTCTAGTTTCAGATCACTTTCCCATTTCACTGGAATGGGGGATCAAGATAGTGTAGCATCACAAACCATTTAAATTTGAAAACTTTTGGTTACAAAAAAAATAACTTTGAAAGAAAATTCCATAATGGTGGGAAGAATGTAGCCCAATATATGGTACAACAATGTTTATATTCCAAAAATAACTTCATTATGTCAAAGATCAACTGAAACAATGGAGGTGAGCTAACAAGACAAACTTCCAGGTCCAAAGAGCTCCATTGGTGGCCATATGGGATGAGGTTAAAAAACACTTTAGGGAAGGAACAATTATAGAGCAACTCAAAGAAGAGGATGATGCATTGCGTAAAGTGGTTGAGGACATTGACAACCAAGAGGAGACCTACTGGAAACAGAGAGCAAGAGCGAGTTGTATATTAGAAGGTGATAAAAATACCAAATTTTTCCATCGGGTTGGTTGTGCTAGGAGACAAATGAAAAACATGGAAGCTCTTCAAGATGAGAATGAACACTCCTTTGATACAATTCCAGGTATGCATTTCCATTCAATGAATTATTTTTCTAAACTATTTAAGGAAAGTATGGTACAAAATGAAGAGATTCAAAAATAAGTTCTTGTTGTCATACCCTCTATTATATTTAAAGAAGAAAATTAGGCCTTACTTAAACCCATTGATAGAGAGGAACTGAAGAATGTAGTCTTTGGAATGAGCACCGAAAAAACACCAGGTCTAGATGGCTTTACAATTGAGTTTTTTAGACCTTCTAGGACAACTTGGAGGAGGATGTAATGACTGTTATAGAGGAGTCCAAAGGTAGTAAAAGAATGCTTAAAGCATTAAATCATACTTTCATTGCCTTAATTCCAAAAGGGGAGGAGGGGGTACATATGTCAGATTATAAACCTATTGCCTTATGCAATGTCATACATAAAATAATCACAAAGGTAATGGTTGAGCGGCTAAAACGTATTCTACATAGAATTATCTCCTTAGAGCAAGGGGGTTTTGTAGAGATTAGTCAGATCTTGGATGGTGTGGTTCTAGCTTAGGAGGCAATCCTTTCAATGCAAACATTTGGTAATAGAGGAATGCTCATAAAATTAGATATGTCAAATCCTTATGATAGGGTGAAGTGGAGCTTCTTATCAAAGATGATGGTAGCCTTTGGTTTCTCTCAAGATTGGATAGAGTGGGTCATGAGTTGTGTTTCTACTCCGACATACTCAGTGTTAATCAAGGGTCTTCCCTCGCAACCATTTGGAGCTACTCGAGGCCTTTGTCAAGGATATCCTTGTTCCCCCTATATTTTTCTCATATTGTTTGAAGGCTTGGGTAGACTCATCTTGAGAGAAGACAACAAGGTTTGCTAATATGTATCAAGGTGGGTGAGGAAGTTTTGATTCACCTACAGTTTATGGATGACATAGGATTGATGGGAGTGTCCAGCTTCATGGAAGCACGAATGATTAGAGATACACTTAATTTCTACCTTAGCACTACAAACCAAGTCATCAATGATAAAAAATCCAAAGTGGTCTTTTTCAATCTTGATCAAAGGCTTCAGGATAGAATTTTAGAGATCTTGGGATTCACAAGGACTTCTCTCCCAATGGTATACTTGGGGGTCCCTTTGCATTTTAAAAAACCAAAAATAGATATCTGGAGGAATATTTTGGAATGTATCAAGAAAATAATTAATCATTAGTATCACAAATGGTTAAGCTATAGGAGTAGATTAAAATTATTATAGTCAGTCATTCAAAGCCATGCCAATTTATAAATTTTCTATCATTGCTACCCCACATACCATATGGAAAGAGTTGGACAAGATGGCTAGAAAATTTTTATGGGGAGGAGTAAAAGGAGAAAGGAAATGGACCTTAGTAGGTTGGTAGAAAGTAAACCAACCCAAGGTAAAAGGAGGTTTGAGACTGAGAAGATCAAATTTAAATAATAAAGCTTTGGCTGGAAAGCTTTACTAGAGGTGGATTTCGCAACCAACTTCTTTATTCAATAGAATCTTAACTATTAAATATTTGGGATAGGTAAATCCAAATGATGTGGGTCATTTCTCTTTGGATGGTAATGGATCCTTAGTGTGGTAGGCTCTCAAGTTAGGATCTCAGGTAGTAAAATATGGATTATTTTAGAAAGTGGAGAGATGGGAGAAGGCACAATTTTGGACACATTTATGGGATCAATACCCACCTATCACTATTGAATTTCCTAAACTACAACCAATAAAAATAGCCATGGAAACTAGAGGTTGGGTACAAATTAAAAGTTATTTCAACACTAGTCAGTAGGATTATAAGTTTAAGAAGTTAAATAAGTTGGATGAGTGGCCAATTTTAATCCCTCTAGATTTGACAACCATCATGACTATAATTTTTTGGAAGAAAGAGTTCTCACAGGTAGATATGAGGAGGATGAATTATCTTGGGGCTATGGGAGCCTTGGTGTATACACAATGAAGGATGGATATGATAAGATCCTTCCAGAGCCTCCTCCTCATAAATATCAAGTTGAGGATTGGAAAAATATTTGGCAGTCCAAGGGTTGGCCAAAAGTAAACTTTTTTGTTTGGCAGTTCATGCATAATGGAATTCTTACTTTTGATAATCTCATATGTATGGGAATAATTGGTACATATCAATGTATTTTATGCTACAAGAGTAAGAAAATAGTTGATCACTTGATGTTTGAGTGCCCATTCACGTGCTAGATATGGGAGAGATGGTTTTTATATTATAAAATTCAAGTTAATGGTGATTTGAATTGGATTAATATTTGGGAAATATGGAAGAGGGGTAGATTTAAATCTAAAGCTCTTTGTATTGTTTGTGAGCTTGGATTAAACTTCATTTGGTGGCAAGTGTGGTTGGAGAGAAATACCAAAAGTTTTAGAGAAATATTTTCTTCTTTAGATGGAGTTTGGCAGGTCATTTGGAACAAAGTCACAGAAACGGTGGTAGTATATGCTAAAGATGAAACTTAGGTTGTTATAAGGGCAATGGAGAAGGAAGTTGAAGTACAAGAGGGGCAGGATAGAGCTAGTTGGAAACCACCCCCAGAAGGTTGGATTAAAATTAATACTGATGGAGCTGCAAAAGGCAATCCGGGTAGATATGGAATTGGAGTGGTTTTCCATAATCATGTTGGAACAATGCTCTATTGGGAACTGCAATTATTGGGAAGAGCCATAAACAATGAAGCAAAAAACTTAGCTATCAATTTTGCTTCTATTTGGGCAGTAAAACAAGGTTACATGAGGATAAAACTAGAATCTGATTCTCAAATAATGGTTGGAGCTCTAGATTGCATGAGGAAATTTTCTTTGAAGACATGGAGGTTGAGGATTCTTGTCACTCAAATTAAGGAATTATGGAGGGAATTAGATGATGTGATTCCATTTTATGTGAGTAGAGATCTAAATAAAGTGGTAGACTTCCTAGCTAATATGGGCACTGAGAAGGATTTAGGGGTTCAGTGGCACAGTGACGTGGCTATTGAGGATGAGATGATTAGGCAGGTTGGTGAGCAAATCTAGTGTTTAGCTAATTTGGACAACCATTCCATAAATATGGTTTAGGAGATTTGTGCTCCAATGTAGATCTTCTTTTATAGTTGTAAAAAAGTGAACAACCATTGTAGAAATATGGTTTAAGAGATTTGGTTCCAATGCAAATATTATTTTATTGTTGTAAACATGTGTTCTCTTTGGCTAAGGCTGGGAGAAGTCTCATCCCAACTTGTAAATGATATTTTTTTTAATACAAGTTTTATCAAATAAAAAAAAACAATCCACACAATAAAATAGAGATTGTTAATACCCTTGAGGTAGGGCAACAATGTACAATGCTCCTTATTACAAGGAAGCCACTCCACAAGATCTTTAGATCCACGAGCCAAGACTTATATAAAGAATACTTCATATGTAACCCTTTACAATTGGGGTATGTCTCTATTTATACAAGAATGTGATAGTTCACCTTTCATGAGTTACAAGTTCACCCATGTGGTGGTCTATCTTCCATGAGTTACAAAGTGTATAATAATATGATAATATTCCTTGACAGTTACATATGACAATATTCCTTTATGGCTACATATATGATTATATGACATTATTCTCCTACCTATTTCTAATTTGATATGTGACCTTCTTTAATGAATCATAGCAAGTCCACATTAGCCAATAATTTATTTATGGCTCAATACAATATTAATTTATTAAGTACCTATATTGGTACCTAAAAATTATTTGTAGGGTTGTAGAAAGAGAAAAACCATATCTCCTACTTCAAATTTGCACTCAAAATTTTGTTTATCAACTTGTTGAAGCATACAATTCTAGACCAAATTCTAAATTCATGCTTAATTGACAGAGTACAATGGCATGCTAGTTGAGTGTAGTATTGATAACATGGACCTTGGAGCTTCCTATAATGTAGGATAGGGTGTTGATGGAGGAGGACCGTATACTAATTAAAAAGAGGTAACCTTTGTCATGGTTTGATATGAAGTATTATACCAACATTTATCGAAGGGAAGTCACTTTACCCACTATGTAGGATGTTCAGAGGAAAATCAAGGAAGGTAGGTCTCCAAGCATTTGTTAATAATTTTTGTTTAGCCATCTATCTACGGATGATAGATTGAAATCATTTTGAGTTGAGTTCTTTGCAACTTAAACCATTCTTGCCAAAAATAACTAGTAAAGGTAGGGTCTCTATTAGACACAATAGATGTGGGAATACCATGAAGGTGAAATAATGAAGTCTAGAAATATTTAGGCTTGTACTGAGGTTGTGTAGGGATGGGAGAGGGAACACAAATGAGCATACTTGGTGAGATGATCCACTACCATCAGAATAACTAATTTTCCTTCTGACTTAGGAAACCTTTCAATAAAATCCATGGAAATATTTATCCATACTTATTCTAGAATTAGCAAGGGCTAAAGATTTCCAGGGGAATGCACCATTTCTCCTTTCATTCTCTAGAATATGTCACATTTAGCCATAAAAGTTTGAATATCATTCTTCATTACCTTCTAGAAGAAAGTACACTTAATCCTTTCATTTGTATTTAGGAACCCAAAATATCTCATAGTTGGTGAAGTATGCATGTTCTTCAACATGAATTCTTGCACTTGTGAATTTTTGGGATTAACAAGGTTGTCAATATATCTCAAATCTTGTCAATCCCAAGTGTATCTCGAGCATGAATTAGGCTCTGTTTGAAGTTTGATGATCATAGTTTGCAAGCCTGATTTCTTGATTACATCCTCTTTGAGAGAAGTAATCCATTGAGATATGGAAGAAGAGATAGCATTTAATGTACTTTGATCCTCAATTTATCAAAAGAGTGCATCAACCATGATGTTCTCCTTTCCTTTTATATGTGATCTCATAATCATAGCCCATTAATTTAGAGTTCCACTTTTGTTATTCAAATGCGGTGACCCATTGTTCCAAGAAGTACTTGAGACTTTGGTTGTCTATTTTGATTAAAAAATGGAACCCAATGGGATAGATCCTCTAGTGATTAATTACATGCAAAATAGCTAGCATCTCCTTTGCATAAGTAGATTTACCTAATTTTTGGACTAAAAGTGCTTTACTAGTGAAGGCAAATGGTATTATCTCTTGCATCAACATGACACCTTTTCCATTTCCTTAAGCATCACTTTCAATTACAAAAGGTTTAGATAACCACAAAGAGTATAGGATTTACCATTCTATGAGAACTGCATCCATAATTTTGCAAATTTCCAAGCTATTGTTCCCAAGTTACATGGCCATTGAGTTTTGAGCACAACATCATATATTTCCAGTTGAAGAGCAAATATATATTTTTTTAGTTCAGTGGCCCCTATATTCAACTTAAAATTTAGGCTTTTACCCTTACAAGGTAATGTTCTACCATTTTCCATCATAATATCAAAGGAGTTACAAGTATGTATGTGGCAATTTATGTGCTTGGCTACTCGGGAAAATAAAATAGTTGGACCATAGTGGGAGGGTGCAAAAATTCATAGAGCCTTGTAACCCAACCAATAACAAAGTTAGCTATTTTTTTGCTCCATAGTCTTTGACAAGGGTGGAAGAGAAACTAGATGCAGGGCCACCAATGATGGAAATGGTAGTTCTTGAGGCTCCTTTGCCTCACCACCATCACACCCATCAGTTACTATGGTCACTAAGGCACACTCTCCCCCCTTCTTCTGTTATATATCAACGTTTCCTCATTCCTCGATAAAGAAAAGAAGGGGATAAGATACCCAAAAAATTATTTTCTCTGTAGTCCTTGGCTAGAGAGATTTAGTTGGAGCAACTTCAATATCTTTGAGGTATTGGAGTTACTTGAAAAAATCAAGATGATGAGGAGTAATTCCTTTAATTTTATCCTAGTGGTCCCTTGGTGAGGATTACTTGGGATGACTTCATAATTGCATAGGTGACATACGACAGTGTCAACACTTCTTAAATTTAGATCTCATTCATTTGTAGGATCTACAAAAAAAAATTCTTTGTAGTGTTTCAGTTTAATGGTTTAGGGATTTAAATTGTTTGCTCTATTTTAATTTTAGTTTAATAGTATTAGCCCCAAATCCCTATTTTCAGCTCTAGGTGGAATATATGTTTGATATTTTGGGGTGTGATTTCGTACCACCAAAAATTTTTTGTGATCAATGTAACTATTACTTTTCAGTAATACAAGGTAATTTTCAACAAAAAAACATCTGACATTTTCTTGTAATAGCCTTCACAATAACAAAAATCCACCTCTATTGTCTACACACTGCATCTTAGAAGAGTAATGTTTCTAAAACTTTTTGCTTTCATAGTGCACTTTACTAAATCTAGACTGGTAATTTCCTTCTTCAAGCATAAGTGCAACCATAAGAACTGTAACAAATAGTTTATATGAAAACACATTAATGTTATAAAAATATAGTTAACCACACACTCATGGGATAAAAATACAGTTAACCACAACTTATTCTCCTCAGTCAAATGGAGCTGAGAGAAGAAATCGGTCCATTATGGAAATGGTTTGATGTATGCTTAAGGGAGTGAATCTTGAGAAAATTTACTGGGCTAAAGTTGTTCAAACTGTAGTATATCTTCTAAATAGAGCACCCACAAGGGCTCTTGAAGGTATGACTCCTCATGGAAGCATGGAGTGGAAGGAAATCCTTCATATCTCATCTACGGGTATTTGGGTGTAAGGCTTTTATGCATATACCCAAGGAGAAAAGAAAGAAATTAGATGAGAAGTCCCTACCATGTGTTTTTCTTGGCTATGATGAATTCTCAAAAGGCTATATATTGATAGACCCATTTACCAAGAAAATACATGTCAGCAGAGATGTAGTGTTTGATGAAGCTTTCACACCTAACACTACATCAGTATACCTTGATGATGAGGAGCAACAACCACTTCCTTCTCCACAATAGAAAAATCCTCCCAAATGGTATACGAGCACAATAAAATATTCTAAACTCACTTCCCTACCTGATCTTACTCTCAATCGTCCAAAAACACAACAAGAAAATACTGAAGCATCCACTTTAGTTGATGATATTTGTACATATTTTCAAGACCTTTCTATTGATAGGGAGTTATCAAGGGAAGATGATATGGAAATAGATGATGAGAGGGTTTACTTATCATAATTTGATGAAAATGAACCTTCTATAGTTGATGAAGCACTTAGACTACCTCAGTGGAAGGCAACTATGGATGCAGAACATAACTCCCTCATCAAGAATAAAACATGAAAGCTGGTAGATTTTCCTAAAGGAAAGAAACCCATAGGTTGCACATGGGTTTACAAAGTCAAATATAAGGCATATGGTACCATATACAAGCATAAAGCCCATATTATGGCAAAGGGCTATGCTCAAAAGGAAGGCCTTGACTATGAGGAAACCTTTGCTCCTACAACAAGGATGACCACCATTCGAGTTCTTTGTGCTATGACAACACAATCCAGATGGAAATTACATTAAATGGATGTAAAAAGCACCTTTTTGAATGGTGACTTAAAAGAAGAGGTATACATGACTCAACCTCCAGGATTTTCTAAGGAAGGCCATGAGCAACAGGTTTGCAAATTGGTCAAATCATTATATGGGCTTAAACAATCCCCAAGAGCATGGTACATCAAAATGGATAGTCACCTACTGCAACACGGATTCAAGAGAAGTCCATCTGATGAAAATATCTATATCAAGAACATAGGTTCTGAAATAGTGATTCTTGTATTATATGTAGATGATCTGATCATCACCGGCAATTCAGAGAAAATGATTAGCATCGTGAAAAATGACTTGAAAGAGTCATTTGATATGATAGATCTGGGACTTCTCCACTACTGTCTTGGTCTTGAGATAGAACAGAAGAAGAATCATCTTAGGGTGACTCAACAAAAGTATGCCAAGACTTTAGTAGAAAAATATCATATGACTGATTACAAGCCCAAGGCAACACCGATGGAATCAGGGCTTCAGTTATCATGGTATGATGATTCACCATAGGTAGATGGAATGTTATATATAGATGATTGGAAGCCTTATCTATCTGACCAATACTAGACCAAACATTACTTATGATGTAAACTATCTTTCTCGGTTCATGCAGGAACCAAAAGCCTCTCATTGGAAAGCAGCTAAGCATGTTATTCACTACATTCAAGGTAGTGTAGAATATGGTCTAGAGTACAAGAAGAATAACTCATTCTTCTTACAGAGTTACACTGACTCTGACTATTCTAGATACTTAGATGATAGAAAATCAACATTAGGATATATATTTCATCTTGGATCTGGTACTGTCTCATGGCATAGTAAAAAATAATAGGTGGTTGCTTTATCTTCAACAGAGGCAGAGTATCGCATTGCACAAGGAGCTGTGTGTGAAGTGATATGGTTAAGTCACATCTTGGCTACCATGGGCCTACCAAAGAAACTTCCTATTCACATTTTTTACGACAACTCAGGTGTTTTAAACTTGGTCAAGAATCTAGTCCATCATGAACGCACAAAGCATATTGACATAGATTGTCATTTCATTCGTGATGAAGTTCCTAAACACATAATCAAGCTCCAATACATTCCCACCGATGAACAGGTTGCTGACATCTTCACCAAGGCATTGGACGTGTCAAATTTGAGTTATTCTAAAGTAAACTTTGTATATCAAAGTAATGTAATAAAGGGGGGATGTTAGGGTAAAATAGGTAGTATATTGCATTATACTACATAGGTAGATTATTACATTTACTTTTCTACTTTTTACTTTCTACCATGTAGATATTTACTATCTTAAATATCTAATGGTTAATCCTAAATATCCTAGGTAAGAGTTCTAAACCTAACACTCTACCTACGTTAGCATTCAGTTAGCATGGATATAGAGAGATTAGTTTTCTTTCTATTTTGTAATCTATTTAAATGAATGCTTTATTCCTAAAGCAAATGTTAATGCAATTATCAATTTTATTAAACCTACCTATCTCTTGGTCACAATAAAATATAACAAATATTAACAATAGAAAACATTAAATTAAATCTTAATCATTATTTGATTTAGACAATCATAATTTTCTTGTCAACTAAAATTACTACTTCCTCTAACCATAAAAAGAAAACTTAACTTCACAATACTTTATTAAAACCCCTCTATTAGCTAACCTATCTGTAAATTTCTTCCCTTCCCTTAACATATGTATAAACCTAATTGCTTCGAACTCTCTAGAAAGATCTTGTATTTCCACAATGATCTCTTCTATGTTCCATGGAGCCTTTGCTTTTCTCAAAATTACATTTATTACTATTAGTGAATTGCCTTCCATCCATACTATATTCCATTTCATTTGTCTATAGAATTTAACACTTCCAAAGTTGCCCAAGCTTCAACTTCATTATTTGTCTTAAATCCATTATTGAAAGAGTAATATGATAAAATATCACCCCTATTATTTCTAATTATTATTCCTACTCATTCTAAATTTCCTTTAGACGCTCCATCAAAATTTAATTTGACCAACTCCACTTTTTATGGTCTACACTTTATATTCTTTGCCTTCCTTTTATTTCTCCTATACGTAACATCATAATTTCATTTTATGACTTGACTACATCTATCAAGTCTCTTTGCTTCAATATTAGGGATTGGATGAGTTGATATGGTTGGTTTAGACTCCTATATGGCTAAAAAAACTTTCTTTTTATTATCTTTAAATATTCTTCTATTCCTTTCTAGTCATACAGTCTAAAGTATTGTATATTTCAATGTATCTCAATTTGTTTGTAACACCTCACTTTAAAAGTGCTCTGACATTAATTTAACCATTCTTCAATTCTATCATTGATCACCATGCATTTACCAAACATATTAATAATACATTACTATAGTTCCCAAACTATTGAACAATGTCCCAAGATATGGTCTATACTCTCCTCTTTTTTACATAGAACACATTGTGAGGGGCCATGAAAACCCCTTTTCATTAGGGTATCCCAAGATAAAATTTCCTATGACCTTCTAACCATACAAAATTTTAAATTTTGGAATGCTTAGGCTATTCCAAATATCTCTCCATATTCTTGTGGTATTTATATCTTATTGGTGCTTTAAATTATATTTATTTCTTAAAATGTATTCCCCTAAGTCACTCAAATTCCAAATTAGCTTATCCTTGGCTCCTATCAGAATAATCATTGTTGTTATCTATTTTTTCAACTACCTCTTAGCAATAATATATGATATAATTGTAAAAAAATCTTCTTTCCATTTGTATCTTCCTTCCTAATCCTTGTACATAATGTTTGAAACCCTATCACCATATTTGTCTTGAAGTAATCACATCCATGATTTCAAAATTGGATCTAGATCGAGTGGTTTTTTATTACACCAAGTATCCATCCAAATAGAAAGAATTTCTCTAGTTTCCATCACCCATATTAGACCTTTAGTCACTAGATCAATTGATTTTTTAAACCATTTCATAGTGCAAAACCATTTGGCATTGAGAATGTAGTAAGGATTAAGCTTGGGTCATTTTTTATTTTGTATTTAATTATATTAAAATAGTTACAAATATTTTCATAAGTACAATTTATTTATTTATTTTGAAGAGGAGATTGAAATTCAAATCATATAGGTTACCATTTTTTGCAATACAATTATGTGATCATGCTATTAAAACCATTTAAAACCTATATACCTAATTTAAAAATGTATATATGAAATAATAATATAACAATATCAATAGAAACTAATAGCTAAGGCACACTTGTTTATGTTTGGAATCTTTTTTCATGAATATAAATAAAGGAATACAAAATTAAGCATACAAAATATTATCAATAATTAGATTTAACATTTTATAAATTGCAAGAGGATCACATCTAGATTTGTATTTGCTCTCGTAGGAGTGATCATTTTCCTCACAATGTCTTCGATGACTTAGATTGTGAAAGCATCCATAGCCTAACTAAATGTATTATGATACATAGACCCATTAAGTCAAAGCAAATGAACAAAATCTATGAGATATTTCTTAGGTGGAAAAGGAGGAACTATCTCATGAAAAATGTAAAACTAAACCTACTCCAATTCACTTCCAAACTATTTTTGATTCTTCCTCCCTAAGAAATCAATATGTGTTATATCTGACCTCTCTACATAGTTTGACTATGCATCTAGCCTATACAATGTTCCAAAACAACCAAGCATTTTATTCAAACTAAAACCTATTTGTTGTTGTTTTTCTTTGTTTGTATAATATCCTTAATCTAAATCTAAAAAAGACCAAGATGCTGAAAATATCAAAAGCTTAATTTTTTAAATATGCCTAAGAGGTGATAACATTCTCTATCACAAACCTACTTAACTAGATCTGAAGAACATAAGCTTATACTGAGAGGGAGGGTGAATAGTATAAGTTAAAACTTTTTACTTTTCAATTCATATGACAACATCAGTAATATTAAAGCAGTGAGCATTACACAAAAAATCACACACATGAGAGACATGATTTAACATGGTTCACCCAATGTGGGCTACTCCATGGAGAAAATATTCCTTATAAATTTTCTCAATAAATTATATTGGAAATTTTGAGTAGTTTTGTTGTCATTGATGTCAAAAGGGTATTGGTTCAATTTCGTCATCATTAAGGACATCAAGTGGCCCAAAAGTAAGAAGGTCCTGAAAAGGAATAGGATATAATATTTATTTTTAATATTTTATGCCTAAAAAGACCCAAAGGATGAAGACCCAATGAAGGAGAATCAAGTTTAAATTAAATAATAATATTATATTATTATAATATTTTGGGCCAAATAACAAGGTGAAAAAAAACAAGGTTCAAATTTAAAATACCCATGAGCAGTTTACCAAAGATTTAATTTAAATTAAAATATTTAATCCTTGATTAAAATTAATAATGGAGGTAAAGGTTTAAATTTAAATATTTAAAATCTATTTCAAATTTTAAATTCGAAATTCGTTGATGTGTAAAATACAAAGGAGCATGTGTATTTATAGGAAATAAATCTCATTTTCTAAAGTCCTCGATCGATTGAAATACACCTTGGAATAAAAATAAATCATGCATTGTATATGTTGGAATAAGAGAGTTTGCATTTCAAAGCTTTGATGGAAGATGAAGTAAATAAAGGTAGCATCATGGATAGAGGAATCCACCAATGATGGATAGCACAGGTGACAATTCAGAGAGTGCTAAGGCTTGCAAGTAAGGGATCGCAGGTTCGATGCACGCGATTGACATGTTACATGTGAGAGGCCTTCATTTTATCATGGGCACTTTTCGAGAGGAGGATAAGGAGAGAAACGTGCGCAAGGGTCCTATGTGGGCAAGTAGCCCACTTGGTATCCTAGCTTGAAGCTAGGGTGTTGGAGAGGCTACGTTGTGTGTTCGAATCACATCGAAAATATTTTGGTGGGTAGAAGTATTAAGAGGTATGTCATGCACAATTTTATTTCTCCAAAGGTTTTAAATTTCAAAAAGGTTCTTAGAGGGTTTCATGAGTTCTAAAAGGTAGCTATAAGTGTTTGAGGAAGTTATAAGGTAAAGAGAATTAAAAAAAATTATTTTTTATTTTTGGTGATTGAAATTTATTTTAAAAGTTTGGAAACTATAAGGTGTATCAAGGAAATGGTTGTGTGTTTTGTTTAATAAGGATGTTGACTTATATTATGTAATTTTGGATATTATAAGGTGTACTAAGATATTTGATATTTTGTATGGTAAAAATAATTATTGGAAAATTATTTTGTGGAGATCTTGAGATAGGTTGTGGCTACCTAACCCTAGTATTGGCAAAGAAAATTTGATTGTAGTTAAGACGGGTTTTGAAGATATATCTCCATCAAAATAAAAGGTATGGGTACATCTTCCTTGTGAGTAAAATATTATTGGATTGGATGTTGTGAATGCTAAGCTAGAGTGAAAAGGATTATTTGATAAGCATTGTTGAGTTTGGTTTTGAGATATCCAATATTGATTGATGAGGGTTATTCTGAAATGAAAGTTGATGTTACAAACCTTGTTTGATCAGCATTGTTGGAAATATTGAGTGAGCCTTCATGTGCATGATTAGGGTTTGTGAAAGATCATGAATATCATTGTTATGTAAAGTTTGTTTGTGTGATTGAATATTTTTTTTGTGATAGATTGAATTGAGTTGAATAAGCTTTTGTAAAATATTGTGAGATGATTTGAGTAAGTCCTAGAGTGGAATTAAGGACAAAATTGAGGAAGATTTTATGAAAGCTTAATGACATATTTGTGTGGGCTTTTGTGGAAGCTTACAATCAGAGTTGATACAAGTTCTAGTGAGGACTTTTTGAACATATTTGAGGTAAGTCTTTGAGAAGACTTGTGAGTAGAGTTGATTGATTAATTTGTTCAAACCTTGAGTTAAGGTTTGGAGTAGATCTAGAAGAGTTTATTTGTGATTGAGTCAAGCTTTGTGTTAAGGCTTGAGGACATATTTGAGGATAGAGTTTGGTGCAGATTTGAGGATAGGTTTGTGCCAGATCAAAGATAAAGATTGAGCAGATTTATGCTAGATCGAAGGATAGTGTTTAGTAGAGATCTGAGACAGAGAACAAAATATTGTAAGAGTAGAATTTGGAGGTGATAGAGTAGAGGACAATAGTCTCTAGTGGATAGATATCCATTAGCCAGTACAGTGAGGATAGATATCTTTTGAGTTAGGATAGATTTTTTTATGGATAGATATCCACAAGCCAGAGTGATGGAGGCAGTAGTCTTCTAAGAGGATCACTAGCCAGAGTAGAGGAGAAGGAGTTCTCCTATGTATAGAGTTCCATAAACTTGATCAGGGGATTGGTATCTCCTTTGGACAGAGGTCCATAAACATTGTAATAGGGAAAGGATTCCCAAGAGAATTTATTGAGAAAATTTTATAAGGAATATTTTCTTCGTGGAGTAGCCCACATTAGGTGAACCACGTTAAATCATGTCTCTCATGTGTGTGATGCTTTATGTAATGTTTACTACTTTAATATTGTTGATGTTATCATATGGATTGAAAAGCAAAAAGTTTTATCTTATACTATTCACCCCCCATATCAGTATAAGCACATGTTCTTCAATTGGTATAAGAGCGGGTCTCTCCGTGAAAAGACTAACAGCTTAGAGGAAGATCTATCATAAATACATGACTTCAAAAAATGAAGAAAATACCATGTTTGACATAAAAGAGGAATTCTTTGCTGCTCTCAGGAATCTTGAAAATGTTAGAAATAAAAACTCAAGTTTGAAGGATCAAATTCAATAATATGAAGGAGCAAGGATAGAACTTCTACAGAGTATCACAAAACTCAAGATAATTGTAGAAGAGGGAAATAAAATTGAAAAGGATATGACATTTCTATTAAGAGCAAGGTAAACAAAGTGTGAAAGATTGGAAGTAGAAATTGTATCACTAAAACATGAAGTTTAAAAGACCAAGCTTTGAGAAGACATAAAGTTAGGAAAACAGAAAGAGGAATCCAACTTTCAAGAAACAAAGACATCAAATAAAGATAAGCTTGTTACTCATACCTCAAAAGGAAAGGACATCAGGAAATAAGAAAGCAAAGAAGAACCATGGATGAAAGTTAATCATAAAAGAAGAAGCACTCAACCATTTTTCAAAGGCATCCAAATAGGTTACACAATTTCTTCCATGGCTATTGCTTTTCTTGTAACAAATATGGTCATAGAGCTATACACTGCACTCATTATGTGAAAAATGATGTCAATAGAAATTTCAACTCTTTTGCACCTCTTATGAATTATGATATCATATGTTACAAATATAATAATTTTGGGCACAAGGCTAGATGGTGCAAAATGATACTTTCTAATTCTAGTAAAAAGAATACAACTTCAACAACTAGGAAAGAGAAAAAGGGAGATGAAAAAGCTAGATCAATGTTAGTTCAAATAGCTCTTTATGCTCATGATAAATAAGAACAATTGTTTCTTGATAGTGGTTGATCTAGACACATGACATGAGACAAAGATAAATTTCTTGTACTCAAAGAAACCAATAGAGGAACAATATGTTTTGGTGATAACGGATCAACAAAAAATTGTGGAAAAGGAACTCTGAGTTTAGATAACAGGAAAACAAGAACATAAAATGTACTATATGTCAAAGGGTTAAGACATAATCTTCTAAGTGTAAGCAAACTTTGTGATCAATATCATATGGTTACATTTCACCCAGATAGATGTGAGATAAGAAAGTAAAAAACTGGAAAAGTCATTGCAAATGCAAGTAGAACTCCAAACAACCTCTATATGCTTAGAAATATTAAAGGAGAAAAGTGTTTTATATCACAAGAAGATGAGAGTTGGTTGTGGCATAGAATAATGGATCATATGAATTTTGAAAACATAGTCAACATAAGCAATAAATAGGCTTTCAGAGATTTACCCAAGCTAAAAAGGCCATAAAACACAATTTGTACACCTTGTCAGCATGGAAAGCAAACTAGAAATAGTTTCAAATCAAAAGTATTTATGTCATCTAAGCCATTGAAACTAATATATACTAATCTATGTGGTCCTACCAGAACCCAAATTATTCAAGGTGAAAGTTACTTCCTATTTTTTATAGATGATTATTCCAGAATGACTTGGGTAGCCTTCCTAAAAGAAAAGTCAGAAGCACTTGATAAATTCAAGGAGTTTAAAGATTTGGTTGAAAACAAAATAGGTAAAAGTATTAAGTGTTTGAGATCAGAAAGAGGAGGATAATTTACCTCAAATTAATTTGTAAACTATTGTGAACAACATGGGATCAAAATAGAATACTCAGCGACAAGAACTCCTCAACAAAATAGAGTTGTTGAAAGGAAGAATAGGATTGTTGAAAATATGGCTAGAGCTATGTTTAATGAATCCAAGATTTCAGATAGTTTTTGGAGGGAGGTAGTTAACACAACAATTTATATATTTTATAGGGCTCAAATAAGAGTGAACCATCACAAGACTCCATATGAGCTTTGGAAGGGAAGACCTGCCACTGTAAAACAGTTCTAAAATTGAGCCAAAACACTTTAATGAGGCAAGTGAAGATAAGTTTTGGGTTAAGGCAATGGATGGAGAATTAGATTAGATAGATAAAAGCAAGACTTGGAAACTTGTTTTACAACCAAAATATAAAAATATGATTGGCACTAAATGGGTATTTAAAAAAAAAGTTAAATGAAGATGGTCAGGTGGCCAGAAATAAAGTAATATTAGTGTGCAAAGGCTATGCATAAGTAGAGGAAATTGACTTTGATGAGACATTTGCTCCAGTTGCATGACTTAAAGCTATCATAATGTTCTAAGTATTTTCAAGTTTCAAAAACTTCAAAGTATATTAGATGGATGTTAAATCAACCTTTCTAAATGGTGTTTTAGAATAAGAGGTTTATATTGAGCAGCCATAAGGTTTCAACTTGACTAATAAATCAGACTATGTATGCAGATTGAAGAAAGCACTTTATGGACTAAAGCAATCTCCTAGATCTTGGTATTCAATATTGGATAAGTACCTACAAAAATAGGGTTTCAGGAAAGGAATAGTGGATAACAACTTATACATAAAAAGTGAAGGGAATGCCTTACTAATTGTGGTTGTTTATGTTGATGATATCATTTTTGGAGGAAACAATGATAATATGTGTTAGAAATTTGCAAAGAGTATGCATAGTTAATTTGATGTCTATGCTTGGTGAGTTGTCCTTCTTTCTTCGACTTCAAATTTCACAATCAGAGAAAGGGGTGTTCCTTTCACAAACCAAGTATATAAAAGAGATGCTAAAGAAATTCAAGTTAGAATATTGTAGACCAGTAAGTACTCCCATGGTTACAGGATGTAAGTTAAGTAAAGATGATGAATCTCCAAAGGTAAATAAAAAATTATACAGATCCATGATTGGCAGCTTATTGTACGTCACAGCTACTAGACCAGATATCATACAGGCAGTGGGATTAGTGGTAAGATTCCAAAAAACACCCAAGGAAACACATGTAGTAGTAGTAAAAAGGATTCTCAGGTATCTAAAAGGGACTATGGGCTCTCGTATCCCAAAAGTAACAACTTCACTCTCACAGCTTATACAGATGTAGATTGGGCAAGAAGCATTGATGATAGAAAAAGCACAAGTGGAGGAGCATTATTTCTTGGAGATTTTTTGGTCTCTTGGATAAGTAAGAAATAAGTATCCTTATCTACAACATAGGTAAAGTATATTGTAACAGTTTCTATTTGTACACATGTATTATGGATGAAGCGAACTCTATAGGATTTCAAGATAAAACATGATAATCCTATTTCCATATTGTGTGATAATACAAGTGCTATAAATATTTTAAAGAATCCAGTGATGCACTCTAGGACAAAGCACATTCTGATAAAGTATCACTTTTTCAGAGAATAGGTGATAGACAAGCAAGTCAAATCGTAATATGTTACTACAAAGGAGCGGATTGCAGATATTTTCACTAAGCCACTTTTGAAAGAGAGTTTTGAGTACCTTTGAGAAAAGTTAGAAGTAGTTCTACTCCCACACTAGAATTAACCACCTCAACAGGAGGTGGTGGAGGGGCTAAGCTAAGAGTCTCATTCTTAGTCCCAAGCCCCAAAGGTGGCCTTTGTCATTGATGATAAAGGGGGAGAGCATTCAGTCAAGGGGACCAGTTTTTCAGGAAAAGCAACTTTTGAAAAGGAAAAAGGAATGGTAAAAATAAAAGGTTGCCATCAATGAAAAAGGGGGATATTGTTGGAAATTTTGAGTAGTTTTGTTGTCATTGATGTCAAAAGCATATTGGTTCAATTTTGTCATCATTAAGGACATCAAGTGGTTTTTCCAAAAGCAAGAAGGTCTTGAAAAGAAATAGGATATAATATTTATTTTTAATATTATATGCCTAAAAGGGCCCAAAGGATGAAGACCCAAGGAAGGAGAAGCAAGTTTAAATTAAATAATATTATATTATTATAATATTTTGGGGCAAATAACAAGGTGAAGAAAAATAAGGAAAGCTGCTTTGCTGGAATTTTTTTGAGACCTATCTGGTGGGCTCTGCGGGGATGGCAGCAGTTTCTGGAGGAGGTATGAACAACTGGAGGAATGTAGTGATGGCATCGGGTCCGTCACCAGAGCGTGCATGCTAGGGCTGGTATTTCTTTTAAAAATGATTGGAAGGAACAGGATTTCCCATTGCATGCCAGGAATCGCTTGTTAAAGAACAATGGATGTTTGGAACGATGTGAAGCCAGGCCGGTTCTAGTGGTTCAACCAGACTCGGTGGCAGAAGATGTGGAGTATTTAACCAAACATGCGCTTATTGGTAAATTTATGGGCATCTAAATTTCTCTTCCCTTTGTGGAGGCTTGGGTTAGGAAGACTTGGAACCTTGAAGGTGATGTGGAGGTGATGTTGAGTGCAAACAACTATTTTATGGTGGTTTTTTCTTGTCTTGCGGATCGTAACAAAGCATTTGAAGGAGGTCCCTATTTCTATAACCAAGCGGGACTCTTTCTTAAACCCTGGCATGTGGGTTTCAACCCATCAGAGGAGCGGTCGTCACGGGTTTCGATGTGGGTTTGGCTTTCATGGCTCCCATTGGAATTTTGGAGAAATGACATCTTGCATATGATTGCCCTTCTACTTGGGAAGCCGGTTGGGCCATCACGACAGATGCTGGATAAAAAGGTAATCTCTGTTGCCCGTATCTATGTTGAAATTGATTTAAACAATCCTATTCCAGATTCTATTGAAATACAGTTCGGATCAACCAAATGGGTTCAAAAACTTGACTATGAAGCTCTTCCATTTCGTTGTCGGATTTGCCATGAATATGGCCACTTACAAAGAAAATTCCCTAAGTTTGTCCTGCCTGTGGCTTCAA
Source organism: Wollemia nobilis (assembly GCA_028583015.1). Lineage (NCBI taxonomy): Eukaryota > Viridiplantae > Streptophyta > Pinopsida > Araucariales > Araucariaceae > Wollemia > Wollemia nobilis. The sequence continues at coordinate 6,518,057 of JAQPPZ010001736.1, read as the reverse complement.
ATCCTGGGCCCTCTCGAGCTGTATAAAATATGGATAAATGAAAAGCCTCGATAAAGGAGAGGGATCAGGATAAGGAAGGCTTTGTTACGGTAAAACCTCGAAACAAAGGAAGAAAGGCAAAAAGAGACATTAAGGATAACTAGCTAGATGCTCAGCTCAACCGTTTTGAAATTCTAGAGAATCTTGATCAGTGCATGGAGATACCTAAAACATCGCTACCTGTTATAGATATAATAGGACCAAATCAGTTGTCTCTTCATGAGGTGGAACCAAGGGAACCAGATATAGGGGGTTTAAATGAAGAACAGAGGGCTTTGGTTTTGAGTATAGGTGATATGGTTGGCCCTAGCCCTGGAAGTGAAGTTATCTTAGAAAATGGCACAGATTTAGATATGCCCTCTCCTACCCAGGCACTGATGCAGTCATCCATAGACTGTAAAACTCCTACGGTGCTAGGATTGCAACATAAAATAATTAAAAAAAATGCTTCAGATAAGAATATGAAGGTGGGTCGAAAGAAAGACCAGGATAAAATTAAGTTAATGGGGGAGACTTTGGTAGAGTCAGGTTTGGTGAGAACATTGGACTCCCATTTTTATAACCCCCAAAAATTATTATACTTTCATGGAATGTAAGGGGGTTGAACAGCATCCCCAGACAAAAAGTTGTTCGTGATTTGATTCATGTTCATTCTCCGGATGTGGTTTTTATTTAGGAGACTAAATTAGCTATTGATAGTTTGTTCAATATTGCTCCCAAGTTGTGGAGAAAGGGGCAATGTCAATGTATTGGTGCATGTGGATATGTTGGTGGCCTTGCTTGTTTATGGGATCCAGTTAAGATCTCTCCTCTTACCTGGATTTCCAGCAGGTGGTCTATTTCGATGATCGGGCATGATAATGAATCTGGTGAGACCATCCTACTTACAAACGTGTATGCTCCTATTGATTACAATGGTAAAGTGAATTTATGGGAGCACATTGGCTTTGTGAGAATTTTGGCTCCCCTGTACCCATGGATTTTGGCTGGAGACTTCAATTCTATCACTTGTCTAGAGGAAAAACGTGGTGGGATTGATCGTCTTGAGCCTTTTTCTTCTGTCTTAAATGCTCATATCCGGGCCTTGAACTTGGTTGACATCAAGCCGGATAATGGGATATTTACCTGGCATAATAGAAGATGTGGGGAATATTCCATTTCAGAGAGACTGGATAGGTTTTTGATCTCTAGTTTTTGGATTGGCAATAATAGAAGCGCTAGTTCTATGATTTTGGAGGGTAGAGGATCTGATCATTGGCCTATCAAACTCTCTACTCTGGAGTTAGGGCTAAAAAAGAATCCCTCATTTAAGTTTCAACTTATGTGGCTGCGAGATCCTAAGCTTCATGATTTCATGCGAGGTTGGTGGACTAATGGCAAACCTCCTCATGGCACCGCTATGTACTCCTTTATGAAGCGGCTTCAATTTGTTAAGCATAAATTGAAGAGATGGAATAGACTAAATTTTGGGAACCTTTCCTTGGCTAAGTTGGCAGCTCTTAGGAGGGTGGAAGAAGCCTCAAGGAAGATTAGAGATCAGGGACTCACAGAGGAGCTTCTTGTTGAGGAATCCGAGGTCTGTAAAAGACCTTGTTGAATGGGAACTGAGGGAAGAAATTTTTTGGAAACAAAAAGCTCGAGTAGATTGGCTTCGGGAAGGGGATAGGAACACGACCTTCTTTTATAACTCTGTTAAGTCTCGTCGTAATGGTAACCTTATTACCTCTCTTGTTAATTCTCAGGGTGCCCCGCTTTCTTCTTTCAGGGATATTTCAGAAGAGACTAAGAGGTATTTTTCCTCTCTCTTCAAGGAGGATGCCCTCTCAGATGATGAGGAAGAAAAACTTATTCTAAACTGTATTCCCTCGATTATTTCTAGAGAGATGAATGAGCACTTGATGGATCCAATTTACCTTGAGAAGCTGAAAAGTGTTGTATTCAAGATGAAAAAGGGGAAAGCCCCGGGTTCGGATGGATTCCCGATTGAGTTTTATCAAGAGTTTTGGGAGTTAATCAAATTTGACCTTTTGGAAGTGGTCCATGAGTCCCAAAAGAACAAACAGATGCTAAGGGCCCTAAATGCTACCTTTGTGGTGCTTATTCCCAAGAAAGAGGGAGTGAATTCCCTGGATATGTTCAGGCCTATTGCTCTCTGTAATGTTGTATATAAGATCATCACAAAAATTATTGCTGAGAGGCTGAAGATATGGTTGAGAAAAATCATCTCTGAGGAGCAAGGTGGGTTTGTTGCTGGCCAAAAAATCATGGATGGGGTTGTTATTGCTACAAAAGCTATTCACTCAATGGAAACTTCTAAGGAGAAAACTATGTTCATTAAGTTGGACATGGCAAAAGCCTATGACAGAGTTAGATGGTCCTTTCTTCAAAAATTTCTTATTGCTTTTGGCTTTGAGGAGGAATGGATTAAATGGGTGATGAGCTGTATTTCTTCTTCCTCATTCTCTGTTCTTATTAATAACGATACAACGGATCTGTTTGATTCCTTAAAGGGATTGAGGCAAGGAGATCCTCTATCTCCTTATTTGTTTATCATTATTGCAGAAGTGTTGGGAAGATTACTCAAGTCTCAGGTCAGGCATGGTCTCATTCAGGGGTGGAAGTGGGATAACAGTTTGCCACCTCTTTCCCACCTTCAATTTGTTGATGATACTGATTTTTTGGGAGTTGCCAGTATCAAGGAAGCTAGAAACATTAGAAATTCTCTTGACATATATCTTGGTGCTTTTGGACAGGTGATTAATGAGGACAAGTCCTTTATTTTCTTCTTCAATACCCCCCTCTTATTCAAGCCAGGATTGCTCGCATTCTAAGATTCCAGGTCGGGACTCCCCCCTTCATTTATCTTGGGATCCCGATTTCATCTCATCCTTTGCCTAGATCTTCTTGGCAATCTATACTTGATAAGTTTATAAGGAAGGTAAATCACTGGACTATCAGATGGCTATCCTCTGCAGGTAGAGTATTGCTTTTAAAATCATTATTCAAGCTTTACCCATTTACAGATGTTTTGTGCAAACAACTCCTTCTCGTTTCATCAAGGACATGGATGCTCTGTCAAGACAATTTTTGTGGTCTGGAAAACTTGATCAATCTAAATGGAGTTTGGTTATATGGGATTCCATTTGTAGGCCAGTTCAAGAGGGAGGCCTTGGGTTGCGACAAGCAACTCTTTCTAGGCAAGCTTTGGATGCGAAACTTTATTGGAGATGGTGTACCTCTCAAGATCATATTTGGGCTAAAATATTATCTTATAAATACTTGAGAGGTATTTCTGACGCAGATTTCCCTAGATCCAGTTTGGTTGGGAAAGGTTATGTTATCTGGGACACTCTGAAAAGAGGAGCTAATTTAATTAGCGGGGTTTGTTCTGGATTTGCAATCGGGGATCAGATGTTCTTTTTTGGGAGGATTCTTGGGATGGCCACCCTCCTATCTTGACTCAATATCCTAGGTTACATTCCCTAAGCATTTGTTTCTTGGAAGCGGGTTGGTCTCATGTGGAGGACTTAAAAAAATCCAGTATTTTGGAAATATGGAGATGTACAAATGGAAAGATCCGTAGGAATGGCCCCAAGGGGGATTGGCCGAGGATAGAGAGGTGCTTGCTCTTATTCTTGCAGAGAGGTACTATTCTTCATTGAGGGATAAAGACATTCTAGCTTGGAACCCTAATCCCAAGGGAACCTACTCTGTAGCCTATGGTTATCAAGTTCTTGATAAGCAAAAGTTCGGGAGTCTCCCTGTCACATGGTGGAAAAAGGTGTGGAATAGATTTGCTTGGCCGAAATGTAACTTTTTTCTCTAGCTGGTAGCTCGTAATAAATGCCTCACTTGGGATAACTTGAGGAAGAGGGGATTTCAGGGTCCCTCTTTATGTGTCCTTTGTGGTAAGAATGATGATGACTCTTCTCATTTATTTTTCCAATGCTCCCTTGCCAGAGACATTGGCACTGTTGGTGGAGTGCCTAGAACCATCCTTGTTTTCATGTGCTCTCCCTGGTGGAGTTTTGGAGTAGTTTAGGCAGACCTCCGACCAAGGTCCCCTTCCTCCAAGTGGCTTGGAATTTGGGCCCTTCTTGCATCATCTGGCAGATTTGGCTCGAACGAAACCGACACATTTTTGAGGGAAGTCATTTCTCTGTTCAACAGATCTGGCAAAGGATCTTGTGTATGGTTCAAGAAACTATCCATAGTAAATGTGATGTGGACCCTCATTTGGACTCTAGGGAGGAGAAGGTACGACAGGCCCTTGGTTTGTTTGGGGTTGGTGTGAATTCTTCTAGCCCTAGTAGGATTCCTCAACTTAGCAAGAAGGTTAGGAGAGAGGGTAGATGGAGACTGCCCCCTAGAGGAGTTTTAAAAATTAATATTGATGGGTCGTCCAGGGGCAATCCTGGACATGCTGGAATTGGTGGTGTTGGGAGAGATTCTACTGGCGTGGTCAGTTTTTTCTTTTCCATTTATAAATGTGTTCACTCCAACAATCTTATGTAAGCTCTGGCGATACTTGAGGCCTTGCAAAGGGGGTTTTCTCTTGGCTAGCGCAAGATTCTTTGCGAGTCTGACTCAAATTTTGGTTAATCTTTTAAACAACAAAAGAGTGGAGGATGTTAATTGGCAGTTGGCCTCTATGACCATTCAGATTCTCAGAATGAGTGAAGAGTTTGAATTTATATCCTTTGTGCACATTCCAAGGGAATGGAATGGGGTTGCTTGATTACCCGGCCAAAAGGGCTTCTGAGCTATTGGATACTCAGAGTATTGATAATCGGGAGAGTCTCCCATCTCGGGATTCTCAACACCTACGGGAGTTGATCCATAAGGATGTTAAGACTTAATGTGGTTTGTTTTTTTTGGTTTTCTTTGGGAGTTGACCTTGTCTGGTGATTTAGCCTGTCTTGTTGCTTATTTGAGTCCTGGGTGGGGGCTCAGCTGTACTTTGTAATCCAGACTTTTTATCAATAAATTTTTATCCCTTTATTTAAAAGGTGAAGAAAAACAAGATTCAAATTAAAAAGACCCATGTGCAGTTTACCAAATATTTAATTTAAATTAAAATATTTTAATCCTTGATTAAAATTTTAATTTAAATTAATAATGGAGGCAAAGGTTTAAATTTAAATATTTAAAATCTATTTTGAATTTTAAATTTGAAATTCGTCGATGTGTAAAATACAAAGGAGCATGTGTATTTATAGGAAATAAATCTCATTTCCTAAAGTCCTCGATTGATTGAAATACACCTTGGAATAAAAAGAAATCGTGCACTGTATATGTTGGAAGAAGAGAGTTCATATTTCAAAGCTTTGGCGGAAGAAAAATTAAATAAAGGTAGCATCGTGGATAGAGGAATCCACCAATGGAATATAGCGTAGGTTGCAATTGAGAGAGTGATAAGGCTTACATGGAATGGATCGCGGGTTTGATCCACGCGATTGACATTTTGCATGTGAGAGGCCTTCATTTTTTTGTGGGTGATTTTTAAGAGGAATATAAGGAGAGAAACGTGTGCCAAGGGTCTTATGTGGGCACGTACCCCACTTGGTAGACTAGCTTTAGGCTAGGGTGTTGGAGAGGCTACATCATGTGTTCAAATCACGTCGAAGACATTTTGGTGGGTAGAAGTGTTGAGAGGTATGTCATGCACGTTTTTATTTCTCCAAATATATTAATTTTCAAAAAGGTGCATAGAGGGTTTCTTGAGTTCTAAAAGGTAGCTATAAGTGTTTGAGGGAGTTATAAGGTAAAGAGAATTAAAATATTTTATTTTTTATTTTTGGTGATTGAAATTTATTTTATAAGTTTGGATACTATAAGGTGTATCAAGGAAATGGTTGTGTAATTTTTTTAATAAGGATGTTGACTTATATTATGTAATTTTGGAGATTATAAGGTGTACTGAGAGATTTGATATTTTTTATGGTAAAAATAATTATCGAAAAATTATTTTGTGGAGATATTGAGATAGGTTGTGGCTACCTAACCCTAGTATTGGAAAAGAAAATTTGGTTGTGGTTAAGACAAATTTTGAAGATATATCTCCATCAAAACAAAAGGTATGGGTACATCTTCCTTGTGAGTAAAATATTATTGGATTGGATGTTGTGAATGCTAACCTAGAGTGAAAAGGATTGTTTGATAAGCATTGCTGAGTTTAGTTTTGAGATATCCAATATTGATTGATGAGGGTTCTTTTGGAATGAAAGTTGATGTTAGAAACCTTGTTTGATAAGCATTGTTGGAAATATTGAATGAGCCTTCATGTGCATGATTAGGATTTGTGAAATATCATGAGTATCATTGTTATGTGAAGTTTATTTGTGTGATTGAAGAAGTTTTTTTGTGATATATTGAGTTGAGTTGAATAAGCTTTTGTAAAATCTTGTGAGCTAATTTGAGTAAGTCCTAGAGTGGACTTAAGGACAGAATTGATGAAGTTTTTTTGAAAGCTGAAGGACAGATTTGTATGAAATTTTGTGGAAGCTTACAATCAGAGTTGAGACAAGTTCTAGTGAGGAAGTTTTGAACAAATTTGAGGCAAGTCTTTGAGAAGACTTGTGAGCAGAGTTGATTGATTTATTTATTCAAACCTTGAGTTAAGGTTTGGAGAAGATCTAGAATATTTGATTTGTGATTGATTCAAGCTTTGTGTTAAGGCTTGAGGATATATTTGAGGATAGAGTTTGGTGTAGATTTGAGGACATGTTTGTGCTAGATTAGAGATAGAGATTGAGCATATTTTTACTACACTAAAATATAGTTTTCAATATAGATATGAGATAGAGAACATAATAGAGTAATAGCAGACTTTGGAGGTGATAGACTAGAGGATAATAGTCTCTAGTGGATAGAGATCCATTAGCCAGGGTAGTGAGGACAGAGATCTTCTGAGTGAGGATAGAGTCTTATGTGGATAGAGATCCACAAGCTAGTCCAATGCAGATACTCATAAATATGTCTCTACCTTTGCACAAATATGCTCTAAAATTTGTATCAAATTCTATCCTCAAATCTATCCTCAAGTCCTCTCAAGAACTTGCTCAATATTCTCTCAAGTCTTAATCAAGACTTATCTCAAATCTGCTCAACAAGTCTTCATTAAGACTTACCTCAAATATGTCTACAAGCTTTCACAAAATCTTGCTCAACTCTATCCTTAAGCTTTCACAAAATCTTACTCAAACAACTACAAAACTTACATACAAAACTCAACTTAATCTCTTCCAGAAAACCTTTTCAACACATAGTCAAGTTTCACTCATAATATTGTTTAATCACAAGAACATATAAAGAATGATCAAAGACTCAATATTTTTCACACTCACAAGTTTTTGTACTCAACAAAACACTCTATCACTTTCAAACTCTCTTTTAAATCAATTCAAAAATAAAGTATAATTTGTTTCACAAAACTTGAATTATCACTCCAATGCTTTCAATCAACTCCACTCAAACATTCACTCAATGAAACACAACTTTCTTACAAACCCTAACCAAGTGTTTCACACTACTTCCAACAACACACACTATGGATCTCAAACCTTGACTCAAGATGATTCCAATGTCACATAACAATGATACTCATGTTCTTTCAAGCATTCACCAATCATGCATATGAAAACTCACTCAAACATTTCCAACAAAACAATCATTTTCACTCCACCTTTGCATTTCACAACATTCAATCCAAAAAAAATTTACTCATAAGGAATATGTGCCCATACCTTTTGTTTTGATGAAGATGTATCTTCAAAATATGTTATACTCATAACCAAAACCTCTTGCCAAATCTAGGTTAGATAGAAACAACCTATCTCAAAATCTCCACAAAAGTATTTATCTCACCAAATACTTCACCGTACAAATAAAATGACAAATCATAAATACACCTTATTACTCCTTCCTTAAAAAACAATCTTCAATCAATGAATCATTCACTCACAAAAATAATTATAATGGCAATATTCCTATAACTCCTTTTAACTCCAACTCAATAAAATATTTTAATCAAATTTCAACCCTCAAAATAAATTTTAAATTACAATCATAAAGTCCTTGAATACACCTTATCCTCTCCAACTCTCAACCCAACATTAATTCCAAATTATGCCAAAAAAAATCCTTGGAAACCCTTATAAACTCCAAACTTTAATTAACACTTGGCAAAAATAAAAATTACTTATTCATACCTTAGCCACAAGCAAAAATTAATTTTCATGTGCCTTAGAGCCACAACTTAGGCAGCAACACAGGCTACGCACCCTCAAAAAACCAATGAGGTGCCTTCTGCCTCTTATCTCCTTCGTCAGTGCCAAAAACCAAATGATAAAAACCTTTAACCTTCGCTGCCACTAAGAATCGAATGCGGGACCTTTTTACTGCCAACAACCTACGCACCAGACCTTGCGACTAGACCACCCAAGTGGATTATGATGGGAGTGCGCCCTTACTCCACCGTATTCATTTGTCATCCGCTTCAACCTTTTAAAAATTAAAACCTTTGCCTTGCTCATGAAAATTATTCAAAATATTTCTTAGCCCTTCGCATGCGCAATACATTTTTGAATATTTTATTTATTGCATCCAAACTATATGGTATAAATACCATATCTTATATTTTTCTCAACGTCGATAGGAAAATATTAAAATAAAATATTTTGCGCCCAACCCTAACTTAGGGTTTAATTAAATTAATTTATATTATTAATTATAATATAAATATTATAATTAATTAACCTTAGGCTTAACTTAAACTCTTAATATTATAATAATAAATATTATAATATTATTTCCTTTGGGCCTAGGTATTTTCTTTTTCCAACCTTAGGCTTTATCTGAACACCTTTAATATTATAATAATAAATATTATAATATTATTTCCTTTGAGCCTAGGTGTCAATATTTTGACCAATCATGTGAAGCTTTCAACCAAATATCTTGGGCTTAAAATATAAATATATTAATCCTCCTTTTTCCAATTCCTTTCACTACCTTATGACATCATTGATACTGTCTCTTGACATCAATGACAACATAACTACTCAAAATATCTAACAAGATCATGATCCATGGTTGTCTACCTTCTTTGACCTCAAATATCATCCATCCCATTTTTGAATATGGACAGTAGTATGGTTCCAGTAGGAACTAGAGCATTATGGATGGTCATATCTTGGGGGAGATATTTTCTATAACCTTATACATCCACACCTTTTGATGGACTAAGATAAAGCAATTGAGGTCCAAAGGTCAAAAAAAATTCAAGAGGAACCATTATACCAATTATTATATTTTCTCTTTAATGTTAGCTTTTGATGGGTATATAATAAAGGAAATGCAACCACAAGATGTAAAATAAGCAAGATATGATAACTATATGGTAATGGCACTATAATATGTAGGAAAACTATAAGATAAAATTCTGCAATAACTCACAAATATGACATTAATGAAAGCTCATAAAATTAGTAGAATGCAATATAATGGAGGACATGAACACTCCATATATTATTTTGAAGAGTTGCATTGTACTCCACTACCAATATATACTATGCACTCTCTATATCTTTTCTAATACACTATATGAGGCATATATATAGGAAGATATGTTCCTTGGCCTTTACTATACCTATGACTCTTCATATACATTTCCTATGACTCATGTACAAGTGGACTCCTTGTACATTTACATCATTGCACATTGATACTTGTGCATTTATTACATTGCTTGAAGTAACTACTTAATTTTACTTTAAAGTAAACTCATACTCTAGTTATGTATCCAAGGTGGTACATTGACTGTACCAAATAATGTAATATACTCTAACACCCCCCGTATTATATTATTTGGGTATTGAAGACTTTAGTCTTCAATATGGATCTTTATTCTAGATCTGGAATTTGTATTTTCCTTCTCTGTTGTTTGTATCATATCCAAGCAAGTAGTTAATGTTTTCATAAAATGCTATCTTTGCTGAGAAAGCTTTATCTTCATATTCAACTGTAGCCTCTTTTAGTTCTTCAATTTGATCATGTCAATTTAATTCATTCGTTGTGCTTTCTTCATTATACTCTTTCTTTGTATCCAAATTAGTATCTTTGTCTTGTTCTCTCCTGTCATGTATTTTATTCCTCTTTCTCCTTCTTCTACATTTTTACATTGTTACTAGTGGAATACCTAATTCATGATGAATTAGTCTATCATCACAATAAAATTGACTTGGATTCAGAGGTTCATTACTAGCATTTACTTTCTTCTGTTTTATTCCTCGAAAGAACTCAAAAGTGATTAATGAAAAATAGAACATTTAGCACTCTTCTGAAGAAAGAATAATCATATTTTAAGTATTCCACCAAGTCTTAAATAGAGTTTCATCAAGATATCCAAATAATGTTGTAAAGTTCTCTTCCTTTGCTTCCTTAAAAAACAAAGAGAATATTTATTTCCTCTCTATAGACAAGAGTTTGAATCCATCAAAGTTTTCTATTAGATTTTGTGAATAAAACCTAAGTTCATGAAATAGCATTTCACTATTTTCATTGAATGCATTCTTAATTATTTTATTCATCTTGCTTTAAATAATAAACCTTTTGATGTTTATATATTTTTTATTACCTTTGAAGTTGGATTCCTTATGTCTCCCTAGTTTAGAGTATGATCAAATACTATCTTTTAATTCTTCAATCTTTTGAGATATGTAGAAGACTTTGTCTTTACTGAATGTTTTGAACTTGATAAAATCTTGTTTAATCTTAAGTTTTGTAGAATATATTCTATCTAGCAAGTGTTTAAATTTATTATGAAACTTGATAGTATGCTTATCTTTCTTAGTTTAGGTTGAATTCCTTTTGTCTCCCTAATGTTCAACTTCTCTTTATTGCCTTATGTCTCCCTATTGATTAGTAAGTAGAAATCTAAAGATAAATAGTGATGCACCTTTAATTTTTAATAAGGCTCTTTTCTTTCAAGACCTTTTAGTTGGATTAATGTCTCATAAATTAATGTAAGAGACTAATATAAAATGCAATTTCCAACTTTCTAGCAAATAATGGTTTTGCTCCTTTAGTCCTTCACTTTTCAATGGTTTAATTTTCTAAATTCCAATAAACTAAAAATTTGATGTAGCACTCCTTATATCTCCCTAATTTGGAATTTTAAAAATTGATAATATTTGCAATAATAATAATTTGATTTTCCAAGTAGAAAGCCTTATATCTCCTATGATATTAATTGCAAATATTAAGATACTTGTATTTCAACTAATGTGTTTTGAAATACTATTTAAGGATATAAACTCCTTTTGATTTGCTTTCAAGTTTACTAAGGTTGATTTTGCTTATATCTTCAATGCAAATGATAAATGATCTCAACCTTATATAATATATCTTATCACTCCTTAATGAAAGTAAATATTAATCTAAGTGAAACTATACCTTTGTAAGGCTAAATCCATGAGGTAAATGGACGCTTTGATTTGACTTCAATATTCACTCTAGGTGTTGTATATCCTTGACTACAGTTTATGACAATGAACTCGTTGATTAATGGACATCCTCTATGACAGTCTTACTCCCTTATTTAATGTACCTTAACTTCTCTTCCCTTATGGAATTCAATGCTAAATCTGTGTTCTCTCTTATTCGCTTGGATATTGAATATATTTTGACTTAGACTATTAATAATTTACGTCTCTTTTTGGGATGCAATACACTTGGCGCATTACTATGCCTTCACCATTCTTGATGCATATGTTGCTCTGATATTTAGGTGGAAATAGATGTTATAATCTCTACAAGAATTAGTTGGTGATCCTTCAATGCTCTTCCTTTGAATGAAATGATTACTATACCTTCAATATTTGAAAGATGCCTTCAACACTTCCAATATAAGCATTACTTTTATTATGAGCATTTTCTCTCTGCACATGTGTTAGAAAGAATATGAGATACCTTATTTTGTGGTGCCAAGTGACACTCCTTTCTCTTGCATGTGAGACTACCCTCAAAATCTCTTTAATTCTAGATACTTCTTTCCAAAGAGTGCAAGTTGTTCACTCTTGTATTTAATGCTTTCTCCTTATTGCCAATGAGTGCAAGTTGTTTAGTCTATGTTTCAATGCTTTTTCTAGTGAATGATTGTGATATTCTCCCACAATGTTGGATCCAGCTATTCTGACTCTAGGGCATTACAATGCTACCCTCTTGGTTGATGGTTCTTCTCCAATCAATGGTAGCTCTTTAGTGCTTCAATCGTTGTCTTCCTAGTTGGAAATTCATCTCCAATCGATTGTTTGGGTAATGCACTCCTTATTTACTCCTTGATTTTACATAACTTGTGCTTTGTTATCCTTAGTGCTATCCACCTTACAATGAGTGCTATGCTTATTTTTGATGTAATAGGTTTCTTATTGCGTAGGCACTGATTTGGTGTCTCTTAGACACCTTTGAAACCTTAGTTTATGAGCCCTTTTTTGGCTCTACCTCTATGCTTGACATCTACTCCTTGACATTGATGATGTGGCCACTCAATAACTATACTATGCTAACTTTTTTAGTGTCTTTGAGACACTCTTATAACTTTTATTTTTTTGCTACGTAGGACAAGTGAAATATGGTGCAATGTAATGTAAATATATTTGCAATAGTTAGAATAGAATATTTTAACTTGCACCTATATTTTTGAGATCTTTAAATCTCCTTTTTCAAGTGTACTTCCTTTCTTGATGAGGTGGCTTCCTTCTCCAATATTTGGAGGTTATCTTGCTCTTTCTAGTGGCTTCTCCTTGCGCCAAGATGCTGCAAGTTTTGTGTGCTCAATAGTATCTTTAAATGCTTCACTCTTACTCTATTTTGTGTACTAAAACTTCTTTCTTTGATAAATTCTTAATGTACTTTAAAAAATGTTAAGGGTAACCAGTATAATGCACTACTAATAAGTCCTTATTACTCCTTGAGAGGAACTTTTAAGAATAACTAGTATAATGCAATAGTAATCTCACCTTATTGCTCCTTCAAAGTAACTTGTAAGATGTATTAATAATAACTCTTTAATGCACTATAATCCTTGCATATTTCACTTAAGAGTAATGTCTTCTTTGCTTTAACTATATAATAAGAAGATGATATTTTTCTTTCTTTCAAAATATATCTAACTCTTATTTTGTGTGCAGGTTATAATCTTATAAGAAACTATCTTATGCACTTCCTTGAAGACTTTAATATACAACCTTCTCCTTGCAACTTTTGAACTCTAATATGGTGCTTAATAAAACTTGATAACAAACCAAATAATTAAATTTCAACTACTAAACCTTTTGCACCTAAGTTTCTTACCTTTATGACTCTATAGATGATGGATATCTTTGTGATTAGATTCACCAAATTTCTAGCCTTTACTAGATGAACTTATAGCTCTTCTTTGCTGTCTAGAATAGCTTTTAAACTCACCAATTTACAACTTTGTAACTCCTCTGACTTGTTACCTAAAACTTGTAGTTTGGTGGCTTCAACTCTCCTTCAAGATGTATCCTCAAAATCTAAAACTTAGTAGCTATTGATGCTATCCAAATTGTTGCTTTCTTGTTGTTCTCAAATCTAAAAATTTTAGATTACAAAGTCGTCAATCTCTCAACTAAAATGCTATCCTTGAATCTCAAAAAATTGGTAGGGAATTCCTCCAAATCATAGCTGATATTTTCCTTCAAGAACCCTTCAGTTTTATACTGTAACATCAGCAACATCCTATCTCTAAAATGACCTTCAAGCCTTCAATGGTAATATTCAAACCTCTCAAGTTTGGTAGTTTCTTCAATATCATTTCTCCTTCTTCCTCCTTGTCAAATTCTAAATTCAATCTAGGCCTTTTTCTCAAGAATATGAAAGTCTTGAGGTCTTCACCAATATCCTCAAAAATCTGGCAAGCTTCTTGCCAAATCCTTCTCCCTTGGGCTAAATATCAACTAGTGATAACTGTCCCAAGTTCTTCACTATCACGAACTTCTCCTTGGTGGTAGATTTATCAAATGAGTTCTCTTAGGAACTCCTTCAATGGTCTTCTTCAAATCTCCTTCAATGAGGATCACCAAGCCTTCTCCTTATTTATCCTCTCAACCTTCCTTAAGATCTCTTTTACATGGTCTTTAACTTACATCTTCTCAAGTCTTCTTACCAAGAATTTAATGAGATTTTCTCATAATATTTTAAGTCTGGTGCTTTAGGAATGGGATCTTCTATGGGTATCTTCACCTCCTTCAAGGTGAAGTATTCAATCTTCAATGGAGATCACCAGTCTCTTATATCCACTAGGACTCTTCTCTGGATACTTTCTTCCTCGAATCTGCAACAAGGCTTCTATGGCCTTTTCTTCTTCTACACTTTGTAGGTCTGCAATCTCTAGAAATGGAACCTTTTTTCCAAGCCTCCAAATCTTTGTTATTTTATTTGTTGCTTCTGGTACTGGATTGATTCTAAAGAAGATATTCTTCCTAGCTCTATGTAGGAAGCTTCCCAAATTTCTTTGAATCTCCTTTCCCTCCAACAAAGTATTATGACTATAATAGAAAAAATCCTAAATCTAGAGATATTCAATATTCACTGGTTGATTTTTCAATCTAGTGGAATTAATGATGAGTTCTAGTCTTCATGAGTTTTTTCTACAACTCTATCGAGATACTCTAGCCAATGTAATTTTCAAAATTTTGAAAATGAGATTTATATTCTCGTCTCAATCTCTCTTGTGACTCTCTCTCTAGTTCTTATCGATCTATCATAGCTCTGATATCATTGTTAGCTTTTGATGGGTATATAATAAAGGAAATGCAACCACAATATGTAAAACAAGTAAGCTATGATAACTATATGATAATGTCACTATAATATTTAGGAAAACTATAAGATAAAATTCTACAATAACTTAGAAATATGCCATTAATGAAAGGTCACAAAAATAGTACAATGTTGGTAGGGTACCTAGGAATAGATATTTGGGGATATATTATATTGTATAAAGGTTGGCATGCACCACACATAACCCAATGTTGATTTTATTATAATATTATATTATATTAGTAGTAGGCTCCCTAAAGTAGAATAAGAAGATGGATATATAAAGAAGAGATATTTACCATTGTAATCATCATTGGAGAATAATCTTATGTAATCGCCTATGCCCACAAAGTGGCCTCTCACCTTGGGAGATCTTGTGGAGTTATTCCTTCCTTAAGGATTATTATTGGTGTTTCTCTACCTCTTATTTGTGGATTGTTATTGTGGATAATGTATTGTGGATGAATGATTTGATATTTTTGTAAATTGGTGAATGGTTTATGTTAATAATAATAAAATTATGTAACAAGTGGTATCGGAGAAATAATTTTGGCAAAGTGGGGATTTTTATGTGAAATTATAAAATTAGAGAAAATGTTTTTGGAAAAACATCTTATCTTTTAGGAGCCATATCTCTGTACAAGTTTATCCGATTCAGACGATTTTTGGATCAGATTGTGCAGAATTTGAAGATATTTAAAATGAGTGGTTATATGAAGGAATTTGAGCAGTATTCAGGGAGATATAACCTTTTGAAGTTAGTCACCAGAAACAAATATAGTGACGAATTTCATAGTTTTTTTTTGGAAAAACGTCTCATCTTTTAGAAGCCATATCTTTGTGAAAGTTTATCTGATTCAGGCGATTATTGGATCGGTTTGTGAGAATTTGAAGAGCTTTAAAATGAGTGGTAATCTGAGTAGTATTAAGGGAGATACGACCTTCTAAAGTTAGTCGTCTGGAACAAGGGTAGTGACAAATTTTCAAGTCACGAATTTTTCAAAAGATGAAATTTTTTTAGTTTGGGTAAGCAAATCAGTTGCACTTTATTTTTTTTGGAAGAAAAATTGCAGATCTAGTTGTCTCTATGGAATTTTAGCTTCAACTCAGTGGGAAGATGTTTATTTCCATAAAACCCTAGTTTGCATTAGGGCATGATATATATTGTCAAAAAACCCTAGTTTGCATTAGGGTATCAACTATGGAGCTACAAAAATTTTTAGGGGAAGATGATATTGATGTTAGGGATTGGTGGTAAAATTTTAAATCCTTGAATCATCGAAATCCTATTTGGAAAAGTACACTTTATTTTTGTCTTCATGGAGAAGCTCTTTTTTGGTTTTGTAAAATTCCTCGCGTCTATGAAGATGAACTAACTTGGGAAACAATGGAGCATGCATTCTTGAGTAAATGGGACCCATATAAAAAGATAGCTAGTTTGAAGGTCACCATCAAGGGATATGAAGAAGAAATAAATATGCTTTAAAAATAAAAAAATGAAATAAAAAGAGAGCTAGAAAATTTCAAAGTGGTAGAATATAAAAAAGATGTCAGTATGCAAACAGAGGAAACCATACCTTTGGTAGACGATAAAATAAAAAATGGACAAAGAAATTTGTTTGAATATAAAAAGTCTATTTTGCAAGTTCAAGGAAGCATTCAAAAGGAACAGGTTATTATTTCCATTGACCCTGGTAGCAAATATAATTTTATTAATATTTCTATGGCTAAGAAGTTGCAAGTTCAAGAAACAAAAATTAAGGACATACAACTAGAGGGTGAGCATGTTCAGATTTTTTAAGATTTTAAGATCACCTTGGATAAATATGTTTTACATTCATATTTCTATGCTATTGAGATGGATGAGGAGGATATTGTTCTTGGTTATCCTTGGTTAGATTCTTTGGGTACTATTAACATTAATGTACAAAAGAAGTTTATGGAGTTATGGTACAGGAAAAATAAGATAACATTGTAAGATTTTCTTAGCTTAAGGAGCAAGGGTACAAGGAAAATCAAAAGTGGTTGTAGAAGAACAAATTGAAGAACCTAAAACAGAATCCAAGAAGGCAATAGCAGCAATAGAGTCCATAGAAGAAGTAGCAACAACTGATTCAGGGGAAATAATAGTAACAGAGTCCAAGGAAGCTTTGATAGAAGAGCCAAGGACACACCAAACAAAGAGAACATGAAAGAACAATGTGTAGAAGAATTTAAAACAATGGAGCCAAATGTTGGGAATTCAAATAAGGTAGAACATCAAGTTAAGGTTGCACCATATCGCCATCCACACCACCATGAGTGGCAACATTCTTGGAGGTATGGCTCAAGGCAACAATATTATGGTTCCACATGGAATCATAAGGGCACCAACTATGGCAGAGTTTGGCAAAGAAAGCAAATTGATACTATTTTTCATAGCGGTTCATTAGCATCAAGGAACAAGTGGACCCATCATTCAAGTTATCAAAATACAATAGGAGAACCATGGAGCCAATGAAGCAGATTTGGATACTCAAGTAACAAAATGGCATACCAACATAAACATGTTTCACTTGGATGGATGGATGATCGAGATTGGTACCAGTTGCAAACATTGCTTAGAAAATCATATTATCATGTTTCTTCATATGTTTCGAGGACGAGGTATTTGTAAGGATGGTGGCATGGTAGGGTACCTAGGAATAGATATTTGGGGATATATTATATTGTGTAAGGGTTGGCATGGGCCACACATAACCCAAGGTTGATTGTATTATAATATAATATTATATTAGTAGTAGGCTCCCCAAAGTGAAATAAGAATATGGATATATAAAGAAGATATATTTATCATTATAATCATCATTGGAGAATAATCTTATGTAATCGTATATGGCCATGAAGTGGCCTCTCACCTTGGGAGATCTTGTGGAGTTATTCCTTCCTTAAGGATTATTATTGGTGTTTCCCTACCTTAAGGGTATTATCTATCTATCTCTTATTTCTGGTTTGTTATTGTGAATAATGTATTGTGGATGAATGATTTAATATTTTTACATATTGGTGAATGGTTTATGTTAATAATAATAAAGTTATGCAACAAATTTACTATAATGGAGGACATGAACACTCCATAAATTATTTTGAAGAGCTACATTGTACTCCACTACCAATCTATACTATGCACTCTCTATATATTTTCTACTACACCATATGAGGCCTATATATAGGAATATATGTTCCTTGGCCCTTACTCTACCTATGAATCTTCATCTACATTTCCTATGACTAATGTACAAGTGGACTCCTTGTACATTTACATCATTGCACATTGACACTTGTGCATTTATTACATTGCTTGAAGTAACTACTTAACTTTACTCTAAAGTAAACTCCTACTCTAGTTATGTACCCAAGGTGGTACATTGACATGTACCAAATAATGTAATATACTCTAACATTCAACCCCCACCATTAAGGAGGCTAAAAAAACAAATGTAGTGTATATTATTACTTTGAAAATGTCTATAAAGTATTTGACCTGGTTTCTTGACACTTTCTAGTTGATAAGATTAAGGCTTTAGGTATTCCATCTTTACTGGTTTCACTTATGATGATACTTTATGAGACCATTGTTATCAGAGTATGAATGAGGGCCAATGAAACAGAGGATATCCAAAATACCATTTGAGTTAAACAAGGTTTCCCACTCTCTCTTATGCTTTTTGGAATTTATATTGACGAGTTAGAATAAATCATAGCAAATGGATTGGGTGCCTAATGGTTGCTTACTCTCTTAGGGTCTATATTATTATTCTTCTATTTATAGATGATACTATCATATTTTACCACTCAATGAGATCTTGAGAGAGAACTTGACACTTTAGTTTTATTTTATGACACCAAATTTAGGTCAGTTTGGAGAAAACAAAAGTTGTGGATTTTATTATCACCAAAAAAGATACAAGTGAGGTGACTCTTACTTACATAGATGAGAAGATTGA
This sequence comes from Wollemia nobilis, assembly GCA_028583015.1. Classification (NCBI taxonomy): domain Eukaryota; kingdom Viridiplantae; phylum Streptophyta; class Pinopsida; order Araucariales; family Araucariaceae; genus Wollemia; species Wollemia nobilis. Next base: position 6,499,188 of record JAQPPZ010001736.1, on the reverse strand, counting down.
GTTTGTTTCTTCATATGTATTATTAGGGTCCTCTTATCTAGAACATGATTTAGCTTGAATCCAATAGAAGAGGTGACACTAAGGGGTGTGTTACCTTTACCATCCTTAAAAAGATATGCCTTTGAATTTAATTTTAACATATTTGGAAAAAGATCTATCTCTTTAATTCATTGGTCATACTTACCCTTTTGTATGGATGGGAGTCAAACTAGAACTAGATAGTATTTTTCTCTTGGTGATATCCACACACATTCATGCTAAGAGATAAATCACTTAGACCATAATCCTTGCAAAAATTGACACAACCAAGTCATTGCTTTAGTGATTCTTTATGTGATGACAATGCTATACAGAATGATACAAATGGTCAACTCTTAGAATGGTTAGCCTAGATATTCATATCTTGCTCTTAGGTCTTATTGGATAATACAACACATGGTGTTGAGTCCTGTTGGTATGCGAAATCCTCCTAATTAATTCATCTCATTAACCTTGAAATTGATAAATCACCTCCACATAGTTTTTCAATGGATGATCTTATTCTCTTGAAGATAAATATAAACAAGGGCATTTGTATTGAGACTTACAATACCTATCTCCAATCCATGTGGTTTGAGCCAAGATAGTTGCTCTCCTAAGAATTTTAGTGCTACTCAAATTTATATATCTAGTAAAACAATGGGCTCATTCGACCTGAGGATTTACCAAACTCTAGTTACACTATAACCTAAATCTTAATCCAATACTATAAATAAATATTAATCAAATAACATGAGATCAAATTTGGTGTGAATTCACTCTTAATTTATGTTAGGGTTTGTTTATTTTTTCTTGGTTAAACCTTTATAGGTATATATGACTCCCAACCCTGGCAAGCCAAGCATTAGCTCTAGCATCTTTGGACACAAGTCTGGTGAAAATGACACTCATCAAATGTCCTAAGAAATTCATCCCAAAGGTGGTCCATGAGGTAATGTCTCATCATTTTAGGTAGATTTCCCTCTACTAGAATTTTATAATGCTTGCAAATGGCTAGAATCATTTAGCCTAGTTGGGTATTTTATGGGATGTATTCCCAATGAATTGAATTTGTAGGCTTGGGTTAACTCGGCTTGGGTCTTTGATGGCATCAAGCTTGAGTTGATACAAACCTCACTAAGGGTTTTTTCTTTTTTGTTTTGTTGATGCTCCTCATGAGAAGGCTATCTATGAGCACAAATTGTGGTCCACACAGAGCTTTTTGTTAATTTTTTTCCATGGACTCATGATTTCACTATTCTTGAGGAAAGAATATCTAAGGTCCCAATCTAGATCAAGTTTAGTGGTCTTCCCCTTACCTTTTGGCATTTATTGAGATGTATTACAACAATATTAGGGTGATTTATAATGGTAGAAACTGACAAGTTTTTTAATACCTTCCCATAGAAGAGGGTTTATGTCAAGGTCAATTTGTCTAAAGACCTCAAAGAGTCCAAAAGAATCCAATTTGGGGAGACCATAATCTCATAGAGAGTGGTCTATATTAACATGTTGAATAACTGCTTTCAATGCCAAGCATTCGACCATAAGGTAAAATATTTTTCGCTTATGTTGTATAATAAGCCAAAACCAGCTCCCATGCAAACCACTAGGTCAACCCCTCAACCTCATGAGGGTTGGGCCATTGTGGGAGGGATATCACAAAAATCTGTATAATGGTTTAGCTAAAGCTTCACATACCAAACCATTTGTGAGGATGGTGGTTACCTTAGGATCATAGACATCAAATAAGGTGAAAGAGTAGTCAATTGGTGGTCCTTCAACAATGAAGGTGATGGCCAAGGAAGCCCCTCAGTCTCACCAAAGTCATACCTCAATTGTTGATAACTTGGTTTTTAAAAATACTTCCAAACCAAGTTTTCCTCCCCAATATTTGCATGTGAGCTTGTGTGACTCTCACAGCACAAGGCAGAATATGAGGTGGAAAATTATGTAACGAATGAGAGGCTTCACCTCTACAATTTTTAGTTGGGGAGCTATAGATCTAACTCTAAGGACACCAATAGTTTCAAAGCATTGGCGTTCCTTTACAATGAGAATATGTTGTGCCTATAGGAATGTATGGGGTCTCACAGACCCCAAGCGTAGGTATGTGGTGCACATAGTTTGTTAGTAGTTATTCGACTTAGATTTCTTGTGCCTATATGAGATAATATTTTAGGATTTTGGTTAACAACGGTCTATCGATTTATTTGATCTAAAAGTCATATCCTTCATCTCCCCTTGTTGGTGGTCTCACCTAGTGGTTCATAGTTGCGACCCTACTTGTGCACTATGGATAGTTTATTTTGTCAATAGTCATGCATTCTAGGTAGTTTATTTTTATGCTTTCAATGATGTCATGGAGCCTACCCATTTATGGATATGGCTAGCTAAGTTTCTTCTTTCTATCATGTGGTTTATTTTCAATAATTTCAACATGATTGAGTTAGCCAAAGAAAAGAGTGGTGGGAACTTGATGCATTGGATAGGGAGTGAATGGGCAACTTGGTTCTACATGCACTGTAAATTAAGGATTTATGATCCCAATGTGAGGCACTCTTGTGTCAACAAAATATGGCACACATGGTCCAACTTGTATGCTGGTTCTAATAGAATTCTCAAAATGCTTAATAGGATATTGTTATCTAGGAAGCTAGTATTTACTTTTACCAATAATTTCTCACTACCAGTTGAACCACTCCCCAAGGTATTTCTCTCCACCACTCACCCATATATTTCTTCATTGAATGGGTTGGAGGTGTATGGTCTATGAAAAGTAGTCAGTTTTATTTCAACATGTCACTGCTTAGTCACACACCTTTGGTTTCTCATATCCAGCATATCTAGAACTTGGAGCCATGTCTAATCATACACAATGGTTGGATTACCTGGTGGAATAATTAGGTGGAGTGTACTACTCACTTCCTTCACACCTATAAGTTCTAACTGGTCTTCTTTCCTTGACATTCAAACAAGGCCACCACCTTGGAGCTTCAATTCTCTATGTTGAAGCTGGTAGCATAATCCTTCTTGACTATGTTGTAACTTTAGGTGACCAAGATTTGCTAGCAACAACAACTCATAGATGATCATGCCACTCATGATGCTCAGATCAATACATATCTCACTGGATCAAGGTTGGGGATATAGGTTCCATAGAATGTTTATAGTCTTTCCAAGGAAGAAATCCAGCCAAAAAAATCAAACACATTCTTTAAGGGTAATGTATTTTTATAGAACTTATTGATATTCTACAAGCCTTTGTCCACCATTCCCAAAAGTTTTTTCAAGCTTAGAAACCCACATTGACTCAAGTCCAATCCCTTTAGCAATGTGTCAAAGTGGTTTCTTGTCATCTTTCTATATCGCAACAAGCCCTCTATGATAGCCCCCTTTCATAGGAAGAGCTTAAGGTAACAACCTTTTCCATAGACAATGATAAGGCCCCTAGCTTTGATGTGTTCCACAATAAAATTTACAAAGTTCGTTGGGATATTATAGGGATAGATCTATAACAAGTTTACTAAGCTCTAAGGACTAGTTCCCATGGCCATTTTATCAATAGGGGTAATATTAAGCTTATCCCCAAATAGGGGACCTTGAAGACATTTGTAATTGACAAATCATTACCTTGCTTAATGTCTCATACAAGATTATAGCCAAAGCCATGGTAATTAGGATGAAAAATTTACTCCCGTTGATTATCTGACCAGAGCAAACAAGGTTTATCAGGAGAGGATACATATTGGATAAAATTATTGTTGTCTAGGAAGGAATGGAATGTGTAAGATAGTCATAGCCTAAGGTCATATTCCTTAAAATATATTTTCTAAGGCATATGATAATATTGAATGTCCCTTAATCCTAGCCATGTTGTAGGCCTTAGAATTTGGACCCATATTTCTCCATTCTGTTCAAATGCTCTTCATAGATGTGTTTGCTTGCTTGTCAATTAATGGTTGACAGTCCTCACCCTTCGGTCTCTACAAATCCATTCACCAAGGGTGCCCTCTTGCTTTAGTACTCTATGTTTCAATAGTTGAAGGATCTGGATACCTTCTAGCTAATGATATTTCTCATAAGAGAGTGAAAAATATTTACATTCCTAACTCCTCTCAATAACTGGTCAATGGGTATTTTACAGATGACTCCATCCTAACACTCTTTGAAGAGGAAAGTAACATTTTATAGTGTGCTAAACACATTTTGTAAAGCCTCAAGGTCCAACATCTAGTGGCAAAACATTCAATGTTACAATCTCTTTTGCCCAAGCTTGCTTGGTTTAGCCAATTTATTTGGATATTTGATCCAACATGGGAAATGTTTAGGTTCTTGAGCATTCCATTTTCCTTTTGGTCTTCTTTCTCTGTGATGTAGCATAGTTTTAGATAGAGTGGAGCATAAGCTTCACAAGAAAATTTCAAAGCCTTTGTCACTATCTAGTAAATTTTAGGTTTGTTCCAAAATTCTTGATGCCACTCATGTTTACTATGTCTTGTTGGGTCCCTTCCAAAGTCTCTTACCAAAATTTGGAGAAGCTTCTTCATTATTTTTTGTGGACTCGATAGACGAGAAAGGCTTCCACAGAGTGTCTTAGGAATTTTATTGCCTTCCAAGGAATTCTAGAGGTTTGGGTCTTCTTGATACCCAAAGGCAAGGAATAGCCCTTTGTGCCAAATGGATCATCAAAGCTATGCAGGGCAATGAAGCTTGAAAAATCTTGCTCCGAAATTGTATTTCCTCGGGCATATTGTATGAAAGGAAAACCTAGAAATGGCTTGGGTTGCCTTCACTTCTAGTTATGAAAGTGCCTATTCAGATTCAAGGTACCTTTGTTGCCAAAAGCATTTAGAAGGCCTAGGAATCTATCAAACCTTGGCTCCAATGGAGTGGTAGTTGGCTGCGGACTCAACTATTTGTAAATAGTCTCTTGCTTTGGTGGCCCCTAGTTATTACGCATCAAGACCAACCTTTCTTGGTTGAAGATGTTGCATTTCTTTCACAAAGGGGTAAAAGGTCATTTTTGATATTTTTTCTAGTTGCATAAAAAACTGGCTTTCTTGTCCTGAAGCCAAATCCTAATTCAAACTCCAAGAATAGGACAAGAATATTTTCAAACAATCTAAGAAGTGATCCCTTATGATATGTTGCACAAAATTGGGGTGAAAAACACTTGCCCTTGGTGGAAATATTGGAAGTGGTATCCAAATACTCCTTTCAAAAATTACAAACCTAGAAATGGTTATCAATGGATTTCCCCCACTTGCCCATGATACTAGCGCTCAATTCTCATTAGCACCTCCATTCCTCTAACAAGGACTGGTAGTATAGATTCTCCTCTATTTGGGATGCATCTCTAGAACCCAAATTGGTTGTTGGATTCCCCAATGAATTATACAAATCACTTTGGGACTTTGGAGGCCCTAATCTACTCCACATTTATTGGGAAGCTTTGGAAAATGGCTCTCTTGGACCAAAAATTAACAAGGGTAATATAAAATTTATTCCAAAGGCTAAAGACCTTGAGTTGATCACCAATTGACATCCAATCACAATTCTCAATATTTCATAAAATATTATCACCAAAGCCTTAGCCTTGCCATCTGCACCATTTGCTTCTTGCTATCATCAGACCAGAGCAAACATGTTTCATCAAAAGCAAATATATTTTAGATAATATCTTGGTTGTCTAGGAAGGAATGGAATTGGCCAAAAATTCCAATTAACTAGCCATTTTTCTCAAAATTGACTTTGAGAAAGCTTATGACCGCATTGAGTGGCATTTCATTTTTGCCATGCTCTAAGTTTTGGTTTTTGGTAATGGTTTCATCTTTGCAGTGAAGATGCTCTTTGTAGATGCATCTACTATCCTCTCTATCAACAAGACTCAATCAGAGGCTATTGGTCTTTTTATTTCAATTAGACAAGGCTTTCCTCTTGCCCCCTCTCTCTATGTCATTGCAGTTGAAGGTTTCAATTATCTCTTGGATCATCAAGCCAATTTGGGTCTCATGAAGGGTATTTCCCTTCCCAAAAATCAAGCCCAAATGATCAATGGGCACTTTGCAAATGACTCTTTCCTAACATTAGCTAAGGATGAAGAGTCCTTCACTTAGGCCATTTACTGCTTGGATACTTTTTGTCTTGCCTTTGGTTCCAACATCCAATGACAAAAGATTCTATTTTTGACAGTTTACATCTTCCCTCCCAGCTTGGTTGACTCAGTTTCCCTAGATATGGATACTGAATGGGGAAGTATTTTGATTCTTAGGTATCCCCTTCTTATTCCATAGTTTTCCTTCAAAACTCTAGAAAAATGCCATATATAAAATTGAATCCAAGCTTGCTTATTGGACCACTAAAAATCTTTCCCTTGCTAACAAGTTTCAAATCTGCTCTAAGATCTTGGTTGCGACCCATGTGTATTATTCCTCATGTTGGGTTCCATACAAGGCTTGTTATCAAAAGTTGGAGAAGTTTCTTAGATATTTTCTTTGGGTAAGTTCTACCTCCGGCTCTGGTTTCCACAAAGTAGCATGGGAATTTTTTTGTTTACCCAAGAAGAATGGGGGAATGGGTCTTCTTGACTGCAGACACCAAGGTATGGCCTTATATGCCAAATGGATAATCAGAGCCATTAAAGGTGAGGAAACTTGGAAAGTGTTGGTTTGACATCGCATTACCTCAGGCTCTCCCTATGGGCATAAATCTTGGAGAGGTATGGATTTTTCCTCCCTTCTTATTGCTCTAGTTCTCATCAAGATTTTAGGTTCTTTTGTCATTTATAGTATTTGGTAGGCTTGGAAAAACATCAAACCATGGCTTCAATGGAAAGGTAATGGTTTTTGGGATGGACTCTCCATCAATTCTATGAACCTCTGGTGGTACCCTATCTTGACTATCCAAGGAGTCCCTTTTATGCAAATCTCCTGGATGTATGCACAAAAATTCTATAAAAGGGCATCTCTACAATGGCCGACTTGTTTTCCCAATCGACTAAGGATTGTCATATTTGGGATTATATCAATTTTAGGTTTAAACTTACCTTCGTTGATAAGAAAACCTTTGATGCGGTTAAAGCAAATATACCTGACTCTATGCTTCACAAGATCATAGTGTGCACTCAATGTCCTTGGTGGAAGGATTGGCAATGGTATCCAAAGACACCCCTCCTTAGTTATAAGGCCCAATCGGGTTAATAATGGTTATCTTCATACTTATCCATGGTTGAAAAACTAAATGCTTATTGGGGCCTCTCTTCACCAAGGTATATTTGGGTCCATTATTTTCACACAACTTGGTCTACTTATCTTGAACCCAAATAAGTTGTTTTTGCATGGAGTTTAATTCACCAAGGCCTCCCGCTTGGTAAACGACTTATCTACATTGGGGTTCCCAACCCACTATGTCCATTATACCATGAACCTAAATATCTTCTTCACCTCTTTTGGAGATGTCATAAGGCTCAAGACACGTGGAAGTGGATTTTTTCTATTTTTTAGCATGTTCTCCCATAGTGGTTCACATGGCAACAAATTCTCCTTGGAGACCCTCCTCTCCTCCCTTCAATGTTTCTAGAAGTTTGGCACCTCTTTAGAATTGACATTTTATTTTCTTTATGGAAAGTCGAAAACGATTCCTTGTTCTCTCATGCCTCTATTGTTCCATTCTATAGTGTTGTTGACACGGTCAATATGGTTTCTTTCAGGCTACTGTAAAAACTTCAGTGCAGGCCATAAAGTGGCAATGAAGTTGGTCCATTTGCAATAATTTATTAAACACTGGAGGAATACTCCTCACTCTGTTTTCTTGCACTAGCCATCTCTCTAGCCAAGTTACATAGAACTTGAGACAGAATGTGGTAGGTTTGACCATTGAGGTGATTCATCCTCAGCAGCAAGTCGAAACACACGATGCGAATAGGACGTGATGAATGAAAGCAATCAACCAAAGACAAGCCTCTACAGTCTTAGTTAATGACCCATTTACAAGAATTGATTGTGCATTGGGGAAATGTCCTTTGCACCCGAGAAATGCTTTCTACATTGTTTTCTTGCATTGGTCATTTCTTCGCCAAATCCACAGAGCTTGCGACTCATTATAGTAGGTCTGACCACTAAGATAATTCATCTTCTATATCAAGTTAAATACACGTAATAAGATGTGACGACTAAAAGTAATCTACCAAAAACTACCCTCCATACTCTTAATAAATATTATTAAATCAATTAATAATTTAAGAGATGTTCGACCTCCGTTTAAAAAAAAAATCATTAACCTTATTATTGCCCAACAAAAAAAGAGTTGACAACAAGATGCATATCTTGCGAAGGAAGAAAATAATATTAAAGAATTTAGCAAGCCAAACTGTAAAGCACAAATAGAACGGTTACGAATATTCTTCTACTTGAATTTGTTTTACACAGAGAATTCTTGAAGATTTTTTTTTTATATTTTATTTGCGTTTTTAAATATGAACAATACCTGTTGTTGTGGAGATTCCTCTTTCCACTGACCCATTCTTTCAAAGCATCAGGAATGACCTGTCTCTGTAAAAGAAAATTAAGAATATGTTAGAAAAAGGAGATTTTGAATATTATATATATATATATATATATATATATATATATATATATATATATATTTTTTTTTTTTTTAAATCTTGTGATAAGTTTAGAATTTGATAGGCATATGATTGTATTTTGTATTTGAAATAGTAAATTAGGTTTTAATTTTATTTTTATATTTATTTTTAATTTTATATAAATCTTAGATTTTTATTTGTTATTTTTTATAAATTTTAAATTTTACACGTAAATAATGATGTGGAGAGTAAGAATAGATTAATACATTAATGTTAACGCACATTAAATTTTATTGCAACGTGCAAGTTTCCACTCTCCAATTCCATGTTTCACTGGGGACTCGGCGAGTGGCTATTCATGAAATAATAATTACAAAGTGCAAACATTAAATTTATGACACCATGCAGCTTTGCACGATCCATCCATTAGGTACCTTCCACCTCTTACACCGATTATTTACAAGTTTATAGGATCTCTAATTTAAAAGCTCCCCCTCCCCATTTTAATGTAAAGGGTAGGCCTTTTTAAAACAGAGCTCCCTCTCTCCTTGTCTTAAATGGAGCTTTTAAATAAAGTCGGGCTGGCCTCTCTGTTCCCTGTCCTTTTAATTTATCTTCCTTTGAAGAATTCGAAGGCCACGCAACGGTTCCTTGGGATCGATCAAGATTCCATCCTAGTCCCCTCACCCTCTTTTAAAATAGATTGAGTGTTACAAAGCCCGGATCAGAGGGGCTTTGCTTTTAGAACAGAGCAGTAAAACAATCAAAATAGGGTTCATCGTCCATTTATTTGGTTCATGACAGTTACAAACAAAGAGAAGGTTAGCTGTGTTGTAGCACTGTTTCTGCATAAGGGTTTAGTTTTCACAATCACACAACTTCAAATTTCAAAAGGGATTTTTTACTGTCTTATTTTTTTAATTGGTATTTTTTTTTTGAAATTTTGTTTAGTCAATCGTTTTTATTAACATGAAAAATATGGTCATATGTCTGTCAAATTTCAAACATGCTCGCAACTAATAATAAAATAACATATAACCATAACGAGTCTCCAAAATGAACTCGGTTGATTGCACACAACTATTAATAAAATATCATATAACCATAATGACTCTCTAACTGGACTATGTTGATTGCAAATAAATATCTAGACAAAAGGTATGTTGTTAACTATTCATGATTCACTTAAAACTTTTCTGGTTAAATTCCCGTAAGTTACAAACACTTGGGACAAACTAGTTGTTCCCATAATTTCACAAAAAGAGGATTGGTGGAGTGGTTAGGTAGTGATGGATTGCAAACAAACAAAGCTTGATGAGGTCCAAACAAATTTGTTAACTTTATTTTCAATTCCAACTGTTGCTCATGGCCTCATCTGATTTGTTATCATGATGTGTCCTTGCAGTAGCTGGTTATTTTGCAAAGAGTGTTTTAGAGTTATCCGGTCTTCCTTTACTTTTTTTTTAGCACAATGATCATATCTGAGACAAGGAGTATAGTGTAGTTGCATGAATTCAAAATAGTACTGATAGGCATGTATGAATAAATGTTTTGAACTCATATTCACCTACTAACAAATGAATACAAATATTATTTATTCACCTTCAAAGCAGAGAAATCTGTGAACACAATCTATAGTTGACTTGCAGGGTGAGTGTTCTAAATATTGTAGAAGAAATAACATGACTAATGTGGTTATATATATAATAACATGACTAATGTTTGATTATATATATATATATATATATATATATATATATATATATATATATATATATATCAGGAGTGGTTATCAGAAGAGGTGGAACAAGTGAAAAAATGTGAGGGGTAAAGAGAGACATTGCACTGCTTTAACTTATGTTGATGAAATGATAAGATGGCAGATGTAAAAAAATGTTGGGGAGCATGATTTATGATTGGTTAGTGTATTATCAGTGCTTCATATTTTAAATGAATTTGCTCGAGCATTGAGGAAAGCAAATGGAAGACAAGGATTCTTGGGTCTGTCCTTTTACTTTCTCATGTGTGTGGCCTATTTGTGTTGTGATTATTGTTAGGGTTAGGAGATGTTGTCAGCTGAAATCTAGTATGGAATGGTATCATAATACATGAAATTTGGATCAGTAGGGAAGGAGGTAACTGAGGTCACGTGTGGGCAGGAGTTGTGTTTGGTTTTCCTTGTTCATTTCTAGGGTCATTTTAATATATAATTCGTAAGCAGCAAAAATAGGGGATTTAGGATGAGTTTGGGGTCCTCTTGTATGTTTTGATGGAGCTAAGATTATGTGATTAGTGATGGTTTAATGATTTATGCTTCCCCTTTTAGTAACAGAAAACTTTAGCGGTTATGATGGGTATTAACGGGAATGGACATGGATGGAGGAAGGATGTATAAGAGAAGATGGGTATATTAAAATCTTGCGATGCAGATAGACATCATTGTTGTATGGGCCAAGGGAAACTATTATTTTAGGATGGGTATCTTGTTGGGAATATGTCATTTTCTACTTGTCATCTATATTGGCAACAAACTTCCACACCAAAAAACTTGTAATTGATATTTGGCACGTTGGTGGCGTGTTTGTGAATGGAGGAATGTAGTGGTTGTTTAATTGTGTTTTTGCCAGATTTAGAGGAGGTAGTGTACTTTTTTTTTATTCTTTGTTTTTTTTCAGAGTCCAACAAAATCTATGTATATATTTTGGTGGGTAAAGTTTGGGGGTTATCATTGGCTTTCTCCCTCACTAGCATGAAATTATGATGGTCCTATGCGAGTAAAATTTCAAGAACTTGGTATTAAAGCACAATGAAATATTTCATCATGGTTGTTGGAAATGTTAGTAGAATGAAAAATTTCATTTACTTTGATGATAATGGAGGAACACATTCTATGAACAAAGTATCTATCATGCAACTCTTCTGTGAACCTACAATTTGAAGGTTACTTGCATTTTTCAAATTTACGAAATAAAGAACTAGATATAATAATCTCAATCCGATTAAGATGTACTAGTTTCAATGCGTTTCCAAGAAGCTACCAGCAAAGCAAGCCAATTCTGAAAGTTTTACAGTGTACATGTAATCATCAACCAAGTTTTCAAGTGTATGAAATCATGTAATTGTTGATATGCTATATGCAATGTTTAATATATTTAAAGAATTACGTAACTTTGCTACAATGTGTGCAATGTTTTTAATCTATTATAAATTAAAAAAATGTCTGAAAATTATTAAAATAGGGGTAGGTATTTAAATTTTATATTTACTAAGTTTAACAATATTTATTAATTGGTTATATGAGATTAAAACGGAAAGATATTTGTTGACATAACTACTTTTGGCTCAATTTCACTTCGTTCCTTAAAGTTAGATTGTGATTCCATGATTCTTACTATGACTAGTAATTTAATGAATAAATAACCCTTTCAAAACAAACTTCTACATATTCCTTTATAGAAAAATATGAAATCATTATTGTATTTAAAAAAAATTGAAAAGCAAATAAAATTTTAAACCCTAACTTGAAAATCAATAAAAAATTTTAACCATCATAAAAAAATTTGTTGACTGGTAATTTTTTTCTTTGAAATTCCAAGACTACCTGTGACGATTTGTTAAAAAATAGATATATAGTTTTCAAGTGTATAATATATATAACCTTTATAAATATGCCAACTAATATTATAAATAAAATAAATTTATTATTATTTAAAGAAATGTAATTAATATTGATTTGAAAATCTCGTGTGAACATTGTAAATAAAATTAATCTCGTGTGAACATTGTAATGGTGGTATGTTGTTGACTGTTATTTAAACTATCCAAATTCAAATTATAAAGAGGAAAGCCTAATTATACTAGTAAGAAGTATGACCTCCAATTATACTATCCATTATTTTTTTTTAGTAATACTTCTTATACATATTCACCACGGGGATTGAACTCGGGCCACATCCCGATAAACTATCCATTATACTTAATTTTACTTCAATCAAAATAAATAAAACTTACTATAAATATTTTTAAAATATTTTAAATACTTTTAAAACTTTTCATTACCCATGATTTTAAACTTTGAATTAAAAACAAATCCTCAACTCCACATGCTCTAGGTAGATTTATGGAATGTTGACACTCACGATTGGTCATCTTGGTCTGATTTGGTTTTTAAGTACAAGTTGCACTACTTTAATAAAGATGCTATTATCTAAATTCACTCTCTTTTACCATTTAATTAACTTTACAAACTAAATAGAGGACTACCATGAGAGATTGGAGGTAGAAGTTTGGTTGCCCTATACTTTAGTTTAAATCTATAAGATTTATGAAGCTTTGTTGATCAAGATCCCTATAGATATTGTATTGAATCACAGATGGAATGTCAACTCCACCTACAAAAAATAGAAAATACGATAATCTAAAATTTGGCATTTGAGAATGTTTGCTCAACTTAAGGTTTTTGCTTGGTCATTATCCTTCCAAGGCCTACCCTACAAAACCAAGTTGGCAAAACTGAATTTCACTTCTGGATGTTGTGTGGTTTGTGGCAAAGAGGAAACAATAAAGCATATTTTTTGGGATTGCTCTCGTGCCAAAGCAGTATGGAAAGGAATGGACGGAGTTCCCCTTTTTTGGAAGGACACCTCTGGTGGAGTATTGCATTTCTTGGAGATGTCAAATATTATCCACCTCATCTGTAAAGATTTGGCAAGTGGTAAGGCTCTCTATTTTGTTTGCTATCTGAAAGGACAGGTGTTCTTTTGTTTTTAGTGTAGGTTCCATTCTTGTTATTAGCACTGTAAGTAAAGCTGTGAATTGTATTTCAAATCAACTAAAAATGTTTAAAATAAAAATTAAAAGATCTCAAAAAAAAAAAATTATACAATTTAAAATAAAAATATTAAAATATCTAAAAAAAATTAATTAATGCAAGTTAAAATGTTTACTAATATTATATAAACTTACATATATACTTTAATTTTTCATTTATAAATTTATAAAAAATATTTAAAAAAAAATCAAAAATCAAAATCAAAACGTGGATTCCACTATAGCCAACATAAATCCAACATTAATTAATTTGATCGACTTGAATGATCCATTTAATTTTGAAAGTTTTTTATTTTTAATTTTCTTAAATGAGATTAGAACGGTTCATTTTTATTATTATAATAAGTTGAGTATTTAAGTTAAATTTTTTTTTAATTGAGAAATTTAGTTCTTTAAAGTTGTTCATATTTTAATGATAATGAAAGTTTTAAGCAAGGGTTGAATAATTTATCTCGTTGAATTTTGAATTTGTCAAGCCTATAGAAGTGGGAATGCTTGAAATACTTATTGTTTTTAAGTGGAGTTTGTTAAATAGGTTTTTCACCTTAACATTAAATACAAAAAAAAACTTATTTTTTAATATATTTATAATTAAAGGTATTAGTTTAATTATTAAAATTTATTAATTTTTTAAAAGAAGATTTATGTTTTAATTTTATAAACAGAGTATGCATAGTAGTTAAAGTGTTGTAATTATGATGTAATATAAGTAAAAAAAAATCAATTTTATATAATCAATTTAATAATATATAAACATTAATAACATAAAATTTTTATAAATATCCAATAATACAATCCATTCTAATAAGACTTATCTAAATAAGAACACTTTACAATACAATATCAATTTCTTTTAAGTACACTTAACTTTTTTAGATCTCCACATATAAAATTTAAAGTAACCTTTTAAAGGTCATGAATATTGTCTATACCAGATCATCAATGTCTTTCTTTTATGCATAGGAGGCATTTGTATTTTGTTATTAGCCTGCGAGATGTAGATATATTTTATTAGACTACCAACATCTCTTTTTGGTTTCTTATATATCAAAGAAAACACTTGTATTATACTTATAGTAAATATATGTTCTACTTTCCTTCATATTTAAACCTTAAAACTTTTATTTAAATTAGTTAAAAATTTGATGAAAAAAATATTTATATTAAATGAAGATAACAATTTTTACAATAAAAAAAAAGTGGATGGGTTAACACCCCCCTTGGGGAATCAAACTAACCTTCATTGACAAGGGTTAGGAAACAAAATCATCAACAAAACACAAGTTTACCAATCATCATTGATCAAAGAAAGCATATCAAATGAAAAATTGTGTCGTCCTACATGAAATGCTAGTGATTATGGGATAGGAATCCACCTCTCTGCATCGTAATTCTCATTAAGGCCTTCAGTATCCACATCACTCCAACCAACAACTGGCCCAGGTGAAACTGGTTGAACATCATCCCACCCCCCAACCTAGTAGGACGAACAAGCAATGTCAACATTAGACTGCTTCCTGACTAGAAAGGGATGGGATCAGTATCTATTTGCGAGAGCACTTCTTACATATGACGAAGGTCGATGGTGAGAGCGAGATAAAAAATACTCCTGAGAAGAGCTCTGGGAGGATCCGGTTGACTGTACACAGAGCATTGGCCCAGTACACCAAAAGAACTTGCAGGTGATCTAACTCCATAGCAACTTTGTTGGCTTAAGTACTGCTAGAATATATTACATCATTTGGGTTATGTAAGTGTATCTTCCAAGGTACATACTTAGATTACTTTAGGGGCAAGTTATCTAGTTACTTCATGCAATGTAATAAGTGCACAAGTGTCAATGTGCAAGTTGTACATGTGCAAGTTGTCCCTTGCACAACTAGATAGAGTGTTTGCCAAGGAATCTATCCTCCTACATAAAGGGCCTCATACCCTTACTCGAATGTATCACTTCTATTCATTCAATAAGATGTTCTATTGCTTTGATCTCTATATTCTGAAATATTGAGATGCTACCAAAGCCATCAATGGTATCAGAGCTATGGTCATTCCTAGAGAGGAATAGGGAAAGTCATTGCTATGAGTTTTTGCAAAACAGATGCACCTTTGGACCTGCCACTTGCAAATTCTATTATCGTGAGATCGTTTGAAGAGCTTGACAAGAATAAAGAGATAAGAGAAGTTTCTAATAAACAAAAGAGTTGGGACAATTGTTGCCATCCGACAACAAGCCCAAGAGAAGAAGAATTTGGCAAGGAGTGCCACATCTCAGAATAAGCTCACCAAATATTGAAGATTTGAAGATTACCTCTCACAAAAAGAAGGCATCACTTCAGAGACAAAGACTTCTCCAAATCTGCATCAGAAGGAGAAGAACAAAAGAGGAGAACAAGCCATCAAAACCTAGGCTCATAAAATAAAGGTTGAGACCATCATTCGGTGAAGAAGGAGCTATTCAAGATAGTCTACAAATAGCTACAACAAAATGGTATGCAACTTTCTAGTGCAAATAGGTTTATTAATTCATCTACCTATTAGATTTGTTAGATGCACCTGCATTTGGATTAAAGTTGCAAATAGAAAATTGGATTGTAGTCTTCAAAAGTGCAAAAATAAAAAGTTCTTTTTAAGGTTCATTTACATTTTTATTAGGAGTTGATTAGATTTCAAAATAGTTCCTATCAACTACCTATTATCTATTTTGAAAGAAAAAGAAGACTAAGCTCTACAATATTAGTTGTAGTGAAATTTCAGAATAACTCTTAAAGATTCATTTTAGGTTATTCTTGATTAGTTGCAGTAAATTCTTAATGCATTAATTTGAGAGTTGATTAGAGTGATAAAGTGTAATCTTAGTGCATTAAAAGTGAAAAAAAACTTGTACTATTACACTACTCTCAAAAGAAATTGGTTTTGTGTTCTTGAAGGGCACAAAATATGATTTATATCAAGTGTCTAAAGATACTATTGAAGCATAGTAATCTGCAACTCGTAGTGGCCTAAAGAAGCCACCCAAAAAGGTTAGAATCCTCCAAAACCTGGAGAACATAACTAACCAAAAACAGAAATAGAAGCTTTATAGTATGAAACTTGGTGAGTCTCAAATCCAAAAGCATTAAAGAATTGAATGCAAGAAAAGAATTGCAGAAAATAAAATCTTCTATCTACTTTTATATAAGCTTGGAATTGTTATCTAAGTGACCAAGCAAAAAAAAGGAAGGTGTCTACTTATAAAAGACAACCTCAAAACCCTTGTATTGTAGGAGAAAAATCTGCCATAAAATCAGAGTTTCTCATCTAAAATAAGAGTGCAAAAGAAGGTGCATCAAAGGGAATTTATGTACACACTATAGTACATCTTATAGCACCATTTCAATCTAGTTTTTTACAGTCTAAAAATAGATTTGAATCTATCCCAAAAAGGGACAATAAACACAAGAAAAATAGCCAAGAAAGGGCTGAACTTAAGCACTCCTTCCAAGCTATAGAAGCCACTCAAAGGGCTCATCATGGATGCTTGAACCTGCAGAAGACACAACATAGGAGAATATCAAGTAGTGTACAAAGCAGAAGATAAAGCAAACATACGTCAAAGGAAAGGAGCATTCTTATCAAAGAATTTCTACCATTAGTAAATGCTTACAATGGAGTAAAGCATCAAGGAGTCTTCATCCAAGCGCTGCCATTCGAAATCCATTCAAGGGCCACCAAAGTTACTCCATATCTCCACCAAAGCTCCACCATATCTCCACCATAACTCAACCATTAGCTGGAGATACTTGAGCATCTACGTAAAATAGTAAGGATTAAGGTGGAAAAGGCATTGGAGAGTCTTCATATAAGCATTGATAGAAAGAAAGGCATGCAACTACCACTTGTCATATTTTGAAAGATACTCTATAACACTCACAAAGGAGACGTTACACTTCTTGGTGCCCATACCCCAAATAGTGGAGTTACATATAACTTGACATACATTACAAGAAAGATAGCTTGGAGACGGAGTGTTACTTGGACAACGCTCAAGGAAGAATAAAGAAATATTTTCAACTTAATAGTGACACTTGTCATGAGTAGTGGAGTGAGTTCGGCACCTCCACCAACCATATGAGAGCTTCCATGAGCATTTAGAGACTCATACAATGACAAGAACACCATGAGCAGTAGTGGAAGCTACTCGATAGATGCTTGGTAAGATTTCAAGTGCTACATGATAGATCGAAGGTAGACACTCAACAACTATTCAGCTGAGTTTGATAGAGTGATGGTGGATGTTCGACATCAGTTCGGGTGCTATTCGGTAGAGATCCAAAGCAAGATGGGTATAGTTTGAAAAATCTTGGTCAACCAACATTCATGGAGTGCATTAAAGCCTTGGGAATCTATGCTCAATAAGGAGAATGTCATAAAGGTACACGACCTTAATTTCTTATTTGCTTTCAATTTCAAAAAGGGAGTTATAAGGTTATAAGATAAGGTTGATATATTATTTAAAATCAATCTTTGTTTGAAAGCAAAACTTAAGAATTAATATAATATTTACAAAAATATATCTTAGGAGCAATAAGGGATTCTACTTGGAATTAATCCATTTAAAGTTTGCAAATATTAATGTGTTCTAGTTTTCCAAATTTGGGAGTGATAAGGGTTTCAACTTCAAACTAATTTTTTGGAAATTAGAAACACTTGAACAAAATTCCTAAGGGTTTCAAAAAAGGGTTATTAAAACTTTTATTAAAGTTGGAAATTTATGTTCTTGTCTCACAAAATTTCTCCTTAGGGACAAAAGATATCCAACATCAAAACCTCTTCAAAATTGAAAAGTGCTTAGTTCAATAGGAGTATCAAGAAGATTAAGAAGTTGATTTTTGATCATTACAATTTTGTACAAAATCAAACCAAAAATTGAACTATATCTTTCAGAAGCACTATATCATAAAATCTCTAAAACAACATCATGGAGTGTTGGTATATAGATTCAAGTGCAAGTAAGCATATGACAGGGAACATACATTGGTTCGATTTTTTGAAGAAGATAAATAAAAAGCCAGTTGCAGTAGCAGATAGTAAAACATATGAAGTAAAAGGGATCAAAAATATTTTGGTAGATCTTAAGAATAGAAGAGGTATAATAAAAAATGTAATGTATGTTCCACGATTAACCACCAATCTTATCTCTGTTTCTCAGCTCATGGATCAAGACTTAACTGTTGAGTTCAAGGTTCTCACTGGAAAAAAGCAATATCACATCTCTAGAGAGGGAAGAATGATAGCATCAATATCATATAAAAATGGGTAATTTGTCCTAGACACTGCTATTCACTCAACTCTTTCAGTCAATGCTTCAAAACTATGGCACAAACGACTAGGACATACTAGTGAGACATCAATGAAGGAATTATACATGTATCAAATGGTAGAAGGACTACCCAGCTTATCTCTAGAAGCTACTGTATGTGTAGAATGTTTAGCAGGTAAACAACATAGAATTCCTTTTGAATTACATCAACATAGAGCTCTACATCCTCTAGAAATAATATATAATGATTTGTGTGGACCTATGAAAGTTGATAGCATTGGAGGACATAAATACTTTCAGATATTTGTTGATGATCATACCATAAAAATATGGGTATATTTCATGAGATACAAATCAAAAGCATTTAGCTACTTCAAACAATTCAAACTTCAAGTTGAAAAAGAATCAAGGAATACCATAAAAGCACTTCGTTCAGATAGAGGAGGAGAATTTATCTCTAAATAATTTGACTCCTTCCTTGAAAACAATGGAATCAAAAGACAACTTACTATAGCATACTCACCTCAACAAAATAGAATTACAAAAAGAAGGAATAGATCAATAATGGAAATGGTAAGATGTATGTTGAAAGAAGCACAACTTGATCATAAATATTGGGTTGAAGCAGTACAAACAATAGTCTACATGCAAAACAGACTTCCAACAAGAGTACTCAAGCATATTACACCAGAAGAAGCATGGTCAGGATATAAGCCCAACATTGAAAAACTAAAAATATTTGGATGCAAAGCCTATATGCATATTCCAAAGCAAAGGAGGACCAAGTTAGATGACAAGACTATGACAAGGATATTTGTTGGGTATGACAATGAATCCATAGGGTACAAAATATTAGATCCATCTACAAAGAAAGTCTATATCAGTAGAGATGTGATTTTTGATGAGAAAGTCAAAGTCGACACAAATGAATCCAGTGGTGACACAAAATTTCTCCTGAATCTACCTGAAGAAGATGAAATGAGCATGGACCCAGGACCAGAAGAACATGATACAAAAGCATCAACTATGCTACAAAATACCAGATCTTACAACTATAGGACCTCAAACTCACAGTATGACCAAAATGAACAAAGGAATGCTAAGCAACACAAAGGAACCAATATCAACTTCTCAAGCACTAGAAAACTTACACTGGAGAGCAACCATGGAATCTGAATATGCTTCACTCAAGAAGAATAAAACATGGGACTTAGTAAATCTGCCACTAGGAAAAAAATAGTGGGGTGCAAATGGGTGTAAAAAATCAAATACAAAGTAGATGGAACACTTGATAAATACAAAGCTTGACTAGTGGCCAAAGGGTATGCTCAGATAGAGGGAATCGACTATGAAGAAACATTCGTACCAAAAGCTCGAATGATAACTATTCGAACAGTTTACGCTCTAGCAGCTCATCAAGGATGGAAACTTCATCAGATGGATGTAAAGAGTGCATTCCTTAATGGTGACTTAGAAGAAGTCTAAATGACACAACCTGAAGGTTTTATCATTCAAGGACAAGAAAATAAGGTATGCAAGTTGAATAAATCTCTTTATGGCTTGAAACAAGCTCCTAGAGCATGGAACATCAAGATCAATAATCATCTACTACATCATAACTTCAATAGAAGTACAACAGATCCCAGTCTATATACCAAGAAGATTGGAAATAATGTTTTGATTCTCATAGTATATGTTGATGACATAGTAATTATTGGAAGTTCAAAAAAGTTGATAAATGATATAAAAAAGGATCTAGAAAAGGCTTTTGAAATGACAGATCTAGGAATGATGAACTACTATCTTGGGTTAGAGATTTATCAAGGAGAAGACAAAATAGTTATCACTCAATCAAAATATGCAAAAGCTCTTCTTGAAAAATACAGGATGTCAGAGTGCAAGCCCAAAGATACACCAATAGAACAAGGAATTCAACTATCCAAAAATGATAAAACCTCACTGATTTTAGCAACAATGTATCGACAATTGATTGGAAGTCTTCTATACTTAACAAATAGCCAACCAGACATAGCATTTATAGTAAATTATATTTCATAATTTATGCAAGAACCAAGAGAAAGTCATTGGAAAGCTACAAAAAGAATACTGCAATATATCAAGAAGACTGCAGACTATGGACTGACTTATATGAAGGATGTCAAAGATTTTTGTCTACAAGGATACTCAGATTTAGACTATGTTGGATCTATTGATGACAAAAAATCTACCTCAGGTTATGTGTTCTATCTCAGATCAAGGCCCATATCTTGGCACAACAAGAAATAGTATACAGTAGCACAATCATCAACTGAAGCAGAATACAAAGCAATAAGAGATACAACTTGTGAAGCACTATGGCTACAATACATACTATCTGACATGGGAATCAAATGAACTCCAACCATGATATTTTGTGATAATCAAGGAGTACTAAACCTGATCAAGAATACAATCATACATGAAAGAACAAAGCATATTGAAGTGCAATGTCATCTCATTAGAGAACACTTCCAGAATAAGCACATCATCCTCAAGTATGTTCCTACAAAAGATCAACTAGCAGATATCTTCACAAAGGCACTAGGAAAAATCAAGTTTTAAACCTTCAGAAATCATCTATGCAATTCAAGAGTACTTCATACCAAATAATGTAATACAGAGGGGTGTTAGAAATAGAGTCTATTCTATCATTTGGATTATGTAAATGTATCTTCCAAGGTACATACTTAGATAACTTTAGGGGCAAGTTATCTAGTTACTTCATGCAATGTAATAAGTGGACAAGTACCAATGTGCAAGTTGTACATGTGCAAGTTATCCCTTGCACAACTAGATAGAGTGTTTGCCAAGGAATCTATCCTCCTACATAAAGGGCTTCATACCCTTACTCGAATGTATCACTTCTATTCATTCAATAAGATGTTCTATTGCCTTGATCTTTGTCTTCTGAAATATTGAGATGCTGCCAAAGCCATCAAGTACATATCTATAACCACATGTCATTAAAAATTTCTAATTTGTTTGCATGAGTAAATGTGATAGAAGGTGTATACTGTTTAAAAACAATTATGTTATGGGCCTTCCAAATATGAAAGAGCAGACTAATCCTAAAAACCTGAAATACCTCAAAAGTAGGAGAGACAAAGTCAAAGAGTCCCCAAGAAGAGCTTGGGACCAAAAAACTCTTGTAGTTGTAAATGGGAAAAACTGAAAGAACCAATTTCTAAGCTTACCTAGATCTTCTACAGTGCCAAAAGAGGTGAGTACAAGAATCAGGTACACAAAAAGGATATTTAGGATCAAGAATTCCAAGGTACTTCAAATGTTCCCCCAAGGGGAGACCTTGACACAACAAGCTCCATGCAAAAAAATATTGCTTGGGCTCAACATAAGCAACCCAAACATTCTAAAATCTATAATTCCATCTATTCCTTGTAGAAAATAAGTCCCAATATTTATTGAGATTAGGCATCATAGAAATATGAGGAGATAACCATTTATACCTCAAACGAGCCTTATAATTAAGAAAATAAGTGTCAACATGCCATCTCCAATCTGACCACCAAGGATGTAGCAAGTGCACACCAATCTTGTGCAACATAGAAAAATATATGAGAGAAATAACAACATCATAAGTATTTTTATCTACACCATTTAGATTGAAGGTGCATTTGAACTTATTCCATGGGATCCAATCCTTGGTCTGACGAGAAAAGAAATCATCTATTGTAAAATACCCTTTTTAAAAAATTGTTGAGCATGAATCCATTGTACCCAAGCTAAGGGAGAAAATTGATAAAGAAACACAAGGGACCACCATATATTCATATAATTTATGGATAAGCCTTTACAGAAGTTGTTTCCTTTATAACATATCCAAGGAGTGAGCTACTGTTAGGATTTCCATATGCTTTTAATAACAAAGGAGCCAAGAATCTTGATAAAAACTAGAGCAACAATGAGAGATAAAAAATCCAACCCTCTTCATGATTTACGGTTTAAGGGAATACTGAGAGCATCTTGAGCATCTGTGGGAATGTGCTGAAGCTGAATTCGGTGCTTTGGAACTTCATCTCGAATGAAATGACATTGTGTGTCAATGTGCTTTGTTCTTTCATGATGGACTGGATTCTTGACGAGGTTCAGAACACCCTGATTGTCGCAAAACAAGCATATTGGAGATTTTGATGGATGGCCCATACTTGTCAGAATGCGACATAACCATATCACTTCACACATAGCTTCACGTGCGACGCGATACTCTGCCTCTGTTGATGAAATAGCAACCACCTATTGCTTCTTGCTGTGCCAAGAGACAGGACCGGATCCCAGATGAAAAATGTATCCAGAAGTTGACTTGCGATCATCAAATGATCCGGCATAGTCGGAGTCCGTGTATCCTTGCAAGAAGAATTTGTTGTTCCTCTTGTATTCTAGGCCATATTCCATAGTACCACGGACATAGTGAAGAACACGTTTTGTTGCTTTCCAATGAGTGGTCTTAGGCTCTTGCATGAACCTCGAAAGATAGTTGACAACAAATACGAGATCTGGCCTAGTATTGGTCAGATATATGAGACTCCCAATCAACTTTCAATAGAGAGTACCATCTACCTGAGGTGAGTCATCATATCACGATAACTGAAGTCCATTCTCCATAGGAGTTGTCATTGGCTTGCAGTCAGTCATGCGATATTTATCCAGCAATGTCTTGGCATACTTTTTCTGAGACACTTTGATGGAGTGCTCCTTCTGGCTGAATTCTAGACCAAGACAGTAATGGAGAAGTCCAAGATCTATCATCTCAAAATATTTGCACAAGTTTCTTTTGACGATAGAGATCATAGTTTCTGAACTCCCTGTAATGAGCAGATCATCCACATAGAGTACAAGCAACACTATCTCAGAACCCTATTTCTTGAAATAGAGGTTTGCATCTGAAGGACATCTCTTAAATCCATGCTGCATTAGGTGATTGTCCATTTTTATATACCAAGCTCGAGGAGCTTGTTTCAGACCACACAAGGATTTGACCAATTTGCAAACTTTCTGCTGTTGGCCTTCCACTTCAAATCCTTCAGGCTGAGTCATATAGACTTCTTCTTGGATATCACCATTAAGAAAAGCACTTTTGACATCCATCTGGTGAACTTTCCACCCATATTGTGTTGCCATAGCACACATAACCCGAATTGTGGTCATCCGAGCAGTAGGTGCAAAAGTTTCCTCGTAGTCAATGCCTTCTTTTTGAGCATAGCCCTTTGCAACAAGACAGGCCTTATGCTTATAAATTGTTCCATATGCCTTGTACTTGACTTTGTATACCCATTTGCAGCCAATGGGCTTCTTTCCATGCGGTAGATCAACAAGCTTCCAAGTTTTATTCTTCATCAGAGACTCATACTCTGTATCCATAGCGGCCTTCCACTGAGGCTCACTGAGAGCATCTTGCACTGATGCAGGTTCAAGATCATCTATTGTAGACATGAACGCCCTATCATCATCAATATCCATATCCTCAACTTCTGTACTTGGAGTCACAGAAAGTTCCTCAAAATATTGACAAAGATCATCAACCTCACCAGTTTCTCTGGCTTCTCTTTCCTTTTGAGCCATACTGCGTGTACGAGGTCTATCCAAATTCAAATTGGGAGGAGTGGATAAATTTGTGTCTCTGATTGTATTTGTACACCATTTAGGATTCTTCTTTGGTGGAGTTGAAGAAGATGTAGAAGGACCTCCTGTCTGTGTTGACGAAGGAATCTTCTCTTCCTTAGTTTCCACAATATCTTGGTGTACTGTAGATGTGCTCTGTGATGTGAAAGCTTCATCAAAGACAACATCTCTGCTGATATGAATTTTCTTGGTCAAAGGATCTATCAACCGATATCCTTTAGAGTGCTCATAATAACCAAGAAAAATACATCTCAGTGTTTTCTCATCTAGCTTCTTCCTTTTCTCTTTCGGTATGTGCATGAAATCTTGACACCCGAAAATACGTAGATGAGATATGGAGGGTTTTCGACCACTCCATGCTTCCTGTGGAGTCATTCCTTTTAGGGCCTTTGTGGGTGCCCTATTCAATAGATACAATACAGTGGTGACAGCTTCTGCCCAATATTGTTGCCCAAGAGTAGCTCCTGTGAGCATACAACGAACCATTTCCATGATAGAACGGTTCCTTATCTCAGCAACTCCATTTTGCTGAGGAGTATAGGTAGTTGTTAACTGTCTCTTGATCCCATGCTTATCTAGGAATGCAAAAAATTCATTAGAGGTAAACTCTCCCCCTCGATCTGAGCGAAGAGTTTTAATAGAAGCTCCTGACTCCTTCTCAACGGATTTTTTGAACTGCTGGAAGAATGCGAAAGCTTCAGATTTCAGTTGGAGAAAGAAAACCCACATCTTTCGTGAGTAGTCATCTACGAATAACTAAAAATACCTCTTCCCTCCAACACTGTTGGGTGTGAAAGGACCGCATAGATCGGTGTGAATTAACTCTAGAGGTTTTCTTGCTCTTGTAGAGCTCTTCTCAAATGGTACTCTATGCTGCTTTCCTGCCAAGCAGTCAGAGCACACTGGCAATGTGGCCGAAAGGGAAGGAAGACCCTTTACCATCTCATACTTGCTGAGCTCAAGTAAGTAGCCAGAACTAAGATGCCCATATCTCTTGTGCCATAGGGAAGTTGCCTCCTTGGTAGAGACAGTCATGGCAACATGTGGAGTAGAGATAGCATCTAGTGCAAATAAGTCATGCTTATATGAAGTCATTGCAATCTGCTTACCCTTCCTGGTAATGGTACAACACTTCTATCCATTCTCAACACGAAATTTGACAACCATATTTCTATCCGGGATTTGTGTCATCGACGACAAATTGTTAGCCAATCCCGAACATAGAGGACTTTGTCAATCCGACACTTGCCATCGGGAAGAGTGACCGAAACCGTACCCTCTCCCCGAACCACCGTAGGTTTTATCATCAGCAATGGTTACAGGTTTGCCCTCCTTGGCCACAAATGATTCAAACCATGATCTGTCGCCAGTCATGTGTTTGCTAGCTCCAGAATCGACATACCAAATAGGATCCCTCTGTGTGGAATTTGTGGTAGTCATGAGCACCTTGTGTGCCCATTCAGAATCTGAGTCAGATTCTTCAACAGCAACATTCACCTAGGGTTGCTTGTTTTTATTTTGTGGTTTGTTTTGGCCTTTCTGCTTGTTCTTATGCCAACACCTGTTGGTGTCATGGTTGTCTTTCTCACAGATCTTACACCACCTCTTCTTCTGTTGAGGTTGTTTGCCTTTTCCTTTCGTATCCTGTTGAGAATTTCCTCCTTTCCGAAAGTTGCCTCCTTTTTGCCCATTACCTTTCTTCCTAGAACCACCGCCTTGTTGGTGTATAGGGCTGTATTGGAAGAATCATCCTTATGAAGTTGGCATGCCTCCTGTTGTTGAAGCAGATTGACCAACTCGATGTAGGTAATTTGTCGTTGAGACACCTGGATGGAGGTTATCAACATATCAAATGAAGAAGGTAAAGCTCTCATCACAAGTGAAATGAGAAGCTTTTCGTCCACGATATCTCCCAGAGAACCCAATTTCTCTTTCAACTCAGACACTCTGCACAAAAAGAGTTCAACTGTTTCACCCTGTCTCAAACTCAGGTTATGAAGTTGTTGTTGAAGATGAAGAATGGTGGATTCATTCTTCCCCTCATAGATGGTTCTAATGGCATCCCATGCCTCTTTACCACTTGCTTTGTCAGCTATATGAGGTTGCACTTCATCTGAAACAGCAAACAAAATGAGCACATTTGCTTGACTGTCTTTCTTGTCAAAGGCTATCTGATCTGCTGAAGGACCTGTGGATCCTGCTGTTGGTGAAGGCCTAGTTGCTACTCCAGTAAAAATATCCCACAAATCTTCCATTTGGAGAATTGCCTTCATCTTATGTTTCCATGGTGTATAATTTGGACCTTTCAATAACTGATGCGGATCAGTCATCAATTTTGCAACAGCGGCCATAGTGAAGGTTCCTTATATCACCAATTGGTCCCCCTTTCGATATACCTTTTGCTAGGCCAATATACCGTACAAAATACCCGCCCTTACGTGAGGGAAACTATAGGTATTTAGAAAGATCAACAAAAATCACCCGCCCTTACGTAAGGGAGACTATAGGTGAATTTTAGAGATCATACGATACGTGGAACATAAGCGGTACTGAAAGGGAATCGCCTTGTTGATGGCACCTACCATAGAAGATTCTTCTCATGCGTGGGGCGTAACTTCCCCTAAACACTATGAAGAATACTTTGTCAAGATTTACGCCTAAACACAAGTGCGATAAAGGGTAGTGGATGGAGTAAAAAAATGCAAAAATGGCGTACTTATTCCTCCCCGATGATTTATAGAGAACAAGCTCAGACGTCATTATAGCAGCTATATTAGGCGGCGGATACAGTAGCCAAATCACGACAGCTTTACCTGTAAGTGCTGGCCAGAGGTATCACAAATACCGAATGCTGCAGTGTAATAAAATTGCACGGATGGGTTTTATATTCCGGGGACTTAGGGAGTGTTTGATTTTAATTTTTAATGTTATAGTGCAAAAATGAAATATGCAACATACAAAAAAAAAAAATTGCCCACAAGAATAACCCACAAGGTGTCGGTCACAGCCGAAAATGCACCTTTTACAATGCCAAATTGCTATTTTTCGAAAAATTACTCACTATCCCCCTTTGATTTTTGAAAAAATATCCCTCCTTAAAAGGCTAAAAGGCTTTCTTTAACAAAGCATTTTTAATAATTATTATAAATTTAAAATTAAAATAAATAATTTTAATTTATATAGTTTTAAAACTTTAGAAAAAATAAATTAAAATTAAAATTTTAATTTATAAAGTTTAAAAAACTATATTAAAAAAATTAAAATTAAAAATTTTAATTAAAAAATAATAATAATTAAAAAATGACATTGCAAAAAAAATAATACCTTGGGGGGCGTCGGCGGGATTCGAACCCCCGACCTGCAGGCTCCCTGAGCCTTACCACACGGCTCATGACCACGTGAGCCAGCGGGCTGATCCGGAAGGAACAGTGGACCAGCTCCTCTTTCAACCCCTCTTTCTGACTCCTCCGCTGCTTCGTCCTCTGCTTCCCGAGCCTCCTCTGCAACTCGCGGCTACTGCCTCCGTAGCAAAACACCGTATCGAAGCCACTTCCCCGGTCGCGGCTTCCTCCGCAGACGACGCAACGCAATCGTAGAAAAAAAAACGCAATTTCCGCGTTCAACTGGCGCTCTGAAATAAATTTTTTTTTTTTTTTCAGCGCGCTTGCGCGATCTGGTTTTTTTTTGTTTTAAAAAAAAAAACTACAGGGAGGAGGGGGGGTTTATACCCCCTCCAATTTCTCGCGCGGGCGGGAATTTAAAAATCCTACCGCGCGTTGAAGGGGGGGGCTATCTCCCCTCTCCCGTCGCGAGTGCACAGCATGGCGCAAGCGCTACGGTCGCCCGCACTCTGTCGCTTGCGTGCACGACAGCTGTCGCCTGCGCGCGCCCTGTCGCGACAGTCTCTGTCGCACGGGCCTCCACGCGCGGTGCGACAGAGCCTGCCGCAGCGCTTGCGCGGCAGTCGAGGCGACGGCTCCCGCGACGCAGCGCGCCGAGCGGGGTCGTCCGCGGACCTGGACGCGGGCTGGGGGGCGCACAGATGTCCGCTCACCCTCGGCCCTGCGTGTCCTTCCCGGAGCAACGAACGCAGTGCGCATTCAACCGGGGCTTCCGCCCTCTTCCCTGTGCGACGACTGCCGATAAAAAAAAAAAAAATAGGTCTCCCCTTCAAATCACGCCCAGATAAATTACGAACAGCTCTGATGCCATGATAGATTCAATGAACAAAACTTTATTCAACAGCAGCAGGTATAAATAAGGTTACATAGAGCCGGGAATAGAACACCGACGTACTGGAATAACCAGAACTGTTACGCAGTTGTAACAGTCAGCTACAGAATGAATAAAGACAAGATATAGTACGCTAACAAATACTATAGGAAATGAAATGTCGAACTAAAACTTTCTAAGATTCAACTCCTCTTAGAGCCTTGACCACCCACTTAGCACACAGAGCAATACGTTACCATCTACAGTCCAACAGACCCATTCCGCTAGACTCTCTAGGAAGACAACAAATATCCCAGGCAACTCTATGAAATTCCTTTTTTTCAAAAGAATTATTCCAATGAAAATATCAAAGGATTTTCTCAAGATTCTTATAGCATGCCTAAAGGAACCCAATAAGAGGAGTAGTATACATGAGTGGTAGCCAAAACTTTAAAGCAATATGAAATTTACTTGCTAATAACAACTTCTTAATAAGCTAGAATTCAAGTTTCTTTTCAACTCTTTGAAGCACATAATTCCAAAGATGAGCAAGGGAGTCTTGAAAGGCAAAAGGAATACCAAGAAACTTAAAAACTTCTCCAAGAGGGATCCAATTCCAATGAAACCCTTGAATCCAAGGTGACATAGACAAGGGAGACTATCTAAAGCAGAAGGTCTTTGTATGCTAGAACTAGAGGCTTTGCAAAAGGTGTTCAGACAAGACAGAGCATTATAAATAGATTGCTCCTCTTCCCTTACAATAATAAAGGGGTCATCAACAAAGTGATCATTAATAAGTTTTCCTTGATCATTTGGAAGAGCAATTTCTTTAATAAGACCTACAGAAGCTTGATCAGCTAAAATATAATCGAAGGCTTTAGTAGAAAGCACATATAAAGAGGGAGAAATAGGACACCCTTGTTGAATAGACCTAAAAATACTCACTGCTTCAGACTATGAATTATTTATATTGAGAATAGTTGAAGCATCTCTGAATAGCATAGCAATTATCTGAATCAAAATTGACCCGAATTCTAAATCTTTGAGCATATCAAGAATGAATCTCCATTCAATACGATCATAAACTTTCTCAAAGTTAATATTGATAAAAAGCATGTTATAGTTTGATATCTGGGCCCATTCCATGCCCTCCTAGACAACCAAAATATTATCGAGGATGTACCTCCCTTGAATAAATAAAGCCAGTTTGTTCTGATCTGACTAACAAATGAAGAAGAGGCCTAAGGCGAAGAGCCAAAGTTTTGGCAATGATCTTGTAACTAACATTCAACAAAGTAATAGGACTCCAGTTAGTGATCAACTCCGAGTCCCCTTGCTTGGGTATGAATTTGATACTACCCCTGTTAATAATTACTCTCAAAAAGCCTACTCGAAGAGCCTCCAGAAAAACTGTATACAAATCAGGATCAATTAAGTACCAAAGACCTTTGTAGAACTCACAAGGAAAGCCACTATACCTGGTGCTTTGTCATTTGCCATCTAAGATAATGCATCCTCTATATATTTAAGGGTGATAATTTTATCACACCCTTCTCTTTGAGACTTCGAAACCTTAATTTGTACAACTGCCATACAAGCTTCCAGTGCTTGCTGTCACTCAGGGGAATAAGCTTGAGTGGAAAAAATATTAGTATAGTGCTTGAAAAAGCATCAATCATCTCAAGAAGACCGGTAAGCCTTATTCCATTGTCTTGAATGACCTTGAATTGAGTAGCTTGCTTGGGAGGATGAAGCCTTTGAAAAAATTCTTTGGTGACCCTATCACCAAATTTAAGCCAATGAAGATGGGCTTTAATTCGAGCTCTCTGAGCCTCATAAATTTTAGCAAGAAAAAGTTTATGCCTCGGCTTGGCAACATGAGACTAAAGTTCAAGATTAAATGTGTTAGGAACCTAGTTTCTAGCAATTGGAAATAAATGGAAAATAGGTGGAAATGAATGCAAACAAGTAAATAAACAATCGCTTTTGTTAACAATCACTTTTTTAAATGGATATTTCCCTGCCAATTGCTCTTAAAGAGATGTATAATATTATGTTCTTAGATGTAAATCTACGCCCATATGAAAGCATATAAATAATTAAACCTAGCATTGTGAGATGAAAGGATGCAATGGTCCACGATTAAAATAAGTGAGTTAATATTAATGATAGTTAGGATTAGGATCCTAACAAGCCACCCTCCTTAAAAAGAGCTTTGTCCTCAAATCTCAAAGTGAGAAGCTTCATTCCGTATTTTCCAAGTAGTATTTTCTCATGTTCTTGTACTATCTTAATGTCATATTCCCGTAAGCAGATATATTTTTAAGGTGGAAGTGTTGGTAGGGGATAGGTAGGAAGAATAGTAGGAGCAGAACGATGACAAGGGGATAACCCTTTTTGTGCCTTTTTAGTGGCTTGGATAGAAAATAAGTGGGAAACCATTTCCTTACCTCTGTTATGAATAATTTTCTCCATGCAATGAGAGCTTGCTATTGGAGAAGGGCCTGATTTTAATCCTTTAAGAGTATACATTTGATTCTTTATTGTGAATTTCATCCATAATTCTACAAAATCCCATTGGATTGTCCCAAGTGTTTGTAACCATTGTACTCCTAAGACAATATCACATCCTCCTAAGGGAATTGCATACATGTCATGTTTCATGGTGTAATCACCCAAGGTGAGCTTAATATTATGGCATTTCCCCTTACAAGCGATCCTTCTCCCATTACCAATCATGACTTCAAAATTATTGCAAGGATGGATAAAGAAGTCAGCTTGTTTTACCACATGTGGGTCGATAAAATTATGGGTACTATCGGAGTCAATAACCACAATAAGATTTTGTTTTTTGAAGGATTCGGGTACCTTCATTGTTTGGTGAGAAGAATTACCGACGAGGACATTGAAGGAAATTTCTAGTGGATCTTGAATGTTATCATCGGGTGTATTCGTCATGACTTCTACCTCGATCACCTCTTCGTCGTTGGTTGATTGAGAATAGTTGCATCCAAAATATATAATTTGGATGTAATGCATTTATGATTGGGTACAAATTTCTCATCATAATGAAAACAAAGACCTTTTTCTTTTCTTTCTTTCATTTCCTCGGAGCTAATGTGTTTAATTGGTAGGATTCGGTTAATTTTTTGGGGGTAAGCATTTTATGATTATGTTTTAGATGGTTTTCCCTATCGACACTGGTTATTGAATTTATCTTTCGCCATTTGGGTTAGTGCAATAGTCTACATCATGTCAGTGGGATTTAGCATTTGTACTTCTAATAGAATATCTTCCTTTAAGCCACTGATGAAACAACTTTGGAAGAATAATGCATTTAACCCTTATGTAAGATTTACCAATTTTTCAAATTGAGCTTGGTATTCTCGCACTGTAGTGGTTTTGCGGACTTTGGTAAGGGATTCCGTGAAATCTTCAAATTTAGTAGGGTCGAATAGTACCATTAGGTTTTTTGTAAATTCTAGCCATGTAGGGGGGTCATTTGTCTTTTCGTACCATTGATAACATTGGGTGGTGATATTTTCCAGGTGGAAGGATACGAAGCAAACCTTCTATGCCTCAGGGACCTGGTAGAGGGAGAAGTATTGGTCAACCTGATAGATCCAATTGGTAGAGTCACCTCCTTCAAATTTTGGAAAATCCAATTTAGTAGTTCTAGATAGGATGAATGTTTGTGGTCCCCCGAGCAATGCTTGTTGTGTTGATGCTACAATAGGTTGGTCGACTTGGATTAATGGAGTGGTTGGTGGCATCAATTTTAAGTCTATTTCTACTACTTTTGCCATGAGTTTCTATATAAGATCATCCTTCCATTTATTTAGTCCCTCCATGAAGTCCTTCATCTGGTCTTGTGACCTCCTACCATCGATCATTATAGGGCTTGATTTGAATTTTGTAATTCCTCTTTTTGGTGGAGAATTTAGGTTTTTTTCTTCAAAAAATCTTTGCAAAAATTATTTAATTATTGACAAGGGAAAATTTGTCAATTAAAAAAACAAAATTCTCAAAATTTTTTGGTTTCAACCTTTGGGAACTAACAGTCACCTTTTAATTCAATATTTTGAATTTTTCAAGTGAGAAACAAACGGCTAGCGACAGTGGGGTGGAGCGCGGCTAGGAAGTCGTGGAAGGGCGAAGCTGCTAGGTGGCAATGGCAAAGCGGAGTGAGGCTAGGTAGCGGCGGCAGAGCGGAGCATCAAGGAGAGTTAAGAGTTAAGTAGCGGAAGTACCACATAATTACAAGTGTCTCTCAACGATTGGCTACGAAGGAACGGCTAGGATTACGCGCACGCGAGGGAGTTGATTCCTTGGTGTAGTGTGCCATACTCAAGCAATGTTTTATACCTTAAAATCTTTTTAAACCCTTTTTGGTTACTATCCCCCGTCAATGTGGGATTTTTCACTATAAGAAAATTTTGGAATTTCCTCGCATCGTCTCCTGGTGACCGAAAAACCTTCGTCGACGGTCGGAGTTATTTTACAACCTCACGTAAATTTATAATATATCACCGAAAACATCACAAAATACTTGCAGGGTTGAACTTTTCACATTGTTTTGATTTTCATGCACCGAAAACCGAATGTTCAACGTCCCCCTCATTAAATTTCACGCCTTAAATTTCAATATTTCTTGTTTTTGATGCTATTTTTTTTTTAAACCCGGTCAGATGTTCAGACGTTGCTTGTCAATTAATTTTTGCTAATAAATTTCCAATTGTCGTGTTTGATTTGGTGTCTGTTCGGATTTTAAAACAGTTTGTGAAGACTTGAAATCCGATTTAAGTATGATTTTTATCTATTTTGTTTTTGTAACTATGTTTTATTCGGTTGCTCTGCATTGATTACTAGCGGCTTATTTGCGTTGAAATTATATTTTATCTTCGGTGATGTATGTTGAGAGTCGCTGTGAAGAATGACTATGAATGGGTGGAGGTCGCTGGTGAAAAAAATGAAGAATGTGCAATATTTGGATGTGGCTTTGATACCAGTTGTTAGAACCTGGTTCCTAGCAATTGGAAATCAATGGAAAATAGGTGGAAATGAATGCAAACAAGTAATTAAAACAATCGTTTTTGTTAAAGATCATTTTTTCAAATGGAGGTTTCCCTGTCGTATGAAAGCATATAAATACCTAAACCTAGAGTTGTGAGATGAAAGGACGCAATGGTCCATGATTAAAATAAGTGAGTTAATATTAATGATAGTTAGGATTAGGATCCTAACAAAACAGATATGCCTCAAGTCTGAGAGAAGTTTTGGCAAGATCATCATGAAGGACAACATTGGAATGTTTTTGAAATTTACTATAAAATCCTCTCAAAATATATATTAATGATAAGGCCGAATGCAACCCTCACAAATTTACCAATAGAATGATAGCAAAAAGTCAAACCCTTGTAGCTTTATCAATAAAACATATTTAGACAAAAATGTTAACACACATATTGAACCCTTTGTTTCATTTGTAAAATTCTTCACTTCTTGCTATTTTTTTGAAACCCATAAACTAATACAATATTAAAACTGAAATATTTTAAAGAATATTTTTTGAAAGAGAAAGAAAACATGTAGAGATCTATAAAAGATATCATAGTGGTAAGTTTTTGAATTTTCATTTAGGAGACCCAAGTTCAAACCTTGGTACGAGGGGACTAGAACTTATTATAAAAAACCGTGTATACTTTTAAGAGTGTCCAACAAGGATAACGTAATGATTAAGGCTTTGGCTTCTCTTTAAAAAGGTTCCAGGTTCAAATGATGACATATCTAGACAAGATCGAGTGTTTGTCGATTTGATGCTCCCAAGGATCAAGGGTTCTATTGACTTCATAACCAAAAATCAAATATTCCATTGACTTCACAATCGTTGTATCTATTGATAATTAGCATTAGAATATAGGTCCCCTTAATTCGTAATTATTATATCGATTGATAATCAAAATATGTAAAGGAGGTTCGAGGTTCAAATGATGACATATCTAGACAGTATCGAGTGTTTGTCGATTTGATGCTCCCAAGGATCAAGGGTTCTATTGACTTCATAACCAAAAATCAAAGATTCCATTGACTTCACAATCGTTGTATCTATTGATAATTAGCATTATAATAAAGGCCCCCTTACTTCGTAATTATTATATCCATTGATAATCAAAATATGTAAAGGATCTTTTTGTAACCAAGGATCAAGGGTTCCATTGACTCTATCGATTAGTAACCCTTACTTCGTAATTATTATATCGATTTATAATCAGAAGATGCAAAGTTCTGTTGACTTCTTAATTATTATATTGATAGATAACCAAGGATCAAAGGTTCCATTCACTTCACAATTATTATTATATCGATAGATAACCTTTAGTAACCAAAGATCAAGGGTTCCATTCACTTCATAATCATTATACCTATTGATAATCAACATAAAAATCCGATCCCGTTGACTTTGTAATTATTGTATTGATTAACAATAAAATCTTTTAACTTCATAACCGTTATATCGATTGATAATCAACATCGAAAGACAGATGACATAAAGGGTCCCCTAGACATTGTAACCGTTAAATCGATTAATAATCAACATCAAAAAAACAGAAGACGTAAGCATTTTAAAATGGCGGCAGCTTATAATTGTAACCGTTTTAAAATGACGGCAACTTTTAGTTGTAATGATTTCATTAACATTTGTAACAAAGACGACTGAATTTTGAACTCGTCAAAATTAGTGGGCCGTGGGTACTAACGGCCATCGAAAGCTCGTTTTCCAACCATAAACATTGATAACAACCACCATCAATGTCATCTCGGAATACGACAAGTTTGAGCATCACGACAACAAGATACCCATCCAAATAACCTTGCAATTTCTTTGTAGTTGAAAAAAACAAAAAATTTATAAAATAAAAATTTTCATTTTGGATTCTATCCAATCCTAGCCTTTTCAAGATTCCACAGAAAAAAATTTATCGAGGTGAGGGTTATAGTAATAGCTTTCCGTGTTCGGAAGATAAGATGACAGAGACAGTTGTGGATTCTCCTAAATAACAAAAAAATAAAAAATAAAAATAAAAAATTGTAATTTCTTTTGTATAGAAAAACATATTGTATTTGTGTTCTTTATTTTGAACAAATCACAATTGTTTTCTTTAATTTGCAAACAGCTTCAATTTTCATCTCAATTGAGTTGTTATAGTTAAATATTTACATATTTCTTTATAATAAGTCTGACTTCTTGATTTTTATTTTTCGATCTTCTTCAATTTTCTTTTTAAATACAAATATTCTAGAATTCAACATTCTTTTTCCTGACATTTTCCTACCTTCACACTACCAAAACTTCATCTCTATTGTCTATTCAATCCATCTTAATAGAGTAATATCTCCAAAAATATGCCCTATCATAATCTACTTTAAACTTAGTCATAATATAAAAACCTTTTTAAACTTGTATAACTAATATATATATATTTAATCCACATGTTGTGGTCTACCGACAAGGACGCCACTTGCATTATCGGTGATGTGACCCGGGTTCAATCCCCATAGTGGATATGTATATGTATAAGAAGTATTTACTCAATAAAAAAAATATAACAATATTAATAGGAACTAATAGCTAAGTCACAATTGCTTATGTTTGTTTTCATGAATATAAATAAAGGAATAAAAAATTAAATATAAAACATCATCAATAATTAAATTAATATTTTACAAATGGCAAGAGGATAACATCTGGATTTGTATTTGCTCTCATAGTTGTCAAGGACCACTGACCGTACCTCTCCCCCGTATGGTGTCGGTTTTCGCACCAATAGTTTTTGGTAATTCTGCTAGGGACCCAAAATATCTCCATTGTTTAAGGAAACCAGATTTTGGTGATACTCTAGTTTACCCATATCCATTTAAATCACTTGGTTACCCTCTGTGTGGCAGATCTAGATTTCTAGATTAGTTGCCCCAATCAATGTGCTGAGAGAACAAAATATCCTACAGAAATCAAGGTTTGATGAGCAACCTTTACCTCAGTAGCGGAGAAAGTATACTCATATGGTGACTCTAACTCCTAGGAACGACTCTAAATTTTTGAATGTCGGTGCCTCAATGACCTAGTAGTGTTGCCCTTAATGGAATGATCATGGTCCACTCAATCTTCAATGTTGGCATGAGATTCTGAAAAGTACCCTGAAGAGCCTAACAAAATATGATGGCACTTTAGGAATCGCTCAAGATCACCTTGAAGATATCACTGCACTAGCACCCCTCCATGGCATATTACATGAAGATGTCATGATCAGTCTCCTAGTATTGTCTCTAGAAGGGAGGTGTTATAGTGGTACTGTACCCTTGGGTGGAGAACCATCTGCTCATGGATAAACTTGGTGGGACCTCTTATTGACACATTTGATGGCTCCATGGATCCCTTATAACTCTTGATGCACCTCTCGTTCATCAAGAGGACCCATTTTGAATCTATCACAGATTCAATATACGATTTAGAAGGAGTTGGGAGAGGATTCCCTTTGAATACCATCCATCCCTACCCAACCCTCCTATACTATGTTCGGAATTTTAGTTCATACATAAGCCTCATGTTGTATCAATCAAGGGAAAGAAGATTTCTTCAAATATTTTAGGAGGTTTTATAGGCTGAGCGACTCCTACTGCAAGTAGGAAGGATATCTTCAAGAGACCCCATCCCCTCATTCTCTTTTCCATACGTTGTTGTTACCCTTTCGACTACATAGTACCTGCCATGGATGTCATTTGAAGTTGTGCACAAGCTAGGGCTATAGTTGTATGAAAAACAAAAGGGTGGGCACTCTCTCAGGCTCATACAGAGGAGATGCAAGCACTATTTTGATGATGAACAATTATGTTACTTGCAACTTCCCCCAATAATTAAAGGACTTGGACCAAGTGGAGGGTCCTTCTGATAAAAGGGATACAATTTTGCACCATTTTTGTATCTAGGAGCACATTGAGAAAAAGTGCTCGATCGATCAAGAGGAAAGTCTTAGGAGAAGCCCAACAACAGGGTCCCAATCAATGAGCCCTGCTATCAAACGACGGACGCACACATGATATGAATTTCATAGTAGGTGGATCCCAAGGAAGGGCAACACTAGAGCCTATTGCCAGAGCAACCATTACTTGAGAAAGGCTCCAGTGTGGAAAAATTTATTGCCACATTGATCATCGATTTCATAAGTACTAGTATGCATGATGATCTGCCAAGTTGTGACCTCTTTGCAACTTGGAAAAAATTTTGGCGATGGCGACCGAACTACATGAAGCATCTCAAGTTCAGCATAGTCTTGTCTGGACATTGCAAATTTACTACATGATTTCTAGGATGATTTCATGATTGTGGCGTGTTGATCGTGTCACAATTTTGTGTAAATAAGCCAACAGATAAATAAAGGATGCGGTTTGCATAAAGATGCATGATCGCTGACATCATCTCAAGGGCTGACCACAAGGTATTTATGTTCAGTGTTTAGATTTCCAAGTGATGCTCCTTCCTTTGAAAAGGTATTTTTCCTTATTTTTCCCTTCTTTCACCTGTCTTGTATTTTGTGACTCCATAGTCCAATGGGTAGCCTTCATAAAGTTTACAATCTATCATAGCAAGTACATCTTCTCAAAAGGTAAGGATTTGGCAGTACTCTAAACCAAATTTTCATCAGGACAAATCTTTCAAAGAAAATGTTGGATCTTCTGGGACTAAGATATAGCTCTATAAAATGCCTTATGGACAGTAGTATCAAGCAACATTTTAAAGGCAAGACCAAAAAGTCCTCATGATGCATGCTAAAAAGCTGAGAAGATATTTACTAGACTCTATAAAAAAGAAGGGTTGCACTAGCATAGACAAATGCCTCTAGCATTCTGTCTATTATTGAAACAGCCATGGGCTAAAATTGAAGTATATCAACAAAAGCGTATTATTTGGGGATATCCCTAGGGCTACCTTCCCTTTCATTCCCTTCTTGCCCTTAGTGTCTCCCTATTCCCCTTCTTCCCTGTGTAATGGTTGTTACTAACTACTTTAGTTAGTAGCTCCTTCTTATCTTCCCCTCATCCTTATTCTTATTTCATAGGCTTCTCTTATTGGATGCTTCTTTTTCTCCTCTTATACCCTCATTTTCCCCATTATATCTTGCCCTATGAAAGGAATGTTTCCCCACATTTGACCCGCATTTCCCCGATGTCCCGTAACTTTCTCTAGTTGCCCTTCTCTCTATCTCTCCCTTTTGTCCTGGTCCCCTTTCCTTCTAGTTTGTTATGCTTTTTCAAGAAAGGTGCTCACTGGGTTTTTATTCCCACCAAGTGGAAATCCCCTATGAGTCACCAAGATTGTGGGTAAATTTTGGCACCCCTTCACCCACTCTTCTTTTTGAGCAAAAAATATGATGGCATAATGAAGATTGACCAATTTTTAAAGTATTAGAGGCTAAGCAGAAGGACAAACGGATAAATGGGTAGACAAGTATTCAAGGCAGATCCCATATTCCCATCCCTAGAAAATCATTTCAGAGGATGGATGATCAAGAAAACAAAAGAGAGTAGTTCATACCCAAATTCTTGACCAAGAATGGATAAAAATTTGGGAAGGCAACAGTAAAGATCCAAACTCAATTACCTGTCTGTGGGAAAAAAATTACGAAACTGGTAGACAAAGGAGATTGCCAAAATACCCATACGAAGTAAAGATATCATTCATCAAGAGGAAAACATCAAGAATTCCTAGGAAGGGGTATTAATGATCTCAGTTACCTTTGCATAAGTTGTCTATGGACATGAAGGAGAATGCATCATCTTAGAGGTAATCAATCCTTGGTCTTCCATCCATCCGAAGAGGTAAAGTAGATTAGAATTTATGGCTCGATAGGAATTTTAGAACAATCAAAGGCCCAAATTGATGCAGAAGCACCTAAAATCTTCTAGACAACTACCATTCCTTCCTTAAATAGAATTGTAGCAAATATTTCGATCGTTCCAACAAGATTTTCTCACCTAATGCCATCAATGTTGTATTTGAAATTCATTGTAAAATATTTTATAAATAGTGGAATGCTCACCATTCCAAAGGGCGGATCTATGGCCATTACAATTCATATGTAATTCTTCTCACCTTGTAAATATAAAGTATACCACTATTTGGTCTCTCAATTTATCTTCACTCCCTTTTGCTTAAATTTGGGTGTTTATTTTTGTGATGGCCATTTAAGCTTGGTCATTTAATTTTGTAATCTGGATTTCATGAGTCTCACTATATGGTTCTAGAATTTGCATCCACCTTTGCATGTCAAGGTTTTATTTATGCTAAATATGGTTGGGTGGGAGCGCTCTAATTCTGCACTCTATATTTCATGCAGCCTCCCACCAGTTCTAGGATTCGATCTTACTTATTGAATTGAATGATAAGTGAGGATGAGATGAGTTGATAGTGCTACTATTTTTGGTGGTAACGTCAAATGCATGTGTCTTGATGTGGTCATATTCTATCCTTGTTAGTTTTGGCTACGACCTCCCTTTGCTTTATCTCTCGTTCCCCTTTTTCCCTTTACACTTTATGGCATAGGTAGTCAAGACTTAAGGAGCCAGCCTTCTTTGAAGATCAACCACCCTTCCTATCCTAGGCCAGGTAGTCATTCAATATTAATCGAGGACAACTGGGCATACCTCCTACTCGTTCGGTATCACCTTTTACACCAACAGTTAGAGACTTGATTGAAATTGTATAGTTACAATTTGGTAAAGTAATTGGTAGATGCATTTAGAGGTATGCCTATCCTAAACGATGAGTGCCCCGATCCCCTACTATCCTCAAAAAATTGATGGAAATCAATAGAGTAAGGAGGTAGTTGGAACCTATGTATCAGTTATTCTACTTATGATGATTTACTTATGCCTAAATAGACTAGAGTTGTGGGGATATTTCCCCAATGAAATTGATGTAATATGTTATTCTTTAAGAGTATGGAGGGTCTTATCAAACTTATTACATGTAATAATTTGTTATTTGCGTAGAATGTATTCTTTAATATACTATTATGAGTTTTTTATGTTTTGTATTAAATTCTCTTTCATTTAATGTTCACCTTATTTTAAATGTTGTTTCCTTCCTAGTATCTTTTGTATGCTTTATGAATTATGCTCTTTTGTTAGATTTAGTATCTAAACTATTTTTGTTTTTCTTGCTAAATAATAGAAACTTAAATAAATGAGTTCTAGGGTGAACTTAGAGGGTGACCTAAGGGATTGAGACCCCTTAGGGTGAACGTAGTGGACCTAAGGGATTAAGACCCCTTAGGGAGAATGATAAATGAGTTTATAAAAGACTACATTTGAGTTAAGATAGCTCATCATGGATATGAGATGGATAACTTAACTCACAATACGCATAGCATACCTACATAGACTGAATTATGTACAGTATGGTGATGGGTGTATACCTTTGATTGACTGAAGATGATAGATTTAGCTCATCAAGAGTGATGAGAAGGATAAACTTATTTGAAGTAACACATAATACGCCTATACAAATGGACCTGTGCTAAGGGTATTTAGTGATATGTAGCTCTGAGAAACTTAGGGGATTTTAAACATTTGTTCAACTAAAAGTCAGTTAGGAGTTTATGAATCCCTCTCCTCAATATATATATATATATATATATATATATATATATATATATATTCTTTTTGTGTGTTTTCTTGTAGCTAATTTTGGGTCATTACATTTGGTATCAGAGCTCTAGGTACGAGGGTATAGAGCTTCTTAAGTGCTAGAAGGAGTTGGATGTCTTTCAATGAAGGCTTGCTTAGAGTTCTAAGCTAAAGCTGGGAAGACCTAGAATCTTCGCTTGCTAGAATATAATGGGAACTAATCCCAAGGGTGAATGAATGTTATGGTACCTTAAGTATGGGCTTGGGTATTAAAGTTACATCATAACCTTGGAATACCACCCTAGTTAGATTATTGATTCTTCTAACAAAATAACTCTATATTGTGGCTTGATTTAGGGATACAGTTTAAGGTGAAGTTGTAGCCTAATATTTTCTTGGTTGTAACCAGGTTAAAAATGCCACCTAAGGCTAGAAAAGAGAGGCCTACACTTACGCAAACTCGAAAAAATAATATCGAAGAAGATATCTGAGATGAGGACCAAGAAATTCTAACATAGAGATAGAAGACCTCACTACTACGGTTGCTGCTATGTAGGATCAGATGAGACAAGTATTGGAAATAATTGCAAATCAGAACTTGCAAGCTACTGGCTCAGAGGTTGGCCAAGTCGATAGGCTAACTACATAACAATTGCAAGTTAGAACCCTTCTAGAAAAGAAAATGTCTAGGGATCTAAAAAATATTTGTATCTCCAAGTTTGATGGAGAAGGTGAAGGGGATGTCATTGAAGCATGGTTGAGAGAATTAGAGGTTTATTTTATAATAAAAGGTTATTCCCAAGGAACCCAAATAGTTTATTCCACAATAAACCTAGAAGGGGTTGCTTTATATTGGTGGGGAACCTAATATGAGAAGAATAAGGTTGTACCTATTGATATTATATGGAAATATTTCATTAAAATATTCAAAAAAGAGGTTTCTCATAGAACACTTCTATACCTTAAAGTTTAAATAATTTCTAGTCTTTGATAAGGAGCTAAAATAGTGGATATATACTATAAGAAGTTGGTTTGGTTACTTAAGTATGTACCTACTTATGATGAGAAGATGAGAGTTTACAAGTTTATTCACGGGTTAGATTATAGAGTGAAACATGATGTAAACATTCATGAACCTAAATCCCTACAAAAAGTGTATAATTTGACAAAGAAAGTAGAGTCTCACATGCAATTCAACTATGTTACCCTATCTAAGTGAGATCAACAAGTACTGAGGAAGAGGAATAGTCAAAGATTATTGAAATGGGAAGAGGATGAGGATCGAAAGACCCAAAACCCTCAAAATTTTGAGATGAAAAATAACGAGAAAAAAGGAAGGTTCAAGAAACACTTCCAAAATAAAACCAACAATAACCCTAGCAACACGAATCCTCACCCTCAAAAACCATAAACTTCAGCTCTAGTAAGTAAGATAGGGGAACAAAAACTGAAAAAGAAGCAAGGACCTAAGGATGGGTGTTACCATTACAAAGGTCCACATTATGCTAATAAATATTTGCACCAACCAGGGCTGAGTTCATCCAACATCAAAGGAAAGGAACTTGAGCATCGAATCTATGTTGCAATCGAGAAATAAAATCTAGAGGGGTAAGTCACCCCTTTGCTTGTGAAAGGTAAGATTTTTAATAAGCAAGTACAAATTTTAATTGATAGTGGAGCCACAGAAAACTTTATTTCTTCTAATTTAGCAAGGGACATGCCAGAAAGGCCAGGATATTTGGCCCATGGGTGGAGGGTAGAGTATGGTTCGGGGTAAACCTACTTAGTAAACCAGTGTTATCCAATGGTAAAAATTACTTTAGCTAGTGGTACCATTGAAGGTTGCTTGTATGTAGCTCCACTTCATGCCTTTGATGTGATCCTAGGGATGGATTGGTTGTAGTCCCATAAGCCTAAATCAATTTCCAAGATAGATGGATCGAGTATTCAGATAAAGGCAAGGAGATACTAAGAATTCATGGAGACTAGGGGGCATTCAAACCCTAGATGTTGTCGATTATGTAATTTAAGAAATCCCTCAAGAAAGGAGGGGTAATGTATGTTGTAAAACTTAATAAAGTAGGAGATGATAAAAATAAAGAGGTGTTAGGAAAGCACCCAATTTTACAGTATTTTAAGGATGTATTTCTAGAATATTTACCTGGACTCCCTCCTATGTGGGAATTTGATTTTACCATTGGCCTTATGCCAGGAGCGAAACCTATACATAGATATCCATATAGGATGAACCCTATTGATATGTAAGAGTTAAAAGTACAACTATAGGGGCTATAGAAAATAGTTTTATAAAACAAAGTGTGTCACCTTGGGGTGCATCATTTTTATATATGAAAAAGAAAGATCACTCTTTAAGGCTATGTATTGACTACAGGATGCTGAATAAAGCTACAATCAAGAACTAATACCCCCTACCTATAATCAAATATTTGTTTGATCAACTAAAATATTCCACGGTGTTCACTAAGATTGATCTAAAATTAGGGTATCACTAGTTAAGAATACATGAGAACACTCACAAGATGACATTTAAGACTATGTACAGGTATTATGAGTTTACATTTCTACCCTTTGGACTGACTAATGACCTAGTTGCATTCATGAATCTAATGAATAGTGCATTCAGAAGACACCTGGACCAATTTTTCCTAGTATTCCTAGATGATATTTTAATATACTCTCAAAACAAAGAGGAGCACGATAAACATCTCAAGATCATGTTAGAGTTATTGAGGG
This sequence comes from Wollemia nobilis, assembly GCA_028583015.1. Taxonomy (NCBI): domain Eukaryota; kingdom Viridiplantae; phylum Streptophyta; class Pinopsida; order Araucariales; family Araucariaceae; genus Wollemia; species Wollemia nobilis. Next base: position 6,455,128 of record JAQPPZ010001736.1, on the reverse strand, counting down.
AAAATCAACTATATGGGAATCTAGTTAAACGTAATTTCTATGTTTTAGAGGTACACTATCTTGGACATATCATATCAATAGAAGTAATTATTGTGGATCCAGAGAAAATAGAGGCCATCATAAATTGGTCACCTCCTACTAATGTGACCGAAGTGCAAAGCTTCATGGGGTTAACGAGATACTATAAATGTTATATAAATAATTACTCCAAGATTGTTGCGGTAATAACTAACTTTAAAAAAGGGAAAGAATTCAAGTGGTCAAAGAAGTGTGAAGTTGCTTTTGCATTGCTAAAATATAAGCTCACTACCGCACCAATACTAAAGATTCTTGACCCTTAAGGGGACTTTTTAGTATGCACAGATGCATTGTTGGAAGGGTTAGGAGTACATCTCAGAGGAGTCAGTAGTAGCATATACTTCAAGGAAGATCAAAAATTATAAAGTTAATTATGCTACACATGATTTAGACCTAGCTACATCGGTGATGCTCTAAAAGCCTAGTGCCACTACTTGGTGGGAAGGCCCTTTGAATTAAAGACTAACCATCAAATTCTGAGGTACATATTCACCTAACCTATAATCAATGCAAGATAAAGAATATGGGTTGAGTTTCTTGCTAATTATGACTTTGAAATTGAGTAAATAAAAGGGAAAGAGAATAAGGTTGTTAATGCTTTGAGTATAAGGAAATACATAACATCCATAACTATAAGTCACATGGATCTGATGGATCGGGTGAGACGGGAGTAATATTAGGAAGAGTATTGCCAGGATATTTGAGCTAGGATAAACAGAGACCCTGAGGGTAAAAAGGATTTTGACATGAAATATGACCTCTTGTGCTACAAAGGTAGATTTATCATACCAAAAATGGGTGATTTAATAAAATTAATAATGCATCAATCTCATAGATGTCCTTATTCTACTCATCCTAAAGGGGTCAAAATGTGGGAAAACATGAAAAGAACCTTCTTTTGGGTAGGAATGAAGGACATCACCGATTTTATTGCTCGATGCCTCAAATATAAAAAATTTGAGGTAGAATACAAGTATACTTCAGGATAATTGTATCCACATGATGTACCTATGCAAAAATGGTAGGTCATATCTATGGATTTTATAGTAGGTTTACCCAATATCAGATATCAACATGATGCAATCCTTGTAGTAGTCGATAAATTGACTAAGGTTGCACATTTCATACCAAGGAACATAAAATATGATGCTCAGGTGGTGGCTAACAGATTTTCCAAAGAGATATTCTGATTGCATGGATTTCTTGAGGTGATCATTTTATATAAGGATTCCAAGTTCACCTCTGAATTTTGGAAATATCTACATCGTACAGTGGGCACAAAACTGAATATGAGCTTGACATGCCACCCTGAGATGAATGGTTAAATTGAACGAGTAAACCAAGTACTAGAAGATATGATTCACTACCTACATCTTGTAGAGTTCACCTACAATAATGGACATCACTCCTCTCTAGGAATGGCTCCTTTCGATGCCTTGTATGGGAAAAAGTGTAGAATTCCATTATCTTGGGATAATCTAGAAGATCGAGTTGTGATTGGGCCATATATGGTCAAAGAAATAGAATATTAGTTAAAGGTAATCAAAGGCTTAAAGAAGCTATTGATAGGCAGAAAAGTTATGTTGATCTAAAGAGGACTCCAAGAGAGTACTCAGTTGGAGATAAAGTGTTTCTAAGGATTAAATTTATGAATAGTACTATCAAATCCATGAAGTTGGATCCTCGATTTGTAGGGCCCTTTGAGATCGTTGAAAAGATCAGTTCAATTGGTTACCGACTTGCCTTACTTCCTAACCTGTCAAAAATCCATGACACCTTCTACATATCCTTTCTTAGGAAATATGTTGCTAACCTTGAACATGTGTGGGATGTTTCTAAATTACAGATGAAAAATCCAAAGGCAATTGAAGTGATGTCGATGAAGATTCTTGTTTCGTTCTAATACTATGTGGAACTGGACTCTTGAGAAATGTAAGGTTTAGTGGGACCGATTTTCTAAAAGAAATGCCACTTGGGAGAAAGTGGATGATATGCACAAATATTTTCCCTTATTGTTTGAAAATATATGTTGAGCAAGGTGCAGCAAAAGTATTGTCATTGTTGTCAACAAAGATAGATAGATCAGTTGATGCAGTTGATGCAGTGGATAGGAGTTCAAAGGTCAGTCAGAACATGTACAGTGAATTTCCAAGAAGACAGAAGTGGCCTAGATTCAGAAAATCAAAGAAAAAGACAAGTAAGAAAACTGTCGCGATATCGCAACATGTTTTCTGTCGTGATTTCGCGACATCTCGAAGGAGAGAGAAAATGTGGTCAAAATTGTCGCGATTTCGAGACATCTCGGAGGAGAGAGAAAATATTGTCAAAATTGTCGTGATTTCGCGACATATCGGAGGAGAGAGAAAATGCTGGCAAAACTGTCACGATTTCGCGACATGTTGGAGGCAAAGAAGCCAAGTGGAAAAACTGTCGCGATTTCGTGACATGTTGTTAGAGAAGAAGGCAAGTAGAAAAATTGTCATGATTTCGTGACATGTTGGAAGCAAAGAAGGCAAGTAAGAAAACTGTCGCGATTTCGTGACATGTTTGGAAAGAAGGCGCAAGCAAAGAAAACTATCGCGATTTCGTGACAGGTTCGAAGAGAAAGCGCCAAGGAGAGAAAGTGTCACGATTTCATGATAGGTTCGAAGAGAAAGCGCCAAGGAGAGAAAGTGTCATGATTTCGTGCAGGTTCGAAGAGAAAGCGCCAAGGAGAGAAAGTGTCACGATTTTGCGACAGGTTCGAAGAGAAAGCTCCAAGGAGAAAAAGTGTCGTGATTTTGCGACAGGTTCGAAGAGAAAGCGCCAAGGAGGAAAAGTGTCACGATTTCATGACATGTTTCATTTTTGCGGGCCAAAGACAGAAAAGGCACAAGGCAGCGAATGTGTCGTGATTTTGTGACATGTGTTTTCGCGGGCCAAAGACAGAAAAGGCGCAAGGCAGCGAATGTGTCGCGATTTCGTGACATGTTGTGTTTTCGCGGGCCAAAGACAGAAAATGCACAAGGCAGCAAATGTGTTGCAATTTCGTGACATGTTGTGTTTTTGCGGGCCAAAGACAGAAAAGGCACAAGGCAGCGAAAGTGTCGCAATTTCGTGACATGTTCCGTTTTCGCGGGCGAAAGGCAGAGAAGTGCAAGGAAGCAAAAAGTGTCACGATTTCACGACATGTCTGGTTTTTGCAGGTGCAAGACAAGAGGTGAACAAGGAGGCGAAAAATGTCGTGATTTCGTGACATGTTGAGTTTTCACGGATAAAGGGCGAGAAGAGCATAAAGAGACAGAAGTGTCACGATTTTGCGACAGGTCGCAACAACACGATCACTGACAGTTAACTGAAGCAGAACAACAGTTAAAGGGGCAGTTGTAAAGGAAAAGCATGCAGCCGAAATAAGAAGAGTTGACTCGAGTCAATGCGACAGTTACAGGAGCAATTACAAAAGAAAAGCATGCAGCTATTTTAAGAATAGTCGAAGGATAAATTGAATAGTCGCATAAATAGAATCGAAAAATGCATGCATGCACAAAAAAGAATACGAACAGTCATGACCAAGAAGACTAACAGTCATGGTAGAGGTATATGTTGCATGTAACATGTTTAACGAAATGCCCACTCTATAAATACAAAAGGAGTTACATAAAGAAGTAGTTATAGTTGACAAGTGGTAGAAGAGAATATTAAAGGAACAGTTACGGGTTGCATGCGTAAATATGAAAGTTAAAAATAGAGACTAATATGTTATAAAAGCAGGTCTGCGTGAAGAATAAGGCTGTTGCTGTATGTGAGAAATTGTTGTGTAAAGAGGGTTAGAAGAGGGCCGAGAGAGAGATAAGCAGAGCCGTGAGAGCGTGCAAAGTTTGATTAATTGTAGACCAGTCAGGGTCGTGTAAACAGTGAAGGCATTTTTATGTCATTAAGATAATTCAGAATTGTAGTCCAAGTTGGTGCTTGGCATTAGGGGTTGGTGCTCCTATCTGTTGCAGTAGAAAAATAAGGGGTTGGTGCTCCTTCCAGTGGGTGTTGGTAAAGTGTTTGTAAAATTGGTGTTTTGCAAAGGCTGGATTTACATTGTGTGTTGTGGTGTGCTCTCTTGTTAAAATTACTTTACCTGTTTTTAAGTTCTCTTTGCTTCAGCATTAAGTGTTGTAGATTTGAATTTTAATAGCTACACTGATTCACCCCCCCCTCTCAGTGTCATTGTGAGAATATCAATTGGTATCAGAGCAAGGTTCCTGAACAAGCTTAATCAGCTAAGGTGATCTTGGAAGGAACACAATGGCGGGTAATGAAGGATTTTGATCAAACAAAGCTCCTTTGTTCAATGGAACTAATTACTCTTTCCGGAGACTCAGGATGTAGACATATCTGAGTGCGTTAGGATACGACATTTGGGAGTCAGTAGAAAGTGGATACACAGTACCCGCTACTCCTCCAACAGATACTACTGAGAAAAAGAAGAAGTTTGAGAATAACTCCAAAGCAAAGAATTTCATAATGTGTGGGCTAGTAGACAGGTGAACCGATAAGGATCATGAGTCGTAAATCAACAAAAGACATGTGGGACAAATTGAAGAGCATCCATGAAGGAGACAAGCAAGATCAAGGAAGCCAAACTGCAAACTCATCGAGCTCAGTTTGAAGCATTACAAATGAATGAAGATGAGAACATAGAGGCCTATATGCTGAGAGTCAATGGAATCATTAATGCAATCAGAGGACTCGACGAAGAAATCGAAGATGTGGTTGTCATGAAAAAGGTACTTAGAACTCTTCACAAAATATTTAATTCTAAAGTTTCTACAATAGAAGAGGCTAAAGATCTAAATAATTTTAGCATGGACGATATGCATGGTTCTTTGACTGCATACGAAATGAGAATAGGACAAACTAAGCCCATAGACAGAGAAGTTGCTTTTAAAGCACACAAGAATACAAAAGCTAAACAAGAATCTGAGGATGAAGAGACATCGGATGAAACGAAAGCCAACTTTGTTCGAAAACTTACAAAGGGAAAAGGAAAGTATAGAGAAAAGTTACCGTTTAAGTGTTTCAATTGTGGAGGGGTCGGTCACTTTGCAGCTAAGTGTCCAATGAATGAGAAAACCAAAAGTGATGAAGGGTCACACCAAGAAAGAAGTGACTGGAAGAAGAAACCAAATTTTAGGAAAAGCAACTTCATAAAGAAAAGTTTCATATCAAAGAATGTCAACTCTTCTGAAGATAGCTCAGGTGAATATTTTGAAGAAGAAACAGGTGAAGCTCTGTTCATGGCATTTGAAGAAGCAAAAACAGAAGAAAAACAGGAAGGTGACACAAAAAGTAAGGATGAGGCTAAAGTATATCTGGAAGGAGAGTTGGTTGCTGCACTTAAAGAGTTGAGTACAGAAAGAAAAAAGAATAAAAAGGTCTTAAGAAAACTAGAGGATGCGAATGACATAATAAGAAGTTTGAAAGTACAGATAGAAGAATTTAAGAAAATGTCTGAAGAACTCGAAGTTCAATTAACCATGAAAATAGATGAGTGTTGTAAACTGGAAGAAGAGATTGTTGTCTTAAGAATGCGGCTAGAAGAAAAGAATCAAAAATTAAGTTGCTATCACAAACTTGAAGGAAGTTCTACAAAGCTTGAAAATATTATAAATAGTCAGAGGACTACCGGCATCAAATTTGGCTTGGGCTTTGTCGAAGGAGAATCGTCAAGTGGATCAAAGGCCATAATAGTAGAACAAGTAAAGAAAGAAGATAAGATCAAGGTTGATCAAGGAAAAATGAATCAAGCAAAAGAAAGCAATAGTGCCAGGCACGAGAAGAGTGCCGACAATGAGGGATTCATAAAAGTCACACATCAAAGGAGAAGAAAATTTGTGGCTCCTACTACAAAATGGCAAAGACCAATTCCCAGGTTCAATCATTCCTTTTTTGGTTATTGTTTTAAATGCAATGCTTACGGTCATAAGATTTCAGACCGCATTCATAATATAGGACAAAGAAATTTTACCAGTAGAAATGTCTTTTCACACTTGATGGATTATGCAGTAGAATGCTATAACTGTCATAACTTTGAAAACATTGCAAGAAATTGTAGAAGCACATATGCAGCAAACAGATATCAGGGAAGAAGATCTCAACCAAACAGTTTAAGGCAAAACAAAAAATTCCCAGAAAAACATGCACAGGCTACTGACAAAGAAAAGTCTAAACAAGTGACCAAAACTGTAGCCAAACCAGAGTGGAAAGAAAAGGAGTGACCCAAGGAAGAAAAAGAATCCTTGATTGTTCAGATAGCTTTCAAAGCATAGAACAAATCTGCACCATGGATATTGGATAGTGGATGCTCCAGTCACATGACAGGAGATAAACAAAAATTTGAAAAATTACAGAAATATGAAGGGGGCTCTGTAAAGTTTGGAAATAATGATGGAGCCAAGATAGTTGGCAAAGGATCAGTCAAGATAAGTGATGGACAAATCAATTCCAAAGAAGTTCTGTTTGTGATTGGTTTGAAGCACAACTTACTGAGCATAAGTCAAATTTGTGACAGAGGTCATGAAGTCATCTTTAAGAAGTAGGGCTGTGAAGTCAGAAAAGCACACAGTGGGAAGCTGATAGCTATTGGATTAAGGACTTTTGGAAATCTATATACTCTCTCAAAAACTTCAGAAGGAGTGTGCTTGATTGGACATGAAGATGAAAATTGGTTGTGGCACAAGAGGCTCGGTCATATTAGCTTTGAAAATCTGGTAAAAATAAGTTCAAAAAGGGCAGTAATAGATATACCCACCATTGGCAAACCAGTAAATAGCATCCGTGCTTCATGCCAAAAAGGGAAGCAAACTAGAGCCACATTCAAATCAAAGGAATACTTCACCGAGTAAGCCTTTAGATCTAATACATACTGATTTGTGTGGACCCATGAGAACACAAAGCATAAATGGTGACAAATACTTTATGCTGTTCATAGATGACTACTCCAGGATGACATGGGTACTATTTTAAAGCTTAAATCAGATGCCTTTGAGATGTTCAAGATTTTTAAAAAATAGGTAGAGAATAAAACTGGAAAAAGAATTAAATGCCTAAGATTAGACAGAGGAGGAGAATTTATCTCAGAAGAATTTGCAGAATATTGTCAAAAATATGGGATCAGAATACAGTTTTCAGCAGCAAGAACACCTCAGCAGAATGGTGTTGTAGAAAGGAAGAACAAGACAGTGCAGGAAATGGCACGGACAATGTTGGCTGAGAACAAAATAGTTGAAAGATTTTGGAAAGAGGTAGTCCATACTGCAGTTTACATCCAAAACAGGTGCATGCTAAGAACGCATGAAAGCAAAACACCGTATGAGTTGGGGTTCGACAAAAAGGCAAAAACAAGATATTTCAAAGTGTTCGGTAGCAAGTGCTACATCAAACGAACTGAAGATAATCTCGATAAATTTGAATATAGAGCTGACGAAGGTATTTTTCTTGGTTACTCAACAAAAAGCAAAGCCTACACATGTTACAACAAGAGGCTAAAGAAAATTGTGGAGAGTGCAGATGTTAAAGTTGATGAAGGTAGAGATCGAGAAACTACTTATCAAGAAAACTACCCTATTTATGAAGAAGTCATTGAAGGAGATGAAGAAATGGAAACAGAAGAGAATCATAAAATTGACCCAGCTGATTTAAGAATTGACTCAGAAGAAGAAGAAAACAAGAAATTCAAAATAGGCAGCTGGCAGAAAAATCATCCCAGAGAACAAATTATTGGGGACCCAACAGTTGGTATTCAGACAAGAAGAGCAGTAGTACGGAACTACTCTCTATTATCTAGCATTGAGCCCAAAAATGTTGCTAAAGCAAGCACAGATGAAATTTGGATGAAGGCAATTAATGAAGAACTAGATCAGATTGAGAAAAACAAAACCTGGGAGTTAGTACCAAGGCCGACAAATAAAAATGTAATCGGTACTAAATGAATTTTTTGAAATAAATTGAACGAAGATGGACAGGTTGTAAGGAATAAATCAAGACTGGTCTGTAAAGGCTATGCACAGGTTGAAGGTATTGATTTTGAGGAAACCTTTGCACCAGTAGCTAGACTAGAGGCAATCAGAATGTTTCTGGCCTTAGCAGTTCATAAAAATTTCAAAGTATATCAAATGAATGTAAAATCAGCATTTTTGAATGGAAAACTGAAAGAAGAGGTTTACATTGAGCAACCAGATGGGTTCCAACTCGGTGATAATCCCAACTTTTTTTGCAAGTTGAAGAAAGCTTTGTATGGCTTGAAACAGGCACCCAAAGCATGGTATGCAAGGCTGGATAACTATCTGATTCAACAGGGGTTCAAGAAAGGTTTGGTGGACAACAATCTGTATGTCAAAATAGAGAATGGCCATCTTATTGTCCTTGTCGTTTATGTAGATGATATCATTTTTGGCAGCAGCAATGATAAGTCCTGTAGTGACAACAAATAAAATGAAGAAAGAATTTGAGATGTCTATGATTGGTGAACTTTCTTATTTTCTTGGACTGCAAGTCAATCAAAGTGAAAAGGGTATTTTTATTTCTCAAGTTAAATATGTGAAAGAAATGTTGAAAAATTTCACAATGGAGGATAGTAAACCTATTAGCACTCCCATGACAACAGGTTGCAAGTTGAGCAAGGATGACAAATCTCCAGATGTAGACCAAACCATGTACAAGTCTATGATTGGAAGCTTGCTGTATTTGACAGCTACCAGACCAGATATCTTACAGGCAGTATGCATGGTGGCAAGATTTCAGGCTAGTCCCAAAGAGACTCATGTGACAGCCGTGAAGAGGATTTTTAGGTACCTCAAGGGTACTATGGAGTATGGGTTATGGTACCCAAAAGGTAAGGACTTCACTCTTATTGCATATTCTGATGCAAATTGGGCATGATGTATTGATGACAGAAAGAGTACCAGTGGAGGAGCATTTTATCTTGGAGACAGGCTAGTAGCATGGCACAGCAAGAAACAAGAATCAGTATCTCTATCCATAGCAGAGGCAGAATACATTGCAGCAACATGTTGTACACAGATATTATGGATGAGACAAACCCTGAAAGATCTTGGTGTTCACTTCAAAGAGCCAATTTCAGTTAAATGTGACAACACCAGTGCTATAAACATATCAAAGAATCCAGTTATGCATTCTCGAACCAAACATATTACAATCCGGTATCACTTCTTGAAGGATAAAGTTGTAGAAGGTGAGGTCAAATTGGATTTTGTTCCGACTATAGAGCAAGTAGCAGATATATTCACAAAACCATTGCAAAAGGAAGTTTTTGAGTACCTTCGGAGTAAGTTGGGAGTAGTCACATTTCCCAAGAACTGACTATCAATTGGGATCACATTCTCAAGGGGAGCATTTATGCCTATGTTTATAGTTTTGCTCATATTCATGATTTTTGCTAACTATAACAATGTGTATCTGAGAATGTTGTGCATAGACTCAGGGGGAGTTGCAGCAGCCATTTGGTATTATTGTCAAAGGGGGAGAAGAATTACAGGAGAGTGCATGAGTCTTGCCAACAATTCCAAAGGGGGAGATTGTTGAGCAAGGTGCAGCAAAAGTATTGTCATTGTTGTCAACACGGACGGATAGATCGATTGATGCGATTGATGCGAGTGGACGGAGTTCAGAGGTCAGTCAGAACATGTACAGTGAATTTCCAAGAAGATAGAAGTGGCCCAGATTCAGAAAATCAAAGAAAAAGACAAGTAAGAAAACTGTCGCGATATCGCGACATGTTTTCTGTCATGATTTCGCGACATCTCAGAGGAGAGAGAAAATGCAGTCAAAATTGTCACAATTTCGCGACATCTCGGAGGAGAGAGAAAATGTTGTCAAAATTGTCGTGATTTCGCGACATATCGGAGGAGAGAGAAAATGCTGGCAAAACTGTCGTGATTTTGCGACATGTTGGAGGCAAAGAAGCCAAGTGGAAAAACTGTCACGATTTTGTGACATGTTGTCAAAGAAGAAGGCAAGTAGAAAAACTGTCACGATTTCGTGACATGTTGGAAGCAAAGAAGGCAAGTAAGAAAATTGTCACGATTTCGTGACATGTTTGGAAAGAAGGCGCAAGCAAAGAAAACTATCACGATTTTGTGACAGGTTCGAAGAGAAAGCGCCAAGGAGAGAAAGTGTCACGATTTCGTGACAGGTTCGAAGAGAAAGCGCCAAGGAGAGAAAGTGTCACGATTTCGTGACAGGTTCGAAGAGAAAGCGCCAAGGAGAGGAAGTGTCGCGATTTCGTGACAGGTTCGAAGAGAAAGCTCCAAGGAGAAAAAGTGTCACGATTTCGCGACAGGTTCGAAGAGAAAGCGCCAAGGAGGAAAAGTGTCACGATTTCGTGACATGTTTCGTTTTCATGGGCCAAAGACAGAAAAGGCACAAGGCAGCGAATGTGTCACGATTTCACGACATGTGTTTTCGCGGGCCAAAGACAGAAAAGGTGCAAGGCAGTGAATGTGTCGCGATTTCACGACATGTTGTGTTTTCATGGGCCAAATACAGAAAAGGCGTAAGGCAACGAATGTGTCACGATTTCACGACATGTGTTTTCGCGGGCCAAAGACAGAAAAGGCAAAAGGTAGCGAATGTGTCACGATTTTGCGACATGTTGTGTTTTTGCGGGCCAAAGACAGAAAAGGCACAAGGCAGCGAAAGTGTCACGATTTTGCGACATGTTTCGTTTTCGCGGGCGAAAGGCAGAGAAGTGCAAGGAAGCAAAAAGTGTCATGATTTTGCGACATGTCTGGTTTTCGCGAGTGCAAGACAAGAGGTGAACAAGGAGGCAGAAAACGTCGTGATTTCGTGACATATTGAGTTTTCGTGGATAAAGGGTGAGAAGAGCATAAAGAGACAGAAGTGTCGCTATTTCGTGATAGGTCACAACAGCACGATCACTGACAGTTAACTGAAGCAGAACAACAGTTAAAGGGGCAGTTGTAAAGGAAAAGCATGCAGCCAAAATAAGAAGAGTTAACTAGAGTCAATGCGACAGTTACAGGAGCAATTACAAAAGAAAAGCATGCAGCTATTTTAAGAACAGTCGAAGGAGAAATCGAACAGTCGCATAAATAGAATCGAAAAATGCATGCATGCATAGAAAAGAATACAAACAGTCATGACCAAGAAGACTAACAGTCATGGTAGAGGTATATGTTGCATGTAACATATTTAACAAAATGCCCACTCTATAAATACAAAAGGAGTTACATAAATAAGTAGTTACAATTGACAAGTGGCAGAAGAGAATATTAAAGGAACAGTTACGGGTTGCATGCATAAATATGGAAGTTACAAATAGAGACTAATATGTTATAAAAGCAGGTCTGCATGAAGAATAAGGTTTTTGCTGTATGTGAGAAATTGCTATGTAAAGAGGGTTAGAAGAGGGCCGAGAGAGAGATAAGCAGAGCCGTGAGAGCGTGCAGAGTTTGATTAATTGTAGACCAGTCAAGGTCGTGTAAACAGTGAAGGCATTTTTATTTCATTAAGATAATTCAGAATTGCAGTCCAAGTTGGTGCTTGGCATTAGGGGTTGGTGCTCCTATCTGTTGCAGCAGAAAAATAAGGGGTTGGTGCTCCTTCCAGTGGGTGCTAGTAAAGTGTTTGTAAAATTGGTGTTTTGCAAAGGCTGGATTTGGATTGGAGTCCAAGCAGTCATTTTTGAGGAGTATCCAAATTGGTGAACCTCGTTACATTGTGTGTTGTGGTGTGCTCCCTTGTGAAAATTGCTATACCTATTTTTAAGTTCTCTTTGATTCAACATTAAGTGTTGTAGATTTGAATTTTAATAGCTACACTGATTCACCCCCCCCTCTCAGTGTCATTGTGAGAATATCAATATATAATGTAATAATTTATATTTCTTTTATAAAACTGGAAACACCTAAGACAATGTTTAGTTCTAGGGGGTAGGATGTCATGATCCTCCCTGGTAGGTTTTTTGGCACAAATAAACAATGTATTAAATAATGATGTTTTAATACCTAGTTTGATAAATCGAACCAACTATGTGATGTTTAGTTGATTTGAAATAGCATGGTACTACTAACATGTTGCCAAGTGTGTAGGATCAGGTACACTCGTAGGTGGAGAAAGTAGGATCATCCACCAAAAATGAGGGTACTTGAGGTTGGGGAAGATATGATTAAGGTAAATCGAGGGTAACATGGATGGATGCCTTCATATAGGTTTGCATTATTGATAGGGATAATCATCAATAATCTAGCCATCTTGAGCCTCAATTGATAGCCTAATAACTATCATAAATTCTCTAGCTGAGATAGGTGACTAGGTTGGTGGAAAGACTCCCTTCTTGTCTGTTGCATACTAATAATTTATCTTTTACTTCATCACTTGTTGCATTAATATTTTGGAAATTAAACCTAAGTTGAGTGTCCTTGAAAAATTCTTGTATTGTTTAAAATCGTTTAGCATGATGTTAATGTTTGGTAAAAGAATCATTTCATATTTTAAAATATGCACATTATTGTAAATGCAAAGTAAGTTGTTGGTTTTAATAGATAATAAAAATTCTATATAAAAAAAAAACAAACAATAGGAAAACTTTATTTAAATGATAATGGAAATTTATTTAAATTAAATATTAAAGTTTTATTTAAATGATAATGGAAATTCATTTAAATTGATTACCAAAACTTTATCTAAATGATAATTGAAATTCATTTAAAAATTAATTGTTAAAGTTTTACCTAAATGACAATGGAAATTTATTTAGTTTGATAATGGGAATTCATTTAAAATAAATAACAAAGCTCTCATGAGAAAGGAAAGCTCATTTTAAAATGAAAGATGTTATATATATTTCTTTTAATGAAAGAATTTTGTTTTGAATTGTTAAGTATTTCGTGATTAAAAAGGGGATATTTGGGAGCATACCTTTTGATGTCAAAAAATATATATATTTCGAAATATTCTAAATTCAAGAATGATGGGATTGTTCACCTAGGATGTGGTTGGAAGGGAAGCTTTTGATAACCAACCTCTTTATAGCGAAATGGAAGAATGAATTTAATGGGTTTTTTCTAATAGCTTAATATCATGGTCATCGATCGAGAGGATAGGGAAGATTAATGATGGGCAGATAAGAAGTAATGGCAAGGGAGGATGGTGATAAACGCAATTAGACTCAGTTTTTTAGGTAAAAGGGTAAAAAAAAAGATAAAATGGATTTTTTGGCTTTGCAAAAAAAGAAAAATGAACCAAAAGATAGAAGGCTTCGAGTGCATAGAGAAACATATGGCTAGAATGGTGCTCACGAAATAAGAGGCTCAGCCATACATCGAAGAGGTTTCAGGTTGGTTAAAAATTCCATCTCCTTGTATTTTAGTTTTAATCAATTAATTACTACTATCAGAATGGGAAGCCACTACATAGACCTATCTTTTAAACCGTGGTAGTGGTACATTGGTCCACATCATGGTAGTGTTGGGTTATCATATTCCTTCCTATCTTACATAAAGGTTGAACCATTGTGGTTACTTGTGATGTATTTCACTTTTGGTATACCCTCCTTCCCTCTATTGGTAGTGGTTCCACCACCACTTGTAACCACGACTCAAGGTCACTGTGTTGTCTTTCACAGCGACTCGACATCGGCCTATTGGTTCTAGTGAAGTCGACTAAATGTGGTAGTATTACTCCCTCACTTTGTTGTGTTGGCCAACATCAGCGATAATGTCATGCAGGTAGAAGTAGTGTCAGCTTGATGTTGGTTGTGTAAGTATTATCTATAAGTAGCTTTGATCGTAGAGTTGCACCACTTGACTTTGGTGCATAGGGAAAACCCTTGTTAAACCTAGTATGGTATGGTTACATCGAGGTGTTCTCATAGTAATGAAACCCCCTCCCTACTTTCATTTTTGGGGGTGTTGTCCCACCTATCGATGCACCTGTATGCGAGTCTCTCCTCTCCTCAAGTTCATCGCTGACCAATTGGTAGGGTCGCATATGGCAGACCCCTGTGTGTACCATATGGTTAATGGTGAATCTACCCTTCTGTTATATGATCCCCAAATCGTGAACCTACGTTGTTGACATGCAATCATCATGGTTTTTCCTAAGCAGTATAGTCTCACATGTGGCTCTCATTTTAACCAATGGAAGATCTTTGAATTTACTAAAGGGAACTTTAGTTGAATATGTTGATTTAATTAAAGGAATATTTCTAAATCATACAAAGTAGGGACTTTAGATAATTGGATTATGAATTATTTAAAGAAGGAACCTTAGTTGGAAATTGGATTAATTAAAGAATGAAGCTTTAGTTGAATCTAAAATAGTATTTTTCTATTAATTAAGTTGGAAGGATTTAATTCAGTAAATAGAGGCATGGTTTATTTTATAGATTAAGGGTATGGGACCTTGATTTGTGAAATAATAAAAAGATTAGTTTATTTATAAATTTAAGTGGTAGGACTTTTTTTGGACATTTTGAGTCAAAGTTGTCATTGATGTCAAGGAATAAGCTACCGTTGATGCCAAAAGGTCAAAATGAGCAATGCAAAAGGTCAAAAGGAGCAATGCAAAAGGTTGATGGCAAAAGAGCTTCATAAAATTTATTTTTAATATTTGAAGCATAAGTAGAAGGGTTTTTATTAAAACCATGGATTGGCAAAATAAAAGGTTTTTATTAAAACCTAAGGAGGCTTTAATATTTAATAAAGCCAAAAGATTTAAATATTAATTTATAATATTTAAATTCTAGTGAATTTAAATAATTATAAATTAAATATTTCGGAGGTAAAACATAAGCATCGACCCCCAACGAATTCGTCTTCGCCAACGTGCATAGGAACAAGGGCATAAGGTATTTATACCTTAGCCAAACCTTAGTTTGGAAATTCGAATAAATGCATCCGCAATAACCGTTAAGAGAGCTCATATGGAATCGAAAGGTACCTTTGAAGTGCAAGTGTGAGGCAAACATCGTGTTGAAGAAAGAGCCAAAGGCTCTAGAGGAGTGTGAAGCAGTCAAAGCGCACATTGCACTTTAGAGCATCAAGGGATCACGTGGCTCACATGACCTAGAAGTCATGGCCAAGGCGTTGTTGATGCATTTGGTGCAAATTTGAATCTTGCCGATTGCAAAGCGGGTAATAAAATTTTTGAATTATTTTATTTTGCATATGCTAAGGTTGTTGGAGGGATAAGGTACAAGTAAGTTTTGATATTAACCTAAGTATTGAAAGGTTAATTTTTGCTAGGGTAATTTTGTTTTCACCTTAGGAAAATGGAAATTGATTTATTGCATTAAGTTATAAAGTGAGTTATTTAAATTAAATGCAATATTGAGTAGGGAGTCATAAGTAGAGTTTGGATTATTTTTGAGATTTATTTCTGAAAAGGGTTATGATGAAATTAAATTGTTAAGATGCTATTTTGATGAGTTAGAGTTTTGGAAGAAGGAGAAATAAGGTGTAATTAAGTTTTATTATTTCTGTAATTGAGAATTATTTTGTGAGAAGTTAGTGTGATATTTTATCATCTAACTATTGAGATTGGCAAAAGAGAAAATTGTGATTGAGACAGGTTTTCCAAGGTCACTTCTACATCACATAAAGGTATGGACATATTCTTCCTAGTGAGTGATTGTTGAAAGTTGTGAATGCGAAGTTGGAGTGAAAATGATTGTTTGGTAAGCATTGTTGAGTGTGTTTTGAATTAATGCTTCAAGGTTTTTTTTGAAATTGAGAGTTGTTGATAAAACCTTGTTTTATAAGCATTTTTGTTGAAGTGATTGATTGAGTGAATAATTTGAACTAGGGTTTTCAAAGATCATGAGTATCATTGTTATGTGAAGATTGTTTATAAGCATTGTTGTTGAAGTGAATGGTTGAGTAAATAACTTGAACTAGGGTTTGCAAAGAACATGAGTATCATTGTTATGTGAGATTGGTTGATAAACATTATTGGAAATATTTTAGTGAGTGTTCATATGCTTGGGCTAGGGTTTGTGAGCAAGGATTATTTCTTTGAGTAGAGTTGGTTGAGCCTAGTCAAGTGGATGTGTGAAGTGATAGTTCAAGTTCTATGAAAAAAATTGTCATATATTCTGAATTGATTTGAGAAAGAGGTTGAGTGTTGATGAGTGTGAAACATATTGAGTATCTAACAATTATCTATATGTTTATGTGATAAAATAGTGATTATAATTGATTGAGAGTTTGTGAGTGTGAAACATATTGAGTCTCTAACAATTTATTGGAAATTTTGAGCTTATTTAGTTGTCATTGATGTCAAGGTGAAAAGTCATCATTGATGTCAAAGTAAACATATGAAGACGTCATTAATACCATGGAGCACACCATCAATAGCACCAGGAACAATGCAAAGAGTTGAAGAGAAAGTTGGAAAAATAAAATTTTATGAGGGTTTATGGTAAACCCATGGTGGAATATTAAATGGTTTTATGAAAATCATTATGAGGATATACAAGTATCCTCACACATTGAGATGGCAATTAAGATTTTAAAAGACCCACGATGGAAAATTAATTTACAAATTAAAGGTTTAAGTTTAAACCCAAGGAAGGCTTTAATCTCCTAAAGTTAAAGTTCATAAAAATAATTTATAAAATTTAAATTCCTTAGAATTTAAATAATTTATAAATTATAAAGGTTGGAAAGCACCAACATCATAAAAAAAGAGGGAGCATCGACATCTAAGCAACAAAGGGAATTCATGTATAAATTAATGCCAAAGAGGCATTCAAAACTTACCCCTTGATATTTTTATTACATGTAACAAAGTAAAACGTTTTCGTGCAATCGTTGTTTGTTGATGAAGAAGACAAGGATTTTGCTTGTCTTTAGCGCCAAGTGAAAGAGATAATGGAAAGAGCATATTGGTTGATTTACAAAGGACACGGTGGTCCATTGGCAGCACACGTTTTGCAAAGGTTTTGGGAGTTGAGGAGCCTGCAATCGATTCGCGTGGAGTGGTGTGTGTCTTAAGCACCAAGGGAAGTATTTCTGCACGTGTCTTTTGAGTGCCAGTCGAGGACGAAGAGCCTTCAAGCTCCTAACCATGCGGCTAGCGCAAATGGCGGTCTAAGTCGTGGCTAGAGCGCTCGTGGAGGCAAATATTGTGGGTTCAAAACTGTTATTAATTCATTATTTCCCTAAGGTTTTTTTTTTTGTAAAGGATAATGTGGAGTAATAACGGTTTGTGAAAAGTTGTGTGTTTGATTTATAATATTTTGGAGTTATAAGAGTTTGTGAAAGGCTATTGATTTGATAATTGATTTATATTATTGTGGAGTAATAAGGGTTAATGAGAGGTTGTTTTATTTATGAGTGATTGAAATTATAAAGAAAGTTGATTTTATTTTTATCAAAGTTTATATTGCCATTAAATTAAATTAAAGAGGTTTGAGTTAATTTTTGGTGGATGTTAAGTTTATTTTAGTTGGGAGTTTATAAGGTGTTATTGGATAAATATTTTATGTATGTTGATGGTTGTTTTTGAAAGGTGGAGTGATAAGGTGTAATTGAGTATTTACATTATATTGTGAGAAAGATTTATCTTCTAACCTCTTTGAGCTTGGCATATAAGTGTTTGTGGTTGTGACAGATTTATGAGATCCCTTCATCATCAAGAAAAAAGTATGAGCACATTCTTTCATAGTTGAGTTGATTGATTGGTTTTTTGAAAAATAAGTTTGGAGTGAAAAGGACTTGATTAGGGTTTCCTTTTGAGAGTGTTTGAGTTAATGCATTAAGGTTTTCTGGAATAAAGAGTTGTTAAAACCTTGTTTAATAAGCATTGTTGTTGAAGCCATTGGTTGTGTGAAGAAATTGAGTTAGGTTTTTGAAAAGAACATGAGTATCATTGTTATGTGAAGATTGTTTTATAAGCTTTGTTGTTGAAGTGAGTTGTTGTGCAAAGAACTTGAACTAGGGTTTGAAAAGAACATGAGTATAATTGTAATGTGAGATTTGTTGTCGAGCATTGTTGGAAATATTTTGAGTTGGTGGTTATATGTTTGGACTAGGGTTTGTGAGAAAGGGGTGTTTCACTGAGTGATTGGTTGAGTAGATTTGATTGAGCCTAGTCAAGTGGATGTGTGAAGTGATTGTTCAAGTTTCATAAAAAAAATTATTCTATATTCTGATTTGAGTTGAGAAAGTGATTGAGCATTGAGTGTAGAACATATTGAGTCTCTAACAATTCTCTTTATGTTTCTATGATATTGGGCAAGTTCTGTGTGGACTTGTTGAGCAAAATTGAGCAAGTTTTGTGTGGAATTTTTGAGAAAATTTGAGCAAGTTTTGTGTGGACTTATTGAGAATATTTAAGCAAGTTCTGTGTGGAATTGTTGAGCAGATTTGAGGACAAAGTTTGGTGCAGATTTGAAGACAGGTTTGTGTTAGATCAAAGATAGAGATTGAACAGAATTGTGCTATACCGAAGGAATGTGTTTAGTACATATTTGAGACAGAGCTTTGGATGTGATAGAGTAGAGAGGGTAGTAGTCTCTAGTGGATAGATATCCATTAGCCAGGGCAGTAAGGACAAGTCTTCCGAGTGGGGACAAGAGTCTTCAGTGGAGAGAGATCCACAAGCCAGTATAGTGTGTTGTGATGTCCTTCACAACGACCCCAAAATTGGGGACCCACTTGAAATTTGAAAAGCTTGTTTCAAATTGTTGCTTGCGCTTATTGTTCATCATTGTCATCATTGAAATATTAAAATGATCATCTTTCTCCGAATGGTTTTATAGCAGGGTCCATTGTCAAAATTCACCTCATGATATGAAGATCCTGAAGTTATGCTTGTATGGTCATTTTGATTATGGTCTTTGAGTTGTATTATTGTTCGTATGTTATGTTTAGTTATGTCTTGTTTTAAATTAATTAAATTATAAAGTTTTATAACTTTATAATTTAATATAGTTAGAATGGTTATTTTATAAATATGTTTTAAATTAATTAAAAACATAAAGTTTTATAACTTTATAATTTAATTATATTTAAGAATGTTATTTTATAAATATTTTATATTCTAATTAATATTTGTCTTATTGGCAGGATTATAACTTTAATTTTTGAATACCAATGACGAGAAATATTAAATCCTTTGAAAAGGGTTTATTGATATTAGGGTTTCAAGAATTCGTTTTTAAAAACTGACGAAACGAAGTAAACTAATTAAGAGGAACGAATTTCTCAAGTTATAAATGGAGAATTAGAAACCAAAGAGAGAGTCGGACATTTTTGCAAAGAAGGAGAGAAGGAAAGTTGAAGGAGAAAAAAAAAGGAAAAAATGAGTTAGAAAGAGTTGGAAATTACAGAGAAACAGGTTCTATCATAAGATCTTTGATTATATCAAAATATTTTAGGGATTCAAATAAGCATCCTATTGGTATTTGAGTTATAATTAAAATGTTTGGTATAGTTTTCAATAATTAAAAATTCCATTGAAGATTGCATCATATCTTTGTTCTATTGTGTGAATACTGGTGGACAATGGTTTGGTTTAAGTCTTTGTGATTATTTTTGTTTGTAGCATTTGTTTGAGATAGAATAATATTTCTTCTTTATAAAACTTTTGATTATTTATTTGATATTCAATTATGTTTGCATAGCCTAGTTCAATTCTCATGAAAATTAAAATCTCATACTAGATTATTATATATTTATTATTTAAATATTAAATTATTTTAATATTTAAATAAATAAATATATAAAATATAAATGAGTACTCCGGTTTCAACTTTGATTTAATAAAGTTGAGAATTAGGGTTGATTTCTTATATTAAAATTTGTTTGGATTTCATGCTTCAAATACCGTTTTATTTATTTACTGATCCAAACCCTACATTGAGAGGATTATATTTGTTATTAAATATTTTATTCCATAAATATTTAATACACAAATAATATGAGAAAAACATATTTATGAACTTGATTTTCAAAGTATAAAATTCGCAGTTCATAGATCAGTTTTATATTAAAACCCTATGGATTATAATTATAAGATTTGAAAATCTTACAATTTTAGGGTTAAACATTATTACTTTATTCCATTTCCAAATATTTTAATGTTGATTTTATATTTGGGATGATTAAAATGTTTTATAAATAAGTATTCAGATTCTAACTTTGATTTAATAAGGTTGAGAATTAGAAGTGTTTTGTTTTATTAAAGTTTGTTTGGATTTCATGTTTTAAGTATAATTTATTTATGCACAAATCCAAACATTACATTGGAATATTATGTTGGTTATTAAATATTTGATCTCATAATTATTTAATAAACAAATATAATAAGGAAGTACATTTATGAACTTGATTTTAAATCATAAAAACTTGCAATTCATAAATAATATTTATAGCAAACCCTATGAATTTATGATTAATAAGGTTTTTAAAACCTTATGATTTTGGGGTTAAACATTTTTATTTTTATTCATTATCTCAAATAGTTCAATGTTAATTTTATATTGGAGATGAATAAAATCTATTCATTGATTAAACCGTAGGTTTTAAAGGTGAATATTTATAATCATGGTTTATATCATTATTTTGAATTTTCACATACTTTAATTTTTATTAAGGTAATTGAAATTTCACATTAATTAAAATGCTAAGGCAAATTGTTATTTCAAATTAGTTATGAAAGCATTTTAATCAATGGTATTATTAAGTTTGCATCAATAGATATTAATCATAAGGCAGATTTACTTTATCATTTGGATGATAGAATTTGATGAAAAGCATGTTTTACATGATGAACTTGAAATCATTTACATAATTTCCCAGGCCCCTTGTTAACAGAAACTTGCAAACCCAAGAGTTTATTCAGGCACTTATAAACAACTATGCATGACACATAAATATTAAAGTAAGAACCTTAAAGAAAATATTTTTTTTGCAAGAGAGAATTTAAAATTCTGAATTGTCGAGTGGTTTTGTAAACTGGAAAATTCACACCTCGACACAGTGGATACAATAGTCTTCTAGAGGATCACCAACTAGAGCAGAGGAGAATGAGTTCTCTTGTGGATAGAGATCCATGAATTTGATTTAGGGGATTGGTGTCTCCTTTGGATAGAGGTTCATAAACATTGTAGGGAAGGATTCCCAAGAGAATTTATTTGAGAAAAATTTATAAGAAATATTTTATCCGTGGAGTAGCCCGCATTGGGTGAACCAAGTAAAATCATGTCTCTCATGTGTGTGATGCTTTGTGTGATGTTTACTGCTTTAATATTGTTGATGAAGTTAATTGGACTAAAAGCAAAAAGTTTTATTGTATACTTTTCACCCCCCCTCTCAGTATAAGCACATGTTCTTCACAATTCTCTCTATGTTTCTATGAGATTGGACAAGTTCTAGTGAGGACTTGTTGAGCAGATTTGAGGTAAGTCTTTGGGAAGACTTGTGGAAATATTTGTGTGAGCTTTTTTGAAGCTTACAATACAAATTGAGAGCAAAATTGGATAAATTTTAGTGAGGACTTATTGAGCATATTTGAACAAGTTCTAGTGAGGACTTGTTGAGCAGATTTGGACAAGTTCTAGTGAGGACTTGTTGAGCATATTTGGACAAGTTCTAGAGAGGACTTGTATACAGATTAGTGTGAGCTTTTATGGAAGCTTACAAGGCAGATTTAATATAAGTCTTTGAGGAGACTTGAGAGCAGAGTTGATTGATTTATTTGTTCAGACCTTGGGTTAAGGTTTGGGGCAAATCTAGCAAAGTTGATTTGAGATTAAGTCAAGATTTGTGTTAAGGCTTGAGGATAGATATTGAGGACAAATTTGTGCTAGATCGAAGGACTATGTTTAGTGTAGATCAAAGGATAGATATTGAGGATAGATTTGTGCTAGACCAAAGGACTGTGTTTAGTATAGATTTGAGGATAGAATTTGGTGCATATTTGAGGACAGGTTTGTGCCAGATCAGAGACAGAGATTGAGTATATTTGTGCTAGACTGAAGGACTGTGTTTAGTGCATATTTGAGATAGAGCTTTGAAGGTGATAGAGTATAGAGGATGAAAGTCTCCTATGGATATAGATACATAAACCAGAGCAATGAGGACAAGTGTCTTCAATGGATAGATATCCATTAGCCATAACAATGAGGATAATAGTTCTTCTAGAAGATCACTAGCCAGAGCAAGAGGGGAAAGGAGTTCTCCTATGGATAGAGATCCATGAACTTGATTAGGGTATTGGTGTCTCCTTTGGACAGAGGTCCATAAATATTGTAATAAGGAAAGTATTTCCAAGAGATTGATTGAGGAAATTTTAGTGAAATATTTTCTCCGTGGAGTAGCCCACATTGGGTGAACCACATAAAATTGATGTCTCTATTATATTTGGTGATTTATGCATTGATTTGATTACTATTGTTGATTGCTATCTATACATTGCATAATATTGATTGGAAAAGAAAAGTAAAAAGTGGTCTTATATTGTTCATCCCCTCTCATATAAGCTTATGTTCTTCAATTGGTATCAGAACAAGTTCCTTCAGAATATTTTAACAACTTGAAGGACAAGATTTCAAGAACACAATGGATTCTAAGAATGTATCCTCAGATAATTCAACACCAATATTTTATGGAAGTGATTATATATTTTAAATTATGAGAATGAAGATTCACCTTATGGCACTTGGCAATAAAATTTGGGAAGTAGTTGAAAATGGATATATACCACCAACTGATCCACCTACAGATAAGGAAGGTAAGCTTCTACAACATTACAATTCAAAAGCAATGAATGCAATCTTGAGAGGTTTGCATAGAACATAATCAATAAAATTTATGCATTGTAAATATGAAAAAGGAATATGGGATAAGTTGCAAAGCATATATGAAGGAGATAAAAGTGTCAAAAAGGCAAAGATACGAAATCTCAAAGGGCAATTTGAAGAGTAAAGAATGAAGGATGAGGAAAATATTAGTACTTATCTACTTCAAATAGATGAAGTTGTTAATGTCATGCAAGGATTTAGAATTAAGGTTAAATAATCAGATGTTTGTGATAAGGTCTTAAGATCTCTTCCAAAAATATTTAGTGAAAATAATTCTGCTATAAAAGAATCAAAATATGGTGATTCTTTGACAAGAGATATGTTACTTGGTATTCTCACAGCCTTTAAGTTAAGAAAAAAAGAGGAACCTAATCTTCATAAGGAAGCAGCCTTCAAAGTCATTAAGAAGACAAAGGGTAAGAAGTCAGAATTGAGCAATGAGTCATCAAGTGATGAAAAAGCTAATTATGGTGGAAGGAATAAGGATTCAAGAAAATTTAAAGATGCAAAATTTGTTAGATGTTTCAATTATGGAAAGTATGGTCACTATGCAACTGATTGTCAAGTAGCTAAAAATAACAATGATGAAGAAAAACAGGATCACAAGAACAGGGAATCAGAAAGATACAGGTACCAAAAGAAAGGTAAGGATGAACAAGGCAAACAAGAAAAGAAGTTCTTTCAAAGACAAAAGATGAGTTACTATGCAGACAAGGCAAGTAAGTACTCAAGTGAGAGTGATAATAGTTTCTCAGATAATGATAAATATTAGATCCTATTTTTGATAGAAGAAAAAGAATAAGTTAAGAAAAGGTCACCAATAATTCTCAAGTATTTTAGATGTGGTAATTTTGGACATCTTGAAGATAGTTGTACAAGGAATGGTTTTAGTTTTAGTGATGATGAATATGAAGATACACTTGAAGGACCAGAAGAGAAAATTCTAATGGCTCTAGAAGAAGAATAAGGTGATCCTATATAAGATAAGTCAGAAAAGAATGAAGATGTTGACAAAGGTAAACAAATAGAGGAAGAATCAGAAAAAGGAGGAGTTGATCTTGAGGGAGAGCTTATTTATGCTCTTAAAACTTTAAAGAAGGTAAGAAAGCAAAAATCCCAACTTGAGTTTCAATTTCAATAATGTGATGAAGAGAGAGGAAAGCTTATAGAGGATCTAAACAAATCATTGGCTAAGACAAATAAGGTCAGGGATAAGCTAGAAACAAAGGTCTTAGAATGTGAAAGGTTAGAACAATAAGTAGTTCTATTAAGGGAAGAATTAGAAAAGTCTAAGGACAAGCTACACAAATTTGGAAAGAGCTCAAATATTGTGGATAAGATTATCAAGGTACAAAGGAGGTCAACATATAAAACAAGTCTTGGTTTTGAACAGGCTCAAAAGAAACAAGAAGAAGAGTCAACCTCAAGTTCTAAAGAAGAATATAGTGTAAGAGAAAGTGAGACTTCTAAGGATGAGTTGGACAACAGAAAATTCAACAAGGAAAGGAACAATGTACAAAGAAGAAACGGATGGAACAACAATCAAAATAGGTTAAGAGAGACTAAGAGACCAATGAGGTCAAATCAAGAAAATTTCAATGGATGATGTTTCTCATGTCACAGATTTGGGCACATGGCTTCACAATGCAATACACATGAATGATAGGAATATGGGAACTTCATGAACATACAGCTTTTCCATGGGTTTTGCTACTCATGCAATCAGTTTGGTCACAAGGCAATGAATTACAGGGTTCATGATAGAAAATAATATGGCTTCACTAGGAAAAATACCAAGATATTTACACCTCAAAGGAATAATAACATTAAGTGTTATAAGTGTAATAATGATGGACATACAACAAAATAGTGTAGAGCAGACATTCCAGAATCAAGCATAAATAGGAACAGGAACAGGAACAAGAATAGGAATATGGACATGAACAGGAACATGGACATGAATAAGAACAGTCAAAGGAATCAAATGGATCAAATGAAAAATAAAAATGACAAAGGTAAAGACCAGTGCTTGCTGGGAGTAGAAATACTTCCACCCCAGAATTAACCACCTCAAGAGGAGGTGGGGGAGGGGCTAAGCTAAGAGACTCTTTCTTAGCCCCGAGCCCCAAAGGTGACCCTTTGCTATTGATGTCAAAGGGGAGAGATTTGAGTAAGGGTGATAGATTTGGTTTAAGGAGAGAGCATTGAGTCAGGGGGAGGAGTTTCCTAGGGGGAGCAAAATGAAAAGGTCAAGAAAATGGTAAAAATTTATTGGGTTACCATCAATGACAAAGGGGGAGATTGTTGGACATTTTGAGTCAAAGTTATCATTGATGTCAAGGAATGAAGTTGTCATTGATGTCAAGGAATAAGCCATCGTTGATGCCAAAAGGTCAAAAGGAGCAATGCAAAAGGTTGATGGTAAAAGAGCTTCATAATATTTATTTTAAGGGTTATGATGAAATTAAATTGTTAAGAGGCTCTTTTGACGAGTTAGAGTTTTGGAAGAAGTGTGTTGGATATTATTTTAAAAAATAGAAATAAGGTGTAATTAAGTTTGATTATTTTTGTAATTGAGAGTTATTTTGTGTGATATTTTATCATGTAACTATTGAGATTGACAAAAAAGAAAATTGTGATTGAGATAGGTTTTCCAGGGTCACTTCTACATCACATAAAGGTATGGGCATATTATTCCTAGTGAGTGATTGTTGAAAGTTGTGAATGCAAATTTGGAGTGAAAAGGATTGTTTGGTAAGCATTGTTGAGTGTATTTTGAATTAATGCTTCAAGGTTTTTTTGAAATTGAGAGTTGTTGATAAAACCTTGTTTTATAAGCATTGTTGTTGAAGTGATTGATTGAGTGAATAATTTGAACTAGGATTTGCAAAGATCATGAGTATCATTGTTATGTGAAGATTATTTATAAGCATTGCTATTGAAGTGAATGGTTGAGTAAAGAACTTGAACTAGGGTTTGCAAATAACATGAGTATCATTGTTATGTGAGATTGGTTGATAAGCATTGTTGAAAACATTTGAGTGAGTGTTCATATGCTTGGACTAGGGTTTGTGAGCAAGGATTATTTCATTGAGTGATTGGTTGAGTAGAGTTGGTTGAGCCTAGTCAAGTGGATGTGTGAAGTGATAGTTCAAGTTCTATGAAAAAAATTGTTCTATATTTTGAATTGATTTGAGAAAGAGGTTGAGTGTTGATGAGTGTGAAACATATTAAGTATCTAACAATTCTCTATATGTTTATGTGATAAAAGAGTGATTGAAAGTGATTGAGAGTTTGTGAGTGTGAAACATATTGAGTCTCTAAATGATATTGGACACGTTCTAGTGAGGACATGTTGAGCAGATTTGAGGTAAGTCTTTGGGAAGACTTGTGGATAGATTTGTATGAGCTTTTGTGAAGCTTACAATACAGATTGAGAGCAGAATTGAATAAGTTCTAGTGAGGACTTATTGAGAAAATTTGGAAAAGTTCTAGTGAGGACTTGTTGAGCATATTTGGACAAGTTCTAGTGAGTACTTGTTGAGCAGATTTGGACAAGTTCTAGAGAGGACTTGTAGACAAATTAGTGTGAGCTTTTGTGGAAGCTTACAAGGTAGATTTGAGACAAGTCTTTGAGAAGACTTGAAAGCAGAGTTGATTGATTGATTTATTCAGACCTTGGATTAAGGTTTGGGGTAAATATAGTAGAGTTGATTTAATATTAAGTCAAGCTTTGTGTGAAGGCTTGAGGACAGAGATTGAGGACATATTTGTGCTAAATCAAAGGACTGTGTTTAGTGTAGATTAGAGGATAGAGATTGAGGATATATTTGTGTTAGACCGAAGGACTTTATTTAGTATAGGTTTGAGGACAAATTTTAGTGCAGATTTGAGGATAGGTTTGTGCCAGATCAGAGATAGACATTGAGCAGATTTGTGCTAGACCGAAGGACTATGTTTAGTACAGATTTGATATAGATATTTGAAGGTGACAGAGTATAGAGGATGACAGTATCCAATGGATAGATATCCATAAGCCAGAGTAGTTAGGATAGGTGTCTTTAGTGGATAGAGATCCATTAACCAGAGCAGTGGGGACAACAATTTTTCTAAAAGATCACCAACCAGAGCAAGAGGAGAAAGGAGTTCTCCTGTGGATAGATATCCATGAACTTGATTAGGGGATTGGTATCTCCTTTGGATAGAGGTCCATAAATATTGTAATAGGGAAAGAATTCCTAGAAGATTTATTGAGAAATTTTAGTGAAATATTTTCTCCGTGGAGTAGCCCACATTGGGTGAACCACATAAAATTGGTATCTCTATTGTGTGTGGTGATTTGTGCATTGCTTTAATTACTGTTGTTGATATTGCTATCTATACATTGCATAATATTGATTGGGAAAAACATTTTATACTGTTTACCCCCTCTCTCAGTATAAGCTTGTGTTCTTCGACTTTAATTTAATAAATAAAGGAAAAGGTTATTTTGTAGATTAAGGGTATGGGACCTTGATTTGTGAAATAATAAAAAGATTAGTTTATTTATAAATTGAAGTGGTAGGGCTTTAATTTAATAAATAAAGGAAAATGTTATTTTGTAGATTAAGGGTATGGGACCTTGATTTGTGAAATAATAAAAATATTAGTTTATTTATAAATTGAAGTAGTGAGACTTTAATTTAGTAAATAAATGAAATAATTGTTTTATAGATTAAAGTAGTGAGACTTTGATTTATGAGATAAGAAAATATGGTTTACTTTATGAATTGAGTTCTAAGATTTGATTCATGGAAATAAAGGAACCTAGTATATTTGATGATTAAAGGTATGGGACTTTAATTTGTTGAATAAAGACAATATTTGATTAAAGTAAAAACCATGAGCTAAGTGGTGCATGTTGAATGACTCTCTAAAGGTATTTGAGAGGTGAAAATAAAAGTAATGATGTGGTCTACCGGTAAGGACGCCATTTGCATTATCGATGATGTGACCCGGGTTCAATCCCCACAACGGATATGTATATGCATAAGAAGTATTTACTCAATAAAAAAAGTAATGATTCTTTTATGATGTCAACTATGCATTATATGGTTAGAGACTTGATTGAATTTGTATAGTTACAATTTGCTAAAGTAATTGGTAGATGCATTTAGAGGTATGTCTATCCTGAACCATGAGTGCCCTGATCCCCTACTATCCTCAAATGATCGATGGAAAGCAAAGAAGGAGCAAGGAGGCAGTTGGAACCTATGCATCAGTGATTCTACTTATGATGGTTTACTTATGCTCAAATAGACTAGAGTTGTGGGGATATTTCCCCAATGAAATTGATGTAATATGTTATTATTTAAGAGTATGGAGGGTTTTACCATACTTGTTTACATGTAATAATTTGTTAATTGCATAGAATGTATTCAATGTTATGATTTTTTTATATTTTGTATTAACTTCTATTTCATTTAATGCTTGCGTTATTTTAAATGTTGTTTCCTTACTAGTATCTTTTATATGTTTTATGAGTTATGCTCTTTTGTTAGAGTTAGTATCTAAATTATTTTTGTTTTTCTTGCTAAATAATAGAAACTTAAATAAATGAGTTCTAGGATGAACTTAGAGGGTGACCTAAGGGATTGAGACCCCTTAGGGTGAACATAGTGGACCTAAGGGATTAAGACCCCTTAGAGAGAATGATAACTAAGTTTAGGAAATACTACATCTGAGTTAAGATAGCTTGTCATGGAGATGATATGGATAGCTTAACTCGTAATACATGTAGCATACCTACACATATTGACTTGTGTATGGTATGGTGATGGGCGTATACCTTTGATTGACTGAAGGTGATAAGTTTAGCTCATCAAGAGTGATGAGAAAGAAAAATGTATTTGTAGTAACACATAATACACCTTCACAAAAATCGGTTAGGGGTTTATGAATCCCTCTCCTCAAAAAACAATAATTATGTGTGTTTTCTTGTAGCTAATTTTGGGTCATTACACCACTCTTGTAAAAGGTTTGGGATACCTTTCAAAATCCCTTCCTCCATCTTATCCAAAAAAAAGAAGTAAGAGATCAGGTGTGAAAAAAAAAATTGAATGAAAAAACCTTATATTAATTAAAATTTAATCATACAAAAAATGGTGGGTGGAATTAACACACCCCACAAACTATAAAAGCCGCTATGTGGAGGAAATCACACCATACCAATATAAATAGAGTCTAAAAAATATTACGACACGCCATCGTGAGCAATCATTACACAAACATCCCAAGACATAATCATTAAACAAAGATCAAGGAGTGGGACGAAAGTTATCTTCCTCGCTGACACACTACTAGCCACCATCCAAAGAGACCGGGGAATCCATCCTTCTTTTGTATTACTGCTGACCAAAGTCCATTAAGTAGGACCCTGGCTAACTCAGATTAGAATTTTTGGTAGAATACATGTTGTTTGTAAGCTATGGCCTCTTCTACCTTTATGATAGCTCCTCCTTTCCCAGGAAAATGCTTGGTAGAATACATGTTACGCATAAGCTACGGCCTCTACTGCCTCTAATAGTCAGACCTGAACAAACTCTATGCTTCAAGCATTGGACTTTGATTAGTTTTTCATCAGCACAATTTGCATGAGGACTTGTTAGTATTCATAATATCGATGACATCCTCAAAATCACCTAGGCCTTGAAGCGAACTGAAGGAATTAGCACCTCCACTAAAATTACCCTTACCCGAGGATATTTGGCGATGCTTGTCAAAGCTCAGGCCCAAGCTATCCCTCGAGGGGCTTTGAGAACGATGAAATTTAAAAGCTTGTTCCTCCGTAGTTGTGGAGTATGTGGGCATCATCGATGAAAAATCTGGTATGGCAATGGGACGAGCCTCCGTAACAATCAAGGCCCAAAGAGAAGCTGAAAAAGGTGGTGACTGAGTAACTATAGGGGCAACCGAAGTAGCATTCGGGATCCCTACAACTTGCATGGCGGGCTGCATGTTAACGACAACTGACGTGATGGCTTCAAAATATTGCATAGAGCTAGTGGGGGCTTGCATAACCTGGGTATCAATGGGCTTGGTCTAAGTAGGTTGCACATAGGGATTGGCCTGCTCAGAGTGCTTAGAAGCATAATTTTTCTGGGTAGTAAACATTTGCCAATCGCCTTGGTATTCCCGGGCCCCATTAGATTGAGCTACCAAAGCAGTCAAAGGGGATTGGGTCTATTTGAACTTCCACTCCATCAGTGGATAATATCAAATCTTGTGAGCAGTATACTGGCAATGATAACAAGTATTCGATAAATTGATATAGGCGACAGGTTGCCTAATGGAGGTATCACCAATCTGGATATCTATGAAATATGGTAGGTCTTTGGTGAGGTCGACTTTGACACAAGCCCACTTGGTAGGGTGAGCTGAGAAAAATCGTTCAGGCTCAAGACATACAAACTTGTCAAGGGAAGAGGAGAGCATTTGCAAAAAATCCCAAAAGAGGACAGGTAAACGCGGGTAATCAATCCACACAGGAAATTCCAGCTCAGCTTGGTCATTGGTTGTGAAGTCATGAGTATAAGATTGTAAAATTAACAGGGAATTTCTCACCGTCCAGGGACCTTTGGCTAACACTTTTTGAGCTTGAGCAGGATCAGGGAAGCGAAAAAGGAAATAACCCTTGGTGATATTTTGAACATTCTCAACTATCACACCATGTGGACCCCAAACTTGTTGCACCCATGACCTAATGAGGGTATCATTGAGAATTCTACCCAAGAAATACCCGACAAGGGTATGTGACTCAAACCAGTGGCAAGCATTATGAAACTCATGCAAGGGAATGGAAACAGTAGGGATAGTACTCTTACCTTGTGAAACACTTTCGAGATAAACTTTCTCGGGTGCTTCCCTGGCGCCATTGCTCTCCCTAGCCGGCTCAGTAGCAACTGAGCTAGCTATTTACGAATGACAACAAACCCAAACCCTAGCAAAGCAATTTTTCCTCATCAAACCTTAGCATATCAGTTTTTCCTAGAAATGCTTCTATAGAATATCTTATTTTAAATAACTATTCAGGTGTGAAAAATTTTACAACATAAACCAAGGTTCGAGTACAACCAATAAAATTATATATAAATATATATGAGAGAAGAATACTACATCTTCCATTATAATTTTAATATCATAAATAAACATAAATTAAATTATATACATATATATAAACTTATTGAGTGTAAAAAATTTTACATTTTAATACTATAAACAAATCTTGATCAAATAACATAACTCAATAAATTAAATATTTAAAAAACTTAAAAAAAAACTAAAAGTTATAATAATATCACATATCCTTAACCTTTACCATATGCCAACTCATATTATAAATAAAATAAACTGAAAATTATTTAAAAGAATGTAATTAAGATTGGTTCAATGGCCAACAGTAAGTTAAAGGAATTTGAAAAAAAATATACTTACTTTTGAACGTTTTTAAAATAGTGTAAATACATATAAAACTTCTTGTTACCACATGATCTTAAACGTTGATTTAGAAAAGAAAATTTTCAACCCCACGTGGTAAAATAAAATTGCCAACTCATATTATAAATAAAAACAAACTGAAAAAGAATATAATTAAGATTGGTTTGAAAAGGAAAAATAAAACTTACTTTGAACGTTTTAAAAATATTTTAAATACATATAAAACTTCTCGTTACCACATGATCTTAAACCTTGATTTAGAAAATAAAATTAAAATTCTCAACCCCACGGTAAAATACAAATTAAAACGTGGGTTCTACATTGTATAGCTAGCATTTTCATCTACTTAAAAAAGTTCCTTGACATCCACGTAAAAAACGTGTCTTTTTAGTTGGCAAGAATGCCACCTTTTCTTGACTTTGAATGATTCATTTGATTTTGGAAGCTTCTTAGTTTTATTTATTTATAATGGAATTGGATGGGTTTCACCCTCTCGCAATTTCTATATTACGGAAAAAAAAAACAATTTGTAAATTAAAAAAAATTGGATAATATTTATATATTGTTTGATAAGATTTAATAATGAATTTTCTTAAATATTAAAAAAAATCAATTTATATATTATTATTATGATTTTTATATTTAAAAATTTATTTATTATTATTAATTATTATTATTATTATTATTTTTTTATTAGATGGACGAAGAGTGTTGAAAGGGTTTTTAAATATTTTAATAAAGGAGAGGAGTCACCGAAATGGTAACGAAATACTTCAACCAAAGATCAAGTTATCAACCAGAGAGCTATCAAGCGATAATTACATCAACAAAAAAGTTTAAAATTTAAAAATAGAATGATGCCTAGCCAAGAAGGAATCTCAACACAAATTTTGAAACTAAAAAGTATTTACACGGGTCAAAAATAGAAAAATAAAATCTAAACTATCATCCATACAAAAAGGATCAAAACCACCATAGAAAACTACACCGATTTTGCACCCAGAAAACTGCCACTCAACGCAGAGACTAAATCCATCCCCTTCCTGATGAAGCAATTTGGATCTCTACTAGGGATGGGACACCCACCAATTTGCATAGAAGCATTATTTGAATCCTTTTTGCTGAGACAGTTAGACCTTTGTTGAAAGCTGGAAATCAAAAACCATAACCCCAACTTCTACTCAAAACTGAAACTAATTTCGCATTTCACCAGCCTAAAGTTAAATCTTCATTTACGAGATTTGATACTATTTTATTTTGGCAAAACGAAGCAAAGGTAGGATCAGAGGATTGGCAAAATGAATCAAGCTTAAGTTGTTTACCTTTTCGCTCCTTTTTCTTTTCAATCTTCTACAGGAATTGAAGATTATTTGCATCCTCTGTATCTACAACCTCAAACCTGGGCTATTTTCCAATCTTCTTTTTTACCCTCAAATCAGAATGGCCTTTCCGACTGCTTCTTGTTTTAGGCCGAGAATATATTGCCCTTGATGTTCCCACCCTAAAGAGAGGGGACTGAACATCTTTTTTAGAAACCACAACCTTCAGAGGAGAACCGGGCTCCATCATAACCTTTATAGGCGAGAACCACCCTAAACTACAACTTGAGGAACATAATACAATTTATATTTATAATTAAATAAATTTATATTTACAATTTACTAAAAAAATTAAATTAAAAAATATTTATAAAATTTATAATATATAATTATTATTATTATTATTTGAGTAAATATTTCTTATACACATCCCATGAATATTAAACCTAGATCAGATCATATCTTATTATCTCGATTGAATATTAAACCTAGATCAGATCATATATCTTATTATATCGATTGATAATCAACATCAATAGACGTAACCCTTTTAAAATGACGGCAACTTTTAGTGGAATGAATTAGTGGCAATGGGTACTAACGGCCTCGTTTTCCAACCATAAACATTGATAACAACCACCATCAATGTCATCTCGGAATACGACAAGGTGGATACAGATCCATTGCCTTGCAATTTTTTTTTGTAGATGAAAAAAAAATTATTTTTTTTTAAAGAAAAACGGGTTGTATTTAGGTTATTTTTTAAAGAATAAGTTTACAAACAAATATACTTAATTTTTTTTTTATAATAAGTTTGAATTTTTTATTTTTTGGATTTTTTTTAAATAAATAATTGTAAATACAAATATTTTTTTAGTGGTGTAAAATGTTTAAAATGATTGTGGCATGGTGGTTATAGGGGCGGATTGCACGAAGAACTGTGTGGCGGATTTCGGGGCGAACATAGCAGAATACTGTGGCGGCCATAAAATTCGGACAGCCTACTCGGATTCGTAGCGGCTATCGATTCCACCATGTAAATTAAAAAAAAAATACAATTATTTCAAAATTCAACATCCTTCTTGATACTTTTAATGACTAATAAGATTTTACAGTGATTTTATCTTTATGTTCCATATGTTAGAGTTTTTGGTGTGAGTCGAGTTAGGGTTTTCTCAAATTTATGGGGTTTTCCACGACCCCCAACCCCAACGACCTAGTGATTTGTTTTGGTGTTGTAGGAGGGAAGGCAAATGACAATGGCACCCATGGAGTGTCTCAAGCAATGGTTTTTGATGGAGAATCTCATGGTAAGTTGAGTGCCTGAGTTTGTTAATGTTTGTCAATGGTTAGAGTTTGTTATCTTGGTTAAGTATTTTATGGGACGCATTTCCAATGAAGCAATGTTATGATCTTAGGTTAGCTCAACATGGGATCCTCGTGGAGTTAAGCATGAGGTTCTTCAAAACCTAACAAAAGTTTTTTTTTCTTTTTTGGTTTGTTGATGTTGCTCATGCCAAAACAGTTTATGAGCATAGGTCTTGGTCCATGAGAAGCTCCTTTGTTGTCTTATTTCCATAGACTCATGGTTTTCCAATGTTTGAGGATAGAACTTCCAAGGTTCTAGTTTGGATTGAGTTCCTTGGTCTTCCTCTTCCCCTTTGGACCTTTTTGAACGGTCTAACAACAGTATTAGGGTGAGTCTTAATGGTTAAAACCAACTATTTCTTCAATGTACGCCCACAAAAAAAAAGGTTTGTGTTGAGATTGATTTGTCCAAAGATCTGCAAGAGGTTATCAAGATATAGGTGGGGGACACCACTATTTCACAATAGGTGGTGTATATTAACTTGTTGAACACTTGCTTCACATACTAAACCTAGAATCACAAAGTTAAGGACTATACACTTCTTCTACACAATAAGTCAAAGTCAATCCCCATGTCATCCAATGTGCCTCCTCCCCATGCCAAAGAAAATGGTTGGACCACGGTGGGAGGGTGTAAACATTTGCGAAGTCTTGTAGCCCAATCAACAACAAAGGTAGCTAATTTTTCTACCCCACAATCTTCGACAAGAGTGGAAGAGAAACTAGAAGCAGGGCCACCAACGATGGAAATGGTGGTCCTTGAGGTTCCTTCGTCTCGCCATCATCACACCCATAAATTACTATGGTCATTAAGGTATGCTCTCCCCCCTTCTCCTATGATATCTCAATGTTCCCTCAGTTTCCAATAGGGAAAACAAGGGGATAGGGTACCCGAAAAATGAACTTATCTCTAGTCCTTGGCTAGAGAGATCCAATCAGAGCAACTTCAATAACTTTGAGGTATTGGAGTTGCTTGAACAAAAGCAAGACGATGAGGAACCAATCCTTTCATTTGCTCCTAGGGGTCCCTTGGTGAGGACTACTTAGGATAACTTCATAAGCACACAGGTGGCATACGATAGTATCAACACTTCTTAAAGCTAGGTCTCATTCATTTGTAGGATCTATAGAGTTGTTTGTTCTCTATAGTATTTCAGTTTAATGGTTTATGAATTCAAATTGTTTTCTCTATTTTAATTTCATATTAATAGTGTAAGCCCCAGATTGTTCTGGGTGGAATATTTGTTTGACATTTCGGGGTGTGATTCCAACCACCAGTCTTTTTTTGTGATCAGTGTAACTGTTACTTTTCAGTAATACAAGGCAATTTTCAACAAAAACATATCCTTGACATTTTTCTATAATAGCCTTTATAAGACCAAAACTCCACCTCTATTGTTTACGTAATGCATCTTAGTAGAGTAATATTTCCAAAACTTTGTGCTATAATAGTGCACTTTACCGGATTTGGACTGTTAATTTTCTTCTTCAAGAATAAGTACAACCATAAGAACTGTAATAAATAGTTTATATGAAAACACATTAATGTTTCACAAAAGATTATTCAAATAAATTGTAAAAACTTGCATACAAAACTCAACTTAATCTCTTTCAAAAACCTCTTCAATCACACAAACAAGTTTCACTCAGAATATTGTTTAACCACATAAACATATAGAGAATGATTAGAGACTCAATATGTTTCACACTCACAAACACTCAATCACTTTCAAACACTCTTTCAAATCAATTTAGGATAAAGAACAATTTGTTTCACAAAAATTGAACTGTCACTCTAATTCATTCAATCAATAATGCTCATCCAACTTCACTCAACCATTCACTCAGTGAAACACAACTTGCTTACAAACCCTAACCAAATGTTTCACTATACTTCTAACAACTCACATTATGAATCTCAAACCTTGACTCAAGATAATTTCAAATTCACATAACAATGATACTCATGATCTTTCACAAATCCTAACTCAAGATAGTTCTCAAATTCACATAATAATGATACTCATGATCTTTCACAAACCCTAGCTCAAGATAGTTCTCAACTTCACATAAAAATGATACTCATGATCTTTCACAAACCCTAGTTCAAGATAGTTCTCAATCCCACACTCACACATTTTCTCTAAAACATTCACCAATCATGCATATGAAAGCTTACTCAAACATTTCCAACAATGCTTATCAAACAATCCTTTTCACTCCAACTTTGCTTTTCACAACACTCAATCCAACAATATTTTACTCATAAGCAAGATGTACCCATACCTTTTGTTTTGATGGAGATATGTCTTCAAAACCTGTCTCAATCACAATCAAATCCTCTTTGCCAATCTCAAGGTTAGATAACAACTATCTATCTCAAAATCTCCACAAATATCCTCCTCAAAAATTCACCATACAAAAATTATCAAGTCTTAAGTACACCTTATAGTCTCCAAACTTTTCAAACAAATATTTCAATCACTCAACTTCACTTATAACCTCTTTCAGAAATTTAATGCATAAGTTAATCCAAATTTCTTACTTATGTCTCCCTACTCAAAAAATTCATTTCCAAAAATAATTGACATTACAAATTAGAAATAATGCAATTTACTTTTAAATCACAATTATAACATTTACCACCTTTTAACTAAGGTAAAAATTAAATTTACCTTAACCTCCTTATATCTCCCTAGGCGCTCACTTAACCACCTTAGACCACGCGCTCAAATAGCGCTCACTTTGCAACTTTAGACCACACGGTAAAATAGCGCTCACTATGCAACCTTAGACCACGTGCTCCAAAAACAAATTAATAAAAAATTAATTACCTTTGCACGCTCCTCAATGGGATTCAATCCAAGGTCGCACTATCGCTAGCGCCCTAGCTGTGACCCAACTATCGCATGAGCTAGACGCTCACTTGGGAGGGAAAAGCGCCTTGTGCACTTAGTACCTTCATCTTGGCATCGAAAACCAAAAATAAAACTCTGCCCCTTCGCAGCCACCGAGACTCGAACGTGGAACCTCTGCTCTCCCAACACCTTACACACCGACCACTTGCCACTAGCCCAACCAGTTGGTTGGTGACAAAGCTCTATGCCTCCAACGATTTATTCGTCACATTTTTTGCTGCCCTTTTAAAAATTAAAATTTTCTTCTTATGCTCACAAAATTCGCACTTAGACTTTTGCCCTTTTTCACACATGCATAAAATCGAAGACTTATCTTTTGGTTTGGCAAGACCTATGGTATTTATACCATATGCCAATCACCATCGAACGTCGACGGGAGGATGAATTATTTAAAATGAATTTGTGCCCACCCTAACTTTAGGGTTTAAATAATATTATTTTATAAATTTATTTTTAATATAAATATTATAAATAATTTATAAATTACCTTAGGCTTTAATTTTAACCTTTAATATTATAATAAAAATATTATAATATTATTTCCTTTAGGCCTAGGTATTTTTATCTTTCACCCTTAGACCTTTTCTGACCTCCTTTAATATTATAATAATAAATATTATAATATTGTTTTCTTTAGGCCTTTCCTTCATGGTATTTAACCATCCTTTTAATCAATCATGTGAAGCTCTTAAACCAAATCTCTTGGTCTTAAAATATAAATATTTTAACCCTTCTTTTACCAAGTCCTACACTGATCACTGACATCGACTCTTGACATCAATGACAACACAACTAACTCAAAATTTCTAATAGGGGTGACCATAATAGCATTTAGGACCCCTATAGCTTGCATGGCGGGCTGCATGTTAACGATAGCTAGCGTGATGGCTTTAGAAGACTGTACAGAGCTAGTGGGGGCTTACATAACCTGGGTATCAACAGACCTGGTATGAGTAGGTTGCACAAAGGGATTGACATGCTTAGAGTGCTTAGAAGCACGATTTTTCTAGGTAGTAACCGTTTTCTAGTCACCTTGGCATTCTCGGGCCCTGTTAGACTGAGCTACCAGGGCAGTCGAAGGGGGTTGGGTCTATTTGAACTTCCACTCCATCAGTGGGTAATCTCAAATCTTGTGAGCAACAGACTGACAATGATAACAAGTATTCGATAAATTGATATAGGTGACAAGTTGCCTAATGGAGGTATCACCAATATGGATATCTATGAAATCTGGCAGGTCTTTGGTGAGGTCGACTTTGACACAAGCCCGCTTGGTAGGGCGAGCTGAGAAAAACCATTCAGGCTCAAGACATACAAACTTGCCGAGGGAAGAGGCGAGCATTTGCAAAAAACCCCAAAAGAGGACAGGTAAACCCGGGAACTCAATCCACATAGGAATTTCCAGCTTAGCTTGGTAACTGGCTGTGAAGTCACGAGTAAAAGATTACAAAATTAACAAAGAATTTCTCACCGTCCAGGGACCTTTGGCTAACACTTTTTGAGCTTGAGCAGGATCAAGGAAGCGAAAAAGGAAATAACCCTTGGTGAGATTCTGAACATTCTCAACTATCACACCATGCGGACCCCAAACTTGTTGCACCTAGGACCTAATGAGGGTATCATTGGAAATTCTACCCAAGAAATACCCGACAAGGGTATGTGACTCAAACCAGTGGTAAGCATGAAACTCATGCAAGGGAATAGAAACAACAGGGATAGTACTCTTACCTTGTGAAACACTTTTGGGATAAACTTTCTCGAGTGCTTCATTGGCGCCATTGCTCTCCCTAGCCAACTCAATAACAATTGAGCTAGCCATTTATGAATGACGGCAGACCTAAACCCTAGCAAAGTAATGTTTCCTCGTCAAATCCTAGCAGAGCAGTTTTTCCTAAAAATACTAATGTCTTTTTTTAAATAACTATTCAGGTGTGAAAAGTTTTACACCATAGTCCAAGGTTCGAGTACTACCAATAAAATTATATATAAATATATAAAAGAGAGATTGAGAACGAGAGAAGAATACTACGTCTTAAACTATATTTTTAATATCATAGATAAACATAAATTAAATGATATATATTATATATATCAATTAACCTATAATAATTAAAATAAAAAATTGAGTGTGAAAAATTTTACATCTTAATATTATAAATAAATCTTAATCAAATAACATAAACTCAATAAATTAAATACTTAAACATAAAAAAAAACTGAAAGTTATAGTAATATCACATATCCTTAACCTTTAACAATATGCCAACTCATGTTATAAATAAAACAAACTGAAAATTATTTAAAAAAATGGAATTAAGATTGGTTTGATGGCCAACAATAAGTTAAAGGAATTTGAAAAAATAAAACTTACTTTGAACGTTTTTAAAATATTGTAAATACATATAAAACTTCTCGTTACCACATGATCTTAAACCTTGATTTAGAAAAGAAAATTCTTAACCCACGTGGTAAATAAAAATTACCAACTATATTATTTAAATGAATGTAATTAAGATTGGTTTGAAACAATAAGTTAATAATACTTACTTTGAACGTTTTTTAAATACTTTAAATACATATAAAACTTCTCGTTACCACATGATCTTAAACCTTGATTTAGAAAAGAAAATTCTCAATCCCACGGTAAATTAAAACGTGGGTTCTACATTGTATAGCTAGCATTTTCATCTACTTTAAAAAGTTCCTTGACGTCCACATAAAAAAACGTGTCTTTTTAGTTGGCAATAATGCCACCTTTTCTTGACTTTGAATGATTCATTTGATTTTGGAAGCTTCTTAGTTTTATTTATTTATAATGGAATTGATGGGTTTCACCCTAAGGAAAAAAACAATTGGTATATTTAACAAAATTGGATAATATTTATATATTGTTTGATAAGATTTATGTATGAATTTCTTTAGCTTAGAAGGAAACATGGTGTAGCAGTACTCTATTAAAAAAAAATGTGCTAGTTTCTGATTCACCAGATCGCATTACACGACAAGTGAAGAGCATACTACTAGTGCTGGAGGCTTTTTGGTTCACCAGATCGCATTACGCGGCAAGTGAAGAGCATAATAACCACAGCAAAATGTTTTTTAATGGGGTTTTTAGAGAAAGATAAAAATAACGAGTTAGGAAGGAACAAAAATGCTGAAAAATAATTTTTATTCCGAAAAAAGGAATTATACAACTAAAAAACTCCGAACGCGTTTCGACCTTTTGGGTCTCATCAGCGGAGTGTGAGTCTTAGAGAGGTACAATATCCTCTTTTTATAATCCTAACTCTAGGGAGGAGCCAAAAAATAATGCATGTGGGATAAAAAATTATTCCCAAACATTAAATACAAACCATAGGTTTATAGACCAAATGGTAAAAAATACATATTAAATATTCCCAGGCTCAACCCCCAAAAAAACCCCACCCTGTTACAAAGGTGCATTAAAAAATGCGAGAAACAAGATGGAGAAAAAATCCCCTTACAAAATTTTATTCTTGCAAAGATAGGATCTGAGAGGTTTGTGATTCCTCCAACAGATGATGGCTCATGCAATATGTTTAAGTTGCCTATCCTTACTCCACTTTTTGAACATGGGAGAAATAACATTTTTGCCCAAGTGCAAACTCCTGGTAAAATCACAATTGTCTAACTTCAAAATAAGTGGAACATGTTTGACTTTGGTGCCTTGTCTGCATGCAGCTCTTTCAAGAACTCTGGCTAGGAGAGAGGGTCTTCCATCAAATTTGACTTTTTCAAATAGTGAAAGCAAAAAATTAATCTTATACCCTCTAGCTCTAAGTCTATTAAAAAACTTGTTTTTAACATAAATAAAGCTCTCTCTTGAGCTTTCTCTGACTAAGAACCTGTTGAGCTCACTTAAAATGAAGGACTTCTACTGGTGGACAGGATGATGAGAAGAATATGGAATGTATTGATAGGCGTTCATTGGTTTCTGGAATAACTTAGTACACAAAATCTCTGTATGAATAAAATCAGGTCCTTTAAAAAAAATAGTATCCAACAAAGTCACTTCTAAATCTGAAATAGATGCTGATATTTTAATGCTCGGGTAGAAAGATCCATAAGTGGCCAAAAAGTTGTCAAGTTTTTCCCTTGAGCCATGCCAAACACCAATGGCATCATCAATGTATCTTTTATAGAACAAAATATTGTCCATAGAAACATTAACAAAAACTTGCTTCTCAAGATGGCAAAGAAACATGCAAGCATAAACTACTAAAAAGTTACTCCCCATGGTTGTTCCTCTGATCTATCTATAAATTATTCCCTTGAATTCCAGGTAGTGTTTTGTTAACACTAGTTATGCAAGCCGGATGATGAAGTTTGTCTTAGCTGGATTAAATTTATCCTTCAAAAAATATTGAAGAGCTAACAGACCTTCCATAGTTGGGATGCTAGGATATAAGCTCTCAACATCAAAGGAAAATAAAATTACATCTTGAGGAAAGGAATAAATGCATAAATTTTTAATTTAGGATATGGAATCTAATAAGTAATTCTTTTGTTCCAAAAGAATGGGCAGAAGGAGGTGATGAAGCCATTTTGAAGCGGGTTCCAACATAAAACCACAGTAAGAGTAGATAGGTCTCCCAGAGAGTTGAGGCTTGTGAATTTTAGGGAGTAAATAAAAAATACAAACACGAGCAGAAGAGGGTTTGACCTGTAGCATGAACTTACAATGGTTATCTGAGACAATGTTTTTTTGGAGGGCCATGTTTAACAAATTTTGAAGTTGAAAAAATATGTCTGACCAAGGGACATTAGAAACACAGGCATAAACATTTTGGTCTGAGAGTTGTGAAAGGCCTTCTGAGACATACCAATCATGAGATAAAACACAAACACCCAGGTTTTTGTCTGCAGGCCTAATGATGATGGAGTTATCATTAGCAAGAGAGCGTATGGCAGACCAAATATGGGAGGGAAAAGCTCGAGGATGGACAGGGTTGACAACATTGAGCTTATTTTTAAGAAAGTTCTCTCCCAACTGAATGATGTCTTCTAGAGGCCTGTAAAGTTCAAAAGGAGTGAAGCTTGGGTTAGGAACACAGAAGGGATCAATAGGTTTGATAGGTTTTTGGGGGTCGCCTCTAGGTCCAAAAAACCACTCAAGTCTAAGTCGTCTACAAAAAGTAGAGAATTCCTTAACAATGGACTCCTTAGACATTGGGGGAGGGGTAGGAAGAAATTTTAATCCCAATATGAGAGCTTCAATTTCATACTTAGATAGTACATGAGAAGAAAAATTATGTACGACATGGTTAGTGATCTTGCCATCAACTGCCCAAACAAGACTCCTATAAAAAATACGGAGGCCATAGTCCTGAGGGCTAAAAATAGCTGCCCAAGATGTTAATTTCGGTTTCCGCCGCCATTTCGACGTCGGAATGACCCCTGATCTTGTTGCTGCTACACAAATCGGACAAAACCCTGTCTTTGCCTCTTGAAACCAGAGTTTTGGAAATAACCTCCATTGTCCTGAGGTGACTGCCATGGCGTAGAGGAAGTGTGGTTCTGAAATCTCTTCCCCCTCTTCCATCTTTGTGAAGAGGGGCCATTGTAGTTTAAATTCTTCCGTGTATGTTGTTGTCTTTGTTGTGGTTGGTCTCTATGTTGTTGCCTAGGCCTTTGTTGAGCCCTTTGTTGTGGATTTTTTGTGGTGGAGGCCTATGTTGTTGTTGTTGTTGTTGTTGGGACATGTCCTCTTTTGGATCCTCTTCTTTGGCTATGATTTTGCTGACCATGGGAGAATCTATCTGAGAGGAGCTTCTCAAGACGATCCATGTGTTGTTTAATCTCCCTTTTTACTAGGTCTGCAACACTCTCGGTAGCTTCATTCATATTAACTTCTGGCACTTCATTAGCTGCATTATCTCGAGCTTCTTTAGCTCTTTCTTGAGCTTCATTACGGATTTGCATGTCCACTGTCCATGCCTGTAATTTGCCATTGAACAAATCTTTGACCTGTACTTCCCAAGCAGAGGCAATCTCTTGAGAAATTGTTTTGTGTTGGTGGACTGATTTTGAAAGCAAATCCCTAATGGCAGGAACAAAGTTATTGGGAATAAAATCATTCACTTGGGCATTTAACTTTTCTGTGTATTTTTTAAAATTCCCAACATATAACTTTGCCATTTCCAGACGAAATTTCTCCATGAGTTGTTCGGCTTCATTGCAAAAATGCTTGTCTATATCTTCATCTGGTAGATGCAGTTTTGGCTTTTCAATTCGTAGACTATGGGGAACAACCCCTTGCCCCAAGTTCTCCTCATACTTGAGTAGTCTAGATCTACCTTTTTCTGCTTTTTTAAAAAACAACTTGTATTCATCAAACTTTGTTTCCACCATTTTATTCAAATATTCTGGCCTAGGTGGGACATCATTCATTGCACCAATTCCATCAATGAAGGTCCTCATGTCTTGTGAGGAAGGATGTCGATTGTGCTGTAAGAAAACATTTGTATCTGCTACCAAAAAGTTGAAATGGGTATCCAAAATCCAATTGATAGTGTTGGTGCGGGCAGGGTCAGGTGCGACCCTTGGGTGACTTTGACGGTGTAGAACCCCCTGTTCATGGTCTCTCAGACCAAGGCGGCCCCTCAAGGGGTTTTTCACTTTAAAAAAAAATCATATTATTATTATGATTTTTATATTTAAAAATTTATTTATTATTATTAATTATTATTATGATTTTTATATTTAAAAATTTATTTATTATTATTAATTATTATTATTATTTTTTGATTAGATGGATGGAGTATTGAAAGAGTTTCCAAATCTTTTAATAAAACATAGTAGTCATCGAAATGGTAACGAAACACTTCAACCAAAGATCAAGCTACCAACCAGAGAGCTATTAGGCGACAATTACATCATTAGAAAAGTTTAAAATTTGAAAACAAAATGCTGCCTAGCCAAGAAGGAATCCCAACACAAATTTTGAAACTAAAAAGCATTTAAACGGGTCAAGAATAGACAAATAAAATTTAAACTATCGTCCAGACAAAAAGGATCAAAACCACCATAGAAAACTACACTAATTTTGCACCCAGAAAACTGCCACTCAATGCAAAGACTAAATCCATCCCCTTCCTGATGAAGTAATTTGGATCTCTACTAGGGGCGGGACACCCACCAATCTGCATAGAAGCATTATTTGAATCCTTTCGACTAAGACAACTGGACCTCTGCTGAAAGCTGGAAATCAAAAACCATAACCCCAACTTCCACTCAAAATTGAAACTAATTTCGCATTTCACTAGCCCAAGGTAAAATCTTCATTTACGAGATTTGATACTATTTCCTTTTGGCAAAACAAATCAAGGTAGGATCAGAGGATTGACAAAACGAAACAAGCTTAAGTTGTTTACCTTTTGGCTCCTTTTTCTTTTCAATCTTTGACAGGAATTGAAGATCATCTACATCCCCTCTATCTACAACCTAAAACCTAGGCTATTTTCCAATCTTCCTTTTTACCCCCAAATCAGAATGACCTTTTGAACTGTTTCTTATTTTAGGCCGAGAATATATTGTCTTGGGTGTTTCCTCCCTAGGGAGAAGGGACTAAACATTTTTTTGAGAAACCATAACCTTCAGAGGAGAACCGAGCTCCATCACAACCTTCCAAGAGGAGAACCACCTTGAATTACAACTTAAAAAACATAATACAATTTAAATTTATATTTAAATAAATTTATATTTACAATTTACTTTGACCATAATGCATAAAAATTTTAAATTTAAAAATATTTTTAAAATTTATAATAAATAATTAAAATTTATCCTATTATATCGATTGATAATCAACATCCACAGACAAGGACGTAACCCTTTTAAAATGAGGGCAACTTTTAGTGGAATGAATTAGTGGCAATGGGTACTA
This sequence comes from Wollemia nobilis, assembly GCA_028583015.1. NCBI lineage: Eukaryota > Viridiplantae > Streptophyta > Pinopsida > Araucariales > Araucariaceae > Wollemia > Wollemia nobilis. Next base: position 6,410,245 of record JAQPPZ010001736.1, on the reverse strand, counting down.
ACGACCTCGTTTTCCAACGATAAACATTGATAACAACCACCATCAAAATCATCTCGGAATACGACAAGTTGGGCATCGTGACAACAAGATAGAGATACATTGCCTCGCAATTTCTTTGTAGTTAAAAAAAAAAAATATAAAATAATTTTTTTATTTTGTATTATTTTTTAAAGAAAAACGGGTTGTATTTAAGTTTTTTATTTTTGAAGAATCATAATTCTCTCTTTTACAAATTGAAAGTTTGTAAACAAATTTATTTTTCATCGTAATTAAGGTGTTATAGCTATATACTTATATTGTTTTGATAATAAGTTTTGAATTTTGAATTTTTATTTATTTATTTAAAAAAAAAAAAGTTGTAAATATAAATATTCTAAAGTTCAACATTCTTCTTGACACTTTTAGGGACTAATAAGATTTTCCAGTGATTTTATTTTTATGTTCCATTTGTTAGGTATTTTGGTGTGAGCCGAGTTAGGGTTTTCTCAAATTTATGGGGTTTTCCATGACCCCCGACCCCAACAACCTAGTGATTTGTTTTGGTGTTGTAGGAGAGAAGGAAAATGATAATGACATCCATGGAGTGTCTCAAGCAATGGTTTTTGATGAATAATCTCATGGTAAGTTGAGTTTCTGAGTTTGTTAATGCTTGTCAATGGTTGGAGTCTATTATCTTGCTCAAGTATTTTATGGGACACATTTCCAATGAAACAATGTTATGATCTTGGGTTTACTCAACATGGGCTCCCCATGGAGTTAAGAACGAGCTGCTTCAAAACTTGACAAAAGTATTTTTTTCTTTTGTGGTTTGTTGATGTTGCTCATGCCAAAATAATTTATGAGCATAGGTCTTGGTCCATGAGAAGCTCCTTGGTTGTCTTCTTTTCATGGACTCAGGGTTTTCCAATGTTTGAGGATAGAACTTCCAAGGTCCTAGGTTGGATTGAGTTCCTTGGTATTCCTCTTCCGTTGTGGCCCTTTTTGAATGACCTAACAAAAATCTTAGGGTGAGTCTTAATGGTTAAAATCAACTATTTCTTCAATGCACGCCCACAAAAAAAGGTTTGTGTTGAGATTGATTTGTCCAAAGATCTACAAGAGGTTATCAAAATATAATCAGGGGACACCACTATTTCACAATAGGTGGTGTATATTAACCTGTTGAACACTTGCTTAAGATACTAAACCTAGAATCACAAAGTTAAGGACTATATGCTTCTTCCACACAATAAGTCAAAGCCAATCCCCATGTTATCCAATGTGTCTCCTCCCCATGCCAAAGAAAATGGTTGGACCACGGTGGGAGGGTGTAAACATTTGTGGAATATTGTATCCCAACCAACAACAAAGGTAGCTATTTTTTCTACCCCACAATATTTAACAAGGGTGGAAGAGAAACTAGATGCAAGGTCACCAATTATGGAAATGGTGGTCCCTGAGGCTCCATTGCCTCGCCATAATCACACCCATAAATTACTATGGTCATTAAGGTATGCTCTCCCCCCTTCTTCTATGATATCTCAATGTTCTCTCAGTTCCCAATAGGAGAAACAAGGGGATAGTGTACCCAAAAAATGATTTTATCTTTAGTCCTTGGCTAGAGAGATCCAATCAGAGCAACTTCAACAACTTTGAGGTATTAGAGTTACTTGAACAAAAGCAAGATGATGAGGAACCAATCCTTTCATTTGCTCCTAGGGGTCCCTTGGTGAGGATTGCTTGGGATGACTTCATAAGCACACAGGTGGCATACGATAGTGTCAACACTTCTTAAAGCTAGGTCTCATTCATTTGTAGGATCTATAGAGTTTTTTGTTCTCTATAGTGTTTTAGTTTAATAATTTAGGGATTCAAATTGTTTGCTCTATTTTAATTTTAGTTTAATAGTGTAAGCCCTAGATCATTCTGGGTGGAATATCTATTTGACATTTCAGGGTGTGATTCCAACCACCAGTATTTTTTTGTGATCAGTGTAACTGTACTTTTCAATAATACAAGGCAATTTTCAACAAAAGAAATATCCTTGACATTTTTTTGTAATATCCTTTATAATACCAAACTTCACCTCTATTGTCTACGTAATGCATCTTAGTAGAGTAATAAATCCAAAACTCCGTGCTATGATAGTGCACTTTATCGGATTTGGACTGTTAATTTTCTTCTTCAAGCATAAGTGCAACCATAAGAACTGTAATAAATAGTTTATATGAAAACACATTAATGTTATAAAATACATAAAATATTACCAATGGAAAACATTAAAGTAAATCTTAATCATTATTTGATTCAGAAAATCATCATTTTCTTGTCAACTTTAGCTAAACTTGCTACTTCCTCTACCCATAAAAAAAGAGAACTTAACTTCATTATCCTTTATTAAAACCCCTCTATTGGCTAGCCTATCTACACATTTGTTCCCTTCCCTTAATGTATGTATAAATCTAATTTCTTCAAACTTTGTAGCAAGGTCTTGTATTTCCACAATAATCTCTTCTATGTCCCATGGACCCTTTGCTTTTCTTAAAATTGCATTTATTACTATTAGTGAATTGCCTTCCATCCATACTCCATTCCATTTCATTTGTCTATATAATTTAAACCTTCCAAAGTTGCCCAAGCTTCAACTTCATTATTTATCTTAAATCCATTATTGAAAGCATAATATGATAAAATATCATCCCTATTATTTCTAATTATTACTTCTACTCGTTTTATATTCATTTTAGATGTTCCATCAAAATTTATTTTGACCAACTCCACTTTTGATGGTTTACACTTTATATTATTTGCCTTCCCTTTGTTTCTCCTTGAAGAGTTCTACCCAAAATTATTCCAGAATAATTAATACATAAATAAATAACTCAGAAGAAAACAACAACTCACAATAAATCATGCACACAGAACACACAAGATTTACCCTGGGTCACCCAATATGGGCTACTCCAACAAACAAGAGCCACACCTCCTTTGATATTATTATTCACTCCTAGCCCGTAATGGGATATTACAATCAATATAAAGGAAACTCTTACAACCCTAAACCACAATATGGTATTAGAATACCGTGGGTACAATACCATGGGCTAAAACCACCCATACCCACAAATCATGGGAATCCCACCAACGCCTCCGAAAATAGCTCCGATAATATCTTCGAAAAAAATAGGGACCATCAAAGCAGGGGCCTACCGTACAGTACTTCCTCTACAAAGGATGAGACACATCCAACACTCCTATACTTAACATCATAACTTCATTTTATGACTTGACTCCATCTATCAAGCCTCTTTGCTTCAAGATTAGGGATTGGATGAGTTGATAGGGTTGGTTTAGACTCCTTTATGGCTAAACAAATCTTCATTTTTATTATCTTTAAACTTCTGTCCTTTCCTTTAAATATTATTCTATTCCTTTCTAGCCGTACATCCTAAAGTATTGTATCTTTCAATGTATCTCAATTTGTCTATAATGCCTCACTTTAAAAGTGCTCTGCCATGAAATTATTTAATTCTATCATTGATCACCATGTATTTACCAAACATATTAATAACCCATTAATATAGTTCCCAAACTATTGGATAGTTTCCCAAGAGATGGTCTATACTCTCCTCTTTATTACATAGAATACATTGTGAGAGGCCATGCAAACTCCTTTTCATTAGGTTATCCCAAGATAAAAATTTACTATGACTTACTAACCATACACACATTTTAACTTTTGGAATGCTCGGGTTATTCCAAATATCTTTCCACATTCTTGTGGTTTTTCTCTTTGATTAGTGCTTTACATTATATTTGCTTCTTGAAATTTATTCCCCTAAGCCATTAAATTCCCAAATTAGCTTATCCTTGGCTCCCCTCAGAATATCTATTGTTGTTATCATTTTTCTCAACTACCTCCTAGCAATAATATCTAATATACTTGTAAAAGAATCTTCTTTCCATTTGTATCTTCCTTCCTAATCCTTGTACATAATGTTTGAAACCCTATCACCATATTTATCTTGAAGTAATCTTATCCATGGTTTCAAAATTGGATCTAATATTGAGTGGTTTTTTATTACACCAAGTATCCATCCAAATATTTTTTTTTCTCCAGACCCATATTAGACCTTTAATCACTAGCTCAATTTATTTTTAAACCATTCCATAGTGCAAAACCATTTGCCATTCAAAATGTAGTAAAGATTAAGCTTGGGTCATTTTCTTATTTTGTTTTTAATTATATTAAAATAGTTACAAATGTTTGCATAAGTATAATTTATTTATTTAAGAGGAGATTGAAATTCAAATCATATATTACCAAATTTTTGCAAGACAATTATGTGATCATGCTATAAAAATATTTTAAAACCTATTTACCTAATTTAAAAATGTATATATTTAATGATAATATAACAATATCAATAGGAACTATTAGCTAAGCCACACTTGTTTATGTTTTGAATCTTTTTTCATGAACATAAATAAATGAATAAAAAATTAAACATACAAAAAATTATCAATAATTAAATTAATATTTTATAAATCGCAAGAGGATAACATCTAGATTTCTATTTACTCTCATAAGAGCGATCATTTTCCTCACAATGTATGTTATGGCTTAGATTGTAAAAGCATCCATACTCTAACTAAATGTATTATGATATATAGACCCATTAAGTCAAAGCAAATGCACAAAATCTATGAGAGCTTTCTTAAGAGGAAAAGGAGGAACTATCTCATGAAAAATGCAAAACTAAACCTACTCCAATTCACTCCTAACTATTTTTGAGTCTTCATCCCTACAAAATCAATGTGTTAAATTTGACCTCTCTACACGGTTTGACTATGCATCTAGCGTATACAATGTTCCAAAACAACCAAGCATTTCATTCAAACTAAAACATGTTTGTTATTTTTATTTGCTTATCCATTCCTTTGTGTTATCCTTTATCTAAATCCAACAAATACCAAGATGTTGAAAATATCAAAAGCTTAATTTTTTAAACATACCTAAGAGGTGCTAGTAGTCTCTATTGCAAACTTACTTAACTATATGGTGACCCATGGTTGTTCACCTTCTTTGACCTCAAATATCATCCATCCCATTTATGAATATGGAGAGTAGGATGGTCCCAGTAGGAACCAGAGCATTAGGGTTGGTCATATCTTGGTCATTATATTTTCCATAACCTTAGACATCCACACCTCTTGATGAGCTAAGATAAAGCAATTGAGGACCAAATGTCAAACAAGATTCAAGAGTAACCATTATACCAATTATTATATTTTCTCTTTAATCTACACCATTAAGGAGGCTAAAACAAATATATATAGTGTATATTGTTACTTTGTAGATATCTATAAAGTATTTGACATAGGTCCTCGACACTTGCTATTTGATAAGCTTAAGGCTTTGGGCCTTCCATACTTATTGGTTTTACTTATGATGACGCTTTATGAGACCGTTGTTATCAGAGTATGAATGAGGGCCAATGAAATAAAGGATGTCCAACATACCATATGAGTTAATGAGTTTTCCCACTCTCTCTTATACTTTTTTGACTTTATATGGACAAGTTAGAGGAAATCATAGCAAATAGATTGGCTGCCATTAATGGTTACTTACTCTTTAGGGTTTATATTACTATTCTTTTATTTATAGATGATACTATCATAATATCCCACTCAATGAGATCTTGATATAGAAATCGACATTTTAGTTTTATTTTATGACACTGACCAACTTTAGGTTAATTTGGAGAAAACAAAAGTTATGGATTTTAATATCACCAAAAAGGAGACAAGTGAGGTGACTCTTACTTACATATATGAGAAGGTTGAGGTTTTTATTCATATGTATATTTGGGGTCCTCTTCTCTAGACCATGATTTAGCTTGAATCCAATAGTAGAGGTGACACTAAGGGGTATGTTACCCTTACCATCTTCAAAAAGCTATATCTTTGGATTTAATTTTAACATATTTGAACAAATATTTGTCTCTTTAATTCATTGGTTATACTTACCCTTTTGTATGGATGGGAGTCAAACTAGAACTAGATAGAGTGTTTGTCTTGATTATATTCACACACATTCATGTTAAGAGATAAATCCTTTAGGCCATAATCCTTGTAAATTTTGACACAACCAAGTCATTGCTTTAGTGATTTTTTATTTGATGATAATACTACATAGAATGATACAAATGGTGAACTCTTAGAATGGTCATCCTAGATATTCATATATTGATCTTCGATATTATGTGAGAGAAAACAACGCATGGTGTTGAGTCTTTTTGGTATGCGAAATCCTCCTAATTGCTTCACCTAAGTAACCTTAAAATTGATAAGCCACCTTCACATATCTTTTCAATGGATGCTCTTATTCTCTCCAAGACAAATATAAACAAGGGCATTTTTTTGAGATTTACAATGCCTATGTCCAATATATGTGGTCTAAGCCAAGATAGTCACTCTCCTCAAAATTGTAGTGCTACTCAAATTTATATATCGAGTTCAACAATGGGCTCATTTGACTAGAGGATATACCAAACTCTATTCAACTTATAACCTAAATCTTAATTCAATACCATATACAAAACCTAATAAAATAACATGATATCAAATTTGGTGTGAATCCACTCTTGTTTTATGTTAGTATTTGTTTCTTTTTTATTGGTTAAATATTTATAGGTATATATGGCTCCCAACCCTGGTAGGCCAAGCATTAGCTCTAGCGTCTTAGGAGACATGTCTAGTGAAAATGACACCCATAAAACATCCCAAAAAATCCATCCCAAAGGTGGTCCACAAGGTAATATCTCATCCTTTGAGGTAGCTTTACCTCTACTAGAATTTGATAATGCTTACAAATGGTTAGAATCATTTAGCTTGGTTGGGTAATTTATGAGGCATATTTCCAATGAGTTGACTTTGCAGGCTTGTGTCAACTCATCTTGGGTCCCTCATGGCATCAAGCTTGAGTTGATACATAACCTTACTAAATATTTTTTCTTTTTTGTTTTGTTCATGTTGCTCATGCGAAGGCTATCTATGAGCACAAACTATGTTTCATGCAGAGCTATTTATTAATTTTTTGTCCATGGACTCATGATTTCACTATTCTTGAGGAAAGAATGTCTAAGATCCCAATCTAGATCAAGTTTAGTAAGAGCTTTCCATCTCTGTATATCCTTTATTTATTTCCTAGCAATGCAATTTTGTAAGAGTACACCTTTCTCTTCTCTTATAGTGGTTGCCTTTCCGCTGAACTTACCCTTTTGTTCCTGTTAAGTCTTCCCACGTCCTCTTGGTTTTGTTTATACTTTAGAAAGTGTTGGTGTGGTATCTACATAATATGGGTTCTGTAAACCTTGCAAGCAAAGTTACCATATGAGTTGTCAATAATATGGATGATTTTTGCATATTTCTCATCCACCAAAATCTCTTTGTTGTGATAAAAAATATCTAAGGTTGCAAATAGAGACAATAGTGACAAATGAAGTAGGAGGATATGTTATTCAAATGAGTAAAGTAGATAGTTGATAGTTACAAAGAAGTTAGAAAAACCAATCTGAAGAGTCTAATTTTCTAAAAAAAGAGCAGGCCACAACATCGTGACATCTTCACTTGTTGTAGCATCATGGCCACAAATTTTTTAAGAACTTCATTAATAAATAATGGTGCAACATCATGACTTGTCACTGTGTTGCGTTTGTAATTGTTCACAAAATGTAGGGGTGGAAAATTATCATAATATTGCGACCATGTGTCCATATCACAATCATAAGAGTAAATACAACCAAGTAATAGAATATGTCATGACATCACTACTTTTTGTCATGTCATAGTCATGGAAAAAAAGAAAGGCCAAAGTAGAAAGAAGAGGTGCCACATCACAATAGGTTTTCGCATTGCGGTAACTAAGGCAAGCGCATAAGGGAAGGTGCGACATCACAATGTATCACTATGCCATAATTACCAAGTTTGAGAAGTCCAAAAGGACCTAGAATTACCATGACATAACAATAGGTTTTGCATCGCACTCACTAGTGACGAAAAGGTCCAAAGGTACAAAATAGATCGTGATATTTTAACATATTTTTATGGCAGTATCATGATGATTATTGAAGGCATAATTTGCAGAGGAAAGTCAATTTGACAACATTAGTTACAAATATATGATGAAGGATATTTTCAAGAATGAAAAATGGATCAGATCCAAGTTCATCTCCACTACCTTCCTCGCATGCATGGAGCATTGAGCCTGCAGATAGAAATATTGCACCACATTATTTTTTAGGGATCAATGGTGCTGCACGATGATTATATCAATCCAACTATCTGACGTTCTATTGTAAAAGTTTTAATAAAGCTATTTTTATATTTTAGATTTTGAACCATAGAGTTATTATAAATAAGTGCAATGTCCTCTTTTTTAAGGGTCGGCTCTTAGATGTTTACAAGTTGCATATATAAAGACTTTTGGAAGGAACAATGCAGTAGAAATATCTATTTGAACTCTGGTTCAACATCTTGTAGAAAATGTATGTATGAATGTTTCTATTTTTAGAGTTGAGCAAAAAATCCCTTGCGGGGCCACCTTGGTTCTACACCATAAAAATCACACGGGATTTGCACCCAGACCTGACCTCACTAGTATTATAAACTAGATTTTGGGTACCCGATGTGTGTTTGGTAGGGTGGAGATTCAAACCAGGGACCTCCCTTGGAGGATTACCCTACCCTCTCCAACTCACCTACAACACATGGGTAATGTTTATATTTAGATAGATGAATGTGCATGACATTAGTTCTACTTTTTGGATTCTTGTACATGTTTGTTCTTTGGTTCTGGAACTGATAGTTTGTGGAACTAAATATTGATTAAAATTTATTCGGCATATGATAAAACTAGTTGGTCTATTAGGATATTTTAATGGCTACTTCATTTCATGATATTTATGTATTTCTTATTGTTGTTTAATCCAAACCACTACAAGTTCTACATCAGCTATATTGACTCTCTTTAAAACTTTTTTCTCCCTCCATCATAGTTTTAGCTAGTTGGAACCTCACAAGAGCCAACCTTCTCTAGAGATTGACCCGATTAAGCTTCATACCTTACCCAATCATTCAATTTTGGTCAAGTTTTGGGTATAATAATCAACCATAGATAGATTCTAGACCAATAATTTTTAACACACCCGATGGGACCCTAAGGTCCCATAGTTTGGATAATTCAGAGATTGATGATATCTTGTATTATCAAGTTCCCTTTGAAATCGCCTAGCGACTCTATTGAAGTGAAAAACCCAGATTCTATTATTAATTACCTTTGAAAAGTATAACTACATATACCATAGATGGCATAAATCCACCATGCTACCAATAGTTTTTGGTACGCCCGAAGGGACCCTAAGGTCCCATAGTTTGGATAATTTAGAGATTGGTGATATCTTGTATTATCAAGTTCCCATTGAAATCACTTGGTGACTCTGCTAAAAATATAGATTCAAAACCGTGATCGGTTGCCCTTTTTATTTGTAACCTCTTTAAGACCTTTGGTAAGGGGACCCAGCATCTGATGAGCAATAGTAGGAATCATAACCATTGGGTGAATCCTCCCTGAAGAAAGAACTTTGAGATGCTGAAAAGGTTAAATGGTCCAATGGAATTGCCCCCTTTGGAATGATATAGGACCTCTAAATGTCTAGTATATGCACAATATTTCTAAGGCTACTTTTAAAACATTTCCAAGCTTTGATGGTATAAAGAAGACTACCTATGAACATTGTCAATATGTGGCTTTCTTGGCTACCATGCATAACATCGTATACGGATACATGATCCTCAAGTTGTTTTTTCTCTCCCTCAAGGGAAAAGTTTTGTGATGGTATAAGATATTAGAAGATCAAAGCATCTGTACATGGATAATTTTAGTAGAAGCTCTCATTTATACCTTCGATGATTTTGGAGACCCTTTCCTATTGCTCACTCAACTCTCGTTTGTTAAACAAGCACCCCTTGAAATAATTTTTGACTTTAATATTTGATTCAAATGGATGTGGAGAAGGATTCCTCATGAGTTCCATCCATACCTTGCTTAAGCATACCTATATTACATCTGTGCTTTCCATCCCAACATAAGCCTTATTATTCAGCAATCTAGAGAAAGAAATTTCTTGTAAATTTTTAAAGAGGCCATTCGTGCTGAGAACATATTGATTCAGGTAAAAAATATACCACCTAAGGAAAAATTCCATCCTCTCCAAATTTTAACCCCTACACCTTCCCATGAAGATATCAGATCACACTTGTGCCAAATCATAAAAGGAGGTTGTCTCGCTGAGTATCAAGCATAAAAGCTACAAATATAGCAAGACCTGAGGATGGAGATTCAAAGGCTAGCTGAGGAAGTAAGGAATATAAGAAGACATATCTCAGAAAATAGAAGACAAAATCTAAATGACTGGTAATCTATGATACATCAATTTCATCAACCTCACTATCTTCAGCTAACAACAAAATCAAGAACAAGCTCAGGAAAAGCATAACAACAAAGAAATAACAGGAAAAATAAAAATGGTCAAACTTTGACTAAACCTCTATCCCATAATGAAGTTCATCTTGAAGAGGAGAAAAAATGAGATCAATCAAAATAGTTAGGAAGTCTCTCTTTAATGGGTAACATGATGGCATGTAATACAATACAAAACTATGAACATTGAGAAAATTCAAGTCCTATAGTATCTCAACCTGAAGATTATGGAGATAGTAATATCTTGCTTCCACCACCATGAGGTAGTGATCCAAGTGATCAAGTTCTTGTTTGAAAATCCTCCCTAAAATATTAGACATTAAATTAGAGGAGGTTAGATATATAGAAGGTTGTATTTTCCTGCTACGAAAGTTGAGCAGAGAGTAGAAACGATGAACCAATTTTACAAGTTTTCCATAAACTCAACCTCAGTGTTTGAAGGAGATATTTTGGCATCAGATCAAGTGAACCTAATTAAAATTACTATAAAAAATATACTAGACATTAGTGATGCATCCACACAGGTTTATTTCTCCATTATCAAAAAACATCATCCTCCTCCTTTCTACCCGTCTCTTTTTTGGATAAGGCGATATTACATAACTATGTAGTAAATCCAAAGGCTCAAGAATCAATTATGCCAGTAAAGATTTGTAAAATTTTGGGTCTGAGCCTAGATGTATAAGAATTAGACATACTAAATTACAAAGGAAAGTAGTTAAAAAGGGTGGGGATATTGCATAGAGTACCAATATTGATATGCAGACATCCAAACTTAGATATAATTCAAGATATAAAAATTATTGATGTACCTCCACTATTTGGAATATGCCTATCCCAAAATTTTATAAGATAGCTAGAAGGATGTGTGAATCGAGTATAGGACCATATATTAATATCATTGGCCAGATATATCATCACAATGCCTAATCAAGGCTTGCACACTTTTTGCATTGAAAGCTACAAGAAGCAACGGATGATCCCTTTCAAAGAGCCCACATGTAGGAAGAAGGATGCAAATTTTGGTAATCCATCAAGAGCACATTCTACTCAACCTAAATTCAATTTTTAGTTTCTTGATCAAATTTCCCATAATGACTCAGTAGAAAGTATCCAGAATTAAAGAAATACAAAAGACCACAATCGTCTCTACTGGGAGGTGGTAACTTAGGATGCAAAGTCAGTCAAAATTCATAGAATACATATAATAGATAATATAAGATCCCAGAGAGAATAACATATGCATGGATCACACAAAAATATGATGTCTATTTACAAATCTAGTGAAGTGATACCAAATTATTGGGATACAACCACCTTAGAATAGGGATAAAAAAAAAATGAGACTTTATTGGGGTTAGTGGCAATTGGACACCGTGGCAAGTAGATCATGCAGAACAACTCAAATTTAGTACCGTGTGGTCTGGGCATTGCAAGTTCATAGGGTAGGTGTGTAAAAGGCTTCAAAAGCCAAGCATGAGTCTACACACCATATTATGTGTACATAGTCAGTATGACTATAGTCATTATGAATAAGTAGGTGTGTTCCATGTTGAAGCACGTGCCCTACAACATCTAGTACAAACACCTCAAATAAGCAGAAAGTTGATCGAGCAGATCATATTTCAAGTAAAATAGGTAGGGTCGTCTGGTGAAACCACCAGAATATGGAGCACAATATTTCTCATTTTCATTTTTTCTTCTTTGTATTTCTTTTACGATGTTTTATCTGACTTTATAACCCAATGGATAAAGGTAGGATATTTTTTTAAATAACATGAGATGCATGATGAGCACCAAAAATGCTCATTTTTTAATGCTTTAATGACATAAATGTGTGACATTATTATATTATAAATGTGTTTTTATGAGATTATTGCATAAATTTAATGGAAAATGATGTATTATGCCTAATGTGTGTTTTGAGTAGAAATTGTGTGTAGATGCAGTTTCTTATTACTTTTTTCGCACCTTTTAGTCAAGGTCCCATGCGGACCTGACATTTGATAACTTTCATAACACAATTAAGGAATGGTTGGATATTAAATGGAGAAAGTGGCAAGGGAGTAAGGCATTCCAAAATGCTAAGGTACGGTACCTATCTCCCAATCGTAGGTTGTGAGGCACCTATCTCCCAGCAAAAGGAAGTACCTATCTTTTAATACACATGACCAATACTTATCTCCCAATGATAGGTTGGATAACACCTATCTTTTGACAATAGGACAAGCACTCACTATTTGGCAATCGAGAAGCGATAATTTTTAGCGAACAAGAAAAGGCTAAATATGGCACCTTTATCCCGATGATAGACTAGAAAGGCACTTGTTTTCTAGTTATGGGCCAAACAGCACATGTACCTGAAGGAATAAAAAAATGTACGCGTTGACTATTAAATTCGAAGACCATGTATAAAATTAGATGCATATTATTATGAAAACATAGGGAATGCTATGATTATCCTAAAAGGGTTAATTTTAGCATGAAATCTCTTTTATTAGGTGTTTAATTAATTTATGCACACCCGTCGTAGCAAATCGCGTCAGAATGAATAAAATTAGCAATGTCTAAATTTGTAATAGGGGACGGTCACATTTTGTATAAATCGTAGGCCACCCCTAAATCAAAATATCACAAACCTATTCTATAAATTGGTACTGCATAAGTAAATAAAAGCTTGAGTGTTTTTTTGGTTAATTTTCTATGTTTAGAGAGTGATCGTGTGAATTAGCCGTGTGGATGTTTGCAGGAGCCTCGACCCACTCTAGGTAGTATTCCTCTCCTATTTTTCTGCTATCATTATTTAATTTTTTGCTGCAAGTGTGTTTTCTTGTTTTATTTATTTTTGTATTTTCCTGCTTTATTCAATTCTGCAAGTATGTTTATTTTTCTGTAATTTACTTTCTTGCAAATTTCCTTTCAGTCATGTTTTTGATAGTTTAGATTAGTTTTCCTACAATTTCCTATAGAATTTATTTTTTTGTAATTTAATTATATTGGTTTGGCTGAAGTCCAATTACACAAACAACCACCCCCAAACCAAAGTGACACATAGGACTCATCTCTAGTTTACTGCAGGCATATACTTTAAAATGGTACTCAACAAGTTTACGAACTCCTGGATTGATAAAATTAAATAGAGGTATAATTAACTATTTTCATAAACATATTTTATGCACACCATTTTGACATCATTATTGAGGAGTGCCAATTATAGTATTCAAATATATAAGTCAATCAAACCTAAAATGTATAGTTCAGATTAGCTTACCCATAGATCATCTACCTGATATTGTATGATTCCAACATGATTAAGAGGACTGGATGGCCATTTTATGAAAAGAAAAAATATCACTCCACAAGTACCTGAAAAACCTTCTAAAATCCCTTCTGAAACATTTGGAACAAATCCTAAAACTGAATTATCATCTCCTCTAGCAGTACATTGGCATAGTCACCCAATATTTGAACAACATTCTTCTCACCAATTAAGGTAAACATATTTTTATGAAGAAATAGTTTCAAACTTTGGTTTAGGACACCTATTCGAAAGAACCCAATCTGAGGAATATTTATTGAATATTCAACAGTGGAAAGAAATTGAAGAGGGAACCATTTCAAACGTTGACCTAGGAATACTTTTAGAATACAAATAAAATAAGTGTGAGGCTTTAAGATCTACCATAGAAGCAGCAGGTGTAGAACCTATATTACCTAAAAAATATGGCTAAAATTGAAGAAGCTTCAACTATATTTGACTTTCCAATTGAGGAAGCAAGGGGAGAAACTAACATGAAACACATATCTCCTGCTCATCTTTCTATATTTAGAGGACTTCCAACTAAAGACCCTAATATATTTCTTTTTAAATTCAATGTATTATGCAGGTCAGTGGACTACAAATTAGATTCCCAAAAGCTAAAATTATTTCCCTCCATACTATATGATTCGGCACTACGCTTGTTCATTAGTTTGGGGAACAAACACATTGCAACTTGGGAAGATATGAAAAATAATCTTCCTAGACCAATACCAAAACTTTGGGAGGGCATAATATGGCAGGGAAGAAGTCTTGGATATGTCTCAAAAAGAGGAAGAATCATTGGAAGACTATTGAGACATATTTAACTTCAGTTTGTAAAGATCACCCCATGTAAAGTTGGGCGAGAAGTCCTTAAGAAGCATATCATTGAGGGGTCTCACAAATGAGTCTCTAGAAGTGTTGAATTTGATATCAGGAGGGGATATTTAACAACATCAAATGTCAAATATCCAATAATTGTGTTAGAATTATTCACGCAAAAAATGTAAACCAACCACTCGAGTCACAAAAACCACAACCTCAATAACTAAGGCTGAAATAGGTAATATGCTGGATGATATGAAGAGTGATATGCTCTCATATCTCGCACTTCAATTGGATACACTCCTACTTCAAAAAAATAAGTAGGAAACTAAAGCAACACTAGCCTACTTTTACCCAAAATGTAGGAGAAAACATCCTAAAAATGAGTGTCCAAAAAATAAAGTCAGAGTGTATGTGATCTATCAAAAGGATCATAATACGAGGTTTTACCCATAAATAATAAATGTTAAAGAGGGACCTGAAGTAGCAGAAACCTATTTTATGGATAAAAGGAGAAACTGGCAACAATTTTCTACGGGAAATGGTATGTTGGGAGGAGTGATACCTTATGGGGGAGTTAACTATATGAACCAAGGTCAAAATCAACCACCCAACATGCGATGGTGGGTTCAACCTCCTTGGATAAAAGCCACCCAAGGGTATACTCCTTATAACCCATATTTATGGATGTCGTATCAACAAACTGGACCATAGTGGTAGAATCATAATGCGTGTACTTCACCTCCACAAAATACAACTCAAGCCCCACTACAACCTAGTTTACTTGCACCTCCAACTTCAAGACCAACTCAGCTACCTGCACAACCAACACTAAATCTGAAGAACACAAGCTTATACTGAGAGGGGGGTGAACAATATAAGACCACTTTTTACTTTTTCTTTTAATTCAATATTATTTAGTGTATAGATAGTAGTATCAATAGCAGTAATCAAAGAAATGCATAAAACACCATACACAATAGAGACACCACAATTTACATGGTTCACCCAATGTGGGCTACTCCACGAAAAAAATATTTTACTAAAATTTTCTCAATCAATCTCTTTTGGGAATCCTTCCCAATTACAATGTTTATGGACCTCTGTCCAAAGGAGATGTTGATCCCCTAATATCAAGTTCGTGGATCTCTTCCACAGGAGAACTATTTCCCCTTCTACTCTGACTAGTGATCTTCTATAAGACTCTATCTCTCTACTACACTGATTGGTGGATCTCTCTCCACTTGAAGACTCCTCACTTAGATCTGTCTTTAATTGTCCTCGATGTTGGATCTCTATCAACTGAGACTCTATCCTCTATACTATGTCACCTCCAAAACTCTATCTCAATACTGTACTAAACACAATCAAGTTGGTCTAGCACATATCTGCTCAATATCTTGCACTAAACACAGTACATTCGGTCTAGTAAAATTCTACTCAATAGGTCCACACAGAACCTACTCAAATATGCTCAATAGGTCCACATAGAACCTACTCAATTTTTCTCAATAGGTCCACACAGAACCTACTCAAATATTCTCAATAGGTCCACACAGAACCTGCTCAAATTTTCTTAATAAGTCCACACAAAACCTACTCAAATATTCTTAATAGGTCCACACAGAACCTGCTCAAATATGCTCAACAAGATCACTCAAAAATTGTTCAGATCTGCTCAACAAGCTCACTTAAAAATTTTCCAAATATGCTCAACAAGCTCACTCTGAACTTGTCCAAATCTGCTCAACAAGCTCACTCAGAACTTGTCCAAATTTGCTCAATAAGTCCTCTCTAAGACTTGTTCAAATCTGCATAGCAAGATTCTACAAAAGCTTACTCAAAATCAGTCCACAAGCCTTATCAAAGACTTGTCTCAAATCTGCTTAACAAGCTCACACAAAACTTGTCCAATCTCATAGAATCATAAAGAGAATTGTTAGAGACTCAATATGTTCTATACTCAATGCTTAATCAATATCTCAATTCAATCTCATAGAAGCATAAAGAGAATTGTTAGAGACTCAATATGTTCTATACTCAAATTCCAATCTCAACTCAAATCAATCTCATAGAAGCATAAAGAGAATTGTTAGAGACTCAATATGTTCTATACTCAAATCCCAATCTCAACTCAAATCAATCACATAGAAGCATAAAGAGAATTGTTAGAGACTCAATATGTTCTATTCTCAAATCTCAATCTCAACTCAATTCCATAATATAGAATAGTTTATTTCATGGAACTTGAACAACCACATGCATCCACTTGACTAGGCTCAAACAACTCTACTCAACCAAACACCTCAAGGAACAACCCTTTCTCACATACCCTAGTCCAAGCATGTATCAACCAACTCAAAATATTTCCAAAAATGTTTCAACAACAAATCTCACATAACAATGATACTCATGTTCTTCTCTAACTCAAGTTCAAGTTCTTTGCATAACCAATTGGCTTCAACAACAATGCTTATAAAATGAGGTTTAATAACAACTCTCAATTTAGAAAACCTTGAAGCATTAAACCAATCACTTTCGAAAAGAAAACCACAATCAATCATTTTCACTCCAAAGGTATTTTATAATCAACCACCATAATAAATCAATAGGAGAATGTGCCCATACCTTTTATGAAGATGAAGAAGCCTCTTTGGAAATCTTCCACAATCACAATATTCTTTTGCCAATCCTCACAAGGGTTAGAAGATCACAAAATAATCAACCTTACTCCACTTCCCAATAATATTCACCAAGGATTTTAATTAGAAAACCTTATTAAGAATTAATGCACAACTTCCTTATCACTCCTAAAACCACTTGTACCATAAAATAAAATAAATCAAAACATTGCATAACCTTGTCACTCCAAAAACCACTTATACCATAAAATAAATCAAATATTTTATATCCTTCCTTTCAACACTTTTGCACTTAAAAATAATCACAAAGCCTTCTTAGGCAATATCCCACATTAATCAAATATCAAACCTTAGCCATATGCAAAAATTAAATCCACTATACTCTCCATGAAAATAGACGCTTAACACAACCTTAGAAAATTTGAAATATTTCATGCACTCGAAAATTTTGACAATCAAATTATGGCATACCTTGCAAAATGGCTTCGGGTGGGTTCGATCCTGCGTTCCTCCTCGTCGTGCTCCTTGGCGCACTCTCCACCCACCATGTGGGATAGGCCTTCCATGTGGAGGCTTTAAGCCTTTGAGACTTATATTACTATCCTCTCCACCTATGCCTTGAAACTTGCTCCCTTGTTCCACGTGCAGTGCACAAACGAAATCGAAAGGGGGAAATCGACGATTGCGAAGGAGGGGATAATTGAATGCGGAAAATATTTCTTGTCACCAACTTGGTTGATAAAATCAACCCCTTTAAATATTAGAACCTTTGCATGATAAAATATATGACATCGGCGGACATGGTGGGAAAACTCTTTTATTTAATTTTAAAATTTAAATTCAAATTTTAAATAAATTAAAATTTAAACTAAACCTTTAAAATTAAATTTCTCCATCACCGGGGCACCTTTTTCGATGAAACAAAAAGCCAACTTGGGTTTTAAGAAAAACCCATTTCAAATCTGCCATCCATAGTTTTAAATAAAACCTTTCCTTGCATTCCTTGGTTTTCATAAAAACTATTTTCTAAGCTTCCCTTGAAGCTCCTTTTGGAACCAAATTCTATGCATCCCTTCTTGAACCTTTGATCAAAACCTTTGCTTCTCATGAAGCTCTTTGTGGAGCAAAATCATAGTGCTTACTTACATAGGTCCTTTTGAAATCAATGACAAATTTTAGCTTAGGGACTCAAAATGTCCAACAATATCCCCCTTTGTCATTGATGGCAACCCATATCCTTTTACTGAAACCTGACCTTCTTTTCTGCTCCCTCTGGGACTTTGCTCCCCCTAGCTCAATGCTATCTCAAATATCAAATATCTCCTTATACCAAATATCTCCCTAATACACAAATATCTCCCCCTTTGACATCAATGGCAAAGGGTCACCTTTGGGGCTCGAGGCTAAGAATGAGCCTCTTAGCTTATCCCCTCCCCCACCTCCACATGAGGTGGTTAATTTTGGGGTGGGAGTATTTCTACTCCCCGAAAGCATAGATCCGTGCCTTTATATTTATCTCTTATTCTGTAAGTTTTTTGAATCCTCTCACAGTTTCTTTCCAAGTTATCATCCCTATTCCTGTCATCACTTATGTTCCTGTTATCTTCTTTATTATCTGAGTCTTTATTCTTTTTTGAGTCTCTATTCCTGTTTATCTTCTTGCTTCTCTTCATATTCCTGTTTTTGTTTATACCTACTTTTGGAATATTTTCTCTACACCATATTGCTATGTGACCATCATTATTGCACTTATAACACTTAATGTTATTATTCCTTGGATGTGCAATTGTCTTAGAATTTCTGCTAGTGAAGCCATGTCCTCTTCTATCATTAATCCTGCAATTCATTGCCTTGTGATCAAAACCATTGCATGAGTAGCAATAACCTTGGAAAAGCTGTTCTTTTTCATATACCTGTCTTTCATGAGTCCTGCACTATGAAGCCATGTGTCTACACCTATGACATGAATATCATATTCCATTGAAGCCTCCTTGTATTGAACTCATTGGTCTCCTGTTCTGATTGCTATTCGATATGTATCCTATTTGTGCATTGTTCCTATATTTGTTGAAATATTTGTTATCTAACTCATCCTCTGATCTCCCACTTACAATTAAATTGTCTTCTTTTGATGTATCTTCTTTTGAATTTTATTCTTCATCAAGACTTGAAGTAGATTCTTTTTCCTGTTTCTTTTGAGCATTTCCAAATCCAAGATCTGTTGAACATGATGTTCATTGTTGTTCATAGATGAACTTATCCAAATTCTTAGAGCTATTTGTGAAACTCTTCATCTTGATCTTGGAGTCCTTTAAATATTCTTTTAGAGTAGCCACTTCTTGTGTTAACTTCTCACATTCCAAAATCTTTGCTTCTAACTTATCCTTGTACTTGCTTGCCTTAGCCTTTGATTTTTCTAAATCCTCTATGAGCAATAATATTTCTTCATCACATTTTTGAAATTGATTTTCAAGCTTAGAGTGTTGCTTTCTAACCTTATTTACTATGTCAAGGGCATAGATAAGTTCTACCTTGAGATCATAGCCATTCTCTCCTGAATATTCCTCTATTTGTTTGCATTTGTTCATATCATTACTTCCTTTTGGCTTGTCTTCTATAGGATCATATTATTTATCTTCCAAATCCATTAGAAGATTCTCATCTGGTATTTCAAGTGCATATTCAAAATCATCATCACTAAAACTATAACCATCCCTAGTGCAATCGTATTCAATATGTCCAATCTACCACATCTAAAAAACTTGAGAATAATTAGAGTTTTTTTCTTAACTAGATATTTTTCTTCAACCATAAATAAGACTTCATCTTTATCGTTGTCTTAAAAACTAGCATCACTATCAATTGAGTACTTACTTGCATTTTTTGCATAGTAGCTTCTCTTTTGTCTCTGGAAGAACTTCTTTCCTTGTCTGTTGTGTCCATCCTTGCTTTTCTTCTAGTACCTGTGTCTTTCTGATTCCCTGTATTTGTGATCCTATTTTTCTTCATCATTATTGCATTTTGGCTCGTTGCATTTTGTTGCATAGTGTCCATACTTTCCACAATTGAAACATTTGATAGATATTATATCTATGGATCTTATGTAACCTCTATTTCTTCTACCATAATTTGCTTCATTATCACTGGATGATTCACTGCTTGATTCTATCTTCTTTCCCTTTTTATTTTTGTCTACTTTGAAAGTAGCTTCTTTCGGAGGAATAGGATCTTTTTTTATTAACTCAACAAGCTCACTTAGAACTTGTCTAAATCTTCTCAAAAATATCACTCAGAACTTGTCCAAATTTTCTCAACAATCTCACTCAAAAATTGTCCAAATTTGCTCAACAAGCTCACTCAGAACTTGTCCAAATCTGCTCAATAAGTCCTCTCTAGGACTTGATCAAATCTGCATAGCAAGCTTCCACAAAAGCTTACTCAAAATCAGTCCACAAGCCTTCTCAAAGACTTGTCTCAAATTTGCTTAACAAGCTCACACAGAACTTGTCCAATTTCATAGAATCATAAAGAGAATTGTTAGAGACTCAATATGTTCTATACTCAATGCTTAATCAATATCTCAATTCAATATCATAGAAGCATAAAGAGAATTGTTATAGACTCAATATATTCTATACTGAAATCCCAATATCAACTCAAATAAATCCATAGAAGCATAAAGAGAATTTTTAGAGACTCAATATGCTCTATACTCAAATCCCAATCTCAAAAGGAACAACCCTTTATCACATACCCTAGTCCAAGCATGTATCAACCAACTCAAAATGTTTCCAACAATGTTTCAACAACAAATCTCACATAACAATGATACTCATGTTCTTCTCTAACTCAAGTTCAAGTTCTTTGCATAACCAATTTGCTTCAACAACAATTCTTATAAAACGAGGTTTAATAACAACTCTTAATTCATAAAACCTTGAAGCATTAAACCAATAACTTTCGAAAAGGAAACCACAATCAATACTTTTCACTCCAAATGTATTTTATAATCAACCACCATAATCAATCAATAGGAGAATGTGCCCATAACTTTTATGAAGATGAAGAAGCCTCTTTGGAAATCTTCCACAATCACAATATTATTTTGCCAATCCTCACAAGGGTTAGAAGATCACAAAATAATCAACATTACTCCACTTCACAATAATATTCACCAAGGCTTTTAATTAGAAAAACTTCTTAAGAATTAATGCACAACTTCCTTATCACTCATAAAACCACTTGTACCATAAAATAAAATAAATCAAAACATTGCATAACCTTGTCACTCCAAAAACCACTTATACCATAAAATAAATCAAATATTTTATATCCTTCCTTTCAACACTTTTGCACTTAAAAATAATCACAAAGCCTTCTTAGGAAATATACCACATTAATAAAATATCAAACCTTAGCCATATGCAAAAATTAAATCCACTATACTCTCCGTGAAAATCAACGCTTAACACAACCTTAGCAAATTCAAAATATTTCATGCACCCAAAAATTTTGACGATTGAATTATGGCATACCTTGCAAAATGGCTTTGGGTGGTTTCAACCCTGCATTCCTCCTTGTCATGCACCTTAGCGCACTCTCTGCCAACCATGTGGGCTAGGCCTCCCCGTGGAGTCTTTAAGCCTTTGAGACTTATATTTTCATCCTCTCCACCTATGCCTTGAAACTTGCTCCCTTGTTCCATGTGCAGTACGCAAACGAAATTGGAAGGGAGAAATCGACAATTGCAAAAGAGGGGATAGTCGAATGTGGAAAATATTTCATCACCTCCTAGGTTGATAAAATCAAACCCTTTATATATTCAAATATTTGCATGATAAAATATATGATGTTGGTAGACAGGCAGGAAAACTCTTTTATTTAATTTTAAAATTAAAATTTAATTTTTAAATAAATTAAAATTTAAACTAAACCTTTAAAATTAAATTTCTCCATCACTGGGGCACCTTTTTTGATGAAATGAAAAGCCAACTTGGGTTTTAAGAAAAACCTATTTCAAATATGCCATCCATGGTTTTAAATAAAACCTTTCCTTGCCTTCCTTGGTTTTCATAAAAACCTTTTGCTAAGCTTCCCTTGAAGCTCCTTTTGGAACCAAATGCCATGCATCCCTTCTTGAACCTTTGATCAAAATATTTGCTTCTCATGAAGCTCTTTGTGGAGCAAAATCATAGTTCTTAGGGACTCAAAATGTCCAACAATCTCCCCCTTTGTCATTGATGGCAACCCATATCCTTTTGCTGAAATCTGACCTTCTTTTCTGTTCCCCCTGGGACTTTGCTCCCCTGGCTCAATGCTCTCTCAAATATCAAATATCTCCTTATACCAAATCTCTCCCAAATACACAAATCTCTCCCCCTTTGACATCAATGGCAAAGGGTCACCTTTGGGGATCGAGGCTAAGAATGAGCCTCTTAGCTTAGCCCCTCCCCCACCTCCACATGAGGTGGTTAATTTTGGGGTGGGAGTATTTCTACTCCCTGAAAGCATAGATCTATACCTTTATCTTTCTCTCTTCTTCTATGAGTTTTTTGAATCCTCTCACTGTTTCTTTCCAAGTTATCATCCTTGTTCCTGTCATCACTTCTATTCTTGTTCCTATTATCTTTCTTTCTGAGTCTTTGTTCTTTTTTGAGTCTCTATTCTTGTTCATCTTCTTGCTTCTCTTCATATTCCTATTTCTGTTCATACATATTTTTGTAATATTTGCTCTACATCATCTTGCTATGTGACCATAATTATTGCACTTATAACACTTAATGTTATTATTCCTTGGATGTGCAACTATCTTAGGATTTCTTGATGAGTGTCGTTGAGTCTCATAATTTAATCTCAATGATTTATTATTAGAAACTGAATCATTAGTTTGCTCTTCGTATTCCTAGAAAATATATAAGATTTACATAAACTCCGTTGAGGCAGTTTGAATGTTGGGTGGTTCATAAACTGAATGAAGAAAACTACGTACCACTCCTATAATGTTGTTTAACTTAATTAATGTAATGCTAAATATTCTAACATCCCCCCTTATTACATTAATGTTGACTACACATAGCATTGCGAAACAATTCAAATTTGACTCGAGCAAGCGCTTTGGTGAAGATGTCCGCTATTTGCTCATTTGTGGGAATGTAGTGGAGCTGGATATGATGCTTTGGAACCTCATCTCGAATGAAATGACACCTAGTGTCAATGTGTTTGGTGCGATCATGAAAGATAGGATTCTTGACAAGATTCAGAACACCTTGATTGTCGCAAAATAAATGTAAAGGAAGTTTCTTTGGAAGGCCCATATCTGTGAGGATGCGACGTAACCATATGATCTCGTAGACTGCTCCACTAGCTGCTCGATATTCTCGCCTCAGTAGAAGAGATAGCAACAACATGTTGCTTCTTGCTATGCCAAGAGACAGGACCAGATCCAAGGTGAAAAATATAACCTGCAGTTGATTTTCGGTCATCTATGGATCCAGCATAATCAGAGTCCGTGTACCCTTGAAGATAGAACTTGTTCTTTTTGTATTCCAGGCCGATATATGTCGTACCACTGACATAGTGAAGAACTCTTTTTGCTGCTTTCCAGTGGCTAACTTTAGGATCTTGCATGAATCGTGAAAGATAACCCATAGCAAAACTAAGATCTGGCCTGGTGTTTGTGAGATAGATGAGACTCCCAATCAGCTGACGATAGAGAGTACTATCTATTTTAGGAGATTCATCGAATCGGGATAACTTAAGTCCCGCTTCCATTGGTGTGGCTTTGGGCTTGCAATCAGTCATCCGATACTTATCAATTAGAGTCTTGGCATATTTCTTTTGAGTAACTTGTATGCAATGTTTGTATTGAGTTACTTCTAGACCAAGACAATAGTGGAGAAGTCCAAGATCTGTCATTTCAAAAGAGGTATTGAGATCTTTCTTAACTGTTTTGATCATACTCTCTGAATCGCCTGTTATGATCAGATCATCCACATATAGTACTAGAATTACTATGTTAGAACCATTGTTCTTGATATATAGATTAGGATCTGCAGGACTTCTTCTGAACCCATGTTGCTCTAGGTGACTATCAATTTTGATATACCAAGCTCGAGGAGCTTGTTTAAGACCATATAGAGATTTGATCAGCTTATAGACTTTCTGTTCTTGCCCTTGAACTACAAAACCTTTAGGTTGAGTCATATAGACTTCTTCTTGTAGGTCACCATTTAAGAAAGCACTCTTTACATCCATCTGATGTAGCTGCCAACCAAATTGAGCTGCCATTGCACACGTAACTCGAATAGTGGTCATTTTAGCAGTAGGAAGCAAATGTCTCTTCATAGTCTATGCCTTCTTTTTGTGCATAGCCCTTTGCAACAAGTCGGGCTTTATATTTATCTATTGCACCATTTGCCTTATATTTGATCTTGAATACCCATTTGCAACCAATGGGTTTCTTTCCCGAAGGCAAATTCACTAACTTCCAAGTTTGATTTTTCATTAGAGATGTATGTTCTGCATCCATAGCAGTTTTCCATTGATCTTTACTGAGTGCATCTGAGACTGATGTGGGTTCTTTTTCATCTAGTATTGTCAGATAGACTTTTTCATCTTCCATATCTATATCCTCATCTTCTTCTACATTCACAGATAAATCATCAAAATGTTGACAAAGGTCATCAACATCTGTTACTGATGTTGCATCATCTGCTCTTTTGTGTTGAGTCATACTGCGTGTAGCAGGTCGATCTAGAGTTAGATCTGGAAGTGATGTCAATTTTGAATCTTGCAATGTACTAGTATACCATTTAGGAACCTTCTTCTGAGGAGGTGCTGCTTCTTTCTTAGGTTCATCTTCCTTAAGGTATACAAGTGTGTTATTTGATGTGAAAGTTTCATCAAATACTACATCTCTGTTGATGTGTGTTTTCTTGGTTATAGGATCAATCAACCGATATCCTTTTGAATACTCATCATAACCAAGAAATATACATTTTTGAGTTTTCTCATCTAGTTTCCTTCTTTTCTGTTTAGGAATATGCATAAAAGCTTGACATCCAAAAACTTTTAGATGAGAAATTGAGGGTTTCTTACCACTCCAGGCTTCTTGTGGAGTTTTTCCTTGTAGAGCCCTTGTAGGTGCTCTATTTAGTAGGTAAGATGTTGTGTTTATTGTTTCGCCCCAGTATTGTTTTTCTAAGTTTGCTCCTTTTAACATACACCGACTCATTTCTACTATGGAGCGATTTTTCCTTTCTGCAACTCCATTTTGCTGTGGTGTATATGCTGTAGTGAGTTGTCTCTTAATCCCATGTTTTTCCAAAAATGCTAAAAATTCCTTGGAAGTGTATTCCCCCCCTCGATCTGAGCGGAGGGTTTTGATGGAACAACTTGTTTCCTTCTCAACTTGTCTCTTGAACCGACGAAAGTAGAGAAGAGCTTCCGACTTGAGAGCAAGGAAGGAGACCCATATTTTGTGGGAGTAGTCATCAACAAATAGCTAAAAATACCTCTTTCCACCATGACTGGTTGGGAAAGGACCGCACAGATCTGCGTGGATGAGCTCCAAGGGTTTTTTAGAGCGAGAAGAACTTGTCTCAAATGGAACTCGATGTTGTTTCCCTGCTAGACAATCTGAGCATACTGGAAGAACGGATGAAAGCTGAGGAAGCCCTTTGACCATGTCATATTTGCTTAATTCGAGTAAATACCCAGAACTGAGGTGCCCGTATCTTTTATGCCATAAGGAAGTAGTGGTTGTTGTAGTGGCAATGAGGGCAGTATGGGATGTAGAAACTGTATCCAAGATGAATAATCCATGTTTGTAGGAGCCAGTGGCAATGTTTTGACCTTGGTGACTGATGAAACATCTCTTTTTTCCTTTTTCAACTTGAAAAACAACATCCATATTTCTATCTAGCATCTGTGGAACAGATAATAGATTGTTGGCAAGGCCAGGAACATAGAGAACTTTCTCTATGGCACAGTCACCATCAGGGAGAGTGACTGTAACATCCCCTTCACCTTGTACTTGATAGACCTGATTGTCTGCAATAGTGACAGGTTTGCCTTCTCTGGCGTGAAAGGTTTGAAACCAGGATTTGTTCCCAGTCATATGTTTGCTTGCTCCAGAATCAATATACCATACAACATCTGATTTGGAAGAGGCAGTATGGGTCATGAGCACCTTGTGTGCTCTTTCGGAGTCATTATCTGAAGATGAATGAGAATCATCTGAATGGAAATCTGCATAAGCAACATGACCCTTTTGTTGGTTGCGATGCTGGGGATATTTCTGCTTCCCCTTGCCTTTCTTATTTTGTGAGGGATCATTCTGTTGTTTGTTTTTGAACCAACATCGGTTGGTATCATGATTGTTCATATCACAGATCTTGCAATATTTATCTCGCTGGAGATTTGGCTTGCCTTTGCCTTTGGAAGAAGACCCTCCTTTCTGCAACTGTCCTTGCTTGTGACCCTTTTGATGGGTGGAAAGAGCAGTGGCAGGTTCCTCATCTTTCTGTACTTGATTGGCTTCTTCAGTTTGAAGCAAATTAACCAATTCAACAAAAGTTAATTGTCTCGCAGAAACATTGAGTGAAGTGATAAAACTTTTGTAAGATGGTGGGAGTGCCCTCAAAATAATAGATGTCAAAAGATCATCATCTATGGGTTTTCCCATAGTATTGAGTTTAGCTTTCAATTATGCCACTTTGCAGAGAAATAATTCAACAGTTTCCCTTGAATTCATAGTGAGATTGTGAAGCTGGGTTTGTAGATGAAGAATAGTGGAATTATTCTTTCCTTCATACACAGTAATCAATGCTGCCCAAGCATCTTTATTGGTCGTGGCATCACAAATATGAGGTTGGACCTCATCTGTTATGGCAAGTAACAAAAACATAAGACCCTTCCTGTCCTGATCATCAAATGTATCTTGATCTGTCCCTGTTGTTGTGGGACGAGAGGTAGTGCCACTGACGACATCCCATAATTTTTTGACTTGAAGAATTGCTTTCATTTTATGCTTCCATGGCACAAAATTGGTGCCTTTGAGCAATTGGGCATCTGAAAGATACTTGTGCACTGTAGCCATTGTTTAGGGTTCCTTATAGCGCCAAATGGTCCCCTTTTCGATATACCGTTGCTATGCCGGATATACCTGAACTGAATCAAAACAATACCCGCCCTTACGTGAGGGAGACTATAGGTATTATGAAGACCAGAACGGTACGTGGAACATAGGCAAGATCTGAAAAGGATTGCTTTGTTGATGGCACCTACCTTAGAAAGACAGGAATCCGCATGCGTGGGGCGTAACTTCCCCTAAACACTTTGGAGTCCAGGACTTTCGTCAGGATTTACGCCTAAACACAATAGCAATAGGGGTAAAAAATTCACTCAAAGAGATGTTAATGACACCTGCCTGAGAATCTTCGAAAGAAGAATAATCAGTTGGAGGTAATTAAGTCAAAAAACAAAACTAGGAGAAAATTAGTGTTGGGGAGAGAACATCAAGTAGATGATCAATGAAGATCCCTGTGCAAAGAGATAACTGCTTTTGGAGAACCTTGTGCAACATGAGCTGAGAGAAGTAGTGGATGCTTTGATGTAGATGATTTTTAATTGCAGAAAAAAAATGCAATAATCAAACAAGCATGCTCACAAAAAAAACTTCTCACATAGGTGTCGGGTTCAACCGAAAATGCACCCAAATTTGAAAAAAGAAGGTGTCGAGTAAAATCGAAAATGCACCTTTGAGTTGCTATCTATGCCCCTTTTTTTTTTTTAAGGGTTTGAAAATTTGAATTCCCCCTCTATCTTGTAAGAAGAGAGTGCAAAATAGAGTATATCTCGAAAGGTTCCCAATATGCCTTGTAACAATTGCTTTTGAAGGAAAAAAAACAATTTACATGTCTTAAAAAAATGTCACCAAACCTTCTTGGGGCATCAACAGAACCCTCGAGGCATCAAAATGCCCTCCTCGGGCGTCACAGGGCCCTTGAGGCATCAAAAAAAATGCGGGGCGTCAAAATGGCCTCCTCGGGCGTCATCTTGGCAGCAACTCGAAGGGGTTTGAAACCCCAACCACCCGTGGCAAAAAACTTAAGCAATCAGTATTAGAACCATCGCGGCCACTGTGGTGCGTGAGTATGCACGACGACGTATTCTGATTTGACCCAAGCACAACAATTGCAAGGGGAAAAAAAAACGTGCACAAAAAAAAAACTATTGTTTTTGTTTTTTTTTTAAATAAATTACCCGTCCGACATGCGCTGTGCACCAAATGAATTTGTATGGCGTCAAGACTGTGTTCACAGCGGCTTCTGCACGCATCGATTTTTGGTGTTTATCGAGGAAGGCAGGCGCGTCGATCTTTACCAGCTGGGGACGCGGGTTCGAGACCTCGGCGGTTATCACGTCGTGAGCGAGAGGCACTGTCATCGGGCTTCAAGTGGCGGAGGGCATGGAGAGTCAGCACTGGCCACTCCCGGGGCTTGATCCTGGGTGGCTGAAATGGCTGCTCGTCGTCGTACCTCAAGCTGGCGGAGCGCTGGCTTCGGAGAGTCGGCACTGGCCGCTCCCGGGGCTTGATCCTGGGTGGCCGGAATGGCTGTTCTGTTGGCCGCCCCTCCCGTCTGGTGAGAGTAAATCCCTGCGCGGTCCGGCAGTGAAGACTGTCTGCCTCCGCTATGAAAAAATAGAAATAGAAAATCCCTGCGTGGTCCGGCAGTGAAGACTGTCCGCCTTCGCTATGAAAAAAAAAATTCCTCCACGCTATTCGGCTCCCGTCTGGTTTGCTTTACCAGAAACGGAAAAAAAACAACACCGTTCGCGAACGCCCCAAACAGTGCGGCTTCGAAAATTTGAAATTGTGCTTGTGCGCTAGAGTTCATCAAGTTCGGATTGCAGTCTTCGACGTCAATGGCTCCTCTGGTAATGGAGTGAATCTAATGGAGTGCGTGAATAGCACATTGCCCATAAACAAAATTCACATTGCCCAAAAATCATTCAATGCTCTGATGCCATATTAGAAACTGAATCATTAGTTTGCTCTTCGTATTCCTGGAAAATATATAAGATTTACATAAACTCCGTTGAGGCAGTTTGAATGCTGGGTGGTTCATAAACTGAATGAACAAAACTACGTACCACTCCTATAATGCTATTTAACTTAATTAATGTAATGCTAAATATTCTAACATTTATCAATATGGGGTGGTGTCCAAGGCTGTCTACGATAGAAAGTTAGGGCAGAGTGCAATTCAGGCATTCAGATTTCAAGCATTTATTGGTGAAGTAGATTTTGGTTTAGCCTTTTGGTGTCACACTAAACCTAGTCTACAGAATGGAAACTAAAATAAATTATAGGAATTGAAAACTAAATCTAAATTGCAGAATTTAACAATTAACTACAATTACAAGAATTGGAAATGGCTGAATTAAAATATAATCTACTTTTGCAGAATTGAAATAACAAAATTGAAATTGCTAAATTGAAATGTTGTTGAAATGAAATCCTAAATTACACTTGCAAAATTGAAACCTAGTTTACTCTTGCAGAATGGAAGTGATACTTGGAAATGAAACACCTGTCAATGCCCTACCACAAAATGTCGTCAAGCTTCTGCTATAGGAATTGACAACAAAATGAAATCTATTGGAAATTGAAAGCTGCTAAAACATAAAAATAATAGAACATGGAAAGCAAAGGAAACAAGAAATAAATGTTTAATCTAATTTGTCAGCTGACACACACATAAATTTTGTACACAAATATAATAGAAAACATTAATCACATAATACAAAATAAAAACAAGAAAATGAAATCTGGCAAGCAATCTATTAATTCTGCTACAACAAAATTACAGATTAAAACCTGCCATAAAATCCCTCCTTCTAGATCTGAAAGTGGGCCCATACTTCCTGATCTAGAAGGAGGTGAAAAACACTCCTTAACTAATTTAAAATCAGAACAAAATATAACAAAAGAACTACAATTTATTAATCTAAAAATGGCATTATAGTTCTGCTGCTACAGACTGTTACAAAGTTGAAAACTGACTATTTTTGTATTACTTATTCTCCTTAAGCTCAACCGACATGGGAGCTATCCTTTTATAGATGCATAAGATTTATTTATAAATATAAAATATACTATTTCTATCCTGTAGATTAATTCCTATTATGTTGTGGCATTTCTTGGTTTTATCCTAGAAGAGGATCAATTGATATTTTCCCATGAATGGTGGCTTTTGGATGGCAAGGATGGCAAAGACAATTGGGGGATATTTTCCCTTAACCTTATCAAACTTATTTCCCTTTTTCCATTGTCAAAAAATAATCAAAAATTCAAAAGTACTTTTTGTTGTCAATCAAAAGATAACTGGCTCAATCCGAAGAAACTACATTCTATTAATCCGAAGATGTCTGCTCAATCCGAAGATCTTCGGATTGACTAACTATGTGATCTTCAAGTTATCTCAGATGCATTTCTCAGGCAAGTTATATCTCAAGAAATTATTGCAATAGCTTTTATCCTTCTCCATGTGTGAATTTCATGCCTTGCCATTCAATGTCAACTTGTTGGAATTTGTATAGAAAATCCTGTTTTTCCAACTGTCAAAAAGTGTGAAACTGTCATTTTGTAGGCCCCATAACTTCCTGATTACTTGTCCATATGCCTTCAAATTTGGGTCATGTGTTATCTGTACTATGAAGTACCATTGGTATGAATTTGGTACCTTAAATCACTTTGGATCATTCATAGTAGATTTGCCAATGTCACCATTAATGCAAATTTGTACTTGTTAACAACTCCAGAAAAGACTAAGGCATGAACATGATGAAACCTTCATAACTTTTTATCTATAGCTCAGATTTACTTGCTTCAAAAAGCAAAGTTGTAGTTCTTGATAAGAGGAATCTGTTCATACCATCACAATGTAATTTTACTATAGTTTTTATTTACTACTTAATCAACTGAAATAGTGCATAAAATGCCAAAAATAGTCAAAAACAGAGATATAATGCTCCTAACATAAAATCATGCAAACACTTAACAAATATATATTCTAATCAAATATTTGGCATTTAACTTAATAATATGACAATTTTTATATGTCAAACATAGTGTAAAAATGAGGCATTTTCAGGCCTCATCATTTCCCCTAGCTTGAACTGATGCATGCCCTCATGCATCCTAGTAGTCCATATTAATATGCTAGTTTTATCTTTGTGAAAAACATCCTTTGCCCTCTGCTACTTGAGAAATTGCCCCTTGCTGCACTACACCAAGTATTTTACAATTTAAGCATATGTATTTCATTTTTCTACAACCTTGCAAAAAAAATTTCAATCAAATTTTTTTTTTTTTATTCTGCTCTTTTTTTTCTTGCATATTTTTTTTCATTTGCAACTTGCAACTTTTTTACTTCTGCACTTTCATCCTTCAATATTGCAATTTCTGCAATTACTATAATTTTAACTTTTTTTCTGCCCTTCTACAAGTTTTAGTGTTGCAATTTATCTCTTAAAGGCTTGGTATCATGTGACTCATATTACAATAGCCTTATTGTGGAACCATATTTGGAAGATGCACTACTACTGGTGGAATTTTCTGTTCTTAACAATATTTCAGCTTGAATGCCTATTCTTATTGTTTGCACCTTTTGAACAAAATTGATAAAATTTTGATTTTTAAATGCTTGAGGGATGTAATTACATGTAGTATAGCCTTAGGAACCTCAATATTTGATGTACCCTACTTTTTTTTTGCTATTATGCAACATTTTCAGCAATTCTGGTATAGTTTCTGCTCATTCCGAAGATATCCTGCTCATTCTGAAGATATCTTGCTCATTTCGAAGATGCATCATAAAATGCAAAAATGACCTCGTATGCAAAAGTTAGCTATAGATTTTATTGAGGGCCCATATCTAGTGTGTATAAGCCTTCCATAACATCAAAAATCCCCTCTCTAACCTTTTGTTTAGATGTTATTCTTCATTTTGTATATTGCTATTTTATTGCAGTAGTAGTAAAACATAATCTTTAGGTGCATTTTTCAAAATTTCTTCCTCAAATTTATGAGCCAATTGTGAGATAAACTTGCAGTCCTACTTTTGAAACCTACCCTACTAATTGAGATAGAATTTCTGCCATGTTTGTCCCAAGATCAGGTTTTTGTACAATTTTGAAGTTCTCATGCAACTAAGGGCAGAAGGGGGTGTTTCTTGACATTTTGATCATGTTCCATTTTCAACTTGCCAATATTGTATGAATAGTTTATGCCAAATACCGATTATCATACATTAAATGCTAAATGCTTACTATGAATTAAATGTAAGAAACACATACCTTCTTGTCCTAAAAATTAATCATGCATGCAGCTGATGATTGTTAGCAAGCTATCTAAAAACATAAATATACACATGAGCAATGTGAGATTTGTACAATGGTGGAACAATGATGGGTGGATCAACAAGGCAATGCATGCCAAAAACCGGTTTTCATGCAAGCCAACTCAACGAGTGCCTCAAGGAGGTTTTCACTATTGAATTATTCATTTTTTTTCATCTCTTTTTTCATCAAAAGAGGCTACCATTTCTGGTTTTCAACCAACTTCTGTCATTTTTTTTTTCAAGTGCCTCAATAAAAGAGTATCTCTCATGAGGCTACAATGAGAGAGAATGTCTCTCACTCTTATTTGGATAAGAATAAATCCTTATTCTGCAAAAACATGTCAATCTTTGTATGAAAACACCATTTTTTTCTGTTGAAATATGTAACAATGATGCAACCTTCCTTTCTAGATGAGCGGTAAGAATCTACTTATGTCATCATTTAACTCCTTATTACTGGAAATGAAGTGTCGACTTCATTGTTCCTCCTCCATGCTGAAATTGATGCTTATCCTCATGTACCCCCATTTTGTGGGACATGCCTTTTGCTGATTTTTTTCTCTTTTTCCTCTTTTTTTTTTGTCTTTTTCATATTTTTCTCTTGTCTTGCTTGTGCCCATGAAGGAAGTCCACAAGCAATATTATTCTTTTTTTTTTCTTGTATTTCTTTTTTTTTTTTTGTCAAAATTTTATCATCACTCTAAATCTGATATTGAAGAGAAATTCTCTTCCATTATGTGTACATCCAATGGAATCTCCTTCAAGAACTCCTCCTTAGTTAATGGTGCATGGTATACCCAAAGGCAATGTCCATTCACCACTAACATCCTCCATGAATTACCAATGGGAGAAAGAAGCACTGCTCCATATCTAAAAACTTCTTCAATCAAGTGTTGTCCATGCCTCCTAGTCTACAAAATCTTGTCAATATGTACTTGAAACAATTAAATACCAATTTCCAAAATATGTTAAGTGCTTACATCAAGATAAAATCTTGATATACCCTTGTAATTCCATGTAAAGGGATTGAAATATTGTTTCAAAATAGCAACAATTTTGCTTTTTGTTTATAAGTCAACCAACTAATAATGTTCAAGAATTTTCTTGGTTGCACTTCAATTTGTTTCATTCCTAGGAGGACAAAATTTACCCTTTTGTAATTTCTTACTAAGGAGTTCAATGGAAGTAAATTTTCTATGTGCAATTTTTCTAGTTTTTCTCCTTTATCCAAGGCTAATTTTTGTGTGTTTGGAATAAAGGTTTTTTGTGTATCTCAATTGATTTTTGTCTCTTCAAGCTCAGGTAAGTTCTTGTTTGAGCACAGTTGGATGTTGTTGTAGTCAATAACATTTCCTGCAATTTTTTTTTTACCAGATTCAACTACATAGACAAGGGATGCCTATCCTATATTATTCGGACTGATCACAGGTTTTGGGCTAAAAAAAATATATTTTTGTTTTGCACAATAAGAAAAAAAGTGTACAACTTTAGCAGATCAACTACTTGTCAGGTAGGATCACCTCTAATGAGATCAACTATTGTCTGTGTAGGTTAAGAATTGCTAGGTTGTGGTTTAGCGCAGTAAAATCCTAAAAATATTTAAGTAATAATGGAAAACTCTAGGATCACCGTTAAGTTGTAAACTTCTATTTTGATTGTGCAAAAGTTTTGTGATTTTTTTTTTAATAGATTCAACTTACATAGACAGGGGTTGCTGTCCTGTATTATTCATATTGGCCACATGTTGGGCTAAAGGTGGTGGTTGATTTACTTGCCCTGTTTGTTGTTGTTGGGATCTCTCTTTGAGAAAAATTTAGACTAGGCAACATATTTTGCATCTCTAAGTTGTGGAAGTAAATGGCATTCATCAGTGATATGTCTCCGTGAACAAATGCTATAGGTAGCTGATATGGTTATTTTGTTCAAGGGATAGTCTTGTATATCTACCATGATATCTTCCCAACACCTAGTATAAATTTTTTTATACTACCCTGATGATATGGATATAAAAAGGGTAGTACTAGCAGATGGCTCTTCTAATTTTTTTTAAGAGATCTTATGTTTCTTGATAATGAGGATGATGAATTCTTTCAATTTTTATTAAGAATTTCAAACATAGGAAATTTAACCCCCAAGTGTGAAGATCACCTCCCTGTGGTTGCTTGTTTTCTAAATGGACCGAAATGCAACTATCAATAATTATTAATTATACTAGCTATTACATTTAGATTTTACTCTGAACTTCATAACTTAGCACAATAATAATTATTTGACTACTTTTACCCTCTAACAACACCATGATCCCCGAAAACGGTGTCAAAATGATGAGTGTCGTTGAGTCTCATCATTTAATCTCAATGATTTATCAATCCAGGGTGGTGTCCAGGGTTGTCTACGATAGAAAGTTAGGGCAGAGTGCAATTCAGGCATTCAAATTTCAAGCATTTATTGGTGAAGCGGATTTTGGTTTAGCCTTTTGGTGTCACACTAAACCTAGTCTATAGAATGGAAACTAAAATAAATTATAGGAATTGAAAACTAAATCTAAATTATAGAATTTAACAATTAACTACAATTGCAAGAATTGGAAATGGCTAAATTAAAATATAATCTACTTTTGTAGAATTGAAATAACATAATTGAAATTGCTAAATTGAAATGTTGCTAAAATGAAATCCTAAATTACACTTGCAAAATTGAAACCTAGTTTACTCTTATAGAATGGAAGTGATACTTGGAAATGAAACACCTGTCAATGCCCTACCACAAAAGGTCGTCAAGCTTCTACTATAGGAATTGATAGCAAAATGAAATCTGCTGGAAATTGAAAGCTATTGAAACATAAAAATAACAGAACATGGAAAGCAAAGGAAACAAGAAATAAATGTTTAATCAAATTTGTCAGCTGACACACACATAAATGTTGTACACAAACATAATAGAAAACATCAATCACATAATACAAAATAAAAACAAGAAAATAAAATTTGGCAAGCAATCTATTAATTCTGCTACAACAAAATTACAGATTAAAACCTGCCATAAAATCCCTCCTTCTAGATATGAAAGTGGGCCCATACTTCCTGATCTAGAAGGAGGTGAAAAACACTCCTTAACTAATTTAAAATCAGAACAAAATCTGACAAAAGAACTGCAATTTATTACTCTAAAATTGATATTACAGTTCCGCTGCTACAAACTATTACAAAGCTGAAAATTGTCTATTTTTCTATTACTTATTCTCCTTAAGCTCAACCGACATGGGAGCTATCATTTTATAGATGCATAAGATTTATTTAAAAACAAAGAATATACTATTTCCATCCTACAGATCAATTCCTATTATGATGCAGCATTTCTTGGTTTTATCCTAGAATATGATCAATTGTCCCATGAATGGTGGCTTTTGGATGGCAAGGATGGTAAATACAGTTGGGGGATATTTTCCCTTAACCTTATCAACCTTCTTTCCATTTTTCCACTGTCAAAAAATAATAAAAAAGTCAAAAGTACTTTTTGCTGTCAATCCAAAGATAACTGGCTCAATCCGAAGAAACTGCATTCTGTCAATCCGAAGATGTCTGCTCAATCTGAAGATATTCGAATTGACTAATTGTGTGGTATTCAAGTTATCTCAACTACTTTTCTCAGGTGGGTTATCTCTCAAGAAATTATTGCAATAGCTTTTATCCTTCTCCATGTGTGAATTCCATGCCTTGCCATTCAATGTCAACTTGCTAGAATTTGTATGGAAAATCTTGTTTTTCCAGCTGTCAAAAAGTGTGAAACTATCATTTTGCAGACCCCATAACTTCCTGATTACTTGTCCATATGTCTTAAAATTTGGGTCATGTGTTATCTATACTATGAAGTACCATTGGTATGAATTTGGTACCTTAACTCACTTTGGATCATTCCTAGTAGATTTGCCAATGTCACCATTAATGCAGATTTGTACTTGTTAACAACTCCAAAAAAGACTAAGGCATGAACATGATGAAACCTTCATAATTTTTTATCTATAGCTCAGATTGACTTGCTTCAAAAAGCAAAGTTGTAGTTCTTGATAAGAGGAATCTTTTCATATCATCACAATTTAGTTTTACTATAATTTTTATTTGATATTTAATCAACTGAAATAGTGCATAAAATGTTGAAAGTAGTCAAAAAATAGAGATATAATGCTCCTAACATAAAATCATGCAAACACTTAACAAATATATATTCTAATCAACTATTTGGCATTTAAATTAATAATATGACAGTTTTTATATGTCAAACATAGTGTAAAAATGGGGCATTTTCAGGCCTCATCATTTCTCCTAGTGAAGCCATATCCTCTTCTGTCATTAATCCTGCAATTCATTGCATTGTGACCAAAACCATTGCATAAGTAGCAATAACCTTGGAAAAGCTATTCTTTTCCATATACCTGTATTTCATGAGTCCTGAACTGTGAAGCCATGTGTCCAAACTTGTGACATGAATAACATCTTCCATTGAAGCCTCCTTATCTTGACCTCATTGGTCCCCTGTTTTGATTATTGTTCCATCTGTATCTTCTTTGTGCATTGTTCCTCTCATTGTTGAACTCTTTGTTGTCCAAATCATCCTCTGATGTCCCACTTATACTTAAACTATCTTCTTCTGAAGTTTCTTCTTCATCAAGACTTGAAGTAGACTCTTTTTCCTATTTCTTTTGAGCATTTCCAAGGCCAAGACCTGTTGAACATGATGTTTGTTGTTGTCCATAGATGAATTTTTCCAAGTTCTTAGAGCTATTTGTGAAACTCTTCATCTTGATCTAGGAGTCCTTTAAATATTATTTTAGAGTAGTCACTTCTTGTGCTAACTTCTCACATTCCAAAATATTTGCTTCTAACTTATCCTTGAACTTGCTTGCCTTAGCCTTTGACTTTTCTAAATCCTCTATGAGCAATAATATTTCTTCATCACATTCTTGAAACTGATTTTCAAGATTAGAGTGTTTATTTCTAATCTTATTTACTGTGTCAAGGGCATAGATAAGTTCTCCCTTGAGATCATAGTCATTCTCTGTTGAATATTCCTCTATTTGTTTACCTTTGTTCATATCATTACTTCCTTTTGGCTTGTCTTCTATAGGATCATCTTCTTTATCTTCCAAAGCCATTAGAATATTCTCATCTGGTCTTTCAAGTGCATCTTCAAAATCATCATCACTGAAACTATAACCATCCCTAGTGCAATCATCTTCATGATGTCCAAATCTACCACATCTAAAACACTTGAGAATAATTGGAGTCTTTTTCTTAATTGGATATTTCTCTTCAACCATAAATAAGACTTCATCTCTATCATTGTCTGAAAAACTAGCATCACTATCAATTGAGTACTTACTTGCATTTTTCACATAGTAGCTTCTCTTTTGTCTCTGGGAGAACTTTCCTTGTCTGCTTTGTCCATCCTTGCTTTTCTTCTAGTACCTGTGTCTTTCTGATTCCATGTATCTGTGGTCTTGTTTTTCTTCATCATTGTTGTTCTTTGGCTCCTTGCACTCTGTTGCAAAATATCCATACCTTCCACAATTGAAACATTTGATAGATCTTAGATCTATGGGTCTTCTGGAATATCTATCTCTTCTGCCATAATTTTCTTCTTCATCACTGGATGATTCACTACTCGATTCTATCTTCTTTCCCTTTTTCTTTTTGTCTACTTTAAAAGAAACTTCTTTCGGAGGAATAGAATATTTTGTTCTTATCTCAAAAGTAGTAAGCATGCCAAGCAAATAATTCCTTGATAAAGAAACACTATCAATTGATGTTTCTATAGCAAAAACCTTTTCACTATACCTTTTTGGAAGAGTTCTCAAGATCTTATCACAAGCATCAGATTCATCAACCTTCATTCCTAGACCTCTCATCTCATGTACAAGTTCATCAATCTTATTGAGATAGTCACAAAAATTTTCATCATCCTTCATTCTTAGGTTCTCAAATTCTCCTTTGAGATTTATGATCTTAGCCATTCTGAATCCTTTATCTCCTTCATATATTTCATGCAGAAGTTCCCACATTTATTTTGTTTTTTTACAATCCATAAACTTCATAGATTTTGATCTATGTAATCCTTTTATAATTGCATTCATGGATCTTGAGTTTGCATGCATTAGAATCTTACCTTCCTTATCTATAGGAGGATTGACTGCTGAATTGTATCCAAGTTCCACTGCATCCAAAACTTCATTTCCAAGTGCCATCAGGTAAAATCACATAAATATACACCAATATAAGAAGTCACTTCCATCAAATACTAGTACTGCATTATTGAAGGGTCCATCTCTTTGATCCTTTTGATCCATTGTTTTCTTAGACATATTTTTCTTCAAGCTATCAAACTCTTCTGAAGGAACCTACTCTGATACCAATTGAATATCACAAGATTATACTGAGAGGGGGGTGAACAGTATAAGACCACTTTTTACTTTTCTTTTCAATTTGATATTATGCAGTGTATAGATAGCAATATCAATAGCAGTAATCAAAGTAATGCAAAAAACACCATACACAATAGAGACACCACAATTTACGTGGTTCACCCAATGTGGGCTACTCCACGAAGAAAATATTTTACTAAAATTTTATCAATCAATCTCTTTTGGGAATCCTTCCCAATTACAATATTTATGGACCTCTATCCAAAGGAGATGTTGATCCCCTAATCTCAAGTTCGTGGATCTCTTCCATAGGATAACTCTTTCCCCTTATGATCTGGCTAGTGATCTTCTAGAAGACTTTGTCTCTCTACTGCACTGACTAGTGGATCTCTCTCCACTTGAAGACTCCTCACTCAGATCTGTCTTCAATTATCCTAGCTACTAGATCTCTATCCACTAAGAATCTATCCTCTGTACTCTATCACCTCCAAAGCTCTGTCTCAATACTATACTAAACACAGTCCAGTCGGTCTAGCACAACTCTACTCAATATCTTGTACTAAACATAGTACATTCGGTCTAGTAAAATTCCACTCAATAGGTCCACATAGAACCTACTCAAATTTACTCAATAATCTTCTCAATAGGTCCACACAGAACCTACTCAAATCTACTCAATAGGTCCACCTGCTCAAATATGCTCAACAGGTCCACACAGAACTTGCTCAAATTTGCTCAATAGGTCCACATAGAACCTGCTCAAATATGCTCAACAAGCTCATTCAGAACTTGTCCAAATATTCTCAACAAGCTCACTCAAAACTTGTCCAAATATGCTCAACAAGATCACTCAGAACTTGTCCAAATCTTCTCAATAAGTCCTCTCTAGGACTTGCTCAAATCTGCATAACAAACTTCCACAAAAGCATACTCAAAATTAGTCCACAATCCTTCTCAAAGACTTGTCTCAAATTTTCTTAACAAGATCACACAGAGCTTGTCCAATCTCATAGAATCATAAAGATAATTGTTAGAGACTCAATATGTTCTATACTCAATGCTTAATCAATATCTCAATTAAATCTCATAGAAGCATAAAGAGAATTTTTAGAGACTCAATATGTTCTATACTCAAATCTCAATCTCAAATCAAATCAATCTCATAGAAGAATAAAGAGAATTGTTAGAGACTCAATATGTTCTATACTCAAATCCCAATCTCAAATCAAATCAATCTCATAGAAGCATAAAGAGAATTGTTAGAGACTCAATATGTCCTATTCTCAAATCTCAATCTCAACTCAAATCCAGAATATAGAATAGTTTGTTTCATGGAACTTGAACAAACATATGCATCCACTTGACTAGGCTCAATCAACTCTACTCAACCAAACACCTCAAGGAACAACCCTTTCTCACAAACCCTAGTCCAAGCATGTATCAACCAACTCAAAATGTTTCCAACAATGTTTCAACAACAAATCTCACATAACAATGATACTCATGTTATTCTCTAACTCAAGTTCAAGTTCTTTGCATAACCAATTGGCTTCAACAACAATTCTTATAAAATAAGGTTTAATAACAACTCTCAATCCAAAAAACCTTGAAGAATTTAACCAATCACTTTCAAAAAGGAAACCACAATCAATCATTTTCACTCCAAAGGTATTTTATAATCAACCACCATAATCAATCAATAGGAGAATGTGCTCATACCTTTTATGAAGATGAAGAAGCCTCTTTGGAAATCTTCCACAATCACAATATTCTTTTGCCAATCCTCACAAGGGTTAGAAGATCACAAAATAATGAACATTACTCCACTTCAAAATAATATTCACCAAGGCTTTTAATTAGAAAACCTTCTTAAGAATTAATGCACAACTTCCTTATCACTCCTAAAACCACTTGTACCATAAAATAAAATAAATCAAAACATTGCATAACCTTGTCACTCCAAAAACCACTTATACCATAAAATAAAATAGACTACCAAAACACATATAAAAAAACTCAAATATTTTATATCCTTCCTTTCAACACTTTTGCACTTAAAAAAAATAATCACAAATCCTTCTTAGGCAATATCCCACATTAATAAAATATCAAACCTTAGCCATATGCAAAAATTAAATCCACTATACTCTCCATGAAAATTGACGATTAACACAACCTTAGCAAATTTGAAATATTTCATGCACCCAAAAATTTTGGCGATCGAATTATGGCATTCCTTGCAAAATGGCTTCGGGTGGTTTCGACCCCGCATTCCTCCTCGTCGTGCACCTTAATGCACTCTCTTCCCATCATGTGGGCTATGCCTCCCATGTGGAGGATTTAAGCCTTTGAGACTTATATTTCCATCCTCTCTGTTGGAAATTTGAGGTAATTTGAGGCATTTTATGTTGTCATTGATGTCACATGGATAGCACATCACATTGAGTTTTGGTGGCCAAAATATTTCATAAATAAGCATTTATGATATTTTGGAAAGCATGGCTATTTACATGGTTTTTGTGAAAACCAAGGCAAGCAAAATAAAAGGTTTTATTTAAAACCATGGATGGCAGATTTGAAATGGGTTTTTCTTAAAACCCAGGTTGGCTTTTCGTTTCGTCAAAAAAGGTGCCCCGATGAAGGAGATAATTAATTTTAAATATTTAAGTTTAAATTTTAATCATTTAAAATTAAAATTAAAATTAAAATTAAAATTAAAATTAATATTTTATTATTGCCGACGTCAAAAAGGAGGAGGCAAATAATATTAAGTCATAGCCGACGTCAAAAGAAAAAGGTGGGCATATATAAATATGCCACTAAACTTTTTATTTTCTCTAAGTCCTCGATGAAGATAATCCGTTCGAAGCGCTAAGGGAGCAGAAGTGTCGTATTCGTTCGAAAACCAGTGAAGAGAAGAGGGAACAAAGGTAAGGGAGGTTCCTTACCTATCACCGTAGGCGCTTGTGGCCTAGCGGCAAGAGGAAGGCACGTAAGGTGTTTAAGCGCCAACAGATCCGAAGTTCGAATCCCGTCGGTGTTGGTTTTTGCAAGGTAAAAAGGGAGAACCTTTTGCGCACGTGGTTTTTGAGGGCAAGTTCGGAGGAAGCAAGAAGGAGGTCTTGCGCTCTTGGTTTCTATGTGAGTGGTTGGCTCACATGGTTGTTGGCACCACGGTTTGAGTGGTGCAGGGGCAGCGACAGGGGATCGAATCCCGCTGAGGTTAAAGGCAAGTTATTAATTTTTCCAAATATTTTATTTTTCTAAGGTTGCCCTAGGAGAGATAAGGTTTGTGGTGCATGTTGTGAAAAGGAAATATTTCTGGTGATTTTCCTTTTAGAAGTATATCATATTATATATCGTTGGAAAGCTTATTTCGAGGGCTATTTGATTATTTTGTTTAGAAGGAGAAATAAGGTGTACATAAAGAGATATTTCTATTTTTGTAAAAGGGTTCAAGTGAAGGTTGTTTTGTTCTTTTCAAAGTGTGTTGAGTGTGGCAGATTTTCCAAAGGGGTTTCTTCATCTTCATAAAAGGTATGGGCACATTCTCCTATTGATTGTCTATGGTGGTTGATTTCTGAAATATCATTGGAGGGAAAATGATTGTTTGTGGTTTCCTTTTCGAAAGTGGTTGATTGAATGCTTCAAGGTTTTCTGAATTGAGAGTTGTGTTTAAACCTTGTTTTATAAGCATAGTTGTTGAAGCCCATTGGTTGTGAAAGAACATGAGTTAGAAAAGAACATGAGTATCATTGTTATGTGAGATGTGTGGTTGAGCATTGTTGGAAACATTTGAGTTGGTTGATACATACTTGGACTAGGGTTGTGTGAGGAAGAATTGTCCCTTGTGGTGATTAGTTGAGATTGAGTTTAGAACATATTGAGTCTCTAACAATTCTCTTTATGCTTCTATGAGTTGAGTTGAGTTGAGATTGAGCCTAGAACATATTGAGTCTCTAACAATTCTCTTTATGCTTCTATGAGTTGATTTGAGTTGAGTTGAGTTGAGATCATTGTGGATCATTATTGTCATCCATTGAAGAGTACATTGCCATTCATTGTTGAGTTCATATTTGAGCTTTGCCTTGATAGATTTGTGGATGAGATTTGAGTGCTACTTGAGCATGATTGATTGAGCCTTTGAGAAGGCATTTGTGGATAGTTTTGAGAAAGCTTTGTGGATAGTTTTGGGGCAGATTTGTGGGTAGATTTGTGGACAGATTTGGGATAGTTTTGGGCAAGTTCTTGGTGAGCTTGCTAGAGTAGATTTGGACAAGTTCTTAGTGAGCTTGTTGGAGCATTTTTGGGCAAGTTCTTGGTGAGCTTGCTAGAGCATATTTGGACAAGTTCTTAGTGAGCTTGTTGGAGAAGTTTTGGGAAAGTTCTTGGTGAGCTTGCTAGAGCAGATTTGGACAAGTTCTGTGTGAGATTGTTATTCAGTTTTGGACAAGTTCTGTGTGAGCTTGTTATTCATATTTGGACAAGTTCTGTGTGAGCTTGTTATTCAGATTTGGACAAGTTCTGTGTGAGCTTGTTATTCAGATTTGGACAAGTTCTATGTGAGCTTGTTATTCATATTTGGACAAGTTCTGTGTGAACTTGTTATTGCCTAGATTTGAGCAGATCAAAGAAATCATTGTATTGGATATTTTTATGTGAAATATTATAAGGAGATCAGCTTGTGGAGTACCCCACATTGGGGGAACCACGTTAAATCTTGTGTCTCAATTGTGTGTGGTGACTTGTGCTCTTGCTTACTACTGCTATCTGAGTTATTAATGCACACTGCTATATTTGGTTATTGCAATTAAGGACATTAATTGATATTGATTTGGAAAGAAAGTAAAAAGTGGTCTTATACTGTTCACCCCCCTCTCAGTATAAGCTTGTGTTCTTCAATTGGTATCAGAGCGGGTTCCTTCGAAAAGGCTAACAACTTGAGGGTAGATTCTATAAGAACATAGATGGCTTCATAGAATGGATCATCTACAAATAAGGCTCCATTGTTTGATGGTAACAATTATGCTTTCTGGAGCATGAGGATGAAGAACTACTTGATATCACAAGGATATGAGGTATGGAAAATGGTTGAAAAAGAGTATAGGGTTGAAGGTGATCCCGAGGCAGATAAGACTATCAAGAAATTGGTTGAGATCAATGCAAGAGCAATGAATTGTATTTTGAGTGGGCTTCATGAGATAGATTTTGCAAAATTCATGGTATGTACTTCAGCTAATGAGATGTGGACCAAGTTGTGGAATACTTATGAAGGAGATTCCAAGGTAAAGTTGGCAAAACTACAAACTCATAGAAAAATATTTGAGGAATTGAAAATGGAAGATTCTGAAGATATTGCAAAGTTCTTACTTCGAGTTGATGAGATTACTAACACCATGAGAGGCCTAGGTTTTGAGATGAAAGAATCAGAAGTTACTCAAAAGGTTTTGAGATCACTTCCCATGAAATATGATTCTAAGGTTTCAGTAATAGAAGAGACAATGGATATCAACAA
Source organism: Wollemia nobilis (assembly GCA_028583015.1). Lineage (NCBI taxonomy): Eukaryota > Viridiplantae > Streptophyta > Pinopsida > Araucariales > Araucariaceae > Wollemia > Wollemia nobilis. Next base: position 6,365,615 of record JAQPPZ010001736.1, on the reverse strand, counting down.
GTTAACAATGGAAGAATTGCAAGGTACTCTCACAACTTATGAGATGAGGGTAAGTAAGCATCGGGTTCCAATAAAAGAGATTGCATTCAAGGCTTCAGAAAAAGAGAAAGGGAAAGTTTCAGATATGGATAGAGTTTTAGATAATGATGAGGAAGCTAACTTCATCAAAAGGAATAAGGACTCAAGGAATTTTAGGGATATAAGGAAAGTCAGATGCTACAAGTGTGGTGATCTTGGTCACTATGCATACAAGTGTCCACATGAAGAAAATAGTGATGATGAAAAATAGGGTCACAAAAGAAAAGAAGATGGAAAGCATAAGCATGACAAAGATGACAGATTCAAGCAAAACAGGTATGAGAAGAAGAAAATTTTTCGTAAGGCAAAGAAATCTTACTACATTGTAGATGCAAGTGATAGTTCAGATTACAGTGATAGAAACCAGTCAGATGAAGAAGAATGTACATTCTTTGGAATAAGTGAAGAAAGGCAAGAACACCTATTCCTAGGTATTGAAGTTAAAGAAGAGGATATATCTATTGAAGAAAGACATGAAGAGCTTGCCATAGCCATTGAGCAAGAAAATAGGTACAAGAAAGGTCTAAGGATACTAAAATGCTTCATATGCAAATATTTTGGGCATATAGATGATGATTGCACATACTACAACAATTGCAACAAGGAAAGTTTATTTGTTGAAAAAGAAAGCAACATTTTCAGTAATAGTTCTAGCAACAGTTGTAGTGACAATTCCAGCAACAGTGATGATGAAGAAGAGAATTCCACAAAACAAGAAAAGAAAATCAGGAGGTTGGAAAAGAAAATCAAGAGGCTTGAAAATAAGGTTCATGAAAATGAAAAGGTCAATATGATGCTTAATCAACACATTCAAGATTTGGAAAAAGAGCTTCAAGAATCAAAAGAGCTTGGCATCACTATTTCTGAGAAACTAAAGGAGAGGAAAGAAATATGTGATCAGTTAAAAGAAGAAGATCAAAAAAGTTTGGGGACCTACATAAATGAGTTAGCACGATTTCAAAGGAATTCAAAAACTCTGGATAATATTTTGGATTTACAATGAGATCCATTTATAAAGACATGGCTTGGTTATGAAGAAGGGAAATCAAAAATAAGTACACAAGGTCCTATATTTGTATCAGGAGGTTTTGTTTCAGAAATCTATAAGGAAGAACCAGTTCCCAAAGAAAAAGAAGCAACAAAAATGGATACTTGCATTTTAGAGGCTATAGAGATGTGTGCCAATTTGCTACTTGACACAAATAAAGAGAAAGAAGAGGAAGTTTCCAAAGCACCAAAGGTCTCATATTTCAGGTTTGGGGAATCACACTCAAAAGGAAAGGAAGTGCTAAAATATGAAAGCAAGGAAGCACCTAATATTTGTGAGGAAATTTCCAAAGTTCCTATGGCTCCAAATATTCAGTTTGGTTCTTGTTTTGAGATAGGTGAATCAAGTTCAAAAGGAAAATAAATTCTTGAAGAGAAAAGCAAGGAAGAAACTAAGGAAGAAGTTTTAGATACTACAAAGAAGGTTCAAGGATGCAATGCACAAGTTGAAAATGATCATAAGGATAATGGTCAAGAAAGATATGAAGAACCAAGGCATGAACAAAGGGCTTTTCAAGGACATTGTTTTTCTTGTAATGGATTTGGACACAGGGCTATACATTGCAGGGTCCATGGATCAAAGAAGTTTGATTTTGCTAGAAGAAACTTCAAAGGAAGAAGGTATGGTTTTCAGGGACATTGCTTCTCATGTAACAGGATTGGTCATAAAGATTTTTAGTGCAAAGGAAATGAGCAACATGGTTTTGGTTTTAGAGCTACACAATTCAGAAGTCATAATGGTCATGAAAACAGAGCTTCACAATACAGGGTTCGGGAAAGGAATGGATATGGAAATTATTTTAAGAATGAATTCAAGACATGGGCACCATCCAAAGGCTACAATATCAAGTGTTTCAATTGCAATAACTTTGGGCATATTGCAAAATGGTGTAGGACTCAATTCCAAACAGGTTCAAGGCAAGAAGGTCAAACAGGTTCAAGGCAAGAAGGTCAAACAGGTTCTAGACAAGAAGATCAAGTAATTCATCAAGAGAAGGATATCAGAAAAACATGGAAGGAAGTTGATAGAGGAAAGAAACAATGTGATATGGGAGTAAAAGTACTCCCACCCCAAAATTAATCACCTCAAGAGAGAAGGGGGTGAGGGGGCTAAGCTTAAGAGTCATATATTTTAGCCCCATAGGTGTCCCTTTTGCCATTGATGTCAAAGGGGGAGAGATTTGAGTAAGGGGGAGAGCATTGAGTTAGGGGGAGAAGCCTCCAAAGAGAGTATTGAGTTAGGGGGAGCAGCCTCCATAGAGAGTATTGAGTCAGGGGAGCAGCTTTGATTCTCAGAGTTGGTTTTTGCAGTGATTGTGGTGATTTGCATTAGAGGTGTTGCCATCAATGACAAAGGGGGAGATTGTTGGAAATTTGAGGTAATTTGAGGCATTTTATGTTGTCATTGATGTCACATGGATCACCTTGAGTTTTGGTGGCCAAAATATTTCATAAATAAGCATTTATGATATTTTGGAAAGCATGGCTATTTATAGGGTTTTTGTGAAAACCAAGGTAGGCAAAATAAAAGGTTTTATTTAAAACCATGGATGGTAGATTTGAAATGGGTTTTTCTTAAAACCTAGGTTGGCTTTTCGTTTCATCAAAAAAGGTGCCCCGATGAAGGAGATAATTAATTTTAAATATTTAAGTTTAAATTTTAATCATTTAAAATTTAAAAATTAAAATTAAAATTAATATTTTATTATTGCCGACGTCAAAAAGGAGGAGGCAAATAATATTAAGTCATAGCCAACGTCAAAAGAAAAATGTGGGCATATATAAATATGCCACTAAACTTTTTATTTTCCCTAAGTCCTCGATGAAGATAATCCGTTCGAAGCGCTAAGGGAGCAGAAGTGTCGTATTCGTTCGAAAACCAACGAAGAGAAGAGGGAACAAAGGTAAGGGAGGTTCCTTACCTATCACCATAGGTGCTTGTGGCCTAGCGGCAAGAGGAAGGCACGTAAGGTGTTTAAGCACCAGCAGATCCAAAGTTCGAATCCCGTCGATGCTGGTTTTTGCAAGGTAAAAAGGGAGAACCTTTTGCGCACGTGGTTTTTGAGGGCAAGTTCGGAGGAAGCAAGAAGGAGGTCTTGCGCTCTTGGTTTCTATGTGAGTGGTTGGCTCACGTGGTTGTTGGTGCCGTGGTTTGAGTGGTGCAGGGGTAGTGACAGGGGATCGAATCCCGCTGAGGTTAAAGGCAAGTTATTAATTTTTCCAAATATTTTATTTTTCTAAGGTTGCCCTAGGAGAGATAAGGTTTGTGGTGCATGTTGTGAAAAAGAAATATTTTTGGTGATTTTCCTTTTAGAAGTATATCATATTATATATCGTTGGAAAGCTTATTTCGAGGGCTATTTGATTATTTTTTTTAGAAGGAGAAATAAGGTGTACATAAAGAGATATTTCTATTTTTGTAAAAGGGTTCAAGTGAAGGTTGTTTTGTTCTTTTCAAAGTGTGTTGAGTGTGGCAGATTTTCCAAAGGGGTTTCTTCATCTTCATAAAAGGTATGGGCACATTCTCCTATTGATTGTCTATGGTGGTTGATTTCTGAAATATCATTGGAGGGAAAAGGATTGTTTGTGGTTTCCTTTTCGAAAGTGGTTGGTTGAATGCTTCAAGGTTTTCTGAATTGAGAGTTGTGTTTAAACCTTGTTTTATAAGCATAGTTGTTGAAGCCCATTGGTTGTGAAAGAACATGAGTTAGAAAAGAACATGAGTATCATTGTTATGTGAGATGTGTGGTTGAGCATTGTTGGAAACATTTGAGTTGGTTGATACATACTTGGACTAGGGTTGTGTGAGGAAGAATTGTCCCTTGTGGTGATTAGTTGAGATTGAGTTTAGAACATATTGAGTCTCTAACAATTCTCTTTATGCTTCTATGAGTTGAGTTGAGTTGAGTTGAGATTGAGCCTAGAACATATTGAGTCTCTAACAATTCTCTTTATGCTTCTATGAGTTGATTTGAGTTGAGTTGAGTTGAGATCATTGTGGATCATTGTTGTCATCCATTGAAGAGTACATTGCCATTCATTGTTGAGTTCATCTTTGAGCTTTGCCTTGATAGATTTGTGGATGAGATTTGAGTGCTACTTGAGCATGATTGATTGAGCCTTTGAGAAGGCATTTGTGGATAGTTTTGAGAAAGCTTTGTGGACAGTTTTGGGGCAGATTTGTGGGCAGATTTGTGGATAGATTTGGGACAGTTTTGGGCAAGTTCTTGGTGAGCTTGCTAGAGCAGATTTGGACAAGTTCTTAGTGAGCTTGTTGGAGCAGTTTTGGGCAAGTTCTTGGTGAGCTTGCTAGAGCATATTTGGACAAGTTCTTAGTGAGCTTGTTGGAGCAGTTTTGGGCAAGTTCTTGGTGAGCTTGCTAGAGCAGATTTGGACAAGTTCTGTGTGAGCTTGTTATTCAGATTTGGACAAGTTCTGTGTGAGCTTGTTATTCAGATTTGGACAAGTTCTGTGTGAGCTTGTTATTCAGCTTTGGACAAGTTCTGTGTGAGCTTGTTATTCAGATTTGGACAAGTTCTGTGTGAGCTTGTTATTCAGCTTTGGACAAGTTCTGTGTGAGCTTGTTATTCAGATTTGGACAAGTTCTGTGTGAACTTGTTATTGCCTAGCTTTGAGCAGATCAAAGAAATCATTGTATTGGATATTTCTGTGTGAAATATTATAAGGAGATCAGCTTGTGGAGTACCCCACATTGGGGGAACCACGTTAAATCTTGTGTCTCAATTGTGTGTGGTGACTTGTGCTCTTGCTTACTACTGCTATCCGAGTTATTAATGCACACTGCTATATTTGGTTATTGCAATTAAGGACATTAATTGATATTGATTTGGAAAGAAAGTAAAAAGTGGTCTTATACTGTTCACCCCCCTCTCGGTATAAGCTTGTGTTCTTCACTCTCCACCTATGCATTGAAACTTGCTCCCTTGTTCTACGTGCAATGCGTAAATGAAATCAGAAGGGCGAAATCGACAATTTCAAAGGAGGAGATAATTGAATGTGGAAAATATTTCTTGTCACCTACTTGGTTGATAAAATCAACCCCTTTAAATATTTGAACCTTTGCATGATAAAATATATGACGTCGACGGACATGGCGGGAAAAATATTTTATTTAATTTTAAAATTTAAATTTAAATTTTAAATAAATTAAAATTTAAACTAAACCTTTAAAATTAAATTTCTCCATCACCGGGGCACCTTTTTCGATGAAATAAAAAGCCAACTTGGATTTTAAGAAAAACCCATTTCAAATCTGCCATCCATGGTTTTAAATAAAGCCTTTTCTTTCCTTCCTTGGTTTTCATAAAAACCTTTTGCTAAGCTTCCCTTGAAGCTCCTTTTGGAACCAAATGCCATGCATCCCTTCTTGAACCTTTGATCAAAACCTTTGCTTCTCATGAAGCTCTTTGTGGAGAAAAATCATAGTGCTTACTTACATAGGTCCTTTTGACATCAATGACAACTATTAGCTTAGGGACTCAAAATGTCCAACAAAGTCTAAACAGGATAAACCATCCCACCTATCAGCTAGACACAAAGATGTTTCCCATGTATCATATTAGGTTATATTGCAACCTTGTATAGCTTAGATCAGGTATATAATTAGGAGTAGAACCAAAACCTCCTATAGTAGAGGAAGAGGTTGTAGAATTAGTAGTATAAGAACCACCTTTGATAGAAGATGTGGAAGAAAAAAACTATTGAAAATCATAAAAATGAAGGGTTTCCACCTATCTTGAAAATATTACAGGAACCCAAGAAGTCAATGCAACCAAAATTTGATATTATGGAAGGCCTAAAAAACCTGACAGTCACAATTCCCTTTTATCAAGCCATTAGAGATGTTCCAATATACATGAAGGCCATAAAAGAGTTATGTCTAAAAAATAGAAATAAAACCATCAAAAGCAATAAATGTGGTAAGAAAATTAGTTGATCTTATGTTAGGCAACACCTACCATCCCAAATACTCTGATCCAAGAAGCCCAATGCTAACAGTTAAAATTCTAGGCTTCCAATTACATAACATATTAGAAGATCTTGGAGCTGCCATAAACGTTATGCCATAAGAAACCATGCAAAAACTACAACTCACAAATATGAGGCCAACCAAGACTATTCTTAAATTGGTTGATCGATCCACAGTACTCTTGGAGGAAATACTAGAAGATGTTATTGTCATAGTAGATGCATATGAGTATCCGATAGATTTTATAGTGCTGCAATCTAGATTTGGATTGGATGGTTAGACACTTATAATAGGTAGATCTTGGTTGGTCATAATTGATGCTTATATAAGTTGTAGGATAGGAAAAATGATGATCTTCAAATTGATAGAATATTAAAAAATTAATCATTTATCCACCTACACAATCCATTGATTTATTGGGAGAACCAAATTTTGAAGTCCTAAATAATGATGCCTTATTGATGCTTCAACCAATAATGGCTCTAGATGAGATTGAGGATGACACCGATGAAGAACAAGTCATAACACACTTTTTCCAAGGAGAATCCTCCCATTTTCCTCTAGAATCCCCACTTGTAGGCAACAAGGAAAATCATGTTAAAAAAATATAGGTAGCACCTGGCAGAGTGTTGAACATTTATAATGAGTTATTAACTATTCAAGAAAATAAATTGGACATACTAGTCAAACATCAAACTGCTTTTGTGTGGGATTACACAAACATGAGGGGGATTGCACCCAAATTCTATACACATAGGATATATTTGGAAAATGATGTAGGACTGGTAAGACAACCCCAAAGAATAATAAATCCAACAATGAAAGAAATTGTCAAAGCTAAATTACAAAATTTTTTGTCAGCTGGATTTGTTTATCCAATATCGGATAGTCAATGGGTATTACCTTTAGTGGTGGTGCCTAAGAAAAATGGCAAGTTGTGTATTTGTGTTGATTACAATATGCTCAATAAAGCCACTAGGAAATACCATTTCCACTTACCATTTATTTACCAAGTCCTCGACACCTTGGCAGGACAAAAATACTTTTCATTCCTAGATGGGTTTAGTGGATACAACCAAATTCAAATAGGGAATGAAGACTAGGATAAAACAATGTTTACCTATCCATGGGGGACTTTTGCTTATCAGATCTTACTGTTTGGGTTGTGTAACACACCTGACACCTTTCAAATGGTAATGCTTAGTATCTTTTTAGACATGGCTGGAGAAACTGGAAAAGTGTACATGGATGATTTAACTGTTTATGGTGAAACTTTTGAGGAAATTACAGCCAATATAGAGAAAGTACTTGTTGGACATTTTGAGTCCCTAAGTCAAAGTTGTCATTGATGTCACTGGATGAAGTCATCATTAAGATCAAGTGAATCAGTACAAAAGTAAAGAGTTCAAAAGGAGATATTTTATCAAATGTATAATATTATAATAATGGTTATTATAATATTAAAGGTGATATGGTGAAAACCCAAATAAAATATTTATAATTCTTATTATAATATTTTATAATGCAAAAGTGGGTTTTATAAAGTCTAAATATATTTTATAAACACAAAGGTTGGGTTTAAGACAAAAGGTATTCAAAGCCTTTATAATCTTCACCAATGTCATGGAAGATAACATGGAGAGCGCCAAAATTTTCAAAACAATGGAGGAAGCATATAAATACAAACACCCAAAGTTCAATTAATTATCCTTGCTCGAAAATTAAAAATATTGCATGCAAAGAAAAGAGCTCGTGAGTTTTTGTGAAAGTCATGACAGAGAAGCGTTTAGGGGAGGAAGCTTTAATCCTTAAAGTTGCATAGGATATCATGGCCTAGTGGTATTTTGGGAAGCACGAACGCGCTGGCTTGCAAGAGGGTTTGTGTTCGAATCTCTGCGGGTGCATCGTGAGTTGTGTTGGTTAAGGTGCCTATGACGCACGTTATTTTGCCCAAGGTGGAAGGTGTCAAGAGATTAAGAAGTACGTGGTGCTTAATTAATCTAAAATAAGTGCTTGGCTCGTGTGGCAACTTTGGTTGCGGTTAAGGCACACATTGGGGGCAACTTTGAGGGCTCGATTCCCTTCGAAGATGAGGTAATATTTTTGGTTTTAATTTTAATAAAATGCCTAAGTTGGAGGTATAAGGTTGTTTAGTGGTTTGTGTTTGGAAATGTTGCTTTGTAATAAATTTGTGGTAGTTGAGAATTATCATTAGGAGTTATAAGGAGATTTATGTTTTTAACTTTTAATAAAGTCTTAAATTGCTATAGTGGTGTTGTGGTTGCTCCACAACGTACCCCAAAATTGGGGACCCACATTTTTTTGCATGTTTTCCAAGAAGACCGAAGTGGCCCATATGCTAAATATCAAAGAAAAAACAAAACACCACAAAGAGAAAAAGTGTCGCGATATCGCGACATGTTGCATCGTCGCAGCCAAAGGAGGAAAAAGTGTCGCGATATCACGACATGTTGCATCATCGCGGCCAAAATAGAAAAAGTGTCATGATATCATGACATGTTGCATCGTCGTGGCCAAAGGAGGAAAAAGTGTCACGATATTGACATGTTGCATCATCGCGGCCAAAAGAGAAAAAGTGTCGCGATATCGTGACATGTTGCATCGTCGTGGCCAAAAGAGAAAAAGTGTCACGATATCGTGACATGTTGCATTGTTGCGGCCAAAAGAGAAAAAGTGTCACGATATCGCGACATGTTACATTTTCACGGCCAAAAGAGAAAAAGTGTCGCGATATCACGAAATGTTGCATTTTCGCGGCCAAAAGAGAAAAAGTGTCGCGATATCGTGACATGTTGCATCGTCGCAATTCAAAAGGGGCAGGCAAGCAGAGAAACAAGAAGTGTCATGATTTCGCGACATGTCCAATTTTTGCCAAGGTAACAGACCTGCATAGTGACGTGGACATAAGGACAAAATCCAATGAATAAGACAAAACATTACATAAGGAATCTTTAATGATTTGAAATCATTTAAGATGGTTGTTACACACGGAAGGAAACAGACGCAAGCCCATGTGGAGAAAATGAAACGAAGGGCCACAAAATAGAAACGAAAAGTTTTTTGGAAACCAAAATGTATGCATGCACAAGGGAAGGTGAAACGAACAACCATTGGAAAATGAAACGAAAAGCTTCCTGAAAAGTTTTAAATACGCCAGGCAAGGATGTTTTGAGGGGTTGGAAACTGCTACGAGCAGAGTTGCATATTTGAAGGCAAGAGGGCCATTCTGGACCTGTTTGAGTCGTTTTTCTTCCATGGACTAGTTTGGGAAAACCAGAAATTCTGCTATTGTAAAATGACACATTTTTAATGTAGGAGTTTTCAAAAATTTGCATCTTGTGGGCAAGAAAGAAGGAGATTCTCTTTGCATGCTATGGATTTAATGTCTATTTATTTTCTCTTTTTCAGATTTTGAGTTTGTAGATGGAGTTAATGCAAGTTTGCTTGGTTGCTTCATGTGAATGCTTGAACCTGAAATTTATTTTAAACCCTAGGAACCAACACTTAGCTTATCCGGATTGTGCTTGTTTTGCAAGTCCAATAGGTTAGGTTGCATGCATGGAAACCTCACATCTTCGGTTTTGTCAAAATAGGATAGCATCATACTGAATGCATTTTATTTTCAGTTTTCTGCATTTCATTTTCATTTTTCTGCATTTTATTTTTTTCAGAAATTTTAACTTATTTTTAAATTTTCAAGCATTAAAATAAACATTTAAAAAATTTCAAAATCCAAAAAACAATGAACAATCAATAAAGTTTCATGGTGAAATAAACCAAAATTGCCCCTTGTTTACAGTTACTTGCAATCACTAAGGTGTTCCAAGCATTTAAATTGAATATCTTTATTTGAGATTACTAATACACATATGCAAATGCTAATACATCGGAGACCTTGGAGAAGTTGTTTATTTAATTTCTCTGCAAGAGGGGATTTGGAACCCAAATCCTAAGGGAGAGTGTACTTTCACAATTGGGTGAAAATACCACTCAACGGATTGGTGCTAGAAGGAGGGCCTGAATTGTTTTATTTCAGAGTGATTTAAATGCTATAGGGATTTAAATTTTGAATATTTCATGCCCTATTGATTATTATCTTTAGCTCTCTTTTAACAACACAACCTTGTAGTGTTAAAAGGAGGACATGAATCAGAATTCCATGCTTTTAACATCAAACTAGTTTCTGAACACAAACCTATATCGCGGGCGGGAAAAATTCTGAGCAGGCGAGAGGCGATGTTCTAGGGTTTTTGGAGCGAAGGAAAATCCAGGGCATCAGGTGGGTTGCCGTAGTGTTTTTCTGGTTACTGTGGATCTGAAGGCAAGTCTGCTACCCTAGGAGGGTCCAATGGGGACTCCTTCGGATCCTCTCACAGGGAGAAAGAGCTCTTTTGCAGACTTGCTAAAAGATAATTCTCCATCTTCTAATGACGAAGCTCAGAGGAATGCTCTTCATATGCTCTTCAAGAACGCTGGAAAGAGATCAACAGCACAACGAGTCAATGGATGCCTTTCGCAGTCCGAATCAAGGCCCAAGATTGTCATCGAGCCAAAGATGGTCGAAGACACAATCTTATACAGAGCCAACCACGATCTGATCTATAAATTCATGGGTATTCGCCCTACCCTGAATTTCTTGCATACAGGGTCGAGGCAAAATGGGAGCCTCATGGTGAGTACTCCTTATGGTTTATTAGCAATGGGTATTTCATTGTTAGTTTTTCTTCTCTGGCCGATAGAAATAGGGCTTTTGAATCGAAAAAGAGGAACCACGGTCCGACAGGGTTATTTGTTCAACCCTGGAGAGTGGGTTTCGATCCTCGTATTGAACCCACGGTTGTCTCGGTTTGGATCCGTTTGTATGCTCTTCCAATGGAGTTTTGGGGTGAGCAAGTTTTGGAAATGATCGATAACTCCCTTGGTAGACATTTGGGTGTCTCCAAAGACACCATAGAAGGAAACACAACTGTTTTTGCAAGAATTTGTGTGGAAATGGATATTAGCCAGCCTCTACCGGTAGAGGTGGAACTTGAACTGGCAGGACTATCTTGGATTCAATAGCTAGATTATGAGGCTCTGCCCTTCAGATGCAGAGTTTGCCACAAACATGGGCATTTGGCCCGGTTTTGTCCAAATATTTTGAACACAAAAATGGAGGCCCCGCTTGGAATGCCAAATCGTCCCAGGGAGGGTAAGTCAACTCTAACCAAAGAACCAACCAATACTCCTCAGGGTAAAGATGTTCAGAAAGATGGCTTTGAACAGCCCAAAAGAAGGAGAAAGCAAAAGAAAAATGGTAAGGAGCAATCACAACTCAAGCCAGCCAATAGGTATGAAATTTTTAAGACACTAGTGGACCAAGAGGATCAAGTCATGGAAGGAGTGGATGGGAATATTGAAGACAATAACATCCACGCTCATGCTTCTCCTTCATCTCCCACCGTCATAGAACAGGTAATTGAGTACACCTGAGTTACCGCGGTCAGAGAATGCAGGGGCATTGATAGTGCACTCCCAAGCGCAGCCAATAATCAAGGATGTCAGCATGGGAATAGCAAAAAAGAACAGAGAAAGGCCAGCCCTAGGGATAACTCAGGTGGAAAAGAGATAAAAAAATAGCAACTCTCAAGGAGTGGGTAGAAAATCAAATAAGGACCTGCTAGCAGTTCAAGGAGACAAACTGATCATTGGAGGATCGGTGAGGACAATTGATTCTTACTGCTCTCAAGGTTTTCAATGATTATACAATCATGGAATATTAGGGGTTTAAACAGTAGAACCCATCAATCTGCTGTTCAAAGACTCTTAGGAAAATGCAAAACAGATTTTTTGCTTATCCAGGAGACCAAAATGTCGTTAGATCTTATGTGTAAAACAGTTAACAGAATTTGGAGGGGCGCTGGTCATATGGATGTGGCTGCCCAAGGTGCCTCAGGGGGGATTGTCACTCTTTGGAACTCTCTGGAATGGACTGCAATAGAACATATAGCTTGGAGGGGTGTTCTCACATCTCATTTTAGGAATAATGTCACAGCTGAACATGTTTTAATCACAAATTTTTATGGGGCTCAAAACCTTGATGGCCAGAGGCTTCAATGGAAAGTTGTGCATAACATGAGGACCTCAAGGGAAGATTTAGACTGGATTATTGCTAGGGATTTTAATGCTAAATTATCTTCTAGAGATTAGGAAGGAGGAACCCCAATTTTGGACCCAGGGGATCGACTTCTGATTGCCCAAGTCCAGGCTTTTCACTTAGTGGATATTAAAGGCCCCTGGAACCAACTTTACTTGGACTAACAAGAGGAGGGAGCCACATAGCGAGGAAGGTAAAGCTAGACCATTTTCTGGTTTCGAGAGGAGGCATTTGTAAAATGGAATACAAAATTCCAGATTTTGGAGGGTCCGGTTTCAGATCACTTTCCCATTTTGTTGGAGGGAGGGATTACGACAGGGCAACATCACAAACCTTTTAAATTTGAGAATTTTTGGTTACAAAAAGAGGATCTTCGAAAGAAAATTCCACGAGTGGTGGGAAGAAGGTCGTCTACCTTTTGGGACAACAATGTTTAGATTCCACAAACAACTTCATTATGTCAAAGATCAAGCTGAAACAATGGAGGCAAGCTAACAAGACAGACTTCCGGCTCCAAAGAGCTCCTTTGGTGGCCAGATGGGATGAGGTTCAAAAATACTTTAGGGAAGGAACAATTACAGAGCAGCTCAAAGCCGAGGATGATGCCTTGCGTAAAGCGGTTGAGGACATTGATAACCAAGAGGAGACCCTACTGGAAACAGAGAGCAAGAACCACTTGGTTATTAGAAGGTGATAGAAATACCAAATTTTTCCATCGGTCGGCTTGTGCTAGGAGACAGATGAATAACATGGAAGCTCTTCAAGATGAGAATGGACACTCCTTTGATACTCTTCCTGGTATGCATTCCCATTCAATGGATTATTTTTCTAAACTTTTTAAGGAAAGTATGGAGCAAGATGTAGAGGCTCAAAACGAAGTTATTGATGTCATACCCTCTGTTATCTCACGAAGAAGAAAATCAGACCCTTCTTAAACCCATTGATAGAGAAGAACTGAAGAATGTGGTCTTTGGAATGAGCACCGACAAAACTCCGAGGACCGAGATGGCTTTCCAATTGAGTTTTTCAGGCCTTTTGGGATACTTTGGAGGAGGATGTTTTGGCTGTCATAGAGGAGTCCAGAGGTAATAAAAGAATGCTTAAGGCATTAAATCATACCTTCATCACTTTAATTCCAAAAGGGGAGGAGGGGGTTCATATTTCTGATTATAGACCTATTGCCTTATGCAATGTGATTTATAAAATAATCACAAAGGTAATGGCTGAACGGCTAAAACCTCTTTTACATAACATTATCTCCTCGGAGCAAGGGGGTTTTGTAGAGGGTAGGCGGATCTTGGATGGGGTGGTTCTTGCTCAGGAGGCAATCCATACAATGCAAAAATCTGGTAATAAAGGAATGTTCATTAAATTAGATATGTCAAAGGCTTATGATAGGGTGGAGTGGAGTTTCTTGTCAAAGATGATGGCAGCCTTTGGTTTTTCTCAGGACTGGATAGATTGGGTCATGAGTTGTGTATCTACGCCGTCTTATTCAGTGTTAATCAAGGGTCTTCCCTCGCAACCTTTTGGAGCCACTCGAGGTCTTCGTCAAGGGGATCCTTGCTCTCCCTATCTTTTCCTCATTTTGGCTGAAGGATTAGGTAGACTTTTCTTGAGGAGAAGACATCAAGGTTTGCTAACAGGTATCAAGGTGGGTGAGGAATTTTTGACTCACTTACAGTTTGTGGATGATACAGGATTGGTTGGAGTGGCCAGCTTCAAGGAAGCAAGAGTGATCAGAGATACTCTTAATGTCTACCTTAGGGCTTCAAACCAAGTCATCAATGATAAAAAATCCAAAGTGGTCTTTCTCAATCTTGATCAAAGGCTCCAGGACAGAGTTCTAGAGATCTTGGGATTCACAAGGACTTCTCTTCCAGTGGTTTACTTGGGGGTTCCTTTGCATTTCAAAAAACTAAAAATAGATATCTGGAAGGATCTTTTGGATGGTATCAAAGATAGAATGAATCATTGGTCTCACAAATGGTTAAGCTATGGGGGTAGATTAACTTTTTTACAGTCAGTCATTCAGGCCATGCCAATTTATAAATTCTCTATCCTGGCTGCCCCACATACTATATGGAAAGAGCTGGACAATATGGCTAGAAGATTTTTATGGGAAGGAGTAAAAGGAGAGAGGAAATGGGCCTTAGTTGGTTGGGATAAAGTAACCCAACCCAAGGTAAAAGGAGGGTTGGGACTGAGAAGATCCAAGTTCAATAATAAAGCTTTGGCTGGAAAGCTGTACTGGAGGTGGATTTCCCAACCAACCTCCTTATTCAATAGAATCCTAACTAGTAAATATTTGGGTCATGTTAACCCCAATGAGGTGGGCCGTTTCCCTTTGGATGGCCCTGGATCCCTAGTGTGGCAGGCTCTCAAGATAGGATCTCAGGTAGTTAAAGATCGATTGTTTTGGAAAGTGGGGAGAGGGGAGAAGGCACGTTTCTGGACAGATTCATGGGATCAATACCCACCCATCATTGTTGAATTTCTTGAATTGCAACCAATAAAAACTGCCATAGAAACCAAGGGATGGGTCCACATTGAAAGTTATTTCATCACTAGTCAGCTGGGGGAGTATAAGTTTAAGCAGTTTAAGAAGTTGGAGGAGTGGCCAATTTCAATCCCTCCGGAGTTGGCACCCATCATGACTAAAATCTTGTCAGAAATATTTCTCACAGGTAGAGACGAGGAGGATGAATTAGCTTGGGGCTATGGGAGCCTTGGTGTCTATACAGTGAAGGACGGATATGAGAAGATCCTCCCGAGCCTCCCCCCCATTCATTCCCGGTTGAGGATTGGAGAAAGATTTGGCACTCCAAGGGCTGGCCGAAAGTAAACTTTTTTGCCTGGCAGTTTATGCACAACGAAATTCTCTCTTTTGACAATCTCAGATGTAGAGGAATCATCGGTCCATCTCAATGTGTATTATGCTACAAGAACGAGGAAACAACTGATCACTTGATGTTTGAGTGCCCTTTCACGCGTCAGATTTGGAAGCGATGGCTTTCTTGCTATAAAATTCAAGTTAATGGTGACTTGAATCGGACTAATATCTGGAAAACATGGAAGAGTGGTAGATTTAAATCTAAAGCTCTTCGAATTGGTTGGGAGCTTGGATTAAACTTCATTTGGTGGCAAGTGTGGTTGGAGAGAAATGCTAGAATTTTTAGAGAAATTTTTCCTCGTTAGATGGAGTTTGGCAGATCATCTGGAGCAAAGTCATGAAAACTGTAGTTGTCTATGCTATAGAGGAAACTCGATGTTGTTACTTGGGCCAATGGAAGAGGGAGTTGAAGAGCAAGAGGGACAGGACAGAGCTAGTTGGAAACCACCACCAGAAGGCTGGATTAAAATTAATACTGATGGAGCTACAAAGGGCAATCCGGGTAGTGCCGAAATTGGAGTGGTTTGCCGGAATCATGATGGATCAGTGCTCTATTGGGAACTGCAAGGCTTGGGAAGAGCCACAAACAATGAAGCAGAAGCCATAGCTATCAAATCCGCTTCTATTTGGGCGGTGAAACAGGGCCACAGGAGGATCATTCTTGAATCAGATTCTCAAATAATGGTTGGAGCTCTTGATTGCATGAGGAACTTTGCTTTGAAAGCATGGAGGTTGAGGATTCTTGTCACTCAAATTAAGGAATTATGGAAGGAATTAGATGATGTGATTCCAGTTTATGTGAGTCGAGATTTAAACAACGCGGTCGACTTCCTGGCTAAGATGGGTGTTGAGAAGGAGGCAGGGGTTCAGCTTCACAGTGACATGGCTATTGAGGATGAGGTGATCAGGCAGGGTCTGGACAGGTCCTTGAACCAATGATCAAAGAAAAAGCAAAGGGAGGGAAGTTGTCGCGATATCGCGACTTGTTGCGCTGTCGCGGTCTCTGGAGGAAAGTTGTCGCGATATCGCGACATGTTGCGCCGTCGCGGTCTCTGGAGGAAAGTTGTCGCGATATCGCGACATGTTGCGCCATCACGGTCGTTGGAGGAAAGTTGTCGCGATATCGCGACATGTTGCACCATCACGACCGTTGGAGGAAAGTTGTCGCGATATCGCGACATGTTGCATCGTCGCGATCATTGGAGGAAAGTTGTCGCGATATCGCGACATGTTGCGCCATCGCGATCGTTGGAGGAAAGTTGTCGCGATATCGTGACATGTTGCACCATCACGGTCGTTGGTGGAAAGTTGTCACGATATCGCGACATGTTGCGCCGTCACGGTCGTTGGAGGAAAGTTGTCGCGATATCGTGACATGTTGCGTCGTTGGAAAGTTGTCACGATTTCGTGACATGTTGCGCTGTCGCGGTCGTTGGTGGAAAGTTGTCGCGATATCGCGACATGTTGCGCCATCGTGGTTGTTGGAGGAAAGTTGTCACGATTTCGTGACATGTTGCATCGTCGCGGTCGTTGGAGGAAAGTTGTCGTGATATCGTGACATGTTGCTTCATCGCGGTCGTTGGAGGAAAGTTGTCGCGATATCGTGACATGTTGCTTCGTCACGATCGCTGGAGGAAAGTTGTCGCGATATCGTGACATGTTGCTTTTTCGCGGCCAATGGAGGAAAGTTGTCGTGATATCGCGACATGTTGCTTCTTCGTGTCGCTGGAGGAAAGTTGTCGCGATATCGTGACATGTTGCTTTTTCGCGATCGTTGGAGGAAAGTTGTCATGATATCGTGACATGTTGCAGTCGCGATCGCTGGTGGAAAGTTGTCGCGATATCGCGACATGTTGCTTCGTCGCGTGGAGGAAAGTTGTCGCGATATCGCGACATGTTGCTTTTTCACGGCCAACGGAGAAAAGGTGTCGCGATATCGCGACATGTTGCTTTTTCATGGCCAAGAGAGAAAAGGTGTCGCGATATCGTGACATGTTGCTTTTTCATGGCCAAAGGAGAAAAGGTGTCGCGATATCGCGACATGTCGCGTTTTCGTGACAAGTTGCATCAACTGTCCATGCCGATCCCCTGCTAGCTAGTTATTGATTCAGGAGATTTGGCTCCATTGCAAATCTTCTTCTTCTATTGTAAGCTTGTGTTCTCTCTGAATTCGGCTGGGAAGAGTCTCTTCCCATATTGTAATTGATCTTTGTTTTAATACAAGTTTTTTCAAAATTTTCAAAAAAAAAAGGAGGACATGAATCGCTATGCATTGTTCTAACACTTTTTATTGTTCATACAAGAATAATGTGTTTTGATTTGATTTTGAAATTTTTTGGTCTTGACTAACGATGTTGTCTCCATGCAATTACTTTCATTTGATTTTAATGGATACATCTCTTGGTTGATGTTGACATGATTATTAATACGTTACATGTTTGATATATGCTAGTCAATTTCATGCTTATTTGTAAGGAATTATTTTTTTTCTAAAATGTATTTGTTGTCGGGATTATGCTCTTCACTTGCGTGTAATGCAATCTTGTGAATCAGAAAGCCTACAACACTAGGAGTATGCTCTTCACTTGCGCATATGCGATCTTGTGAATAAAAAACTTACATTTTTAGAATACTGCTTTGTCATGGTTCCTTCTTTCATTCACGACTAACAAATTGATTTTGAAGTTATTCTTTGAATTTCATTAATTACAAGATTTTTTGTGTGTCGCAGGTTTTCTTTGAGGTATTGAGAGTTTTGTCAGGTTTTGTAGGGTAGTTTCATTTACAAGATGGACCCACCGCATCGCATCACAACTAGGTCCAAAACAACCGAGGAAACCATATTCCAAAGCCTCTCACTCACTCATAGGAATCCAAGGAATAAAATCGAGCAAATTGTGGTCCCACCAGATATTCTTGTTACAAAATATCCTTCTGTTTCAGGTGCATCTAGCGGACTTGCACCGGTGGTGTTATTTGACACTAGTGTACCAATTATCAGTACCATTTCCACGGTTCTTGTAGGGTTATCATCATCGATTTTGAATCAAATGGCCCAAACTCCACCACCTCCTTGGTACAGAGCCCATAACATTCCTTTGAATATTGCAGGGGATATTCACGAGATCCCTAAGAATATAGAGAGATTTTTGCCCAAATACAAACCGGATGGCCCAAGGACTATAGAAGAACATATTTAGGCCTATAGGGATGTTTTGATAAGATTGCAAGTTCAACATGAAGATGTGGCTTGTAGACTCTTCCCCATGAGCCTAGACCAAGAGGCTTACAAATGGTATATTTGCTTACCTACTGGTTCCATTACGTCATGGACGCAAATGGAGGATGCTTTTGTCAACCAATTCAGGTCACCATTAGATCCCACAATCATCTATAATCAGTTCATTACATGCAAAAGAGGCCAGGGTGAGCCAATCCGAACTTTTAATCAGAGATTTCAGAAGTGCTATAATAGAGCAATTCGGCATTTTGCCATTGATCCCGCAATAGATTTGCAAATATATTTTGAGGCATTGGATCCTATGATGGCAATGTTTGCAAGGTGAAATACTCAAGTTACCACGCTTGCTCTAGCCTACAATGAAGCTATGACCATTGAACAACAAATGACACCACAGGGTTATGGGTTATCCCAGATGCCTATGGTAGGACAATATGGTCCATATGGTCAAGCTCCTATGATGAATCAGATCATGGCACCACAAATATCAGGCATAAATGCTTTGCCTTATCAACAACCATATTCATCAACACCCGCTTACGCACCCAATCCAATTCCGATTCAAAGTGTGAATCCCTACACAAATTGAGTGGCTCAAAATCCAACTCAAATGTTAAGTCAAGATCTCACCAATTACGCAAACCCTACTGGAACTAGCAATAACATAGCTCAACCAAAAGAGATTTATTCAGAGGTTGAAGAGCTCAAAAAGATAGTTCACAAATTGAGTAATGATTTGGTTCAAAAACAAAAGTATGAATCCCATGCCCCTCACCCAAATTGAAACTCCAACAATAGAGGGAGACAGTGGAATACGAAGCCAAACAATGGGGGTGTGCCTTCCCCTATTGCTATCAGATAGATACTTCTACAGGACCAAGTCACTCTAGTTCCATTCTTAATATTTCTGATTTTGCGTGGAAAAAGGGGTGTAGATTGCATAATACAAAGGAGCATAATGAATGGAATTGTCCCAAAATTTTTAGGTATACCCATTGTCTCCAAGCTCAAGTGGATGATTTGGAACTTGTGCCAAATAAGGGTCCACCCCAACATCAAAAAGGAGAGGACAACATTTTGGTGGTGGAAACTCTATATCGTCAAGAGAGTGAGAATGAGGAAGGTGAAGATGAATGGGGTGAAAAACATGTTGATGAATCAGAAGATGAAGAAGAAGTACTTGAGCATCACAACTTGAACTTGGAGGATGACTACTATGATTCGTGGAATAAATGGGAAGAATATTATCAATATAAATCTTCTAATAAACTTGTTGTGTCAATTAATATGCAGGATAACTCAATTGCTTCCTCACATGAGGATACTATAAATCTTGTACAATTTGAGAAAGTTTTGGAAGAGGAATTCGAATCTCATCAAATTTTGGAGCATGATAAGGATTATACAACCATGAATCAAGAAAGAGAGTCATTTGCTTTAGATTCCTTTGGAGGAAAAGAAATTGAAAATCTTGATCCACTTACTTGTGCTACAATGATTATGCCATTTAAAAATGAGAAAATTACAAAACCTAAATCATTTGGGTTTGATATCATTGATGATCCAATTGAAAATATCACGTTACCCAAAACAACCCAAGTGATTGATCATGAAAATGTGTTAGTTAACCCACCCCTAGATAGACAAGACTTATGGTTTGAAAGGGATGGACATATTTTCAATTGGGTACCTAATTTTGGTGCCTTTGATAAACAAGTCATGGAGAAAGAACAAGTGCTACATGATGATGAATGTCATGAGAGAAAAGAGGAATTTTAAAATCCTCTTCAAGTAAGGTCAAATGAAAGCATGCCAAAGGTAAAATCTCACCTTTTTGGTTTCACCATGTAAAATTCGAATGAAGATTTGCCTAATGAATGGTTTGATTCAAATATTATTAATGTTATGGCTTTATTGAATGAAAATGAAAGCTTATTTCTACACCATGAATCAAAGTGCGAAATGGACATCTTAAAGAATAGACATAAAGGAATTGAATATCAATCATTGTCTAATCAATTTGAAATCTTGAAACTCCACCATAGGATTATTAATGAAACTAAATCAAATGGTGGGGTGAGAGAGGAAAGTTGAAGTTGGTTGCATTTTTTGGTCTAATATTGTTTTTTTTTTATTCCTTCCACATTTGGCATGTGTATCACATTATATGTCTTTTGGAATGTTCTAATCATGTTTGGGATTCGGGAAAGTGATAGTCCAAGCTTTGCATCATCTTGTACCATATTGTACATTTGTATATAATTTTTGGGTTTTTGATGTTGGGTTTGCATTTCAGTTTTGGTTTTAGGTTTCGTGTGTTGGTCTTTTGGACACTTTTGGTTTGTTTCAAAAAAAAAACAAAAAACAAGATGTCAACTTAGGTCCTTATGAATGTTGACTAAGACTAGGAGAATATGAAACATCGGAATTGTATTGCAGAAAGCTCCACGAATATCGCCAACACATTAAAGAATATCGTTTGGAACTTGTGATACATGAAGTTGTCAGTTTTATAAATTATGGCAAAGTAGGTGGTATACTCCATCCACATTTCAAAAGGACCAATGCATTCATATCTCATGTTACATTCCACATTGCATATACATTTCATCTCAGTTACATCTTCATTTCATATACAATCATTGAAAATGTGTCGAATCCTCTTAGGGTTATTACATAACATATATTAAAAGGATCCTAAGGTTGGGAAGTGATGCCCGAACTATCTTGAACCAAGCACGTTTTACACATATTAAAGAGGATCTTGAGAAAAATGGTCAAAACCATACTTGGAAGAAAAGGTGAGGCAAAAGGAGTATTTCGTGTCTGTCCTATCATGCAACATAATCCTAAAAACAGTGGTTTTTACCACTCCAATAGTGCTTAAAACCTAATATTAGAGTAGTAAGGATAAGGTTAAATCCTCATAGCACTTAGGTTGAGGATCCAATTCCCAAAATCTTTGATTTGACCTTCATGGAGTAGTAAGGATAGGGTCTAATTCTCATCTTGCTTAGGTTGAGAATCTGATTCCCCAAAGCTTCTACTTTGCTCACTCAAGAACTTAAAATTCCAAAGCAAATATTTTTCATTCTACTTTTATTGCATCATTGATATTGGATTGGAAGGATCGTACTACATGTCCCTTGTAAGGATGGGTAGTCATCCCCAAGGTTCAAGAAATAAAAAGTAGAGCCAAATCATGGATTATGGGGTTAATCTCCATCGGGGCTATAGACGCCTGGCTGGCAGTGGAGTATGCTCATGCGTGGCAACATGTCTTGTCTAAAAGCAAGACCACTGATCGCTCAAACGGATAGGCTAGCCTGACAGTTTTATCCATAACAGGTTAAATCATTTTGTTCAAGATGAGGTAATGAAATCCAGATCAGAGTAGCAAGGATAGGGTTAAATTACCATCTCACTTAGGTTGGGAATCCGATTCCCCAAAGCTCTGATTTCACTTACACTTGCACATGGGTTCAATATGGTAGGGGCACATAACCAACTTTGGGATCTAGTAAATTAATTCAGTATACATATAATTGGTCCTAAGAGGGTTTGACAGTTTTAATATGTTTGTTCATGATACTAGAAAGTTTGAGCCTTTGCAAAGCAGGTTGTCATATCTCTAACATAGTTGTCATACGTCAAATCCTGCACAAATCATTCATAGCCTTGCATACGAATCATAAGTGAAACTAACAATGGAAAGTTGAACGAGTTTCAAACGATAGGGAATGAAGCACATTGCACACACCGAGTTGATGCTTAATAATTCTAATGCTTCATGTATTTCTCATCTAGTTTCATTCTTGGGATATTTGTTGATGCTTGTATTTGAGTCTGTGTGTTTTCAGGTTGAGTTCTCATCGAAATGCTCAGGAGCATTTCCCAACAAAGTCACCATTTTTTGTGGCTGCTCCACAATTTACCCCAAAATTGGGGACCCACCTTTTTTGCATGTTTTCCAAGAAGACCGAAGTGGCCCATATGCTAAAGATCAAATAAAAAGCAAAACACCACAAAGAGAAAAAAGGATTTGATTAGGGTTTCCTTTTTGTAAGTGTTTGAGTTAATGCTTCAAGGTTTTCTGAAATTAAGAGTTGTGATTAAAACCTTGTTTTATAAGCATTGTTGTTGAAGCCATTGGTTGTGTGAAGAATATTTTATAAGCATGGTTGTTGAAGTGAGTTGTTTTGCAAAGAACTTGAAATAGGGTTTGAAAAGATCATGAGTATCATTGTTATGTGAGATTTATTGTTGAGCATTGTTGGAAACATTTTGAGTTGGATGATACATGCTTGGACTAGGGTTTGTGAGCAAGAGTTGTTTATTGAGTGATTGGTTTAGTAAGTTGATTGAGCCTAGTCAAGTGGATGTATGAAGTGATTGTTCAAGTTCCATAAAATAAAATATTCTATATTCTGATTTGAGTTGTGAGAATAGAACATATTGAGTCTCTAAAAATTCTCTTTATGCTTCTATAAGATTGAGTTGAGAAAGTGATTGAGTTTTGAGTATAGAACATATTGAGTCTCTAACAATTATCTTTATGCTTCTATGAGATTGAGTTGAGAAAGTGATTGAGTTTTGAATATAGAACATATTGATACTCTAACAATTATCTTTATGCTTCCATGAGATTGATTTGAGTTGAGAAAGTGATTGAGATTTGAGTGTAGAAAATATTGAGTCTCTAAAAATTCTCTTTATGTTTCTATGAGATTGGACAAGTTCTGTGTGGACTTGTTAAGCAGATTTGAGGTAAGTCTTTGAGAAGACCTGTGGACTGATTTTGTGTGAGCTTTTGTGGAAGCTTACAATACAAATTTGGTTAAGTAATAGAGAGGAATTATTGAGCATATTTGGACAAGTTATGTGTGAGCTTGTTGAGCAGATTTGAGCAGGTTCTGAGTGGACCTGTTGAGAAGATTTGAGCAGGTTTTGAGTGGACCTGTTGAGCATATTTGAGCAGGTTCTAAGTGGACCTGTTGAGAATATTTGAGCAGGTTCTAAGTGGACCTATTGAGAATATTTGAACAGGTTCTAAGTGGACCTATTGAGTAGAGTTGAGCAAGTTCTGAGTGGACTTGTTGAGCAGATTTGTGCTAGATCGACTGGACTATGTTTAGTATAGAATTGAGACAGAACTTTGGATATGACAAAGTAGAGAGGATAGTAGTCTCCAGTGGATAGAGATCTATCATCCAGGGTAGTGAATATAGGTATTATAAGTGGGGATAAGAGTCTTCAGTGGAGAGAGATCCACAAACCAGTGTAGTGGAGGTAGTAGTCTTCCAGAGGTGTTGGCAATTTTGGGTTTGAGATCCTAGCTTCTTGTCTATGAGTTGTCATTGATGTCAAAAGGAAATGGCATTAATGTTAAGAGGATGTGTTGGCTTCAAAGGTGGAAGATTCCAAGAGAATATTTTTAAGAGAATCCGGAGAGATTCCATTGGCAAGGGTTTTTCATTAAAACCAAACCGGTTTTTATTAAAACTAAGTTGGATAGGGTTTTTATTAAAACCAAGTTAAATGGTTTTTATTAAAACCAATGGAGGTTCTCTTTATTATTTATTTAATTATTATTTAAAACCCTTCAAGGTTTTAATTAATTAATTATTTAATTAATTAAGGGAGAAATTATTTTTAATTTATTAAAAATACTTAAAGGTTTTTAAACCTTTTTTAATTCTTAATTTATTAAAATTATTTAAGGGTTTTTAAACCCTTTTTGAAAAGACTTTTGATTAATTTTGAAATGGTCTTTATTTTCGCCGACGTCAAGGTGTCTTCGAAGAGACTATTTATTCTCCAACTCCTAAGGTTGGAAGGCTAATTAATTCGAAATTCCCCGAATGCAATTTGCGGTGTTTGTGCTCTATATTCGCTGCGATCGAAGGAAGACTTAGAAGCACGTGCGGTTGAAAAGTCTTCGGGAGTTTTTTTTCGAGGGTGAAGTGGAGGGAAGTTCACTTGTGAACTTCGTAGCCCACGTGGGCTAGTGGCAGCGAAGGCTGCTGTTGGGCGCTGCATTGGCGGAGGTCGCCGTTTCGAGTCTCGCGGGGGTGCTTTGCTAGAGTAACACACGTTTTTATTAAAACGTCTTTATGCCACGAAATTCGGAGTTTCTTGGACAACGATTTATAAGGTGTGATTAAATTTTATGAGTTTTGGCTTTTGTGATTAGCATTGAATAAAATCTTAGGAGAAATAAGGGCATATTTCTTTGGATGTATTTTTAAGATTATTCTTTGCTATGCTAAAATTAAAAATGGAGGTATAAGGTGTGAGTCTATGATTGTTGATTTATTGGCATGTTATGGTGGTTGTGTTTAAAGAAGTGGAGCTAAAAGGTGTAATAAAGGAAGTTTATATTATTGCTCATTTCTTTTTATTCTAACCCTAACTTGGTTGGAAGTTTGAGAGTTGTGTGTGGTGACAACTTGAAGGTTCAATTATCTTCTACTCCAATAAGGTATGGGCACATTCTTCTTATGAGTATGATTGGTGTATGTTTTCTGAAATAAGGTTGGAGTGAAAAGGTATTCTACTAGGTATCCTTTGGCTAGGTGTAAATCCTATTTTCTGGTTTGTTGAAGACTACTTATGCATTGTTATCCTTAAGGAGAGTTTTTGGTGAATGCATAATTTCTGGTTTGAGATAGTGGAAGCTTTGTGCACTAGGGTTTATATTTGTGAGTCTAGCTACTTGCATTGAGTTGGTGGAACCCTTGGTTGGCTGTTTTGAGTTTGATGGTTGAGTTGCTTCCATAGAGGTTGTTTGATCAAGTTATTGCTTTACTTGATTCATGATATTGGGCTTACTCCATTGAGTTGATTTGAGCAAGTTATTCTTTGCATTTGGTGATATTGTGTTGGTGGTGGCTGTTTTGTTCAAATATCTTTGGAGGGAAAAGGATTTCTACTTGTTTCCTTTTCTTGTGATGATTGGTTGAATGCTTCAAGGTTGATGTTGAGTTGAATGGTGTTGGTTGACTAAACCTTGTTTGATGAGCATTGTTGTTGAAACCCTAATTGATGGTGAAAAGAACATGAGTATCATTGTTATGTGATTCTTTGCATAGTTGGCAATTGTTGGGGTTTCATGTTCTTGAAAGAAAACATTCTATCCTATCCATTTCAGATATTGAGTTGAGTTTTCAGATTTGAGATTGAGATTGAGCTGAGTTGAGTTTTGAGATTGGGATTTGAGTATAGAACATATTGAGTCTCTAACAATTCTCTTTATGCTTCTATGAGTTTGACAAATCACATTGGGTCTCTAACAATTCACTTTGTGATTTCCTACTAAGAAAGTTTTTCTTGGTGAGCTTGCTGAGTTTTTGGACAGGTTCCAGTGGGGACTTGTGAGCAGTTTTTGGACAGGTTCCGGTGGGGACTTGTGAGCAGTTTTTGGACAGGTTCCGGTGGGGACTTGTGAGCAGTTTTTGGACAGGTTCCGGTGGGGACTTGTGAGCATATTTGGACAGGTCCTAGCAGAGGACTTGTGAGCTGAGTTTGATAGTTCTATCAGAGAACTTGAGGACAGAGGTGCATTGGTTCTATGAGAAGAACCTGAGGACAGATTTGGCAAGTCTTTGAGAAGGCTTGTATGCAGAGGATTGATTTGTTCAAGAGTTGGACAGATCTGATAGATAGAGGAAGACTTGTACTAGACCGACTGACTGTGTTTGGTACAGGTTGCTGAGCTGCTGTGGACGTGATCATAGAAGGTAGAGGTCTCTTAGGCTAAGCATTGAGGATAGGAGGTCTTCGATGGAAAGGAGTTCCACGTGTTGGCAAGAGGTAGAGGCAGTTGATCTTCTGAGGGATCATTTCCAGAGCAGAGGGGAAGGTATCTCCTTTGAGCAGAGGCTCATAAATTCTGATTGGGGGAAGGTATCTCCTTTGGGCCGAGGCTCATAAACATTGTAATTGGGAAGGATTCCCAAAGAACTTTGAGATAACTTTTAGAGAAAAGTTTTGTGGACGTAGCCCAACCATTCCGGGTGAACCACGTTAAAATTGGTGTCACTTTGTGGATGATATTGTGCATTGCTTTGATATTGCTTTGGGTATATTGCTTTACTATTTTGAAGTATAAAGGAAAAAGTAAAAAGAGGTCTTATACTGTTCACCCCCCTCTCAAGTATAAGCTTGTGTTCTTCAATTGGTATCAGAGCGGGTGCCTTCGAAAAGTTTAACAGCTTGAAGGAAAAGCTAGTAAAGAACACAATGGATCATTCAAGTGGCAATGCAGCACCTATTCTTGATGGGTCATATTTTGGTCTTTGGAGTGCAAGGATGAAGGTTCATCTAATGGCACTTGGGAATGAGGTTTGGGAAGTGATTGAAGATGAGTACACTATTCCTGAACATGGTCCTAATACTAAAGAAGAAAGGCTCCTACATCACAGCAATTCAAAAGCAATGAATGCAATCCCGAAAGGCTTATAGAAAGCAGATCTCACCAAAGTGATTCACTGCAAGATAGCTAGTGAAATGTGGAAACACTTGAAGGTGGTTCATACAGGTGATACAAATGTCAGAAAGGCCAAGTTGAGACACTTCAAAGGTATGTTTGAACAACTCAAGATGAATGATGATGAAAATATTAGTGACTACATGCTTCGTATGGATGAGGTTGTTAACTCCATGAAAGACTTAGGTCTTGAGCTTGCTGAAAATGATGTTTGTGATAAGATTTTAAGATCTCTTCCTAATAGATTTAGTGAAAATATTTTTGCTATTGAGGAAGCTAAAGATTTGGATAAGTTGAAAAAGGATGAGCTCCATAGTATACTTGCAAGCATTTGAGTTGAGAACTCAAGTGAAGGTTGATGTCAAGAAAGAGGCAACTTTCAAGGCTACCAAGAATTCCAAGGGTAAACGACTTCAAGATAGTGATGAGTCTTCTAGTGATGAAGAGGCATATTACAAGCAAGAAAGGCAAGTTCTCTAGAAAGCACAAAAGTATGAAAAATATAAGATGTTTCAATTATGGAAATTTTGGTCATTATGCTACCAAACTGTACTGTTCCCAAGAATGAAAGTGATGAAGATAAACAGGATTCTAAGAGCAAGGATTCTGAAAAGCACAAGCATCACAGGAAAAACAAATATGAGCACAACAATCAAGGAAAGAGGTATTCTCACAAGCACAAGAAGAGTTTCTACCTAGACAAAGCAAGTAAGTGTTCTAGTAGTGATAGTGAAAGTTCTTCAAGTGATAATGAAAATGAGATGTTGTTCATATCATAAAAAGAGGAAGAACCGAAACATAGATTCATTATCATGAAATGTCTTAGATGTGGAAATTTTGGTCACCTTGAGGATGATTGCACAAATAATGATTTGGTTTCTAGTATGTATGAGGATGCTTCAAAAAACTATAAGGAAGATGCATGTATGGTTTTTGAAAAGGGTAGCACCTCTAGTGATAAGAAATCTGAAAAAGGCTTTGATGATTCAAAAAGCAAACAAATAGAGGAAGATATAGAGGAAGGTGAAGTAGATCTTGAAGGTGAACTTATTAGTGCTCTTAGTGCTTTGAAAAAGGAAAGAAAGAAGAATGCTAGACTCAAGGATAAGTTAGATGAATGTTGTATGGAGAGAGATGATCTTATAGAAAGTCTTGACTTCTCTATGGCTAAGACACAAGAACTCAAGGATGAGTTAGAGTCTAAGGTTCTTGAGTATAGTGAGTTAGAACAGAAAATGGCTTCTTTGAAAGAGGAAACTAAAGAGTACAAGGATAAGCTTTATAGGTTTCAAGATAGCTCCAAAAAGGTTAAGTCACTCATCAAAGGTCAAAGAAAGACAACAGATAAAATAGGCCTTGGTTTTGTTAAGCCACACAAGGAACAAGTTGGAGAGTCTAGTAAGAGACTCCAAAAGGAAGAGAGTTCTGATGAGGAAAGTATTTCAGAAAAGGAGTCCTTGAATGATAGATGCACAGAAATAGAAAACATAATTCAGAATGAGAAGAAGAAGTTTTCAGAACCTAAGAGGTCAATTAAAGGAAAGTTTCAAGGCAGATGTTTTGCTTGTCACAGGTTTGGTCACATGGCTTCACATTGCATGGCTCAAGTGAAGGAGGTAAATGATAGTTTCGAAAGTGCTAGTTACTTTCAAGGGTATTGCTACTCTTGTCAACAGTTTGGGCACAAGGCACTTTATTGCAAGGCAAATAACAGGAACAGTTTGGTCGAACAGTTTGGCGAACAGGTTTGGTCAAAACGGTTTGGTCGAACAGGTTTGGCTGAAAAGGTTTGGTCGAATAGGTTTTGTCGAACTCGGTGGATTCAAAGATCAGGTTTACCTCGGAGAAACAACATCGTCAAGTGTTTCAAGTGCAACAATGAAGGTCACACAATCAGACAGTGTAGAGCTAAAATTCCAGAATACAGGAATAGGAACAGTGGCATGATCAGGTCCAAGGATCAAGGCATGGACAAGAACAGGGATGAGAACAAGAACAAGAACAGTGACAGGAACAGGAATATGGACAAAGAGTTCAAGAGAAGGCCCGAAAAGGAAGTTATAGACGCTGATGATGATCAGTGCCTAATGGGAGTTTTACTCCCACCCAAGAATTAATCACCTCATCAGGAGGTGGGGGAGGGACTAAGCTAAGAGGCTCATTCTTAGTCCCGAGCCCCAAAGGTGACCCTTTGCCATTGATGACAAAGGGGGAGAGATTTGAGTAAGGGGGAGAGCCAGCCTCAAGACAGGGGGAGCTGTTTATGTTGAGTTTCTGTGTTGTTGAGAAGCATGGTTTGCCATCAATGACAAAGGGGGAGATTGTTGGCAATTTTGGGTTTGAGATCCTAGCTTCTTGTCTATGAGTTGTCATTGATGTCAAAAGGAAATGGCATTAATGTTAAGAGGATGTGTTGGCTTCAAAGGTGGAAGATTCCAAGAGAATATTTTTAAGAGAATCCGGAGAGATTCCATTGGCAAGGGTTTTTCATTAAAACCAAACCGGTTTTTATTAAAACCAAGTTGGATAGGGTTTTTATTAAAACCAAGTTAAATGGTTTTTATTAAAACCAATGGAGGTTCTCTTTATTATTTATTTAATTATTATTTAAAACCCTTCAAGGTTTTAATTAATTAATTATTTAATTAATTAAGGGAGAAATTATTTTTAATTTATTAAAAATACTTAAAGGTTTTTAAACCTTTTTTTATTCTTAATTTATTAAAATTATTTAAGGGTTTTTAAACCCTTTTTGAAAAGACTTTTGATTAATTTCAAAATGGTCTTTATTTCCGTCGACGTCAAGGTGTCTTCGAAGAGACTATTTATTCTCCAACTCCTAAGGTTGGAAGGCTAATTAATTCGAAATTCCCCGAATGCAATTTGTGGTGTTTGTGCTCTGTATTCGCTGCGATCGAAGGAAGACTTAGAAGCACGTGCGGTTGAAAAGTCTTCGGGAGTTTTTTTCGAGGGTGAAGTGGAGGGAAGTTCACTTGTGAACTTCGTAGCCCACGTGGGCTAGTGGCAGCGAAGGTTGCTGTTGGGCGCTGCATTGGCGGAGGTCACCGTTTCGAGTCTCGCGGGGGTGCTTTGCTAGAGTAACACACGTTTTTATTAAAACATCTTTATGCCATGAAATTCAGAGTTTCTTGGACAACGATTTATAAGGTGTGATTAAATTTTATGAGTTTTGGCTTTTGTGATTAGCATTGAATAAAAGCTTAGGAGAAATAAGGGCATATTTCTTTGGATGTATTTTTAAGATTATTCTTTGCTATGCTAAAATTAAAAATGGAGGTATAAGGTGTGAGTCCGTGATTGTTGATTTATTGGCATGTTATGGTGGTTGTGTTTAAAGAAGTGGAGCTAAAAGGTGTAATAAAGGAAGTTTATATTATTGCTCATTTCTTTTTATTCTAACCCTAACTTGGTTGGAAGTTTGAGAGTTGTGTGTGGTGACAGCTTGAAGGTTCAATTATCTTCTACTCCAATAAGGTATGGGCACATTCTTCTTATGAGTATGATTGGTGTATGTTTTCTGAAATAAGGTTGGAGTGAAAAGGTATTCTACTAGGTATCCTTTGGCTAGGTGTAAATCCTATTTTCTGGTTTGTTGAAGACTACTTATGCATTGTTATCCTTAAGGAGAGTTTTTGGTGAATGCATAATTTTTGGTTTGAGATAGTGGAAGCTTTGTGCACTAGGGTTTATATTTGTGAGTCTAGCTACTTGCATTGAGTTGGTGGAACCCTTGGTTGGCTGTTTTGAGTTTGATGGTTGAGTTGCTTCCATAGAGGTTGTTTGATCAAGTTATTGCTTTACTTGATTCATGATATTGGGCTTACTCCATTGAGTTGATTTGAGCAAGTTATTCTTTGCATTTGGTGATATTGTGTTGGTGGCTGTTTTGTTCAAATATCTTTGGAGGGAAAAGGATTTCTACTTGTTTCCTTTTCTTGTGATGATTGGTTGAATGCTTCAAGGTTGATGTTGAGTTGAATGGTGTTGGTTGACTAAACCTTGTTTGATGAGCATTGTTGTTGAAACCCTAATTGATGGTGAAAAGAACATGAGTATCATTGTTATGTGATTCTTTGCATAGTTGGCAATTGTTGGGGTTTCATGTTCTTGAAAGAAAACATTCTATCCTATCCATTTCAGATATTGAGTTGAGTTTTCAGATTTGAGATTGAGATTGAGCTGAGTTGATTTGAGTTGAGTTTTGAGATTGGGATTTGAGTATAGAACATATTGAGTCTCTAACAATTCTCTTTATGCTTCTATGAGTTTGACAAATCACATTGGGTCTCTAACAATTCACTTTGTGATTTCCTACTAAGAAAGTTTTTCTTGGTGAGCTTGCTGAGTTTTTGGACAGGTTCCGGTGGGGACTTGTGAGCAGTTTTGGACAGGTTCCGGTGGGGACTTGTGAGCAATTTTGGATAGGTTCCAGTGGGGACTTGTGAGCAGTTTTTGGACAGGTTTCGGTGGGGACTTGTGAGCAGATTTGGACAGGTCCTAGCAGAGGACTTGTGAGTTGAGTTTGATAGTTCTATCAGAGAACTTGAGGACAGAGGTGCATTGGTTCTATGAGAAGAACCCGAGGATAGATTTGGCAAGTCTTTGAGAAGGCTTGTATGCAGAGGATTGATTTGTTCAAGAGTTGGACAGATCTGATAGGTAGAGGAAGACTTGTACTAGACCGACTGACTGTGTTTGGTACAGGTTTCTGAGCTGCTATGGACGTGATCATAGAAGGCAGTTCCACGTGGAAAGGAGTTCCACGTGCTGGCAAGAGGTAGAGGTAGTTGATCTTCCGAGGGATCATTTCCAGAGCAGAGGGGAAGGTATCTCCTTTGAGCAGAGGCTCATAAATTCTGATTGGGGGAAGGTATCTCCTTTGGGCCGAGGCTCATAAACATTGTAATTGGGAAGGATTCCCAAAGAACTTTGAGATAACTTTTAGAGAAAAGTTTTGTGGACGTAGCTCAACCATTCTGGGTGAACCACGTTAAAATTGGTGTCACTTTGTGGATGATATTGTGCATTGCTTTGATATTGCTTTGGGTATATTGCTTTACTGTTTTGAAGTATAAAGGAAAAAGTAAAAAGAGGTCTTATACTGTTCACCCCCCCCTCTCAATATAAGCTTGTGTTCTTCAAGAGGATCACCAACCGAGCAGAGGAGAAGGAGTTCTCCTATGGATAGAGATCCACAAACCAGATTTAGGGGATCAACATCTCCTTTGGACAGAGGTCCATAAACATTGTAATTGGGAAGGATTCCCAAAATATTATTTGAGAAATATTTAGAAGAAATACTTTCTCCGTGGAAGTAGCCATCTTTGGGTGAACCACGTAAAAATGATGTCTCTCATGTGTGTGATGCTTTGTGTGATGTTTACTATTTTATTAATGCTGATGCTACTATTTGGATTAAAAGGTAAAAAATTTTATTGTATATTGTTCACCCCCCTCTCAGTATAAGCACATGTTCTTCAATTGGTATCAGAGTGGGTCTCTCCATGAAAAGACTAACAACTTGGAAGAGGATCCTTCGGTAGCACACATGACTTCAGAAAGTGAAGACGAGACTATGTTTGATATAAAAGAAGAATTCTTTGCTGCTCTCAAAAAATTGGAAAGACTTAGAGAGAAAAATTCAAGCTTGAAAGAACAAGTTCAAGAAGATGAAGAAGCAAGAATGGAACTTATACAGAGTCTCACAGAACTCAAGATTAGGGTGGAAGAAGGAAAGAATATTGAGCAAGATATGATAGATCTATTGAGAGCCAAGGAAACAGAATGTGAAAAATTGGAAGCAAAAATTGTTCTCCTAAGGAATAAAGTGGAAAGGACCAAGGTACTACAAGATACAAAATATGAGAAGTAGAAAGAGGAATCAAGTCTCCAAAAAGTAGAAACTTCAAACAAAGAAAAGCAAGCAAAGGACATCAGAAAGGAAGAAAGCAAAGGAGAACCCTGGATAAGAGTTAATCACAAGAAGAAGATGACTTCTTCACAAATTCCAAGACATCCAAACAGGTTACATAATTTCTTCCATGGTCATTGTTTTTCTTGCAATAAATATGGTCATAGAGCTGCACATTGTATTCATTATGCAAGATACAATAGAAATTTCAATTCCTTTGCACCTCTCATGGATGATGATGTTATATGTTACAAATGCAATAATTTTGGGCACAAGGCTAGATGGTGTAAAATGATACCTCCTGAGTCTAGAAAAACAATTCCAACAACTAGGAAAGATGAAAGAAAGAATGTTAGGGCTAGATCAATGTTAGTACAAACAACCCTTCATGCTCAAGATAAAGAAGAACAATGGTATCTTGATAGTGGTTGCTCTAGTCACATGATAGGAGACAAAGACAAATTCATTGTACTGAAAGAAACAAATAGAGGATCAGTAAGTTTTGGTGATAATGGATCAGCAAGGATTGTTGGGAGAGGAACTCTAAGTCTAGACAATGGAAAAACAAAAATAGAGAATGTTTTGTACGTCAAAGGGTTAAAACACAATCTACTGAGTATAAGTCAACTTTGTGATCAAGGATACATGGTCACCTTCCACCCAGATAGGTGTGAAATAAGGAAAATAGAAACTAAGAAAATCATTGCAAATGCAAGAAGGACCCCAAACAACTTATACATGCTCAATGAGATCAAAGGGGAAAAATGCTTTCTATCACAAGAAGATGAGAGTTGGTTGTGGCATAGAATATTGGGTCATTTGAATTTTGACAACATAGTTAGTATAAGCAATAAATAGGTAGTTAGAGATTTACCCAAAATAAGAAGACCTCAAAACACAATTTGTGCACCCTGTCAACATGGAAAGCAAACTAGGACAACCTTTAAACCAAAAGGTTATATGTCATCTGAGCCATTGAGCCTAATACATACTGATTTGTGTGGTCCTACCAGAACACAAAGTATTCAAGGTGAGAGTTACTTCATGTTATTTGTAGATGATTATTCCAGAATGGTTTGGGTAACCTTCCTAAAAGAGAAATCAGAGGCCTTTGAAAAATTTAAAGCATTCAAGGAATTGGTTGAAAATGAAACAGGCAAAAGGATTAAGTGTCTACGATCCGAAAGAGGAGGAGAATTTACTTCAAATGAATTTGTAGAATTTTGTGAACAACATGGAATCAAGAGAGAGTACTCAGCAGCAAGAACTCCTCAACAAAATGGAGTAGTTGAAAGGAAGAACAAGATTGTTGAAAACATGGCTAGAGCTATGTTAAATGAATCTAAGTTATCAGATGGTTTTTGGAAAGAAGCGGTATCCACAGTTGTATACATAATTACTAGGGCTCAATTAAGGGTAAATCATCACAAGACTCCTTATGAGATTTGGAAAGGAAGACCTGCTACTGTAAAACATTTCAGAATATTTGGAAGCAAATGTTACATAAGACGGGAAGATCAAAACTTGGGCAAGTTTGATCCAAGATGTGATGAGGGAATTTTTCTTGGTTATTCCACAAATAGTAAAGCCTACAAATGTTTCAACAAAAGAACATGCACTATGGTGGAAAGTATGAATGTAACAATTGATGAGAAGATAGATTCCAGAGAACCAGTTCAACAAACTGTGTACCAAGAGGATGGATGTTGTCAAGAAGAATTTTGTGAGGAATCAGACAAATATGAAGAAGAAACACAAAGGCTTCTTCCTAAGACTCCTTCCAGGTATGTACAGAAACATCATCCAAAATAATAGATCATCGAGAATCCAGATGAAAGACAAACAAGGAGAAGAATAATAAAACCATCTCAACAAGCAAATTTTTCCTTGCTATCTAATATTGAGCCAAAAGACTTCACTCAGGCTAGTGAGGATGAATTTTGGATTAAAGCAATGAATGAGGAGTTGGATCAGATAGAGAAAAGAAAAACTTGGGAACTTGTTCCATGACCAAAGGACAAAAATGTGATTGGCACAAAATGGGTATTCAAAAAT
Organism: Wollemia nobilis; assembly: GCA_028583015.1. Lineage (NCBI taxonomy): Eukaryota > Viridiplantae > Streptophyta > Pinopsida > Araucariales > Araucariaceae > Wollemia > Wollemia nobilis. Next base: position 6,330,734 of record JAQPPZ010001736.1, on the reverse strand, counting down.
AAGTTGAATGAAGATGGACAAGTGGTCAGAAATAAAGCAAGGTTAGTATGCAAAGGTTATGCACAAGTAGAAGGAATTGACTTTGATGAAAATTTTGCTCCAGTTGCATGACTTGAAGCTATAAGGATATTTTTAGCTTTCTCAAGTTTCAAGAACTTCAAGGTATATCAGATGGATGTCAAGTCAACATTTCTAAATGGGGTTCTAGAAGAAGAGGTCTATATTGAATAGCCAGAGGGATTCATACTAGCAGATACACCAGATCAGGTATGCAGATTGAAAAAGGCATTGTATGGTTTAAAGCAGGCTCCCAGAGCATGGTACTCAAGATTGGATAAGTATCTTCAGGAATAGGGATTCAGAAAAGGAATAGCAGATAGTAATTTGTATATCAAAAATGAAGGAAATGATCTTCTAATAGTGGTTGTTTATGTTGATGACATAATTTTTGGAGGAAACAATGATAAGATGTGCAAATATTTTGCTAAGAATATGCAAAATGAATTTGAGATGTCTATGCTTGGTGAATTGTCCTTCTTTCTTGGACTTCAGATTTCACAATCATAAAGGGGAGTGTTTCTCTCTCAAGCCAAGTACATCAAGGAAATGTTGAAGAAATTCAGGTTAGAAGATTGCAAACTAGTAAGTACTCCTATGGTCACAGGATGCAAGTTGAGTAAGGATGATGAATCTCCAGAGGTAGATCAAAGATTATACAGATCTATGATTGGCAGCTTATTATATGTTACAGCTACAAGACCAAACATAGTATAGTTAGTGGGATTAGTGGTAAGGTTTCAAGCAGCACCTAAGGAAACACATGTGGCAGCAGTAAAAAGAATTTTTAGGTATCTAAAAGGGACTATGGATTTTGGGCTTTGGTATCCCAAAAGTGATAGTTTCACACTAACAACATATACAGATGCAGATTGGGCCGACAACATTGATGATAGAAAAAGCACAAGTGGAGGAGCATTCTTTCTTGGAGAATGTCTAGTCTCTTGGTTAAGTAAGAAGCAGGTTTCAGTATCTCTATCTACAGTAGAGGCAGAGTATATTGCAATAGTAGCCAGTTGTACACAGGTGTTATGGATGAAGAGAACTCTAGAAGACTTCAAGATCAAGCATGATCAGCCCATTCCTATACTATGTGATAATACAAGTGCCATAAGTATCTCAAAAAATCTGGTAATGCACTCCAGGACAAAGCACATTCCGATTAAGTATCATTTTATGAGAGAACAGGTGATAGATAAATATGTCAGATTGGAATATGTCACTACAAAGGAACATATAGCAGATATTTTCACTAAGCCACTTTCAAAGGAAACTTTTGAGTATCTTCAAGGAAAATTGGGAGTGAGACTCCCACCCCAGAATTAACCACCTCAACAGGAGGTGGGGGAGGGGCTAAGCTAAGAGGCTCATTCTTAGCCCCGAGCCCCAAAGGTGACCCTTTGCCATTGATGTCAAAGGGGGAGAGATTTGTGTAATGGGGAGAGATTTGATATTTGAGAGAGCATTGAGCCAAGGGGGAGCAATGTCCCAGGGGGAGCAGAATAAAAAGTAAGGTCAGGTTTTGGTAAGAAGAGTATGGGTTGCCATCAATGACAAAGGGGGAGATTGTTGGACATTTTGAGTCCCTAAGTCAAAGTTGTCATTGATGTCACTAGATGAAGTCATCATTAAGATCAAGTGAATCAGTGTAGAAGTTAAGAGTTCAAAGGAGATATTTTATCAAAGGTATAATATTATAATAATGGTTATTATAATATTAAAGGTGATATGGTGAAAACCCAAATAAAATATTTATAATTCTTATTATAATATTTTATAATGCAAAAGTGGGTTTTATAAAGTCTAAATATATTTTATAAACCCAAAGGTTGGGTTTAAGATAAAAGGCATTCGAAGCCTTTATAATCTCCACCAACGTCATGGAAGATAACATGGAGAGCACCGATGTTTTCAAAACAATGGAGGAAGCATATAAATACAAACGCCCAAAGTTCAATTAATTATCCTTGCTCAAAAATTAAAAATATTGCATGCGAAGAAAAGAGCTCGTGAGTTTTTGTGAAAGTCATGACAGAGAAGCGTTTAAGGGAGGAAGCTTTAATCCTCGAAGTTGCATAGGACAGCGTGGCCTAGTGGTATTTTGGGAAGCACGAAAGCGCTGGCTTGCAAGAGGGTTTGCGTTCGAATCTCGATGGGTGCATCGTGAGTTGTGTTGGTTAAGGCACCTACGACACATGTTCTTTTGCCCAAGGTGGAAGGTGTGAGGAGATTAAGAAGCACGTGGTGCTTCGTTAATCTCAAATGAGTGCTTGGCTCGTGCGACGACTTTGGCCATGGCTAAGGCACACATTGGGGGCAACGTTGAGGGTTCGATTCCCTCCGAAGATGAGGTAATATTTTTGGTTTTAATTTTAATTAAATGCCTAAGTTGGAGGTATAAGGTTGTTTAGTGGTTTGTGTTTGGAAAGGTTGCTTTGTAATAAAGTTGTGGTAGTTGAGAATTATCATTAGGAGTTATAAGGAGATTTCTATTTTTAACTTTTAATAAAGTCTTAAATTGCTATAGTGGTATATTGGAGGATTAAGACTTTGTGGGTATTGTGTTATTTTGAATTAAGGGTTTTTGTGATTATTGTGAGGGTGTTGATTATTAATCAAGTTGGAGTGATAAGGTGTAAATTTGATATTATTTTTGTGTTATGTTTTGTTGAGAAAATTATCCTCTAACCCTTATTGAGATTGGCAAAGAAGTAATTGTGAGTGTGGCAGATTTGTGAGATCAACTACTTGTCAAGCAAAAAGGTATGGGCAAATTCTTCTTTGGTTGAGTTGATTGAATGGCTTACTAGAAAATAAATTTTGGAGTGAAAAGGATTTGATTAGGGTTTCCTTTTTGAAAGTGTTTGAGTTAATGCTTCAAGGTTTTCTGAAATTAAGAGTTGTGATTAAAACCTTGTTTTATAAGCATTGTTGTTGAAACCATTGGTTGTGTGAAGAATATTTTATAAGCATGGTTGTTGAAGTGAGTTGTTATGCAAAGAACTTGAACTAGGGTTTGAAAAGATCATGAGTATCATTGTTATGTGAGATTTGTTGTTGAGCATTGTTGGAAATATTTTGAGTTGGATGATACATGCTTGGACTAGGGTTTGTGAGCAAGAGTTGTTTCTTGAGTGATTGGTTGAGTAAGTTGATTGAGCCTAGTCAAGTGGATGTATGAAGTGATTGTTCAAGTTCCATAAAACAAACTATTCTATATTTTGATTTGAGTTGTGAGAAAGAGAATTGAGCTTTGAGTGTAGAACATATTGAGTCTCTAACAATTCTCTTTATGTTTCTATGAGATTGGACAAGTTTTGTGTGGACTTGTTAAGCAGATTTGAGGCAAGTCTTTGAGAAGACTTGTGGACTGATTTTGTGTGAGCTTTTGTGGAAGCTTACAATACAGATTTGGTTAAGTCCTAGAGAGGACTTATTGAGAAGATTTGGACAAGTTTATGTGAGCTTGTTGAGCATATTTGAGTAGGTTCTGAGTGGACCTGTTGAGAAGATTTGAGAGGTTGAGTGGACCTGTTGAGCATATTTGAGCAGGTTTTGAGTGGACCTATTGAGCATATTTGAGCAGGTTCTGAGTGGACCTATTGAGCAGAGTTGAGCAAGTTTTGAGTGGACTTGTTGAGCAGATTTGTGCTAGACCGACTGGACTATGTTTAGTATAGAATTGAGATAGAGCTTTGGAGGTGATAGAGCAGAGAGGACAGTAGTCTCTAGTGGATAGAGATCCATCAGCTAGGGCAGTGAGGATAGGTCTTCTGAGTGGGGACAAGAGTCTTCAGTGGAGAGAGATCCACAAGCCGGTGCAGTGGAGGCAGTAGTCTTCTAGAGGATCACCAACCAAAGTAGAGGAGGAGTTCTCCTATGGATAGAGATCCACAAACCAGATTTAGGGGATCAACATCTCCTTTGGATAGAGGTCCATAAACATTGTAATTGGGAAGGATTCCCAAAATATTATTTGAGAAATATTTAGAAGAAATACTTTCTCCGTGGAAGTAGCCATCTTTGGGTGAACCACGTAAAAATGATGTCTCTCATGTGTGTGATGCTTTGTGTGATGTTTACTATTTTATTAATGTTGATGCTACTATTTGGATTAAAAGGCAAAAAGTTTTATTGTATACTGTTCACCCCCCTCTCAGTATAAGCACATGTTATTTAGTACTCCAACGTTGTCAAGAAATAAACTTGTCCCTTAGTAATGAAAAGTGTTTTATGTTAATGCAAGAAGGAATAGTGTTAGGACACCAGATCTTGGCTGAAGAGATTAAAGTAGATAAATGGAAATTGAAGTGATTAAAAATATACCTACTCCCAAAAATCAAAGAGATGTCCATAGTTTTTAGGCTCTAGTAGATACTATAGGTGGTTTATCCAAGAGTTTAGCAAGATTGCCAAACCTCTGCATATATTTTTGTCTAAAATGTTGAGTGTATCTAGACTAGTGAGTGTGAGTAAGCATTTTAGATTTGAAGGAAAGACCGACCACTACTACTATTCTGAGAGGTCCAAATTAGACCCTCCCCTTCCATATTTACATTAATGCATCTAACAATGCGATAGGGGTAGCATTAAGACAAAAATATGGGGATTATTTTTATGTCATCTATTATGTCAGTAAACATATTACAGGTGTTGAGTTCAACTATACTATCATGGAGAAAGAGTTCCTTGCATTAGTTCACGCTATTAATAAATTTTACCACTATATTATAGGTTATAAGATTTTTGTGCATATAGATCATATAGCCATCAAGTATCTGATGAATAAACCTATAGTAAGTGGTATAATTATTAGGTGGATTATACTGTTGCAAGAATTTGATGTAACAATTGTTGACAAACATGATAGGGATAATGTTCTTGCAGATTCTCTCTCTAGGTTAATATCTCAGGATCATACAGCCATTGAGGATAAATTTATGGATGAGCATCTTTTTGCTCTAGATGAACAAATTCCATGGTATGCAAATATGGCTAATTACTTAGCCACTAGTAAAGTATCTCTTGCATTCTCATCCTGAGAAGCTCAAACTTTAATAGAGAAGAGTGCAACCTTTTCATGGATTGATGGATGTCTGTTTAAAATCAGGCCTGATCAAATCATGAGAAGGTGTGTTGCAAAAAATGAAACCATAAAAATTCTCAAGGCTTTCCATGATGAACCATGTGGTGGTCATTTTACAGGAAAAAAGGACTACATTTAAAGTTCTATAGGCTGGATATTTATGGCTTTCTTTATTTAAATATGTAGTCAAACATGTTAGTCAATGTGATCAATGCCAACGAATGGGCAGACCAACTCTCCAAGGTGAAATGCCACTTCATCCCCATGTGCACATTGAATCCTTTGATAAGTGGGGAATGGATTTTGTGGAGCCCATCAATCCATAGTTATGTGTAAAAAGATATATTCTGGTTTATACTGACTATGTGACTAAATGGGTTGAAGTGTAAGCACTACGAGACTTGAAAAAGAATATTGTAGCCAATTTATTGTATGAATCTATTTTCACTCGATTTGATGTTCCTCAAGAAATTACCACTGATCAAGGACCTCAGTTCACCTTGAAAGTGATTCAATAATTGATGTAGCAATATCGAATCTGACACAACAAAACTACCCCTACCATCTGCAAGCAAACGGGTAAGTGAAAGTCACAAATCGAGAGCTGGAAAATATTCTTACTAAAATGGTACAACAACACCAAAATAATTGGTCAAATCATTTATCGAAAGTAGTATGGGAATATCGCACTACCTAGAAAACCACCACTGTGTTTACACCATTCTAATTAGTGTACAGAAAACATGTCATGATGCCAATTAAGTTTGAGACTAAAACCCTGTGAACTATTGCAGAATTAAATTTATATCTAGATGCTACGCAAAAAGAACATATTCAACAACTTAACCAGTTGGATGAGTATCGACAGGATGTGCTACAATGTAAAAAAGTCATGCAAAAGTAGAGGTCCTAGTGGTATGACCGCCACATACAACCAAAATAGTTCAAAGAGGGAGATTAGGTATTGTTGTATGACTCCCAGATCTAGGAGCAAAAGGAGAAGCTTATGGAGTGTTGGATGGAACCGTACGAGGTGGTTGAAATTATTAATAATGGTGATGTTCATATCCAAACCATAGATGGAAGCAACATCGTGTTGACACTCAAAAACCACTGGTTGTAGTTGTATCATGCACCACCAATCGATGTGATTGGATCCAAAGAAGACATGGGGGAGACCCCATTACAATGAAAAAATATTTTCCAGCAGTTGATGGACGCGTACGTGTCCATAGAAAAAAACACCATTTTTTTATTGTTTTTTAATTAGTATAAGTTTTTTTTTTGTTTTATTTATTATTTTGCAGGAAATCGTGCCCTGAATGCAATCTGTAGGCATCTTGGGAAACCTAGGCCTATCAGGAATAGGCCACAATTCCTATTTTATGCTTTACATGTGTGTTTATTTTTGTAGGACATGCAACCCTGAATGCAATTTGTAGGTAACCAGGTCAAACTAGGTCTATTAGGAACATACCATAGTACCCTATATGTTTTTGCTTTCTAGGAGGATAGACGAACGCAAGAAGCATCAATTTCCCACCAGGAGGGCGACACTTACATCTGGACGTGTGTACAAGTGTCTCCTTCCTCATGAAAGAAAATACCTGTATGCAAGTCAAGGCAACAGATTTTGACTTTATCACCAAGGGAAAGCACCTATATTTGTACTGATGAAATGCACCAAACTACGGGTCAACCCAACAAATATTTACTTTCCATAAAAGGGAAGGAACTTATATCCCATACATAATAAAAGGCGCCTACATCTACAAAATTCTAATGGTGCCTATATTCATATGAGGTGTCTATCTTCCATATATAGTAGGTGAAAAGAAAAAACTCACCTATTTGTTTAAAAAATAAGAAAAAAGTTATCTTTTGCAGGTGCCAATATCTAGAATGTGAGAATAAAGGTGCCTAAATTCACAATAATAGACAACACTTGTATCCACAATATAGATAAGAGTGTTTGTCTTCCAGTAAAATGGGTGCTTGTATATATAATACAAAGAAGGGTGCCTGTATTTCACACAAATAAGGGTGCCTATATTCCAACGCAACGATGACTTCTATATTTGGCATCGGAGAAATGGTCGAAGCCATGATGGTACCAAACTTCATGCATAGTCAAATTCAACCTTTTTCACAGATCGGAGTATGTCTATTTTTATTTCCATCTATAGAATTCATTTTTTCCCAGTTGTTGACCATCGAAGTTCATGATTTTTTGTTGGTGACCCATGCATTCTACCAAGACACAAATAAAACAACTTCCAAGGGGAACATGTGTCGTCCCATGGTAAAATAAAAATTCCACATTTTCTTTAGTTTTTGCATGAGACCTCAAGACTAATAAATTGCAGTACCCAATGACGATCATTTGACGCAATTGCTTCACACGAAAAAACACACACCGTTCATTTGTTCCGAATACACTATTATCACGCATCGGCCAATCAAATTGCATCATCAATATTTATATATCATAATTCATGAAACACCATTCAGGTATATACTGAACTTTATGTTATGTGTGTGCATGATTTTCATAAAATAACATTTATGTATGATGTGCTGACACATGTCCCACAAAACTCGTATCCAATCATACAAACCCAAAATATGCAATATGACACATGATGTCAATTAGATGGAAGTGATTGTAATGGTACCCATATAAATCTAGCACGCAATTTTAGATTTAATTTCGTAGATTACCCATAATTACTATTGATTATGGGAAAATAGGTGTCTTGTATACACAGATACAATTGCACATTTTGACATGTTTTAAACCAGATAATAGTACCTATTTTGTAAACACAAAGAAATCCAGAGAACAGAGCCAATAAATGCCATGGAGGACCTTCAACTAATCATGCTTTGAAGAAGTATGAGCCTCAGGATATTTTGGGCTTAACTAATGATGTTAGGGACTAATTTTAGGTTATCGGATGGATGGGATATTATCGCCTGGTTAGCTAGGATCAAGATCTTATGGTAGCATGAGAATTTATAGCCTTGATGGATGATGGTGTTATATGGATGCATGAACTGTTCATACCAGTCATAGAGGTATACATTATAGAGGTGACTGATCTTCCATGCATATGGGATCAAATGTGTAAAGAAGATAGTGTGGTGCGATACGTGCAACAATTTTTTGGGTAGTCATAAACATAGATAACACGCATAGGGTTGCCAAAATGGTATATGCCAAACCTATGGAGGAATATGTTCAAACAAGTGGCTTAGTTTTTCACTTGAATCGGTAAGTATTACTGGTTGAATACCAACCATTTTAGATTTCTAAATCATCTGTTGCATGGGGATAAAATTAATATTTCCTATTACTTAATGTGTGCCCTAAAATATGAATCCAGTTGGTACTTATTAGGAATAGTAATGGTATTAGGGCATCATGGGCTGATCTTAGCCCTAATTAAATATGCTAAGGTGCATAGGGATGCGTTGACAACTAGAGACAATATTACAAACACCACAGAAGGGCAATAGGAAGATGAAGAGGATGAAGAAGGTGTTGTTGCAGATGTATCCAGAGAGCAATAAGGAGAAGAAGATATGTCTAACTCCAATAGCTGCCAAAATATAGAAATAACAGGGCAGGAAAATTTAGGCCCTTCTCACACAAGGCCATCACCTGCCTCCCAACATAGCCATTCTACCAGGAAGGCAGAGTAGGATGAATAGAGTTCGTCATAGGAAACATCATCGCTTGTCTCCCAATATTCAAATTGGGAGACATACCAAACTGTTTCAAGCCCATTTTAGGCTTCATCACCACAAACAACCAAAAGTAGAGCATAGAATGAGCCTTTGGTTGATTAAAATTTATCCGAGAAATAAGGCACCCTCATGACAGAGAATGAACTAGCTTCTCAAGTATTGCATGGCATGACCAATGGTGACAAATCTCGTTGTGACGCTTAGGAGGAAGACCTGTAGAGATAGCTATAGAACATGAAAAAAGCCTCCTAATGGGAGGAGAAATATAAAAATAAGTAGATTGAATTTTAGGAATCTCGATGGGCTACCACAACAAGGAAGTAGGAAGTGAATAACGCTCTATGACAACTGCGAGATATGGTGCGGTAGCTAAAAAATAGAATCCAACAATTGTAGGCCGCAAAACAAAATAAGGTTGATGCTACTGTGTCAACTGACTAGGCTATGGATGCAACACTTTCTTCTATGGACTCAAAGGAGAAAATTACATCCATAAGAGCATTTAAATTTGATGCTAGGAGGGCATCAGATGGCTAGAGGACTAAAATAGGGGACCAATTAGAGGCCCCTATGAAAATTGCTTCCCAAGAATAGGGGAGCCCTGTTGTGCAATAGGGACCCCCTTTAATTGAAATCAAATACAACGAGGCTGAGGAGTTACCCAGAATATTTACGACTACCCAATCAGTTAGTCAACCGTTAGATGACCAAGCAAGAACTGCCCATTTAGCTGGGGAGTTTAACGCACAAATGGATACCACTCAACCCACTGATGAAATGCTTGTATTTGATCATGTTGTTGAGATAGATATAGTGTAGGAGCAAGAATATAAGGTGGACCACCTATAGGAGTCATTAAATCCTATGGAGGCTATATTTTCAGTTGGTCATCTAGTGGTTGACCAAATCACAGCTGGTCAATTGGATGGGTAGATCATGATTGAACCAACTGTTGACACACCAATGGGCCAAAATGTGCAAGAAATAGAGTCTTCTAAGGTCTAGGAAATACCACCTCCGCAAAAGGTAGAGGAGGTTAATCACTCGGTGTCTACAACTAATGCAATAACACCCAGATAAACCAAGAAATTACAACCCAAAAGAAAAGTAGAGAGAGCACCTTAGAGAAGGTCAAAGATAAGGGTAAGAACAACACCTAAAAAAAGTAGAAGGTACACTAATGAAAGCTGAGGGCACAACCAGACCTAAACTTAGATGAAGAATGGGCTACGCCTATGAAATATTTACGAACCAAAGGTAGTAGTTCCAAGAGCTCAAGAAGCGTCTGAAAAAGGCTAAGGAGTAGAGGGCTCACAAACGAATGGCCAAAAGGACAGGTATTTCTATCAACCCTGCCCAGCCAAGGTAATTTTGGAACCTGTATGGTTTAACTAATGATAATCCCTTAAGGATACATGACTATCTATAGAAAATAGGTAGATAAAGAACTGATGATGCCAACACTAGTTTGAGCACCTAAGTCTCTGCCACCTGAAGATGTAGAGGAGAATGATGCAGATGATGCAATGCTTGACCCAAAGGTAGTGAAACTACCAAAGATCCATGTACATGATACATCTCACTTTTCACCTTGGGACAAGCCTGAATTTTTGGTTATAGATCAACTTCCTCCAAACTATCACTACTAGAAGCAAGCTGAACCTGCATTCTAGAAGGATGCCACCACCTTCACTGGATTCTATATGGAGGAAGTTATAGGTAAGAAGGGTTGGAGTAATAAGGGTTGGAGTAAGAAGAAGTCAAATATAGGAGCAAGGCCCAGAAAACCCTTACAACATAGTCAACACCAAAAAACACCTGATATAGAAGCACGTCCCACTCAATTGAAACAACATGGCAATAAAAAATTCAATAAAGAAGGAGACAGAGCCACATCCAGGGAGATAAAACATATAAATAGGGAATACTGGTAGGCCATGGCTAAAACATAGGATTATCAACATTGGGTTCCATAAGGACGTGGTAACAATTAGGCATGGGGGGATGATGAGCACCAAAAATGCTCATTTTTTGTATGCTTTAATGACATAAATGTGCGACATTAATGTGTTTTTAATGTGATTATTACATACATTTAATGGAAAATGATGGAAATTGTGTGTAGATGTAGTACCTTTTGATATTTTCTCATATTTTAGTCAAGGTCCCATGCGGACCTAGCATTTTATAACTTTCTTAACGTGATTAAGGAATGGTTGGTGATTAAACATAGAAAGTGGCAAGGGAGTAAGGCATTCCAAAATGTTAAGGTACGATGCTTATCTCCTAGCCGCAAGCTAGGAGGTACCTATATTCCAATGAAAAGGAAGCACCTATCTCCCAATACATAGGACCAACACTTTGTCTCCTTTTTGAAAGTATGAGCAAGATTTGTTGTCATTGATGTCAAGAGTCAACTTCAGTGAGTAGGACAAAAGAAAGGATGTCAAGGAGTTAGTTATGCAAGAAAGAGATTGCTTCTAGATCTAAGGAAAATAATATTATAATGCCCCTAATTATAATATTCAAGGTGGTCAGATGAGGTCTAAAGAGCAACATGAAGGCCCAAGAAAAATAATATTATAATATTTTATTATAATATTAGAGGTCTAAGGTTGAGACCTAAAGATTAAATTAATTATAATAATTTCATTATAAATTAATTTATAATTTAATTTGATTAACTCTAAAGAGTTATTAAATTAATTATAAGTTAATTATAAGTTAGTTTATAACTTAATTTAATAAACCCTAGAGTTAGGGTTATAAAGGGCATATGCAAAGCATCAACATCATATTCCATATCCTCCATTGATGTCAATAATTTCCAAAGAATGGGTATAAATACCCCAAGCCTAAAAGGCTTCAAACTCATCCGTGATTTTAATTATCTCCTAAGCAAAAATCATGTGCACAATTTTTGTAAGCAAGTCAAGAAAGAAGTCCATGTTGACACTTTTTGAAAGTTAGCAAATTTAGTGAAGGAATATAAGGTACAAGGTACGAAGGCCTTGTCACCACCTAAGGTGGGCTAGTGGCAAGTGGAAGTGCCTTGGGAACGTGAGATTCCATGTTTGACTCATAGTAGGGTTGGTTGTGTAGTGTTTTTGGGCACCAACGACACCAAAGGTTTTTGCTTTGGGCATCGAAGTAGAAGATAAAGCATCGTGGGCACTTTTGCCTTCCACGTGAACGCTTAGCTCATGCAACTTGGTTGTCGTAGCTAAGGCACTAGAGGCGTTGTGTTGTGGGATCGAATCCCGTCAGGAGCACTTTGTGAGGTAATAATTTTTTTTTATAAATTGATTTGTGCTTCTAAGGTTGTATGGTGCATTTATGAGCTTAGGGAGATATAAGGTTGATAAAATTAAATAATTTTTTATTTAATTATCTGGTGGTTTGAGTTGTTTAAGAGTGGAGTTATAAGGTTTAATAAAAGATTTATTTTTATATGTTTTGGTGAATGTTTATTTTGAATAAGAGGTAATAAGGTGTATTTGAGTTTAATTATTTTTGTAATTGTGAAATATCTTGAGGGAGTGTTAGAGTGATAATTTTTGTCATCTAACCTTTGAAATTGGCAAAGAGGGAAATTGTGTTTGAGACAGGTTTTGAGGCCAATTCTTCAACAAACAAAAGGTATGGGCACATCTTACTTGTGAGTGATTATTGGATTTTGTGAATGCTAAGTTGGAGAGAAAAGGGTTGTTTGATAAGCATTGTTGAGTTTTATTATTAAAGGTTTTTTGGAGTGAAAGTTGATGATAAGAAACCTTTTTTGATAAGCATTGTTGAGTTTTATTGTTAAAGGTTTTTTTGAGTGAAAGTTGATGATAAGAAACCTTGTTTGATAAGCATTGTTGAGTTTGGTTTTTTGGAAAGAAAGTTGATACTAGAAACATTGTTTGATACACATTTTTGGAAATATTGAGTAATAATTTCATATACTTGAACTAGGGTTTGTGAAAGAACATGATTATCATTGTTATGTGAAATTAAGAGCTATCTTGAACTAGGGTTTGTGCAAAGAACATGAGTATAATTGTTATGTGAAGTTGAGATCTATCTTGAACTAGGGTTTGTGCAAGAACATGAGTATCATTGTTATGTGAGATTTTTTGACAAGCATTGTTGGAAATAATTGAGTGATTGTTCATATGCTTTGACTAGATTTTGTAAGTAAGGAGTGTTTCATTGAGTGATTTATTGAGTGAAGTTTATTAAGCCTAGTCAAGTGGAAATGTTAAAGTGATAGTTCAAGTTATATGAAATAAATTGTTCTATATTCTAAATTTGATTTGAGAAAGAGATTGAAAGTGATTAAGCATTGTTGTGAGTGTGAAACATATTGAGTTTATAAAAATTATCTATATATTTTTGTGAAATTGAACAAGATTCTGTGTGAAGCTTGTTTGTGTGATTGAAGAGGATTTTGTGTTATATTGAGTTTAGTTGAGTAAGCTTTTGTGGAAGCTTACAATTCATATTTGAGGTAAGTCTTGGTGAAGGCTTGTTGAGTAGATTGGACAAGTTCTAGTGAGGACTTGTTGAGCAGATTTGAGGTAAGTATTGGAGAAGGCTTGTTGAGCATATTGAACAAGTTCTAGTGAGGACTTGTTGAGTAGATTTGTGGTAAGTCTTGATGAAGACTTTTTGAGCATATTGGACAAGTTATAATGAGGACTTGTTGAGCAGAGTTGAGGTAAGTCTTGGAGAAGACTTGTTGAGAAGATTGGACAAGTTCTAGTGTGAACTTATTGAGCAGAGTTGAGGTAAGTTTTGGTGAGGACTTGTGGACATATTAGTGTGAGATCTTGTGGAAGCTTACAATGCAGATTTGAGATAAGTTTTTGAGAAGACTTGAGAGCATAGTTGATTGATTGATTTGTTCAAACCTTGGGTTAAGGTTTAGGGTAGATATAGAAGAGTTGATTTGTGATTGATTCAAGTCTTGTGTTAAGTCTTGAGGATAGAGATTAAGAAGATTTGTGCTAGACCAAAGGATTGTGTTTAGTGCAGATTTGAGGGTAGAGATTGAGTAGATTTGTACTAGATTTAAGGACTCTATTTAGTGTAGATTTGAGGATAGAGTTTGGTGCAAATTTGAGGACAGGTTTATACCATACCAGAGATAGATATTAAGGAAATTTTTGCTAGATTTAAGTATCATGTTTAGTACATATTTGAGACAAAGCTGAGAGTAAGCTTTGGAGGTAATAGAGTATAGAGGATGACAGTCTCCAATGGATAGAGGTCCATTAGACAGGGTAGTGAGGACAAGTATTATGAGTGAGGATAGGAGTATTTAGTGGATAGAGATCCATTATCCAGAGTAGTGGAGGAAATAATTCTTCTAGAAGATCGCCAGCCAAAGTAGAGGAGAAAGGAGTTCTCCTGTTGATAGAGATCCATGAACCAGCTGAGGAGATTGGTGTCTCCCGTGGATAGAGATCCAAGAACTTGATTAGGATATTGGTATCTCCTTTGGAAAAAGGTCCATAATGTAGAAAACGCGAACTAACATTTGTATTATTGAGCAGGGATTAAATAATACACCAGTAGCCGGGAATAGCCCATCCGACGTAACTGAACTGTTACGTTGTAACAGTGTAACAACAAAGATGTTACAACAAAGTAACGCTAAATATGAAATACAGACAGAAGACATATTAAGTACGCTAACATCCCCCTTTATTACATTATTTGGGTAATGTAATAACTAATAGCTATACTAGACTACTAACATCCCCTTACATCATTTTGCAATACAAAGTGAGCTGCGAAACAATTCAAATTTGACACGTCCAAGTGCCTTAGTGAAAATGTCTGCAACTTGAGCATCGGTGGGAATGTGCTAAAGCTAAATTCGGTGCTTTGGAACTTCATCTCGAATGAAATGACATTGTGTGTCAATGTGCTTTGTTCTTTCATGATGTACTGGATTCTTGACGAGGTTCAGAACACCCTGATTGTCGCAAAACAAGTGTATTGGAGATTTTGATGGATGGCCCATAATTGTCAGAATGTGACGTAACCATATCACTGCACACAGCTTCACGTGCGACACGATATTCTGCCTCTGTTGATGAAATAGCAACCACCTATTGCTTCTTGCTGTGCCAAGAGACATGACCATATCCCAGATGAAAAATGTATCCAGAAGTTGACTTGCGATCATCAAATGATCCGGCATAGTTGGAGTCCGTGTATCCTTGCAAGAAGAATTTGTTGTTCCTCTTGTATTCTAGGCCATATTCCATAGTACCATGGACATAGTGAAGAACACGTTTTGCTGCTTTCCAATGAGTGGTCTTAGGCTCCTGCATGAACCTCGAAAGATAGTTGACAGCAAATATGAGATCTGGCCTAGTATTGGTCAGATATATGAGACTCCCAATCAACTGTTGATAGAGAGTACCATCTACCTGAGGTGAGTCATCATATCGCGATAACTAAAGTCCATTCTCCATCGGAGTTGCCATTGGCTTGCAATCAGTCATGCGATATTTTTCCAACAATGTCTTGGCATATTTTTTCTGAGACACTTTGATGGAGTTCTCCTTCTGGCTGAATTCCAGACCAAGACAATAATGGAGAAGTCCGAGATCTATCATCTCAAAATATTTGCACAAGTTTCTTTTGATAGTAGAGATCATAGTTTCTGAACTCCCTGTTATGAGCAGATCATCCACATAGAGTACAAGCAACACTATCTTAGAACCTTGTTTCTTGAAATAGAGGTTTGCATCTGACGGACATCTCTTAAATCCATGCTGCATAAGGTGATTGTCCATTTTTATATACCAAGCTCGAGGAGCTTGTTTCAGACCATACAAGGATTTGACCAATTTGCAAACTTTCTGCCTTTGGCCTTCCACTTCAAATCCTTCAGCTGAGTCATATAGACTTCTTCTTGGAGATCACCATTTAGAAAGGCACTTTTGACATCCATCTGGTGAACTTTCCACCCATATTGTGCTGCCATAGCACACATAACCCGAATTGTGGTCATCCGAGTAGTAGGTGCAAAATTTTCCTCGTAGTCAATGCCTTCTTTTTGAGCATAGCCCTTTGCAACAAGACGGGCCTTATGCTTATCAATTGTTCCATCTGCCTTGTACTTGACTTTATATACCCATTTGCAGCCAATGGGCTTCTTTCCATGTGGTAGATCAACAAGCTTCCAAGTTTTATTTTTCATCAGAGACTCATACTCTGTATCCATAGCGGCCTTCCACTGAGGCTCACTGAGAGCATCTTGCACTGATGCAGGTTCAAGACTATCTATGGTAGACATGAACGCCCTGTCATCATCAATATCCATATCCTCTACTTTTGTACTTGGAGTCACAGAAAGTTCCTCAAAATATTGACAAAGATCATCAACCTCACTAGTTTCTTTGGCTTCTTTTTCCTTTTGAGCCATACTGCGTGTACGAGGTCTATCCAAATTCAAATTGGGAGGAGTGGATAAATTTGCATCTCTGATTGTATTTGTACACCATTTAGGATTCTTCTTCGATGGAGTTGAAGAAGATGTAGAAGGACCTCCCTGTCTGTGTTGACGAAGGAATCTTCTCTTCCTTAGTTTCCACAATATCTTGCTATACTTTAGATGTGCTCTGTGATGTGAAAGCTTCATCAAAGACAACATCTCTGCTGATATGAATTTTCTTGGTCAAAGGATCTATCAACCGATATCCTTTAGAGTGCTCAGAATAACCAAGAAAAATACATCTCATTGTTTTCTCATCTAGCTTCTTCCTTTTCTCTTTCGGTATGTGCATGAAAGCGTGACATCCGAAAATACGTAGATGAGATATGGAGGGTTTTCGACCACTCCATGCTTCCTGTGGAATCATTCCTTTTAGGGCATTTGTGGGTGCCCTATTCAATAGATACATTGCAGTGGTGACAGCTTCTGCCCAATATTGTTGCCCAAGAGTAGCTCCTGTGAGCATACAACGAACCATTTCCATGATAGAACAGTTCCTTCTCTCAGCAACTCCATTTTGTCGAGGAGTATAGGCAGTTGTTAACCGTCTCTTGATCCCATGCTTATCTAGGAATGCAAACTATTCATTAGAGGTAAACTCTCCCCCCTCGATCCGAGCGAGAGGGTTTTAATAGAAGCTCCCGACTCCTTCTCAACGGATTTCTTGAACTACTGGAAGAATGCGAAAGCTTCAGATTTCAGTTGGAGAAAGAAAACCCACATCTTTCGTGAGTAGTCATCTACGAATAATTGAAATTACCTCTTCCCTTCACAAATGTTGGGTGTGAAAGGACTGCACAGATCGGTATGAATTAACTCCAGAGGTTTTCGTGCTCTTGTTGAGCTCTTCTCAAATGGTACTCTATGTCGCTTTCCCGCCAGCAGTCAGAGCACACTGGCAATGTGGTAGAAAGGGAAGGAAGACCCTTTACCATTTCATACTTGCTGAGCTCAAGTAAGTAGCCAGAACTAATATGCCCATATCTCTTGTGCCATAGGGAAGTTGCCTCGTTAGTAGAGACAGTCATGGCAACATGTGGAGTAGAGATAGCATCTAGTGCAAATAAGCCGTGCTTATATGAAGTCGTTGCAATCCGCTTACCCTTCCCGGTAATAGTACAACACTTCTTGCCATTCTCAACATGAAAGTTGACAACCATATTTCTATCCAGGATTTGTGTGATCGACAACAAATTGTTAGCCAATCCCAGAACATAGAGGACTTTGTCAATCTGACACTTGCCATCAGGAAGAGTGACTGAAACTGTACCCTCTCCCTGAACCCTATAGGTTTTATCATCAACAATGGTGATAGGTTTGCCCTCTTTGGCCACAAATGATTCAAACCACGATCTGTCGCCAGTCATATGTTTGCTAGCTCCGTAATCGACATACCAAACATGATCCCTCTCGTGTGGAATCTGTGGTAGTCATGAGCACCTTGTGTGCCCATTCGGAATCCGAGTTAGATTCTTCAACAACAAAATTCACCTCGGGGTTGCTTATTTTTATTTTGTGGTTTGTTTTGGCCTTTTCGCTTGTTCTTATGCCAACACCTGTTGGTGTCATGGTTGTCTTTCTCACGGATCTTGCACCACCTCTTCTTCTCGTTGAGGTTGTTTGCCTTTTCCTTTGGTATCTTGTTGAGAATTTCCTCCTTTCTGAAAGTTGCCTCCTTTTTTCCCATTACCTTTCTTCCTAGAACCCTGCCTGTTGGTGTATAGGGTTGTATTGGAAGAATCATCCTTGTGAAGTTGGCGTGCCTCCTGTTGTTGAAGCAGATTGACCAACTCGATGTAGGTAATTTGTCGTTGAGACACCTGGATGGAGGTTATCAACATATCAAATGAAGAAGGTAAAGCTCTCATCACAAGTGAAATGAGAAGCTTTTCGTCCACAATATCTCCCAAAGAACTCAATTTCTCTTTCAACTCAGACACTCGCATAGAAAGAGTTCAACTGTTTCACCCTGCCTCAAACTCAGGTTATGAAGTTGTTGTTGAAGATGAAGAATGGTGGATTCATTCTTTCCCTCATAGATGGTTCTAAGGGCATCCCATGCCTCTTTACCACTTGCTTTGTCAACTATATGAGGTTGCACTTCATCTGAAACAGCAAACAAAATGAGCACCTTTGCTCGACCGTCTTTCTTGTCAAAAGCTATCCGATCTCGTCGAAGGACTTATGGATCCCGCTATTGGTGAAGGCCTAGTTGCTACTCAAGTAACAATATCCCACAAATCTTCCATTTGGAGAATAGCCTTCATCTTATGTTTCCATGGTGTATAATTTGGACCTTTCAATAACTGATGAGGATCAGTCATCAACTTTGCAATAGCTGCCATAGTGAAGGTTCCTTATATCACCAATTGGTCCCCCTTTCAATATACCTTTTGCTAGGCCAATATACCATACAAAATACCCGCCCTTACGTGAGGGAAACTATAGGTATTTAGAAAGATCAATAAAAATCACCCGCCCTTACGTGAGGGAGACTATAGGTGAGTTTTAGAGATCATACAATACGTGGAACATAAGCGGTACTGAAAGGGAATCGCCTTGTTGATGGCACCTACCATAGAAGATTCTTCTCATGCGTGGGGCGTAACTTCCCCTAAACACTATGAAGAATACTTCGTCAGGATTTACGCCTAAACACAAGTGCGATAAAGGGTAGTGGATGGAGTAAAAAAATGCAAAAATGACTAACTTATCTCTCCCCGACGATTTATAGAGAACAAGATCAGACGTCGTTGTAGCAGCTATATTAGGCGACGGATACAGTAGCCAAATCATGACAGCTTTACCTGTAAGTGCTGGCCAGAGGTATCACAAATACCGAACGCTACAGTGCAATAAATTGCACGGATGGGTTTTAATTATTCCGGGGACTTAGGGAGTGTTTGATTTTAATTTTTTTAATGTTATAGTGCAAAAATGAAATATGCAACATACAACATAAAAAAACTGCCCACAAGAATAACCCACAAGGTGTCGGTCATAGCCAAAAATGCACCTTTTACAATTTGCCAAATTGCTATTTTTCGAAAAATTACTCACTATCCCCCTTTGATTTTTTGAAAAAATATCCCCCCTTAAAAGGCTTTCTTTAACAAAGCATTTTAATAATTATTATTTATTTAAAGTTAAAAATAATAATTTTAATTTATATAGTTTTTAAAACTTTAAAAAATAAATTAAAAATAAATTTTAATTTTTAAAGTTTAAAAACTATTAAAAAATAAATTAAAATTAAAAAATTTAACTAAAAATAATAATAATTAAAAAACGTTTGAAAAAAAATTTATACCTTGGGGTGAGTCGGCGGGATTTGAACCCCCGACCTGCAGGCTCCCTGAGCCTTACCGCATGGCTCACGACCACGTGAGCCAGCGGGCTGATCCG
Source organism: Wollemia nobilis (assembly GCA_028583015.1). Classification (NCBI taxonomy): domain Eukaryota; kingdom Viridiplantae; phylum Streptophyta; class Pinopsida; order Araucariales; family Araucariaceae; genus Wollemia; species Wollemia nobilis. The sequence continues at coordinate 6,310,941 of JAQPPZ010001736.1, read as the reverse complement.
AAGGGATCAGTGGAGCTCCTCCATTTTGATGCTCCTCCTCCTCTGCTGCGGCCTCCGATTGCTCCGTCACGCGGTGCTGCTTCGCCAGACTCTCTGTTTTCTTTTCCTCAAAAAAAAAATCTCGGGCTGCATCGAACGCAGCGCGTTGAGCTGCTGCTTCCGCTCCAACGCAGGAGGGGGTTCTTGTTGATTTAAAAAAAAAAAAAAAAAAAAAAAAAAAATCAACTTCGCCCCATGGGGGGGTTGCTCCCTCCTCCTCTGCGAAATCCGCGCTGCGCAGGGCGGACCTCAACCGCCCGGGGGGGGGGGGTTTATACCTCTGGGAATTTAAAATTCCCGCTCGAGGGGGCCTCCCTCCTCCTATCGCGCTGGACTCTCTATCGCGTGGCGTGCGACGTGAGCTACGTGATCGCTCTGTCGCGTGGCATGCCTACGACAGACGTGAGTGCTTTGTCACATCCCTGGCACGACAGTCATCAACGCTCGCACGCAGAGCTGGCGTGGCCTACGCCGCACGGGCCTGTGCTCCTGTCGCAGCGCTTGCACTGCGAGTCTCCTGTCGCACGGGCCTGCGTGCGCTCTGTCGCGTGGGGTGACTTGCGCGCGAACGGGCCTGCGCGACCATGGCGCGATGTCGCGGGGACTGCGTCCTCCTTTCCAGCGACGCCTGCTCAAAATTTTTATTTTTATTTTTAATCTGCTTAGGAAATAGCGCACATATCACAGGCTGACAAAAAAACTCGCCTAGAAAAAAAATTCTCCGCTGCACCTCGCCCAGAGAATCAAAACAGCTTTGATACCATGTAGAAAATGTGAACTAACATTTGTATTATTGAGCAGGGATTAAATAATACACCAGTAGCCGGGAATAGCCCATCCGGTGTAACTGAACTGTTACGTTGTAATAGTGTAACAACAAAGATGTTACAACAAAGTAACACTAAATATGAAATACAGACAGAAGACATATTAAGTACGCTAACACATAAACATTGTAATAAGGAAAGGTTTCCCAAGATATTTGTTGAGAAAATTTTAGTGAAATATTTTCTCCGTGGAGTAGCCCACATTGGGTGAACCACATTAAATTGGTGTCTCTATTGTGTGTGATGATTTGTGTATTGCTTTGGTTACTATTTTTTATATTTATATTGATACATTGCATAATATTGATTGGGAAAGAAAAAGTAAAAATGATATTATATTGTTCACCCCCCTATCAGTATAATCTTGTGTTATTCAATTGGTATTAGAGCGGGTTCCTTCTAAAAAGGTTTAACAACTTGAAGGAATATATTACAAGAACACAAATAGCAAATAAAGGCAAAAGTAGAACCATGAGACACAAGAAGAAAATAAACACATGGTCATGAAAGAAAAGGAAGATGAATTTGATCTTATTTTGAGAGGAGAAGTGGAAATAGATTTAAGAGATAAATCAAGCAGTGGAGAAAATGTCAGATTGAGGAAATTGTGTACTAGATGTAGAAAGTATGATCACTATGCGACTGATTTTCAAGAAGCTGGAAATAACAATGATGATGAAAAACAAGATCATAAGAACAGGGAAACAAAAAAATATAGGTACAAAAAGAAAATCAGGGATGGACAAGGCAAGCAAGGAAATAAGTTCTTTCAAATACATAAGAGTTTCTATGCATACAAGGCAAGTAAGTACTCAACTGGTATTGATGATAGTTCCTCAAATAATGATAAATATGAAGTTATATTTTTGGTAAAAGAAAAAAAAGAGGTTAAGAAAAGGTCACCAATAATTCTCAAGTGTTTTAGATGTGGTAACTTTAGTCATCTTGAAGATAGTTGTACAAGGAATGATTTCAGTTTCAGTGATGATGAATATGAAGATACACTTGAAGGACCAGAAGAGAATATTCTAATGACATTAGAAGAAGAAGGAGGTGATCCTATAAAATATGAGTCAGAAAAGAATGAAGATATTTTCAAAGGCAAACAAATAGAGTAAGAATCAAAGGAAGGAGAAGTTGATCTTGAGGGAGAGCTTATTCATGCCCTTGATGCATTAAAGAAGGTAAGAAAGAAAAAATCCCAAATTAAGCTTCAGTGTCAAGAATGTGATGAAGAGAAAGGAAAGCTTATAGAGGATCTAAATAAGTCAATAGCTAAGACAAGAAATTTCAAAGACAAGTTAGAAGCAAAGGTTTTAGAATGTGAAATGTTACAGCATGAAGTAACTTCACTAAGGAAGGAAGTAAAAGAGTCTAAGGACAGGTTACACAGGTTTGGAAAGAGCTCAAAAATTGTAGATATGATGATCAAGGTACAAAGACGGTCAACAAACAAGATAGATTTTGGTTTTGAACAGGTACAAAAGAAACAAGGAGAGGATTCAACCTCAAGTTTTGAAAAAGAATAAACTTCAGAAGAAGAAAGTGTAAGAGAGAGTGAGACTTATGAGGATGAGTTGGACAACATAAAGTTCAACAAGGAAAGGAACAATGCACAAAATAGGAACAAATGGAACAGGTACTAGCACAGGGTAAAATAGACTAAAAGACCCATGGAATCAAGGCAAGGTAATTTCAATGGACGATGCTTCTCATGTCATAGGTTTAGGCACAAAGATTCTCAGTGTAGGACACATGAAAGATAGGAATATGGTAACTTCAAAAATAGACAGCTATTTCAAGGGTATTTCTACTCTTATAATCAATTTGATCACAAGGCAATGAAATGCAGGGTTCAAAAAAAGAATATATATGGCTTCACTAGGAGAAATCCCAAGACATTTGCACCTCTAAGGAATAATAACATTAAGTTTTATAAGTGCAATAATTATGGACATACAACAAAGTGGTGTAGAGCAAAAATTCTAGAGACAAGCTGAAACAAGAATAGTCAGAGGAATCATAAGGATAATATGAGAAGGAAAGTGAACAAAGGTAAATATTAGTGCATGTTGGGAGTAGAAATACTTTGACCCCAGAATTAACCACCTCAAGAGAAGGTGGGGGAGGGGATAAGCTAAGAGTTTAATTCTTAGCCCCGAGCCCCAAAGGTGACCGTTTTCCATTGATGACAAAGGGGGAGAGATTTGAGTTAGGAGGAGAGCATTCAGTCAGGGGGAGCAGAACAAAAAAAAGGTAAAAGGAATGATAAAAAAAAGTGGGTTGCCATCAATGAAAAAGGGGGATATTGTTGGAAATATGAGCAGGATTTGTTGTCATTGATGTCAAAAGTCAGTTTCAATGAGTAGGACAAAAGGAAGAATGTCAAGGAGTCAGTTATGCAAGAAAAAGATTGTTTCTAGACCTAAGGAAAATAATATTATAATACCTCTAATTATAATATTCAAGGTGGTCAGATGACGTCTAAAGAGCAATAGGAAGGCAATATTATAATATTAGAGTTCTAATGTTGAGACCTAAATATTAAATTAATTATAATAATTTCATTATAAATTAATTTATAATTTAATTTTATTAACTCTAAAGAGTTATTAAATTAATTATAAGTTAATTATAATTTAATTATAAGTTAGTTTATAACTTAATTTAATAAACCCTAGAGTTAGGGTTATAAAGGGAATATGCAAAGTGCCGAAATCATATTCCATCTCCTCTTTCGACATCAATAATTTCCAAAGAATGGATATAAATATCCCAAGGGCCCAAGCCTAAAAGGCTTCAAAATCATCCACAATTTTAAGTATCTCCTAAGCAAAAATTGTGTGTGCAATTTTCATAAGCAAGAGAGGGAAGAAGTCCCCATTGACCCTTTTCAGCAGTTAGCAAATTTAGCGAAGGAATAAAAGGCACAAGGAATGAAGGCCTTGTCACCACCTAGCTAGGTGGGCTAGCAGCAAGTGGAAGCACCTTGGGAATGCGAGGTTCCGTGTTTGACTCACAGCAGGGTTGGTTGTGCAGTGTTTTTGGGTGCTAATGATGCCAATTTTTTTTGATTTGGGTACCGAAGTAGAAGATAAAGTTTCGTGGGCACTTTTGCCTTCCACGTGAGAGCTTAGCTCACGTATCTTGGCTATCACAGCTAAGGCGCTGTGTTGTGGGATCGAATCTCATCGAGAGCACTTTGTGAGGTAATACAATTTTTGTTATAAATTGATTTGTGCTCCTAAGGTTGTATGGTGAATTTTTGAGCTTAAGGAGATATAAGGTTGATAAAATTAAATAATTTTTTATTTAATTATTTGGTGGTTTGAGTTGTTTAAGATTGGAGTTATAAGGTTTAATAAAAGATTTATTTTCATATGTTTTGATGAATGCTTATTTTAAAGAAGAAGTAATAAGAAGTATTTGAGTTTAATTATTTTTATAATTGTGAAGTATCTTGAGGAAGTGTTAGAGTGATAATTTTTGTCATCTAACCTTTAAAATTGGAAAAGAGGGAAATTGTATTTGAGACAGGTTATGAGGCCAATTATTCAACAAACAAAAGGTATGGGCACCTCCTCCTTGTGAGTGATTGTTGGATGTTGTGAATACTAAGTTGGAGAGAAAATAGTTGTTCGATAAGCAATGTTTTTTTTTGAAAAAATTGAAAAAAGCTTGCATTAAAACAAATTACAGTTACAAGAGGGAGAATGGGCATCCCAACCAAGAGCAAAGAAACCAGAAGAACAAAGGGCGCAAAAACGTGACAAGTCACGAAAACGCGACAAGTCGCGAAATCGCGACACCAAACCTAACAACCACCGCGCCACGACAACCGGTCGCGTTTGATAAGCATTGTTGAGTTTGATTGTTAAAGGTTTTTCTGAGTGAAAGTTGATGATAAGAAACCTTGTTTGATAAGCATTGTTGAGTTTGGTTTTCTAGAAATAAAGTTGATACTAGAAACATTGTTTGATAAGAATTATTAGAAATATTGAGTAAAGCTTTCATATACTTGACTAGGGTTTGTGAAAGAACATGAGTATCATTGTTATGTGAAGTTGAGATCTATATTGAACTAGGGTTTGTGCAAAGAACATGAGTATCATTGTTATGTGAAGTTGAGAGTTATCTTGAACTAGGGTTTGTGCAAGAACATGAGTATCATTGTTATGTGATATTGTTTGACAAACATTGTCAGAAATAATTGAGTGAGTGTTCATATGCTTTGATTAGGATTTGTAACCAAGGAGTGTTTCATTGAGTGATTGATTGAGTGGAGTTGATTAAGCCTAGTCAAGTGGAAGTGTTAAAGTGATAGTTCAAGTTCTGTGAAACAAATTGTTCTATATTCTATATTTTATTTGAGAAAGATATTAAAAGTGATTGAGAATTGTTGTCAGTGTGAAACATATTGAGTCTCTAACAATTCTCTATATATTTTTGTGAGATTGAACAAGATTCTATGTGAAGCTTTTTTGTGTGATTGAAGAGGATTTTGTGTTAGATTGAGTTTAGTTGAGTAAGCTTTTATGGAAGCTTACAATTTAGATTTTAGGTAAGTCTTGGTGAAGGCTTGTTGAGCATATTGGACAAGTTCTAGTGAGGACTTGTTGAGCATATTTGAGGTAAGTCTTGGAGAATGCTTGTTGAGCATATTGGACAAGTTATAGTGAGGACTTGTTGAGCATATTTGAGGTAAGTCTTGTTGAAGACTTGTTGAGCATATTGGAAAAGTTCTAGTGAGGAATTTTTGAACAAAGTTGAGGTAAGTCTTGGTGAAGACTTGTTGAGTAGATTGGACAAGTTCTAGTGTGAACTTGTTGAGCAGAGTTGAGGTAAGTATTGGTGAGAACTTGTGGATAAATTAGTGTGAGATTTTATGGAAGCTTACAATATAGATTTGAGACAAGTCTTTGAGAATACTTGAGAGCAGAGTTGATTGATTGATTTGTTCAAACCTTGGGTTAAGGTTTGAGGCAGATCTAACATAGTTGATTTGTGATTGAGTCAAGCCTTGTGTTAAGGCTTGAGGACAGAGATTGAGCAGATTTGTGCTAGACCAAAGGACTATGTTTAGTACATATTTGAGGATAGATATTGAGCAGATTTGTACTAGATCGAAGGATTGTGTTTAGTGTAGATTTGAACATAGAGTTTGGTGCATATTTGAGGATAATTTTATGCCAGACCAGAGACATATATTGAGAATATTTGTGCTAGATTGAAGTATCATTTTTAGTATAGATTTGAGATAGATATGAGAGCAAGCTTTGGAGGTGATAGAGTATAGAGGATGATAGTCTCTAGTGGATAGAGTTTCGTTAGCCAGGGTAGTGAGAACAGGTCTTCTGAGTGAAGATAGGAGTATTCAGTGGATAGAGATCCATTAGCCAAAGCAGTGGAGGCAACCGTTCTTCTACAAGATCACCAACCAGAGCAAAGAAGAAAGGAGTTCTCCTATAGATAGAGATCCATGAACCAGCTGAGGAGATTGGTGTCTCCTATGGATAGTGATCCACGAACTTGATTAGGGTATTAGTGTCTCCTTTGGACAAAGGTCCATAAACATTGTAGTAAGGAAAGGTTTCCCAAGAGATTTGTTGTAAAAAATTTAGTGAAATATTTTCTCCTTGGAGTAGCCCACATTGGATGAACCACGTTAAATTGGTGTCTCTATTGTGTGTGATGATTTGTGCATTGCTTTGGTTACTATTGTTGATATTGCTATTGATACATTGCATGATATTGATTGGGAAAGAAAAATTCAAAAGTGGTCTTATACTGTTCACCCCCCTCTTAGTATAAGCTTATGTTCTTCACTCCCAACAACAAATTGGACGACGCTTGTCTTCCAACGATAGGAAAAACACTCACTATTCGATGATCGAGAAGTGATAATTTTTAATGAAAAAGAAAATGCTAAATATGACACCTTTATCTTGACGATAGGTCAGAAAGGTACCTATTTTCTAGTGATGGGTCAAACAATGCGTGTACCCAACAAAAAAAAAAAAAAACGTGTGCATTGACTATGAAATTCAAAGACCATGTATAAAACTAGATGCATATTATTATGAAAACATAAGAAAAACTATGATTATCCCACAAGGGTTAATTTTAGCATGGAATCTCCTTTATTAGGTGTTTAATTAATTTATGTGCGCTCACCGTACACGTCAAAATGAATAAAATTAGCAACATCTAAATTTGTAATAGGGGACGACCGCATTCTATATAAAAAGTAGGTTACACCTGAAGCAACAAAAACATACGTCCATATTGCTGCTCTTTCTTGATCGCCTATGAATATACCACATTCTTCCCCTTTTTTGTATCTCTCTTTGTTCCTAGTGGGTTGTTATATTGTGTTTTGTTCCTATCCATATCCACTCACCATAATTTTGTCATGTATAAATGTTCCTTTCACCCTCGTTTTTATAGTTTTTCATGAATAATTTTGAGCTTCCCATATTTGTATATCCTTTATTTCTTTCCTAACAATGCAAATTTGTAATAGCAAACCTTTCCCTCCTCTTATAGTGGTTTCCTTTCGCTCAACTTACCCTTTTGTCCTATTAAGTCTTCCCACATCCTCTTGGTTTTGTTTATACTTTAGAAAGTTCTAGCATGGTATCATTGCAATATGGGTTCTATAAACCTTGTAAACAAAGTTCCCCTATGATTCACCAAGAATGTGGGTGATTTTTGTGTATTTCTCACCCACCCAACTCTCTTTGTTGTGATAAGAAATTTTTTTCACGAATAGATACAATAGTGACAAATGCAGGAGCAAGATGATATGTTCTTCAAAGTAGCAAAATAGATAGTTGATAATTGTAGAGAAGTTAGAAAAACTAAGCTAAAGAGTATGATTTTCTTAAAAAATGGTGGGTCATGACATCACAATATCTTCACTTGTTTTTGTGTCACGACCACAAAGTTTTTAAGAACTTCATGCAGAAAGAAGGACATGACATCATGAATTGTCATTGTGTCACATTTGCAATTGCTCATGAAATGGAGGGATGGAAGATTATCACGATATTGCGACATGTGTCTGTATCGTGATCATAAGAGTAAATACAAGCATGGAATAGAAGATATTGTGACATCATGACTTGTTACCCTATTGCGATCACAAAAACAAAGAAAGACCAAAGCAGAAAGAAGAGGTGCGACATCACAACATGTTGTCGCATCACGGTAACTAAGTCTTGATTAAGTCAAGTGTAGAAGGGAATATGGGACACCGCAACATATCACCGTGTTGTGATTACTAAGTTCAACAAGTCCAAAAGGACCAATAATTATTACGACATCGCAACAGGTTTCTACATTGCACTCACTAGTGTCAAAAAGGTCCAAAGGCATGAAATAGACTATGATATTTCTATGTGTATTTGTGGCAGTATCGTGACGCTTACAGAAGGAAAATTTTGTAGAGGAAAGTTTTTTCAACAATATCAATTATATATCTATGGTAGAGGATGTTTTCAAGAATGAATAACATATCATATCCAAGTTCATATCCACTACCTTCCTTGCATGCATGGAGCATTCCTCCTACAGATAGGAATATTGCACCACATTATTTTTTAAGGATCAATGATGTTGCATAATGATTATACCAATCCAACTACCTGGTGTTCTGTTGTAATGGTTTTAATAAAGCTATTTTTGTATTTTAGATATTAAACCATAGAGATATTATAAATAAGAGCAATGACCTCTTGTTTAAGGGTTGGCTCTTAGGACTTTACAAGTTGCATGTGTAAATATTTTTGGAAGGAGCAATGCAATAGAAATCTATGTTTGGCCTCTAGTTCAACATCTTGTAAAAAATGTATGTATGAATGGATGAATGTTTCTATTTATCTAGATGAATGTGCATGACATTAATTTTGCTTTTTGGATTCTTGTACATGTTTGTTCTCTGGTTCTAGAACTGATAGTTTGTGGAACTAAATATAGATTAAAATTTATTCTACATATGATAAAACTCATTGGTATGTTAGGAGGTTTTAATGGCTACTTCATTTCATGATATTTATGTATTTCTTGTTGTTGTCTAATCCACACCATTACAAGTTCTAGCATCAGCTATATTTACTCTCTTTCAACACTCTTTTCTCCCCCCATCATAGTTTTAGCTAGTTAGAACCTCACAGGAGCCAACCTTCTCTGGAGATTGACCCAGTTAAGCTTCATAGCTTACCCGATAATTCAATGTTGGCCAAGTCTTAGGTGCAATAATCAACCATAGGCAGATTTTAGACCAATAGTTCTCTCCAACACTCACCCATACACTTTTGCATTGAATTGATGGGAGGTGGATGGTCTATGCAAAGTAGTCAATTTTATTTCAATATGTCACTACTTAGTCACATACCTTTGGTTGCTCACATCCAATATATTTGGAACTTGAGCCCCGTATAATCATGCACAATGGTTGTATTACCTAGTGTAATAATACGGTGGAGTGTACTACTCACTTCCTTCACACCTATAAGTTCCAACTAGTCTTCTTTTGTTGGCGTTCAAACAAGATCACCACCTTGGAGCTCCAATGCTCTATGCTAAAGCTGGTAGCACAACCTACCTTAACTACGTTGCAACTTTATATGGCCAAGATTTACCAAAAATAATAGCTTGTAGATGCTCATTTTTCTCACAATGCTTAGCTTAAAAATATATTTCACTAGCTCAATATTGGGGATAGAGGCTCCAAATATTTTTTCTAGTCTTTCCAAGGAAGAAACCTAGCCAAAAATCAAACGCATTCTTGAAGGACAACATAGTTTTACAAAGATTATTGATATTCTACAAGCCTTTGTATACCATTCCCAGAAGGTGTTTCAATCTTAGGAACCCACCCTAGATCAAGTCCAATCCCTTTATCAATGTGTCAAAGTGATTTCTTGTCATCTTTTAACATCATAATTAGTCCTCTATGACAACCCCCTTTCATAGGAAGAGCTTAAGGGAGCAGCATTTTCCATGGCCAATGATAAGACCCATAGCTATGATGGGTTCTCCTACAAATTTTATAAATTTCTCTTGGATATTATAGGGCTGGATATATACCAAGTTTACTTAGAAGCTCTAAGGACCTATTCCCTTAGTCGTTTGGATGATAGGGGATTTATTAATCTTATCCCCAAAAAAGGAGACATTGAAGATATTTATAATTGGTGGCCCATTACCTTGCTCAATATATCATACAAGATTATAGCCAAAGCCATGGCACTTAGGATAAAAAATTTCTCCCATTTATTATATGACTAGAGTAAATTAGGCTTATCAAGAGTGGATACATCTTGGATAACATTATTTTTGTCTAGGAAGGAATGGAATGGGAAAGACAGTCATAGCAAAAGATCATCTTCCTTAAAATAGACTTCGCTAAGGCATACAATAAGATTGGATGGTACTTCATCCTAGCCATGTTGCAAGCCTTAGGATTTAGACCCATATTTCTCCCTTCTATTCCAATAATCTTCACAGACGCATCTGAATACTTGTTGATTAATGGTTGATAGTCCTCACCCTTTGATATCTACAAATTAATTTTCCAATGGTGCCCTCTTGCTCTAGCCCTCTATGTTTTGGCAGCTGAAGGATTTGGATACCTTCTAGCTAATGATATTTCTCAGAAGAGAGTGAAAGGGATTTCAACTCATAACTCCTCTTAATAACTGGTCAATGGGTATTTTGCAAATGACTCATTCCTAACACTCTTTGAAGAGGAAAGTAATATTTTATAATGTTCTACAATGTCTAAACATATTTTGTGAACCCTTAAGGTCCAACATCTAGTGGCAAAAAACTCAATGTTACAATATTTTTTGCCCAAGCCTACTTGGTTTAGCTAATTTAATTGTAAATTGATCAAACATGGAGAAATGTTCAGGTTCTTGGGCATTCCCTTTACCTTTTGGTCTTCTTCCTCTATGATGTGGCAAATGTTTTAGACAAATGTTTATGATGTGGCAAAGCCTTTGTCACTAGCTGGTAAATTTCAGGTTTGTTCCAAAATTCTCGATGCCACTTATGTTTACTATGTCTTGTTGGGCCCCTTCCAAAGCCTCTTATAAAAATTTGGAGAAGCTCCTTCATGATTTTTTCTGGGCTCGATAGACAAAAAAACTTCTATAGAGTGGCTTGGAAGTTTTGTTGTCTTCTAAAAAAGTCTAGAGGTTTGAGCCTTCTTGATACCCAAAGGCAAGGAATAACCTTTTATGCCAAATGGATCATCAAAGTTATGTAGGACAGTGAAGCATGGAAAATTTTGCTTCAAAATTGTATCTCTTCAGGCATCCTGTATGGAAGGAAAACCTAGAAATGGCTTGGGTTGCCTTAACTTCTAGTTATGAAAGTACCTATTTAGATACAAGGTACCTTTGTTATCAAAAGAATTTGGAAGGCTTGGGAATCTATCAAACCTTGGCTCCAATGGAGTGGCAACTAGTTGTGAACTTAACTATCTGTGAATAGTCTTGCTTTGGTGGCCCCCAGTTATTACGCACCAAGACCAACCTTTAGTCAAACTTCCTTGGTTGAAGATGTATTTATTTCACAAAGGGTTAAAGGTCATTTTTGACATTTTTTCCAGTCGCACCAACAACTGGATTTCTTGGCCTGAATCCAAATCCCAGATAAAACTGAAAGAATAGGATAAGAAGATATTTCAAACAATCTAGGAAGTGGTCCCTTGTGATATGTCACACAAAATTAGGGTAAAAAACACTTGACCTTGGTGGAAATATTGGAAGTGGTATCTAAATACTCCTTTCAGAAATTACAAACCTAGAAATGGGTATCAATGGATTTCCCCCACTTGCCCATGATACTAGTGTTCAATGTTTATTATCACCTCCACTCCTCTAACAAGGATTGGTGTTGGAAGTTAAAATGGTAAAATGATAAAAATTTGTTTTACAACTGTAAGCTTTGGACCTTACCCTTTTACCTCCTTGGATGGCAACCGAGTCAGCAGGATTGGACGACATGGATGACAGGAAGAGTTTGACTCCAAATTCCTTTTTTCCTTTCCTCCCTATTTTCCTTCCTTCCTAATATTTCTCCTAAGATTTCTAAGTATTGGTTATTAGTTTATGTTTTTAAGCAATGTATTTTCGAACCTTTAAAGGTGAATTAATATCAGAGATTATATTTTGAGCTCCTAACTTTTTTTTCTATATCTGGTATCAGAGCGTAGGGTGTCTAGGGCTTCAAGGCAAGCCATTCACGGATCTTGAGGAGGCTCGAGGAGGCCCACATGTGAGGCACGAATCTTAAGGAGGTTGAGAGGGCCTATAGAGCACGAACTGAGGAGAGGTCGAGAGGAGGCCTGTAGAGAGCACATGATTCAAGGTTGACCAGTTGACCAGATAACACCAGGTATGATTCCTCAAGTGACTGATTGGCAAAACACAAACCAGAGGTGAACACATGGCGAGCAGACATCGAGGTAGACACATGGAAACATAGACTAGAGGAGAGTTGACTAGATGTAAGGCGACGTGGCACGTGATGTGGCAGACAAAGGAGCAACTAGGGTGATGTGGCACGAGAAGATTGACTAAGGAAGTCGGCAAAAAGGGCGTTCACCGATTACCTGAAGGCATTCAATAAGCTTTGTGCATTTTTTTGATTATATAGTGCTATTTCCCCTTCACACAGTGAATGTGGGATAAAAGCACAAGTTTTTTTTTTGCGTAGGTCACGACAAAACAAAGGAGGTAAGCCTCCATTGCATCCTCGTCAAGCCACGCAGCTCGACTAGATCGAGGAGCCAGCCTTAAGGCACTCGCCCCCAGCAGGTCGCGGGTTTGAAACCTGACAACGATGAAGGTTTTAATTTTTTTTTGGTACACTTTCCTCGAAAGCATAGAAATACAAGTGTATGGTGCTTGAGTCCCATCGATAGTGGAAGCCGAGTTGGTAAGAAGGCTTTGTTTAGTGAGAGGAGTCACGGGTTCGACTCATGCAGGCTTGAAAAATTAGAAAAAAAAGTTTTTTTTCTTTCTAAAGTTTTTTTATATATTAAAAAGAATAATTTATATTATATTTAATAAATTAAAATAATAATTGTTTTTTAAATTTTTTTTATAAAGCAATTATTATTTTTTTATTAAATAGAAATATAGATATCTTTTTAGTACAATAAAAGGAAAAAAAGAACAGTGCCTAAGAGGCAATTATGTAAGAGCACTCAAAGGTGGAAAATTGTGACAATTTCTTTGTAAAAGTCTGAGAGAGGTAAAACATTGAAGACTAGGAATTTGTAAAAAGAGGCAAATTGAAGGGCAAAATTCATGATTCGCTCCATAGGATGTTATCATGCACGTTGTGCACTTTTGGTAAGAGAGAATGCTTAAAGCTTTGATGGAAAAGTACGAGCTTATGGGCTTCATACTGTGTTTAGTCAGTTGCAGAATACAGTAATAGCACACCAGAGGCATCCAGACTCAGGGTACAAGGTAGACTCTGAAGATAACTCCTTTGGGAGTCAATTTGAGCAATTCGAATCCATAGAAGTTGCACCACAAGAATCTGAATATACTCATTATAGTAATTCAGTAGAAATTCTAGAACCAAAATCACCTGAGATAATATTGATTAGTGACAATAAAGAACAAGTAGCAAACAATTTAATGAATCAAGAAATAGCAGCGCCACAACAAGAGGAACAAGCAATCGGTGAAAGAGTGAATCAAGTCATATTTGACTTAAATTAGTAATCTCTTCTTTCTTCTTCTTTCTTCTTTTTTCCTTCTTACTTCTTTGAAAAAGCAGAGTGATTTATTGTAACCAATAAATAAAAAGAGTGTTTTAGTAACTATGGCCTCTCATAACAATCTACCAATTCCAGATTTCAACGAGTATGACTTCGAGTATTGGTCTATCAAAATTAAGACCTTGCTCATTGGAAAAAGTTTGTGGGACATAGTGGAAGAGGGTTACACCAAACCCACAGACTAGACAACATTAAGTTTCATAGATAAGAAAACAAAGAAAGAAGTGCAAAAGAGCAACTCCTCTACTCTTTATCATCTCCAACCAGCATTGGAGAAGAGTATATTCCTTAGAATAGCCGCTTGTATAACTGTGCACAATATGTGTGGAAAGCTTTGAAAGACGGATTCTAGGGAAGTGATCAAGTGAGGCTTCAAACACTGAAACAAGATTTTGTAAATCTCAAAATGAAAGAATATGAAAATTTTGGTGACTACTACGTCAGAGTGAAAGCAATAGTTGATAAAATGGTTACTCTTGGAAAAGAAATTAAGCCTAAAACAATTGTAAAGAAAGTTTTGCGAACACTTATTCAAATATGGAATCACATAGCCATAATCATATAAGAGTCAAAATATCTTTCCACTTTAACATTTGATGCATTAATTGGGTCGTTAATGTATCATGAAGAGAGATTACAGGAATCTCCTTCAACCATCTATGGAGGTGATGATAAAGCCTTCACATCCAATGAAAATACTGGAAGAGGATGTGGAAGAGGTCAAGGCAAAGGCCAGCGAAGAGGTAGAGGCAGAGGAAACTATAGAGGAGGCAATCAGAATAGAGGAGGGAACTCCAACAAAGGACGTAATCATAATAGAGGTGGAAACCAAAATTGATGAGGAAATCCTGGACGAAGTGGAAATCAAGGACGAGGAAGTGACAAGTCCAAAAAAACTTTTTTTAACTATGGCAAGCCATGTCACTTTGCTCGCGACTACTGGTCAAAATATTCTCAAGGCAGCAACAGTCAATATGGAAATTATGGTGAAAAATATGATACCTCTAATATTTTTATTTCATATGGACAATCAGAACAAAATCTAAATGACACATGGATTTTGGATACTGGTTTCTCAAACCATATGAGTGGCAAAGAAAATATATTTGCTACTCTAGATTCCACTTATAAATCCCACATCAAGTTAGGGGATGATAAATCTTTGCAAGTCGAAGGCATTGGAGTCATGGAGGTTCCAAAAAAAGAAGGCCTAAAGAAATTGAATGACATCTACTACACTCCAAAGCTCCAACACAATATGCTAAGCGTTGGGCAAATGATGGATAAAAATTACAAACTTATTTTTGATGAAGGAAAATGTATCATTCTTGATAAAAACAATTGTAATCGTGTCATCACACAGGTCCAAATGACCAATAATCGGTTATTCACTCTCAAATTTGGCAAGCCAGGGGGAGCTCAACTTGCAAATATAGCTATAACTAATCCAAGTGTACTTTGGCACTTGCAATATGGTCACCTTAATTTTTCTAGCTTGAAACTATTAACTTCTCAAGCTATGGTGACAGGACTTCCCAAAATCAATGAACATAATGAGGTCTGTGAAGGATGTGCTTTGGGAAAGCACTCAAGGTCTAAGTTTCCAAAAGGACAAGCATGGAGAGCCAGCTATCCACTTCAGTTAGTACATTCAAACATCTGTGATCCAATGCAGACAAAGAGTATCGAAAACAATTCCTATTTTCTCACTTTCATATATGATTTCTCTAGAATGTGCTAGATTTATTTCTTGAAACATAAGGATGAAGCTTTTGATTGCTTCATATATTTCAGAAACAATGTAGAGAAATAAAGTGAGTATTTTGTAAAATGTCTTAGGACAGATCGAGGAGGTAAGTATTCCTCAAAATAATTTTTGAAATATTGTAAAGCAAGGGGGATCAAAAGACAATTCATATCTGGCTATACCCCACAACAGAATGGTGTGGCAAAGAGAAATAACCACACCATAGTTGAGATGGTGAGAATGATGCTTCAGACTAAGCATCTAACTAATATGTACTGGGTTGATGCTGTAATAACCAGTGTATACATTCTAAATAGAAGTCCAACTTCTAGTTTATATGGCATCACTCCTTATGAGGGGTGGTATGGAAAGAAACCCAATGTAAAGGCACTTCAAAGTTTTTGGTTCTTTAGCATATGCGCACATTCCTAATGAGAAAAGGAAGAAGCTTGATCCCAAAATTCAAGCTTGTATATTTTTAGGGTATTGTGAGTCTACCAAAGCATATAGACTATACAATCCCAAGAATCATAAAATTGTACTTTCCAAGGATGTAATTTTTGAAGGGGGAGAATGGGGTCATCAAAAAAAATTTGTTGATGATGAGTCCCAAGATGTAAATTCTTCACAGGTACAACAGGTGTCTCCCAAGAAAAGCAAAGGCACACCACCCCCTCCAAGCCCAAGTAGGAGTACTACATCAAGTACTTCAACCGCCACTCCAAGTCCTTCTCCATAGAGATAAGTAAGTTCTTCACCGATGGACATTGACAGTTACTCTCCATCAAGAGGCAAAATAACTTTACAACATCATCCATCCTTTCAAATGCTGGATCAAAATTTCTAGAGAAGATTCACTAGAAGCCAAGCTAGTGAAATGAATACATTTTTTTAGCAACTTGAAAATTTACAATTGTATGGGGATGATGACTCCCATGATCCTAAGGGATATGTAGTCAATTATGCTTTATTGGCTAGTGCACAACTAGAACCATATAGCTATGAGAAGGCATGTACTCAAAATGTATGGCAAGAAGCCATGGAAGAGGAAATAACCTCTATAAAAAATAATGATACATGGGAGCTAGTAAAGCTACCCAAAGGAAAAAATTTGTTGGATGTAAATGGGTCTACAAGACCAAATACAATGCTAATGGAAGCATTGAGAGGCACAAGGCGATATTAGTAGCAAAAGGTTTTACTCAAAAATTTGGCATTGAATATGAGGAAACTTTTGCTCATGTTGCATGACAAGAGACAATCAGATCAGTTCTTTCCTTAGTTGCCCACAAAGGATGGAACATTCAACACATGGATGTGAAAAGTGCTTTTTTTAACAGATACTTGACTGAGGAGGTTTATGTTCAACAACCTCAAGGCTTTCAAGAACAAGGAAAGGAGAACCTTTTTTACAAATTGAAAAAGGCATTTTATGTCCTCAAGCAAGCACTAAGAGCTTGGTACTCACGTATTGATGGCTACTTCAATGAGTATGGATTCACTAGAAACAAAAGTGAACCAAATCTATACTACCTAAAGCATGGTGTAGACATTATCATAGTTTTTTTGTATGTGGATGATCTAATATTTATGGGTAGTAACACTAAAATGAATATGGAGTTCAAAAACTCCATGATGAAGCAGTTTGAGATAAAAGATCTCGGTTTAATGCAATACTTCCTAGGCATGGAAGTGTATCAATAAAATAAGGGGATCTTCATATGTCAACACAAGTATGCTTGAGATATGATCAAGAAATTTGCCATGGAGCAGTGCAAATCAGTTGCAACTCCAACTGGATATGGAATCCAATTGAGCAAGGACAACGAAGCACCAAAGGTTGACATGACCACTTATAGGAGAATGGTTGGTAGTATGATGTTTCTCACCAACACAAAGCCCGATATTCAATATGTTTTTTCTCTAGTTTCAATGTTTATGGCAAGTCCATATGAGCTGCATCTACAAGCAACTAAAATAATCTTAAGATATGTAAAAGGTTCATTGGATTTTGGAATCCATTACCACAAATGTAATTCTATGAAATTAGTTGGCTTCAGTGACAGTGATTGGGGCAGCAATATAGATGATAGGAAATCTACATCAGGGAAATTTTTTAGTCTAAGTTCAAGAGTAATCACTTGGAGTTCCAAGAAACAAACTGTTGTAGCATTTTCATCTACTGAGGCTGAGTATATAACCATCACACATGCTAGTACTCAAGCCCTATGGTTAAGAAAAGTCCTTGAAGATATTGGAGAAAGTAAAAGTGGTCCAACTCGACTGTATTGTGATAACATAAGTGCCATTCAGTTGGCATACAATCTAATACACCATAGTAGATCAAAGCATTTTGATATGAAGTATCACTTCATTTGAGACATGGTGGAGCAACATATATTTGAGCTTAAATATTGCAGCACTTTGGATAACATTGCAAATATCTTCACCAAAGGCATGACTAAAGCTCAATATATAAAGCTGAGAGACTGTATAGTCAGTCCTCTCAACTTAAGGGGGAGAATGTTGGAAGTTAAAATGGTAAAAATTTGTTTTACAACTGTAAGCTTTGGACCTTACCCTTTTACCTCCTTGGACGACAACTGAGTTAGCAGGATTGGACGGCATGGACGGTAGGAAAAGTTTGACTTCAAATTTCTTTTTTTCTTTCCTCCCTAATATTTCTCCTAAGCTTTCTAAGTATTGTTTATTAGTTTATGTATTTAAGCAATTTATTTTTGAACCTTTAAAGGCGAATGAATATCAGAGATTATATTTTGAGCTCCTAACTTTTTGGTTCTATAATTGGTAGTATAGATTATCCTCTATTTGGGATGTATATATAGAGTCCAAATTGGTTTTTGGATTTCCCAATGAATTCTACAAATCCCTTTGGGACCTTGGAGGCCCTAATTTGCTCCATGTTTATTAGGAAGCTTTGGCAAATGGTTCTCTTGGACAAAAAATTAACAAGGGTAATATAAAATTTATTCCAAAGGCTAGAGACCCTAAGTTGATCACCAATTGGCATCCAATCACACTTCTCAATGTTTCCTACAAGATCATCACCAAAGCCTTAGCCTTACATCTGCACCATTTTATTTATGCTATCAGACCAAAGCAAACATGTTTTATTAGAAGCAAATACATTTTAGATAATATCTTGGTTGTCTAGGAGGGAATGGAATGGACCAAAGAGTTCAACCAACTAGCCATTTTTCTCAAAATTGACTTTGAGAAAGCTTATAACCGCATTGAGTGGCATTTAATTCTTGCCATGCTCAAAGCCTTAGATTTTAGTAATGGTTTCATCTTTGTAGTCAAGATTTTCTTTGTAGATGCCTCTACTATTCTCTCTATAAACAAAACTCAATTAGATACTATTGGAATTTTTCTCTCAATGAGACAAGGCTGCCCTATTGCCTCTTCTATCTATGTCATTGTAGCTAAAGGTTTCAATTATCTCTTGGCTCATCAAGCCAATTTGAGCCTCAAGAAGGGTATTTTCCTTCCCAACAATCAAACCCAAAAGATCAATGAGCCCTTTTTTTTTGAAAAATAATTTGAAAAAACTTGTATTAAAAAAAGATCATTTACAAGTTGGGATGAGACTTTTCCCAGCCTTAGTCAGAGAGAACACATGTTTACAATAGTAAAAGAAGATTTGCATTGGAGCCAAATCTCTTAAACCATATTTCTACAATGATCGTTAACCTATTTACAACTATAAAAGAAAATCTACATTGAAACATAAATCTCCTAAATAGTATTTCTGGAATGGTTATCCAAATTAGCTAAGCACTGGATTTGCTCACCAACCTTCCTAATCATCTCATCCTCAATAGCCATGTCACTGTGCCACTGAACCCCTACCTCCTTCTCAGTACCCATCTTAGCCAGGAAGTCTGCCACTTTATTTAGATCTCTACTCACATAAAATGGAATCACATCATCTAATTCCCTCCATAATTCCTTAATTTGAGTGACAAGAATCCTCAACCTCCATGTTTTCAAAGCAAATTTCCTCATGCAATATAGATCTCCAACCATTATTTGAGAATCTGATTCTAGGATTATCCTCCTATGACCTTGTTTTACTGCCCAAATAGAAGCAGATTTGATAGCTAAGGCTTCTGCTTCATTGTTTGTGGCTCTTCCCAAGCCTTGCAGTTCCCAATAGAGCACTGTTCCAGCATAATTCTAGCAAACCACTCCAATTCTAGCTCTACCCGGATTGCCTTTTGCAGCTCCATCGGTATTAATTTTAATCTAACCTTCCGGGGGTGGTTTCCAACTAGCTCTGTCCTGTCCCTCTTTCACTTCAACTTCCTTCTCCATTGCCCCAATAACAACTCCGAGTTTCCTCTCGTAGCATAGACTCGCCACGGTTCGTGACTTTGCTCCAAATGACCTGCCAAACTCCATCTAAAGAAGAAAAAGTTTCTCTAAAAATTCTAGCATTTTTCTCCAACCACACTTGCCACCTGTTGAGTGGTATTTTCACCCAGTCGTGAAAGTACACTCTCCTTTACGATTTGAGTTCCAAATCCCCTCTTGCAAAGTAGTCAAACAAACAACTTCTCCAAGGTCTCCGCTGTATTAGCATTTGCAACTGTGTATTAGTAATCTCAAATAAAGATAACCAATTTTAAATGCTTGGAACACCTTAATGATTGCAAGTAACTGTAAACAAGGGGTAATGTTGGTTTATTTCATCATGAAACTTTAGTGATTGTTCATTGTTTCTTTTTTGGATTTTGAATTTTTTTAAATGTTTATTTTTTTATGCCTGAAAATAAGTTAAAATTTCTGGGAAAAAATAAAATGCAGAAAAATGAAAATGAAATGCAGAAAACTAAAAATGAAATGCACTCAGTATGATGCTATCCTGTTCCGACAAAACCAAAGATGTGAGGTCTCCATGCATGCAACCTAACCTATTGGACTTGCAAAACAAGCACAATCCCCATAGACTAAGTGCTGGTTCCTAGGGTACGAAATAAAATTCAGATTTCAAATATTCGCCTAATGTAACCCAAAAAAAATGGCATTAACATTATCTATTTATTCAAAATCTAAAAAAATGAAAGAATAAACATTAAATCCATAGCATGCAAAGAAAATCTCCTTCTTTCTTGCCCACAAGATGCAAATTTTTGAAAACTTCTGCATTAAAAATATGTCATTTTACAATAGCAAAATCTCTGGTTTTCCTAAACCAGTATGTGGAAGAAAAATAACTTAAATAGGTCCATAATGGCCTTCTCACCTTCAAATCTGCAACTCTGCTCGCAACAGTTTCCAACCCCCTTCTGGCCTCTTTGAATGGCGTATTTAAACTTTTGAAAACATTGTTTCTCCTTCCCTGAGGGTTCGTTTCATTTGTCGATGGTTGTTCGCTTCACCTTCCCTGACTGTTCATTTCACCTTCCCTTGTATGTGTGTGCTTTGCTTTTCATTTTGTGGCCCTTCGCTGCGTTTTCTCCATATGGGCTTGCATCTGTTTCCCTCTGTGTGTAACAACCATCTTAAATGATTTCAAATCATTAAAGATTCCTTATGTAACACTTTGTCTTCTTCATTGGATTTTGTCCTTATGTCCATGTCACTATGTAGGTCCGTTACCTTGGCGAAAATGGAACATGTCGCGATATCGTGACGCTTCTTGTTTCTCTGTTTGCCTGCCCCTTTTGAATCGCGAAAATGTAACATGTCGTGATATCATGACACTTTTGGCCCCTTCCATATTTTGTTGCTTTTAGCCGCGAAAATGTAACATGTCGCAATATCACGACACTTTTGGCCCCTTCCGTCTTTTGTTGCTTTTAGCCGCGAAAATGTAACATGTCGCGATATCGCGACACTTTTTGTCTTTGGCCGCGAAAACGCAACATGTCGCGATATCGCGACACTTTTCTTTCTTGTTCTTTCTTTCCTCATTTGGTCACAAAAATGCAACATGTCACGATATCGTGACACTTTTCTTTCTTCTCTTTTCCTTTGCTTTGGGCCGCGAAAATGCAACATGTCGTGATATCGCGACACTTTTTGTCTTTTGGCCACGAAAACGCAACATGTCGCGATATCGCGACACTTTTCTTTCTTGTTATTTCTTTCCTCATTTGGTCGTGAAAACGCAACATGTCACGATATCGCGACACTTTTCTTTCTTCTCTTTTCCTTTGCTTTGGGCAGTGAAAATGCAACATGTCGCGATATCACGAAAATTTTTGTCTTTTGGCTGTGATAGTGCAACATGTTGCGCTATCATGACACTTTTTATCTTTTGGCCGTGATGGTGCAACATGTCGTGATATCGTGACACTTTTTCTTTTTGGGCCACGATGGTGCAACATGTCGCGATATCGCGACACTTTTTATTTTTGGGCCGCGATGGTGCAACATGTCGCGATATCGTGACACTTTTTCTTTTTGGGCCGTGATGGTGCAACATGTCGCGATATCGTGACACTTTTTCTTTTTTGGCCGTGATGGTGCAACATGTCACGATATCGCGACACTTTTTTTTTTTTGGCCACGACAGCACAACATGTCGCGATATCGCGACACTTTTCCTCCTTGTGGTATTTTTATTTTTTCCTTGATCTTTAGCCTATGGGCCACTTCGGTCTTCTTGGAACACATGCAAAAAAGGTGGGTCCCCAATTTTGGGGTACGTTGTGGATCAGCCACAACAAATGATGACTTTGCTGGGAAATGCTCATAAGCATTTCGGTGAGAACTCAACCTGAAAAACACAGACTCAAATACGAGCGTTAGCAAATATCCCTAGAATGAAACTAGACAAGAAATACATGAAACATTAGAATTATTAAGCATCAGCTCGGTGTGTGCAATGTGCTTCATTCCCTATCGTTTGAAATTGATCAACATTCCATTGTCAGTTTCACTTATGATTCGTATGCAAGGCTATGAATGATTTGTGTAGGATTTGATGTATGATGAAGATGCTAGAGATATAACAACCTCCTTTGCAAAGGCTCAGACCTTCTAGTATCATGAACAAACATATTAAAACTGTCAAACCCTCTTAGGACCAGATATATGTATACTGAATTAATTTACTATATCTCCAAAATTGGTTATGTGTCACCACCATCTTGAACCCATGTGCAAGTGTAAGTGAAATCAGAGCTTTGGGGAATAGGATTTCCAACCTAAGCGATACGGGAATTTAACCCTATCCTTACTACTCTAATCTGGAGTTTATTACCTCATCTTGAACAAAATGATTTAACCTATTGAGTGGTATTTTCACCCAATTGTGAAAACACACTCTCCGATAGGATTTGGGTTCTAAATCCTCTCTTGCAAAGAAATCAAACAAATGACTTCTCCAAGGTCTCCGCTATATTAGCATTTGCATCTGTGTATTAATAATCTCAAATAAAGATATTCAATTAAAATGCTTGGAACACCTTAGTGGTTGCAAGTAACTGAAAACAAGGGGCAATGTTGGTTTATTTTACTGTGAAACTTTAATGATTGTTCGTTGAACCCGAATAAAGCAAATGTGATTTAGTCCCTATATGACCATGCTGTACCTTCAAAGTGGAAATTGACAAAATGCCATAAATGGTGGAACTATTTTTGGATTTTGAAGTTTTTAATTTTTATTTTATTTTAATGCCTGAGAATTAAAATAAAGTTAGAACTTCTGAAAAATAAAGTGCAGAAAAAAAGAAATAAAATGCAAAAGGAAAACGAAAATGAAATTGCATTCAGTTTGATGCTATCCTGTTTCAACAAAACCGAAGATGTGAGGTTTCCATGCATGCAACCTAACCTATTGGACCTGCATGACATGCATAATCCCCATAGACTAAGTGCTGGTTCCTAGGGTACAAAATAAAATTCAGATTTCAAATATTCGCCTAATGTAACCCACAAAGATGGCATCTAACATTATCTATAAATCCGAAATCTAAAAGAAAGTGAAAGAATAGACATGCACAGAAGATCTCCTTCTTTCTTGCCCATAAGATGCAAATTTTTGAATACTTCTGCATTAAAAATATGTCATGTTACAATAGCAGAATGTCTGGTTTTCCAAACCAATGTGGAAGAGAAACAGACTCAAACAGGCCCAGAATGGCCTTCTCAACTCTGGCTCTGCAACCCTGCTTGCAGCGGTTTTTGACCAGTCCATGTGGAAGGAAAATATCCAAGAAAAACCTAGTGTCAAGGCCTTGCCTTCATTCCTACAATATTCTCTAAACAGTTTTTGACCCCTGTATCTGTCCTCGACTTTTGCTTTTAAACCCTCTGGCAATGCTCTCTGTTTTGCCCTGTGACGCTTCGCTTCATCTCCCAGATCGCTTCGTTTCACCTTCCCGCCTTTTCGTTGCTTTTGACTTTGTGCTCGACATTGAGATGCTTGATCTTCTCTGTGAACTGTAATGCTTCTGTAGCCCTTACACCTGTACGCCACGTGTTCCGTGTTTCTCTGCATGTTCCATAATGGCCCCCTGTAAATCGCGACCAAAAATAGCATGTCATGATATCGCGACATTTTTATGTCGGTAGCTTAACTTTTCTTCTTTCATCGTGAAAATGAGACATGTCACGATATCGTGACATTTTCCTGTCAATAGCCTCGTTCATCCTCATGCATCATGAAAATGATACATGTCACGATATCGTGACATTTTTCTACTTCGGGCCGCGTGGATGCAACCTATCGCGAAATCATGATGTTTTTCTCTTTCGCTGTGTTTTTCTGTATCTGTCGCGAAATCGTGACACTTTTCATTTGGCATCATCTCATCGCTTCGTCGTGAAATCATGACGCTTTTCATCTTCGCCCTTCATCTCGTCTTTAGGTCACGAAATGGCGACATGTCAGAAATCGTGACAATTTTTCGTTCGTACCACTTGGTTGTTTTCGTAAATCGATGACATCTTTTCTTTTCATGTCCTGCTTGGAGCCGCAAAAGTGACATGTCGTGATATCGTGACATTTTCCACTTTGTCTTTCTCTCTCTTCTATGACCCGCGATTTCACAACACGTCACGATATCGCGACATTTTCTCTTCATGATGCATTCTCCTCTCTTAACCGCGAAGTAACACATGTCGTGAAATCACGACAATTTTCATTTTCTTCATTTGTGTTACTTTTAGCCGCGAAACGTAACATGTCGCGATATCGCGACAACTTTTCATTTTTGGTCGCGACGGAGCAACATGTCGCGATATCGCGACAATTTTTCATTTTCGGCCGCGACGGAGCAACATGTCGCGATATCGCGACACTTTTTCATTTTCGGCCGCGACGGAGCAACATGTCGCGATATCGTGACACTTTTTCATTTTTGGCCGCGACGGAGCAACATGTCGCGATATCGCGACACTTTTCATTTTTTGCTATTTTCCTTTGATCTTTTGCATCTGGGCCACTGCAGTTTTCTTTGAAAGCATGCAAAAAAGGTGGGTCCCCAATTTTGGGGTGTGTTGTGGATCAGCCACAACAAATGGCGACTCTGCTGTCAAATGCTCCTGAGCATTTTGGTGAGAACCCAACCTGAAATATACAAGCTTAGATACGAGCGTCAGCACATAAAGATAAACAAATACCGATAGATCAGAAATACATGAAACATCAGAATCATTAGGTATCATCTCGGTGTGTGCAATGTGTTTTCATTCCCTATCGCTTGAACTTGATCAACATTCCATTATCAGTTTCACTTATGATTTGTATGCAAGGCTATGAATGATTTGTGCAGGATTTGATGTATGATGAAGATGCTAGAGATATAACCACCTGCTTTGCAAAAGGTTCAAACCTTCTAATATCATGAACAAACATATTAAAGCTGTCAAACCCTCTTAGGACCAAATATATGTATACTGAATTAATTTACTAGATCCCAAAGTTGGTTATGTGTCACTACCATCTTGAACCCATGTGCAAGTGTAAGTGAGATCAGAGCTTTGGGGAATAGGATTCCCAACCTAAGCGAGATGGGAATTTAACCCTATCCTTACTACTCTGATCTGGAATTCATTACCTCATCTTGAACAAAATGATTTAACCTGTTATGGATGAAATGGTCAGGCTAGTCTATCCATATGAGCAATCAGTGGTCTTGCTTTTAGACAAGACATGTTGCCACGCATGAGCATACTTAACTCCATAATCCATGACTTGGCTTCATTCATTCTTTTCTTTTATTTCTTGGACCTTTGGGATGACTACCCATCCTTGCTAGGGACATGTAGTACGATCCTTCCAATCCAAGATTTATGAAATGGGAAATATTAATTTTTTATTTCTTGGACCTTTGGGATGACTACCCATCCTTGCTAGGGACATGTAGTACGATCCTTCCAATCCAATATTAAGACAAAATGGGAAATATTAGTCAATTTTATTGCTTGGACCTTTGGGATGACTACCCATCCTTTGCAGAGGACATGTAGTACGATCCTTCCAATCCAAGCTTTATGATGAAATGGGAAAAAAATGGAAGCTTTGGGGAATCGGATTCTCAACCTAAGCGAGATGAGAATTATGTCCTATCCTTACTACTCCATGTAGGTCAAATCAGAGCTTTGGGGAGTTGGATCCTCAACCTAAGTTCGATGAGGATTTAACCCTATCCTTACTACTCTGATTTTAGGCTTTAAGCATTATGGGAGTGGTAAAAACCACTATTTTAAGGATTATGTTGCATGATAGGACAGACATGAAATATTCTTTTCGCCTCACCTTTTCTTCCAAGTATGGTCTTGATCATTTTGCTCAAGATTCCTTTTAATGTGTATAGAATGTGCTTGGTTCAAGATAGTTCGGGCATCAGTTCCCAACCTTAGGATCCTTTTAATATATGTTATGTAGTAATCCTAAGAGGATTCAACACCTTCTCAATGATTGCACATGAAATGAAAATGTACCTGAGATGACATGTATATGCAATGAGGAATATGACATGAGATATGAATGCACTGCTTCTTTTGAAATGTGGATGGAATATATCATCTACTTTATCATAATGTGTAAAACTGACAACTTCATGCATTACAAGATTCAAACGATATTATTTAAGATGTTTGTGTTACTTGTGGAGCTTTCTACAACACAATTCCAATGTTTCATACTCTCCTGATCTTAGGCATAAGTTGACATCTCAATTTTTTTTTTTTATATATATAAAAACAAACTAAACATGTCAAATGAAATCAAACACACAACTTAAATCATGATTAAACTAACAATCCAAAAAATGAAACTTGAAAAACACAAACCAAAACCAAAACCCAAAAACAATCCCAAACACAAAAACTTGAAAGCCCACACCAAAAAACCAAAAATTATATACACTATTGTACAAGATGATGCCAAGCTTGGACTATTACTTTCCTGGATCCCAAACATGATTAGAACATATCAAAAAACATATGACACAATACACATGCCAAATTTTGTAGGAATCCAACAATAATAAGATCAAACCAAGCAATGCAACAAATTTCAACTTGCCATGCTCACCATACCAATTTGATTTAGTTCTATTACCAACATCATAGGTGAGATTCAAATCAAATTGATTAGACAATGGTTGGTATTCAATTTTATCTTGTCTATTCTTTAAAGTGCAAGTTTCATCATTCCATTCATGATTTAGAAGTAGGCTTTCCTTTTCAAATGTGAGATGTTGCAAACAAGAGCCTATTTCTAAAAGTCTTGAATTCAAATCATTTTCCAGGATTTTAAAGCAATCAAAATCATTCAAAACTTGACAAGCATCAACAAAATTTGGCATTTCCTCATTAATGATGTTAGCATCCAAAGGGACATCATGTAACCCATCACTTGAAATTTTTGTAGCTACTACCAAAGGTAAAGATTTCACCTTGTCATCCATACTCAACCCATCATGGTTAGAATTTACCACAACTTGATGAGTGTTAGTAGCTTTTTCTTTTTCCTCATTGTCTTCTTCATCGTCCAATACCTGTTCAAAAACACCAAAGTTAGGTACCCAATCAAACATGCGTCCATATTTTTCAAAACAAGAGCCTAGTTTTTCAAGATATGTGTCGCGTGACACCTTTCCATGATCAATGGCTTGAGTTGCCTCAAAATCCATATTTTCATTAGGATCATCAATAGTATCAAACCCACACCACTTAGGTTTCGTAATTTCCTCATTTTGAGATGGCATAGACATTGTAGAAACAATAGGTGGGTCAAGATTTTCGATTTCTTGCCCCTCAAGGGGAACAAAAACAATTGATTCTCCTTCTTCATCCATGGTAGTAGAATCATTATCCTTCTCCAACCTTTGATGAGATTCCAACCCTTCTTCCAAAACATTCTCAGATTGTACAGGACTTGTAATATCCTCATATGAAAGGGCAATTGTATTATCCTGCATATCAATAGGCACACAAATTTCATCAGAAGGTTTGGAGTGAGCATACTCTTCCCAAGAATCATAATGATCATCTTTCAAAATCAAATTGTGATGCTCAACTATTTCTTCATCATATTTTAATTCATCAACATGTTTCTCATCAAATTTATCTTCTCCTTCCTTAGATGGTTCAATTACTTCCAAAATTGGGTTATTGCTTGTATTCAAATTGATAAGGCTATCATAATCCACATGTGTAACCCATGATTCACGTTTAACATGATTTGGAAGGTGTGAATTTCCTAGGCCATTACTTTCAACAATGTCATCCAATGTGTCATCCGAATCAGATTCATCCTCATAGAATTCATCTTTTGGTGAGTCAAGGGTTTCCAATCTGTCACATGTTTCCATACTAGTTGGATCTAGTACTCCTCCCTTGCCTAAAATCATATTCTTATGAAAATCATTGAAATTGATTTTAGAAACATCTTTTGAATCAAGATGAGTATTTTGAAGTTGATTCATACTTAAGAAAGATGGTTGATCTTGCATAGTAGGTTGAGGATTTTGAAATTGATTGAAGTTTGGGAATGATTGTTGATTCTGAAATTGATTCACACTTGAACTTGGTTGAGGTGGATAAATCATTGGGTGGGTAAAGGAGGTATTAAATGATTGAAGATTATATGATCCAAAACCCACACCATAATTTTGACAACTCAATTGTTGCTCAATTGCCATTGCTTGAGTATAGGCTTGTGACAAAGATGTGATTTGAGGCATCCCTCGCAAATATGTGGACATGGGTGGGTCAAGAGCATTGACGTATATTTGGAGAGCCATTTCTTCTCGAAGAGCATAAAATGTCACTAATTGAGCGTATAATCCAAAGAACCTTTCAGAAAATGACTTCACATTTTCACTCGATTCTTTTCTAATATAGACCAACTGATTGTACATGAGGATTGGGTCAACTCGCTCTTTGTTGAATTGATTAAGAAATGTTGCCTCTAACTGAGCCCAAGAAGTGATAGACCCTAAAGGCAGACTTGTAAACCAATCATATGCCACTTTGTCCAAGGTGTAAGGGAACATTTTACAAACAACATCATCATACCAAATTGTTAAGTGATTCACAACAAATTTGAATGCTTGAATGTGTTCTTCTACAGTATTTGTCCCGTTAGACGAAAATCGAGGAAGACATCCCTCAAAACCAACGGGAAAATAATGTTGAACTCCCGGTATGTTCAATGGGCTACCTGTCATCCACGGTGTAAACATAGCCATTAGTAAATCTTAAAGAATATAACTTTAATACCCAAAATTTTATTTTATTTATTTATTTATTTATATTTTTTAAATCAAATCAAATCACATTATTCCTGTATGAACAATCAAAGCGTTAGGAAAGTGCATAGCAATTCATGTCCTCCTTTTAACAGTACAAGGTTGTATTGTTAAAAGAGGGCTAAAAATAATAACCAATAGGGCATGAAATATTCAAAATTTAAACCCCTATAGCATTTAAATCACACTGAAATAAACCTATTCAGGCCCTCCTTCTAGCGCCAATCTGTTGAGTGGTATTTTCACCCGATTGTGAAAACACACTCTCCGATAGGATTTGGGTTCTAAATCCTCTCTTGCAAAGAAATCAAACAAATGACTTCTCCAAGGTCTCCGCTATATTAGCATTTTGCATCTGTGTATTAATAATCTCAAATAAAGATATTCAATTAAAATGCTTGGAACACCTTAGTGGTTGCAAGTAACTGAAAACAAGGGGCAATGTTGGTTTATTTTACTCGTGAAACTTTAATGATTGTTCGTTGAACCCGAATAAAGCAAATGTGATTTGGTCCCTTTATGACCATGTCTGTACCTTCAAAGTGGAAATTGATGAAATGCCATAAATGGTGGAACTATTTTTGGATTTTGAAGTTTTTAATTTTTATTTTATTTTAATGCCTGAGAATTAAAATAAAGTTAGAACTTCTGAAAAATAAAGTGCAGAAAAAAAGAAAATAAAATGCAAAAGGAAAACTGAAAATGAAATTGCATTCAGTTTGATGCTATCCTGTTTCGACAAAACCGAAGATGTGAGGTTTCCATGCATGCAACCTAACCTATTGGACCTGCATGACATGCATAATCCCCATAGATTAAGTGCTGGTTCCTAGGGTACGAAATAAAGTTTAGATTTCAAATATTCGCCTAATGTAACCCACAAAGATGGTATTTAACATTATCTATAAATCCGAAATCTAAAAGAAAGTGAAAGAATAAACATTAAATCCATAGCATGCATAGAAGATCTCCTTCTTTCTTGCCCACAAGATGCAAATTTCTGAATACTTCTGCATTAAAAATATGTCATGTTACAATAGCAGAATGTCTGGTTTTCCAAACCAGTCTGTGGAAGAGAAACAACTCAAACAGGCCCAGAATGGCCTTCTCAACTCTGGCTCTGCAACCCTGCTTGCAGCGGTTTTCGACCAGTCCATGTGGAAGGAAAATATCCAAGAAAAACCCAGTGTCAAGGCCTTGCCTTCATTCCTGCAATATTCTCTGAACAGTTTTCGACCCCTGTATCTGTCCTCGGCTTTTGCTTTTAAACCCTCTGGCAATGCTCTCTATTTTGCCCTGTGACGCTTCGCTTCATCTCCTAGATCGCTTCGTTTCACCTTCTCCGCCTTTTCGTTGCTTTTGACTTTATGCTCGACATTGAGACGCTTGATCTTCTCTATGAACTATAACGCTTCTGCAGCCCTTACACCTGTACGCCATGTGTTTCACGTTTCTCTGCATGTTCCATAATGGCCCCTTGTAAATCATGACCAAAAATAGCATGTCGCGATATCACGACATTTTTATGTCGGCAGCTTAACTTTTCTTCTTTCATCGTGAAAATGAGACATGTCGCGATATCGCGACATTTCCCTGTCAATAGCCTCGTTCATCCTCATGCATCGCGAAAATGATACATGTCGCGATATCACGACATTTTTCTACTTCGGGCCGCGTGGATGCAACCTGTCGCGAAATCGCGACGTTTTTCTCTTTCGCTGTGTTTTTCTGTATCTGTCGCGAAATCGCGACACTTTTTCGTTCGGCATCATCTCACTGCTTTCTGTCGCGAAATCGTGACGCTTTTCATCTTCGCCCTTCATCTCGTCTTCAGGTCGCGAAATGGCGACATGTCGCGAAATCGCGACAATTTTTCGTTTCGTACCACTTGGTTGTTTTCTATCGCGAAATCATGACGCTTTTCTTTTCCGTACCATCTTGCTGCTTGGAGCCGCGAAAACGTGACATGTCGCGATATCGCGACATTTTCCACTTTGTCTTTCTCTCTCTTCTATGACCCGCGATTTCACAACACGTCGCGATATCGCGACATTTTCTCTTCACGATGCATTCTGCTGCTCTTAACCACGAAAACGCGACATGTCGCGAAATCGCGACAATTTTCATTTTGCTGCATTTTGTTACTTTTAGCCGCGAAAACGCAACATGTCGCGATATCGTGACAACTTTTCATTTCTGGTCGCGACGGAGCAACATGTCGCGATATCGCGACACTTTTTCATTTTCGGCCGCGACGGAGCAACATGTCGCGATATCGCGACACTTTTTCATTTTCGGCCGCGACGGAGCAACATGTCGCGATATCGCGACACTTTTTCATTTTCGGCCGCGACGGAGCAACATGTCGCGATATCGCGACAACTTTTCATTTTTTGCTATTTTCCTTTGATCTTTTGCATCTGGGCCACTGCAGTTTTCTTTGAAAGCATGCAAAAAAGGTGGGTCCCCAATTTTGGGGTGTGTTGTGGATCAGCCACAACATAACCTATTATGGATGAAACTGTTAGGCTAGCCTGTCCGTTTTAGCAGTCAGTGGTCTTGCTTTTAAACAAGACATGTTGCCACGCATGAGCATACTCCACTACCAGATGGGCGTCTATAGCCCCGATGGAGATCAACCCCATAATCCAGGATTTGGCTCTACTTTTAATTTCTTGGACCTTGGGGATGACTACCCATCCTTGCAAGGGACATGTAGTACGATCCTTCCAATCCAATATTAATAAAGAAATAAAAAATATTTTCTTTTGAATTTCAAGTTCTTGAATGGGAAAAATAGAAGCTTTGGGGAATCGGATTCTCAACCTAAGCAAGATGAGAATTAGACCCTATCCTTACTACTCCATGAAGGTCAAATAAGAGCTTTGGGGAGTTGGATCCTCAACCTAAGTTCGATGAGGATTTAACCCTATCCTTACTACTTTTATTTTAGGCTTTAAGCACTATGGGAGTGGTAAAAACCACTATTTTAAGGATTATGTTGCATGATAGGACAGACACGAAATACTCATTTCGCCTCACATTTTCTTCCAAGAACGATTTTGACCATTTTGCTCAAGATCCTCTTTAATATGCATAGAACGTGCTTGGTTCAATATAGTTCTGGCATCAGTTCCCAACCTTAGGATCCTTTTAATATATGCTATGTAATAACCCTAAGAGGATTCGACACCTTTTCAATGATTGCACATGAAATGTGAATGCAACTGAGATGAAATGTATATGCAATGCGGAATGAAATATGAGATATGAATGCATTGCTCCTTTTGAAATGCGGATGGAGCATATATCACCTACTTTGCCCTAATGTGTAAAACTGACAACTTCATGCATCACAAGTTCCAAACGATATTCTTTAATGTGTTTGTAATATTCGTGGAGCTTTTTGCGATACAATTCCGATGTTTCATATTCTCCAAGTCTTAGTCAACATTCATAAGGACCTAAGTTGAAAAACCAAAAGTGTCCAAAGGACCAACACACAACACTTAAAACCAAAATTAAATCCAATCCAAAACCAAAACACGAAAACCAAAAGTATATACAAATGTACAATATAATACAAATATCACATGATTTAAGGGCTAAAATAATGCTTTAGAACTTGCCCGTTAATCGGTAACGTCAAATCTTTCCCATCCAAAGTTCTTAGTCTGAAAGTACTCTCCCCTAGGATTTCAAAAATTTGATAAGGACCTAACCAAAGACAATCAAACTTTTTGTGATCCCCTTTCTCATCATGTTTTTTATCCCACAATAAAACCAAGTCAGAGATCCTAAAACACTTAATTTTGGCTCTTTTATCGAACCATATTTTGACCACATCTTGATGTTTTCTCATGTGGAGCATGGCTTCTTCTCTTTTTTCATCAAGGTGCATTAGATGACTTAATCTAGCCTCAATGTGATTATTAGTTTCAAGGTATTCTTGTGTGAAACGAAGGGTTTGAAGCTTCAAATTTGCAGGAAAAATTGGATCTTGCCCATAAACTAGATGATAAGGTGTATTCCCTATTTATTCTTTTTCTCTAGTCCTATCTTCCCAAAGCGCAAATTTTAATTGGTTGTTCCAATCCCAAGAATTATTTTCCAATAACTTCTTAATGATGGCTAACAAATTTTTTTTTGAAGATTCTGCCAAACCATTGCCTTGAGGGTAATAGTTAGATGAAAACTTTAAACTCACCTTATTATCATATACCCAATTTGCAAATTGAGTGGAAACAAAAGCCTTACCATTATCACTTACAATAGAATCGAGCATTCCAAACCTTGTTACGATATGATCTTCAAGGAATTTTATTACCACATCCGTAGTAGCATGTTTCGTAGGAATTGCTTCTGCCCACCTAGTGCAATAATCTGTAGCTGTGAGTATGAATTTATGGGAATCTAAAGAATTTGGGTTAATAACCCCAATGAAGTCTAATCCCCATTGTGCAAATGGTCTCATCTCAACTACAGGTTGTAATGGCATAGCTGCATTCCTTTCTCTATTGGCAGCCACTTGAAAAATATGGCAAGATTGCACGTGTGCATGTGCGTCTTTAAAAATTTGGGGCCAATAATATCCCGCTCTTAGGATTTGATGTGCTATTGAATTTGTCGAACCATGGCCGGTTCCGTGTTTACCATGAAACTCTTGCAAAACATTGGTAGCTTCTTCTTGATTTAAGCATTGTAGGTAAATTCCCTCGTGATTTTTCCTGTAAAGAGCACCAGACCTAATATGATAAATGGCAGATTTAAGTCTCAAAGCTCTTATTTGAGTAGAATTAAGATGTGATGGACACTTACCATTTAACAGAAAATACACAATATCAACATACCAATCATCTTTGGAAATGTGCTCTCCACTTGAATATTGGCATGTGACTTGGGGATTGTTCTCAGCAATTGTTTTCACTAGTCCTTGTCCATGAACTAATTTCATGGGTTGAATTTCAAGGTCAAATTCTTGGATGGTAGAAATCCATTTACCTCTTCTCTCACCTAGCTCGTTTTGCACAAATATGGTTTTGACAGCAGGGTCAGGCACAATGGCAAAGACCCTACTATGCACAATGTAATGTCTGAATTTTTTTACTCTTTTGAAAAGTGCATACCTTTGCTTATCGAGGATGGAATGCCTCAATTGAGCATCCTTCAAAGGAGCTCTTAGAAAAGCTATGGGATTTTCTGTGTTATCTTCACATTTCTGAGTCAAGACACTCGCAAAAGAGTGTTCAGATGCGAAAGCATAAATAAAGAAAGGCTTAGAATAATTTGGACTTATAAGGACAGGGGCTTTAGAAATAGCATCCTTGATGCTTTGAAAGGCAACCCTACTTTCTTCGTTCCATTTGACATTCACATCCTTTTTGAGCATCTCATTCAGTGGTTTAGCTATCTCAGCGAAGCCCGAAATAAACTTCCTCACGAAATTGATTTTCCCAAAGAAATATCTCAATTCCTTTTTGCTACCTAGGAGAGGCAAGTTTTGGATAGCTTCTATCCTTTTTGGATCAATGGAGATACCTTCTTTTGAAATGATATGGCCAAGCAATCTTCCTTCTGTCACTCCAAAGATGCATTTTTTTGGATTTAAAGAAATTCCGTGCTCTTTACACCTTTGGAGAACTTTCCTCAAATCTTTCACATGGTCTTTTATTTCCTTTGAAAACACAGGAATGTCATCCACATACACAATGATACATTTACCTATGATCCCTTTGAATGCATAATCCATGGCACGTTGAAATGTTGCGCCTGTATTTAATAATCCGAAAGGCATTCTTCTATAGGCAAATGTTCCCCATTTGGTTGTGAAGGTCGTCTTCATCCTGTCATTGGGATGAATAAGAATCTGATTGTATCCAGAATACCCATCGAGAAAAGACATCATTTCAGACCCATTCACCGTTTGCAAGATTTCATCAATTGATGGTAGTGGGTAATTATCCTTTTGTGAGGCTTTGTTGAGATTTCTAAAATCTATGCATAGCCTTATCTCCCCATTCTTATTTCTCACCGGAACAATATTAGCGACCCAAGTTGAGTGCCTAACGGGAAATATTATCTTTGCGTCCAACAATCGTTTGACCTCTTTCTCTATCAAGGGCTCAAGTAATGGGTTAACAGGTCGTTGTCTTTGTCTGAAGGGTTTGGAATCCGGTTTTAGAGGGATGGTATGCATGATAACATTTTGATCATACGTTTTCAACTCATTGTAATCCCAAGCAATGCAATCCATGTAATACTTTAGTGCACGTATTATATTTTCCCTCTCATCAGTAGTACATGCCTTTGCAATGTACACTTCACGCGGATTATCCACACTCCCTATATTGATCAAGTCACATGCATCTTTAGGAAGTGGAACCCTTTCTCCTTTTCTAGCTTTATATCCCATATCAAACATCTTCTCCAATGAAATGATGTTCTTAGGTATCTTGTTGGATTGAAATGTAGCTTCGCTTTCTCCTTCTATTTCTTCTTGCCACCTTTGATCTTCATCAATCACTTGGTTCTCAAAAATACCTGAATTGGTGACAAATTTGAAAATGTGTCTATCATTCTCAAAAACTTGCAAGTTTCTGACGTTGTCAGGTATCGATGGGCAAGGGACCAACTCAATGGAAAACTTCTTGCATTTTTTTATGTCAACCGGATTTAGCATGCCTGCAGCGACCGCAAGAGAATCAGCTATACGATTTCCTTTCCTAGAAATAAGGGATATATTAAAAGCATCAAATTCCTCAATGAGGTCCCTCACCCTAGTTCTATAAAGGCTCAATCTCTTATCGTGATAGGTATATTGTCCTTTAACTTGTTTGACAACCAACTCCGAATCTCCCAATACTTTCAAACACTTAACCTTCTTGCTCAAAGCCAATTGTAATCCAAAGATAAGAGCTTCATATTATGCCATGTTGTTAGTGCAAGGAAATTGCAATCTATAGGCAGTAAACAACGGTTTACTTCTTGGAGAAGTGAGTTCAACTCCAGCTCCTGCCCCTTGTTTTGACTTAGATCCATCAAACTTGAGAAACCACACGAGATTATCTTCTTCAGAACAGCTACAAGAAACTGTTTCTTTTTGAGGTTCTTCGGTAGCTTTTTCAACATCAAAAGCATAGACTCCTCACTCAGGTTCAAAAAATTGAACTTCATTTGGCTTGTTGAATTCTGTGATGATTTCCTTAAGCCTTGGCTCATTTTCCACTCTAATTTGATTAGCAATCCCTCTCCGGGGTAGCCACATGTGTGAGCAATCAATGGAGAAATAACCATTCAAAATTTTCATCCAATCCCTAGCAAGTAGCATTCCATATCGACTTGGGATATTGACAACCAAAATATCAACTACCTGTTGGACCCTAGGTTCAGAATTGAGTTGGATCTTAACATCGTAGAGGGTCCCTACCACATTTACCTCAGACCGATCCAATTGCAAAACCTTGCATTTAGCAAAAACAGGCTCTAGGCCCAGCATTTGATAAATTTCTAAAGGCATGAGGTTACTTGTGGCACCTGTGTCCACCAAACAATTGTGCAAATTTTTTCCAGCAATCCTCATAGTCAATAAAAAAGGAGGGACATCTCGTCTTTCCTTTCGTAAAACCATGTGAGATTCAACTTCCTTTCCTTCCTGTATTTGACTAGGTGAGCCCAAAGCCTTTATCAATGCTTCCTTTTGGCTAGGCAACCTAGCCGCCTCTAAAAATGAAAGGCTAGACTTGGACTTCCTTAAATCCTCCACTATGTCATAAGTTGACTTCTCAAGCTTCAATGTTTTTTGCGTGTCCTTAGACGTTTCTCTTCTAGATGGAGGAGGGGGATTATTATCAGCCTTAGCATCGGGAGGAAGAATATAATTGTTTGGTGGAGTTGAGGATGTTTTAGGGGTTTTGGACTTACTCCTCAAATAGTATCCATGGTTCCCATTTCTAAATTCTCTAAAATCCTGCACTTCCTGTTCCAATATCTCATCCACTTCTTCCTCATCCTCACTCTCTTGACGATATAGAGTTTCCACCACCAAAATGTTGTCCTCTCCTTGTTGATGTTGGGGTGGACCCTCATTTGGCACAAGTTCCAAATCATCCACTTGAGCTTGGAGACAATGGGTATACCTAGCAGTTTCGGGACAATTCCTTTCATTATGCTCCTTTGTATTATGCAATCTACACCCCTTTTCCCATGCGAAATCAGAAATATTAAGAATGGAACTAGAGTGACTTGGTCCTACAGAAGTATCTATATGATTAGCAATAGGGGACGGCACACCCCCATTGTTTGGCTTCGTATTCCACTGTCTCCCTCTATTGTTGAAATTTTTATTTGGGTGAGGGGCATGGGATTCATACTTCTTTTTTTGAACCAAATCGTTACTCAATTTGTGAACTATATTTTTGAGTTCTTCAACCTCTGAATAAATCTCTTTTGGTTGAGGTATGTTATTACTAGTTCCAATAGGATTTGCGTAATTGGTGAGATCTTGACTTAACATTTGAGTTGGATTTTGAGCCCCTTGATTTGCGTAGGGATTCACACTTTGAATCGGAATTGGATTGGGGAAAGGAACTATAGCCTGAGAATTAACCGGACTGGCTCCTTGCATAGTCTGCTGACTAGTTTGCAAAAATGAAGGAATGGGGGGAATGGATGTGATTGGTTGAATTGGAATGGGTGCGTAAGCGGGTGTTGATGAATATGGTTGTTGATAAGGCAAAGCATTTATGCCTGATATTTGTGGTGCCATGATCCGATTCATCATAGGAGCTTGACCATATGGACCATATTGTCCTACCATAGGCATCTGGGAAAACCCATAACTCTGTGGTGTCATTTGTTGTTCAATGGTCATAGCTTCATTGTAGGCTAGAGCAAGCATGGTAACTTGAGGATTTTGCCTTGCAAACATTGTCGTCATAGGATCCAATGCCCCAAAATATATTTGCAAAGCTACTGCGGGATCAATGGCAAAATGTCGAATTGCTCTATTATAGCACTTCTGAAATCTCTGATTAAAAGTTTGGATTGGCTCACCCTGGCCTCTTTTGCATGTAATGAACTGATTATAGATGATTGTGGGATCTAATGGTGACTTGAATTGGTTAACAAAAGCATCCTCCATTTGCGTCCATGACGTAATGGAACCAGTAGGTAAGCAAATATACCATTCGTAAGCCACTTGGTCTAGGCTCATGGGGAAGAGTCTACAAGCCACATCTTCATGTTGAACTTGCAATCTTATCAAAACATCCCTATAGGCCTGAATATGTTCTTCTGCGGTCCTTGGGCCATCCGGTTTGTATTTGGGCAAAAATCTCTCTATATTCTTAGGGATCTTGTGAATATCCCCTACAATATTCAAAGGAATGTTATTGGCTCCGTACCAAGGAGGTGGTGGAGGTTGGGCCATTTGATTCAAAATTGATGATGATAACCCTACAAGAACCGTGGAAATGGTACTGATAATTGGTACACTAGTGGCAAATGACACCACCAGTGCAAGTCCGCTAGATGCACCTAAAACAGAAGGATCTTTTGTAACAAGAATATCTGGTGGGACCACAATTTCTTCGGTTTTATTCCTTGGATTCCTATGAGTGAGTGAGAGGCTTTGGAATATGGTTTCCTCGGTTGTTTTGGACCTAGTTGCGATGTGATGCGGTGGGTCCAGCTTGTAAATGAAACTACCCTACAGAACCTGACAAAACTCTCAATACCTCAAAGAAAACCTGTGACACAAAGAAAAATCCTGCAATTAATGAAATTCAAAGAAAAATCAATTTTTTAGTCGTGAGTGAAAGAAGGAACCATGACAAAGTAGTATTCTAAAATGTCAGTTTCTGATTCACCAGATCACACATGCGCAAGTGAAGAGCATACTCCTCGTGTTGTAGGATTTCTGATTCACAAGATCGCATTACACGCAAGTGAAGAGCATAATACCGACAACGAATACATTTTAGACAAAAAATAATTCCTTACAAATAAGCATGAAATTGAGTAGCAAATATCAAACCAATTTTTTTTAAAAATCAAATCAAAACACATTACTCTTGTCTGAACAATCAAAAGCGTTAGACCAATGCATAGCAATTAATGTCCTCCTTTTAACACTACAAGGTTGTGTTGTTAAAAGAGGGCTAAAGATAATAATCAATAGGGCATGAAATATTCAAAATTTAAATCCCTATAGCATTTAAATCACTCTGAAATAAAACAATTATGGCCCTCCTTCTAGCGCCAATATGTTGAGTGGTATTTTCACCCAGTTGTGAAAGTACACTCTCCTTTAGTATTTGGGTTCCAAATCCCCTCTTGCAAAGAAGTCAAACAAACAAGTTCTCCAAGGTCTCCGCTGTATTAGCATTTGCAACTGTGTATTAGTAATCTCAAATAAAGATAACCAATTTTAAATGCTTGGAACACCTTAGTGATTGCAAGTAACTATAAACAAGGGGCAATGTTGGTTTATTTCATCATGAAACTTTAGTGATTGTTCATTGTTTTTTTGGATTTTGAAATTTTTTAAATGTTTATTTTTTTATGCCTGAAAATAAGTTAAAATTTTTGGGAAAAAATAAAATGCAGAAAAATGAAAATGAAATGCAAAAAACTAAAAATGAAATGCACTCAGTATGATGCTATCCTATTCCGACAAAACCGAAGATGTGAGGTCTCCATGCATGCAACCTAACCTATTGGACTTGCAAAACAAGCACAATCCCCATAGACTAAGTGTTGGTTCCTAGGGTACGAAATAAAATTCAGATTTCAAATATTCGCCTAATGTAACCCAAAAAAAATGGCATTAACATTATCTATTTATTCGAAATCTAAAAAAATGAAAGAATAAACATTAAATCCATAGCATGCAAAGAAAATCTCCTTCTTTCTTGCCCACAAGATGCAAATTTTTGAAAACTTCTGCATTAAAAATATGTCATTTTACAATAGCAGAATCTCTGGTTTTCCCAAACCAGTATGTGGAAGAAAAACAACTTAAACAGGTCCAGAATGGCCTTCTCGCATTCAAATCTGCAACTCTGTTCGCAGCAATTTCCAACCCCTTCTGGCCTCTTTGAATGGCATATTTAAACTTGTGAAAAAATTGTTTCTCCTTCCCTGACGATTCGTTTCATTTGCCGATGGCTGTTTGTTTCACCTTCCCTGAATTTTCATTTCACATTCCCTTGTATGTGTGTGCTTTGCTTTCCATTTTGTGGCCCTTCGCTGCGTTTTCTCCATATGGGCTTGCATCCGTTTCCCTCCGTGTGTAACGACCATCTTAAATGATTTCAAATCATTAAAGATTCCTTGGACTGCCAAATCTTTCTCTAATCCTTAACCTGATATGTATGAGGAGGAGGATCTGGAAGGATCTTATCATATCCATCCTTCACTATGTAGACACCAAAGCTCCCATAGCCCCAAGCTAATTCATCCTCCTCGTCTCTAGCTGTGAGAAATATTTCTGCCAAGATTTTAGTCATGAAGGGTGTCAAATTCGGAGGGATTAAAATTGGCCACTCATCCAACTTCTTAAACTGCTTAAACTTATAATCCCCTAGCTGACTAGTGTTGAAATAACTTTCAATTTGGACCCATCCTTTGGTTTCTATGGCTATTTTTATTGGTTGCAATTCAATAAATTCAACAATGATAGGTGGGTATTGATCCCATGAATCTGTCCAAAATCGTGCCTTCCCCCATCTCCCCACTTTCCAAAATAATCTTTCTTTTACTACCTGAGATCCCAAATTGAGAGCCTGCCACACTAAGGATCCATTACCATCCAAAGGGAAACGACCCACCTCATTTGGGTTTACATGTCCCAAATATTTACTAGTTAAGATTCTACTGAATAAAGAAGTTGGTTGGGAAATCCACCTCCAGTAAAGCTTTCCAACCAAAGCTTTATTATTTAACTTTGATATTCTCAGTCCCAAACCTCATTTTACCTTAGGTTGGCTTACTTTATCCCAACCTACTAAGGCCCATTTCCTCTCTCCTTTTGCTCCTTCCCATAAAAATTTTCTAGCCATCTTGTACAACTCTTTCCATATGGTATGTGGGGCAACAAGTATAGAAATTTTATAAATTGGCATGGCCTGAATGACTGACTGTAAAAAGTTAATCTACCCCCATAGCTTAACCATTTGTGAGACCAATGATTAATTTTGTCCTTGATACAATCCAAAAGATTCCTCCAAATATCTATTTTTAGTTTTTTAAAATGCAAAGGGACCCCCAAGTATACCACTGGGAGATAAGTCCTTGTGAATCCTAAGATCTCTAAAATTTTGTCTTGAAGCCTTTGATCAAGATTGAAAAATACCACTTTGGATTTTTTATCATTGATGACTTGGTTTGTAGCCCTAAGGTAGACATTAAGTGTATCTCTAATCATTCTTACTTCCCTGAAGCCGGCCACTCCCACCAATCTCGTGTCATCCACAAACTGTAGGTGATTCAAAACTTCCTCACCCAACTTGATACCTGTTAGCAAATCTTGTTGTCTTCTCCTCAAGATGAGTCTACCCAATCCTTCAGACAATATGAGAAAAATATAGGGAGAGCAAGGATCTCCTTGACGAAGGCCTCAAGTAGCTCCAAACGGTTGCGATGGAATACCCTTGATTAACACTGAGTATGTCGGAGTAGAAACACAACTCATGACCCATTCTATCCAATCCTGAGAGAAACCAAATGCTGCCATCATATTTGACAAGAAGCTCCACTCCACCCTATCATAAGCCTTTGACATATCTAATTTTATGAACATTCCTCTATTACCATATTTTTGCATTGAATGGATTGCCTCCTGAGCTAGAACCACACCATCCAAGATCTGTCTACCCTCTACAAAACCCCCTTGCTCTGAGGAGATAATGTTATGTAGAAGAGGTTTTAGCCGCTCAACCATTACCTTTGTGATTATTTTATATATGACATTGCATAAGGCAATAGGTCTATAATCTGAAATATGTACCCCCTCCTCCAATTTTGGAATTAAGGTAATGAAAGTATGATTTAATGCTTTAAGCATTCTTTTACTACCTTTGGACTCCTCTATAACAACCATTATATCCTCCTCCAAGTTATCCCAAAAGGCCTGAAAAAAACTCAATTGGAAAGCCATCTGGACCTGGTGTTTTTTCGATGCTCATTCCAAAGACTACATTCTTCAGTTCCTCTCTATCAATGGGTTTAAGTAGGGTTTGATTTTCTTCTTCAGATATAATAGAGGGTATGACATCAATAACTTCTTTTTGAGCCTCTTCATCTTGCACCATACTTTCCGTAAATAGTTTAGAAAAATAATCCATTGAATGGAAATGCATACCTGGAATTGTATCAAAGGAGTGTCCATTCTCATCTTGAAGAGCTTCCATGTTGTTCATGTGTCTCCTAGCACAAGCAATCCGATGGAAAAATTTGGTATTTTTATCACCTTCTAATAACCAAGTGGTTCTTGCTTTCTGTTTCCAGTAGGTATCCTCTTGGTTGTCAATGTCCTCAACCACTTTACGCAATGCATCATCCTCTTCTTTGAGCTGCTTTGTAATTGTTCCTTCCCTAAAGTGTTTTTGAACCTCATCCCATTTGGCCACCAATGGAGCTCTTTGGACCTGGAAGTCTGTCTTGTTAGCTCGCCTCCATTGTTTCAGTTGATCTTTGACATAATGAAGTTGTTTGTGGAATCTAAACATTGATGTACCATATGTTGGGCGACCTTCTTCCCACCACTGTGGAATTTTCTTTCGAAGTTCCTCTTTTTGTAACCAAAAGTTTTCAAATTTAAATGGTTTGTGATGTTGCACTGTCTTGATCCCTCCTTCCAAAAAATGGGAAAGTGATCCGAAACTGGATCCTCCAAAATCTAAAATTTTATATTCCATTTTACAAATGCCTCCTCTAAAACCAAAAAACGGTCTAACTTCACCTTCCTGCTATGTGGCTCCCTCCTCTTATTAGTCCAAGTATAGTTGGTTCTAGGGCATTTAATATCCACCAAGTGTAATGTCTGGACTTGGGCAATCATAAGTCGATCCCCTGGGTCCAAAATTGGGGTTCCCCCTTCCTGATATCTAGAGGATAATTTAGCATTAAATCCCCAACAATAATCCAGTCTAAATATTCCCTTGAGACTCTCCTGTTATGCACAACTTTCCATTGATGCATCTGACCATCTAGGTTTTGAGCCCCATAAAAAATTGTGATTAAAACATGTTTAGCTGTGACATTATTTCTAAAATGTGATGTGAGAACACCCCTCCAAGCTATATGTTCTATTGCAGTCCATTCAAGAGAGTTCCAAAGAGTAACTGTCCCCCCTGAGGCACCTTGGGCAGCCACTTCCATATGACCAGCACCCCTCCAAATTCTATTAACTATTTTACACATAAGATCTAACGACATTTTTGTCTCCTAGATAAGCAAAAATCTGTTTTATATTTTTCTAAGAGTCTTTGAATAGCATATTTATGGGTTCTATTGTTTAAACCCCTAACATTCCATGATTGTATAATCATTGGTTACCTTGAGAGCAGTAAAAATCTATTGGCCTCACCGATCCTCCAGTGATCATTTTGTCTCCTTGAACTGCTATCAATTCCTTATTTGATTTTCTACCCACTCCTTGAGAGTTGTTATTTTTTATCTCTTTTCCACCTGAGTTATCCCTAAAGTTGGCCTTTCTCTATTCTTTTCTACTATGCCCATGCTGACATCCTTAATTATTGGCTGCTCTTGGTTATGCACTATCAATACCCCTACACTCTCTAACTGCGGTAACTCACTGTACTCAATTACCTTCTCTATGATGGGGGGAGATGAAAGAGGAGCTTGAACATGGATGTTATTATTTTCACTATTCCCATCCACTCCTTCCATGAATTGTTCTTCTTGGTCCATTAGTGTCTTAAATATCTCATACTTATTGGAGGGCTTGAGTTGGGTTTGCTCTTTACCATATTTTTTCTTTTGCCTTCTCCTTCTTTTGGGTTGTTCAAAACCATATCCCTGTGCTTCTTTACCATGAGAAATATTCGTTGGTTCTTTGTTGATTGTTGACTTACCCTCCATAGGAAGATTTGACATTCCTAGAGGAGCCTCCATTTTTATGTTCATATTATTTGGGCAAGATCAGGCCAAATGCCCATATTTGTGGCAAACTCTGCATCTGAAGGGCAATGCCTCATAATCTAGTTGTTGAATCCAAGATAGTCTTGCAAGTTCAAGTTCCACCTCTGCCGGTAGAGGCTGGCTAAGATCCATTTACACACATAATCTTGCATAAACAACTATGTTTCCTTCTATTGTATCTTTGGAAACACCCAAATGTCTTCCAAGGGAATTATCAATAATTTCCAATACCTGCTCACTCCAAAACTCCATTGGAAGTGCATACAAACATATACAAACCGGGATAGCTGTGGGTTCAATTCGAGGATCAAATCCCACTCTCCAGGGTTGAAAAAATAATCTTGTCGGACCATGATTCCTCTTTTCCGATTCGAAAGCCCTATTTCTATCGGCAAGTGAAAAAAAACTAACAATAAAATATCCATTGCTAATAAACCATAA
This sequence comes from Wollemia nobilis, assembly GCA_028583015.1. NCBI lineage: Eukaryota > Viridiplantae > Streptophyta > Pinopsida > Araucariales > Araucariaceae > Wollemia > Wollemia nobilis. Next base: position 6,266,184 of record JAQPPZ010001736.1, on the reverse strand, counting down.
AGAATACTCACCAAGAGGCTCCCAGTTTTTCCGAACCCAAAAATGCAAAAAATTTAGGGTAGGGCGAATACCCATGAATTTACAGATCAAATCATGATTGGCTCTATATAAAACTATTTCTTCAACCATCCTTTGCTCAATGACAATCTTTGGCCTTGATTCTGACTGTGGCAAGCATCCATTACCTCGAGCTCTCGTTTCTACAGAGTAGCACGATAATTTTGTTGCTTACCCAAGAAAAATGGGAGAATGGGTCTTCTTGACTGTAGACACCAAGGCATGGCCTTATATGCCAAATGGATAATCAAAGCCATTAAAGGTGAGGAAGCTTGAAAAGTGTTGGTTTGACATTGCATTACCTTAGGCTTTCCCTATGGGCATAAATCTTGGAGAGGTATAAATTTCTCCTCACTTCTTATTTCTCTAGTTCCCAACAATATTTCAGGCTCTTTCGTTATCCCTAGCATTTGGTAGTCTTGGCAAAACATCAAACCATGGCTTCGATGAAAGGGTAATGGTTTTTAGGATGGACTCTCCATCAATTCTATGAACCTATGGTGGTCCTCTATCTTGATTATCCAGGAAGTTCCTTTTGCATAAATCCCCTGGATGCGTGCACAAAACAATTATAGAAGGGGTATCTCTATAGTGACCAACTTGTTTGCCCAATTGACTAGGGATTGGTATCCTTGGGATTATATCAAGTTTAGGTTCAAACTTACCTTTGTCGATAAGGAAACCTTTGAGGTAGTTAAAGCAAATATACCTGACTCTATTTTTCACAAGATCATAGTGCACTCTTAGTGTCCTTGGTGGAAGGATTGACAATGGTATCCAAAGACACCCCTCCTTAATTATAAGGCCAGATTGGGTTACGAATGGTTATCACCATACTTATCCATGGTTGAAAAACTAAATGCTCATTGGGGCCTCTCTTCACCCAGGTATATTTGGGCCTATCATTTTCATATAGCTTGGTCTGCTTATCTTGAACAAAAATAAGTTTTTTTTGGATGGAGTTTAATTCACCAAGACCTCCTGCTTGGTAAACAATTTATCTGCATTGGGGTTCCCAACCCACTATGTCCATTTTGCTATGACCTTGAAGATCTTTTTTATCTCTTTTGGATATGTCATAAGGCTCAAAACACGTGGAAGTGGATTTTTTCTATTATTTGGTTTTTTCTCCCATAGTGGTTTACATAACAACAAATTCTCCTTGGAGATCCTCCTCTCCTCCCTTTGATGTCTGTAGAAGTTTGGCACCTCTTCATAATTGACATTTTGTTTTCTTTATGGAAATTCGAAAATGATTTTTTGTTCTCTCATGCCTTTATTGTTCCATTCTATAGTGTTGTGGTCAATATGATTTCTTTAGTGCTGCTATAAAATTCAGTGTAGGCCAATAAAGTGGCAATGAAATTTGGAGAATGTTCCTCGCTATGTCTTCTTGCACTAGCCATCTCTTTGGCTAGTTACACAAAATTTGAAACAGGGTGTGGTAAGTTCATACATTGAGGTGATTCGTCCTCTGCGTCAAGCTGAAATGCGCAGTGTAGATGGGACGTGATAACTAGAAGCAATCTACCAAAGATAAGCCTATAAAATCGTGGTAGATGTGGTAAAAATAGTTAATGGTCTAAGGCATGTTTGGCCTTTATTTTCTATGAATGGTTAACGACTCGTTTATAGGAATTGACTGCGTACTGGGAGAATGCTTTCTCACTCGGAAATGCTTATTGCATTGTTTTCTTGCATTGGTCATTTCTTCAATGAAATCCATAAAGCTAGATATTGATTAACTATCGTAATTCTGGTCACCAAGATGATTCATCTTCTACATCAGGTTAAAACACACACTACAGACATGATGTAATGAATAAAAATAATCTACCACAGACAAGTCACCACAATCTTAATAAATATTATAAAATTAATTAATAATTTAAAGAATTTTTTAATCCTTGTAGTTTGAACCCTAGACTTACCAACTACTAAAAATAGTATGATTGCAACCAACTCTTATAAAAAACTAAAAATTTAAAACATTTTTGACTTCAATTCTTAAAAAAAAATTCATTGACCTCATAATTGCCCAACAAAACAAAGGACAAGTTGACAACAAGATGCATATCGTGCCAAGGAAGAAAAGAATATTAAAAAAATCAGCTATCCAAACTGTAAAACAGAAATAGGATGGTCACGAATCTTCTTTAACTTGAATTTGTTTTACATACTTGTGAGAGAATTCTGGAGGAGATCTTTTTTTATATTTGGTTTGCGTTTTTTAACATGAATTGTTGTGGAGATTCCTCTTTCCACTAACCCATTCTTTCAAAGCATCAGGAATGACCCGTCTCTCTCTCTAAAAGAAAATTAAGAATATGCTAGAAAAAGTAGATTTTGAAGATCTAATTAGATATATATATTCTTAACCTGTATCAATATGCCAACTCATATTATAAATAAAACAAATTTATTATTATATAAAAGAATGTAATTAAGATTGGTTTGAATGGGCCAATAATTTATAAAATTTAAAAAAATAAACTTGAACATGTAGTTGAATTGTTATCCAAGCTACCTATGGAAAGGAAGTCCTATGAATTTAATAAACTTACTCTTAAAAAATATGACCTCCAATTATACGACTTATTATACTTCACTTTACTTCAATTAAATGAAAGAAATATTTTTTTAGATTCATAGGAAAGTTGCTTACAACCACATTGTTTTTAGTATTTGTCAAGTGCATGGTTCAAATCATAGGGGTTGTTTCCAATAAACCTGTTCCACCTTGTTGTTGTTGATCTAACACCACTCAAAATTCGTATTGCATCGATAGGACGAACATTCAAAAGATTCAAAGTAAACTGCTATTTTTACAAATTGGTACCCTAAGGTTTTGTTGGCATTTTTGCCACATTGATTCTCATTGATTAATGCATGTGTATTGTTGAAAATCTGACCTTTGATATCAGCTTTGATGCAGCTTTGGCGAAAAAAGGAGAAAAAATGAGCAAAAAATGACTCAGTCTAAAAACTGCAGTGATTCGCTGACATGTCGCGAAATCGCGGTCAACACAGTCAATGCAGGCAGGTTGGGCGGAACCATTGCGATATCGCGACGTGTTTCATTTTCGCGACTTTTGGAAAGCAAAGGAGGAGCAGCAACAAAATGTCGTGAAATTGCGACAAAAAGTCCAGCCGAAGACACAAAGAAAAAGTTGCAGCGATGTGCCGACGTCTCATTTTCGCACGGTGTTTGGCTTCGAAGACTCAAGGTTAAAAGCTGCAGCGATTCGCTGCATGTTTGTTAAAAGGAGGAAGCCATGGGAAAGTTGCAGCGACGCGCTACCTGTAGCATTTTCGCGATGGCAAAGTGGCAATTGGTATGGAAGGAGCAAAACGTAGCGATATCGCTACATGCTTCAAAATCGCGGCCATTTTGGTCCAAGAAGCAAAAGAGCAGTAAGTTGTAGCGATTCGCTGCAATATCAACAATAAGGCCAACTGACATGAATATGTAGCGAAATCATGCAAGGGATGAAAATTGATCAAAAAGCATGGAAATGGTAGCAATTCCATGATGCCTCGTTGAAATGCTTGAATGACTCAAGTGCATAGCGAATTCTTGATAAGGAAAGAATAGAAAACATGCAAAGGGCAAGAAGTGTTCCATTTTCGTGACCCATCCATGAAGCCGTACAAAGTGCCCAAAACATGTAGCGATATCGCTACATGTTCCATTTTCATGAGGCAAAGCGAAGAAAGGAGCCAACGACCAAAATACGTAGCGAAATCGCTACATGTGCCGTTTTCGCGTGGATAAGCTAGCGATGGAGAAGAGGAAGCTGAAGACGTAGCGATATCGCTACAGGTGCCATTTTCGTGGGTCAAAGGTGGTCAAAGCGTACGGCATAAAAATACGTCGCGATTTCGTGACCCGTCGCATTTTCGCGACCTGCGACAGTTTCCCGCCAGAACATAGTATGAACGCCCGAGAAGGTTTTTTCAAATTTCGAAGATTAAATGCTGCCCCGAATTAAATGATTCACGGATTTCCAAGGCAGTCAAGGTCGAAGAAGCGCCCAGGCCACCAAAATTAAAGTTTTATTTATTCGAAGCTGCTGTTCGTGGATTAATTCAACGGTTTTCATGCACATGTTCGAAAAATCAAATTTAATGAAGGCGACCGCGAACGTCTCATTGCATTTAATTTTTGCTTCTTTAACGCTGCAATTAAGGGGATCGTGTTCTTGGTTTCCAAGGCATAATTGTAGATCACAAGAAAGTTGGTTTCAAATATTAAATGCTGCAAAGAGGATGGCCCTCTATAAAAACCAATGTAAGCTTCATTTGAAAGGGTTGGGAGTTTTTCTGCTAGAAACTGGAAGCGCATTTGCAGGAATAAAAAGTGTTGGCTTCTAATTTCTCAAGTGTTGTGTGGATGATTTTCCTTTCTGTCCTTTCGCATTTCTAATAGCATTTATATTTTTAACGGCTGTTGCATTTAAATTCTGCATAATTGGATTTAAATACTGTTGTTAAGGTATGATTCCTGGAATGTAGTTTTGGAGGGTTTTTTCTGCATGCATCGTGCGAGAGTTAAGTTAACGCTTTCTGTTACTTGCTGTTGTTGTCCTTTAAGTTTCTTGCTGTCGTTATCCCGATCATTATCACTTCGGCTACGACCATATTTCCCATTTCTTTTTGCAACTTTTAATTTCTTTCCAGCAACCCTTATCTTTAACCAAATTTTAGAGTAGTAAAGGGAACCATCCCACTCTGGAGATTGGTCTGGAAGCAATTTCTTGCTTCCAGCATTTCAATGTTGGCCGGGTCTAGGGCGCACTTGTAAAATCCTTTCCTGTGGCAGATTTTGGACCAACAATTTTTGGCACGCCCGGTGGGACAGACTGTTTCTGTCTCCAAGAATTCATAATCGGTGGGATACGCATAATTTTCCAAAGTGATAAACCCACCGGTGCCAACAATTTTTGGCATGCCCGGTGGGACAGACTTCTTCTGTCTCACAAAAATCCACATTTGTTTTAACACCCGGAGGTCTCAAGATTTGATGAGCTGTCTTGGCCTCATAGCGGAGATTTGTAAGTTCATCTGGAGACTTTGCTGAGTTGAAGATCCGAATTTCTTGTTTTTGGACGCCTATTTTTTTTTTAAAGTTAAAGAATGTTCATCTGGCGACTCTGACTTAATGGCGATGGCCGTGATTTCGCAGACCACTGCCACAAAGGCGAGGGTTTTTTCTAGATGGGATGATCCTGGCCCTCTGAATCTCTAAGTTCGGCATGAAATTCCCGAAGGTGCCCTGAAGAACCTGGCAAAATATGATGGTACCGAAGGCATGGCTTTGGCACATGTTGAAGATATTGCTACTCTGTCCATGATCCATGTCATAGAACATGAAGATGTCATGATCCGACTTCTGGTTCAGTCTTTGGAAGGAAGAGCATTGCAGTGGTACAGATTGCTCAAACGTCAAAGCATCGGCTCATGGGACGATCTAGCGGGGGCACCGATCAAAAGATTTGACGAAGATCCTTTCTACGCTTCTTTGGATCTCTACCAATTTTTCATGTACATCAAGAGAGCACCTCAAGAAAGCATCATGGACTTCAATGTCCGATTCTTGATAAGTTGGAAGAGAATTCCAGAGAAGATCCGTCCATCACCCACCCAAGCCCACCTCTTTTATGTTCGAGCTTTTAATTCTGACATAGGTCTCTTTTTGCTGCAGTCAAGTGAACAACGGTTCCCACAAATCTTTGAGGAAGCAGTGCGAGCGGAACAACTTTTGCTCTTATCGAGAAAGTTACCGTGGGGAGAAACTCCTTTACCTTCTTCGATGGTTGCTGCTCCTGTCTACCCTGCATAGTACTTTTCATGCTAGATCCCTTATACTGAGCAGAAACCTGAGATGTAGTCATGTGGAGTTCAAGGGACAGATCTCATCCAAAGTCAAGGATTGGAACATGCAAGTACTTTTCCAGCAATGAACAATATGGTTGCTTGCAGTTTTCATCAAGAGATGGGCCAAGTAGAAGAACAAGTTCAAATTCCGAACCCGAGGAGATCCCAGAATCAGATTTCTCACTTGAAGAGCCCTGTGATCACATCAAGGAGTTAGAGGAGCCTGTACTCAGCCCACAACCAGTAAATTCTGCAAAGTGGTGGTGTTGGTTCCAGCCATTACATCCAGTACCTGAAGAGGATAATCTGCCGCATTGCATCCTATTTGCACCATGGAGAACTTCAGGAAGGAGCCAACCCAATTTCAAGAACCGACTCAAGTATGATTGGATCTGGTCGGGACATTGCAGATTTACCGGATAACACTTTGAGACTGGGTTTGTGGTGGTGACATGCCAATCATGTCGTGAACTATTGTATATAGTATTTTGAAAAAACAAAAAAAAAATAGAAAAAAAAGAAAAAAAAAAAAAAAAAGCGGTATTGTTTTTATTACTGTTCATCTCAGCTCTTTTGTTGTCTGTGAGCTGTAGGTGCTTGTTTTTTTTCCTTTTGTCTCCTCCTTTCCCAGCAGTTGGTGGCTTTCTAGAAAATTCTTCTTTTCCCTTCCCTTTTTCTTTCCTTTCCCTTCTTCATCTTCCTTCTTTTACTTCTTTTTCTTCTGCAGTTACAAAAATAAGCCACGACTGTTGTTTCTTTTCCCTTTTTTTGCTTTTTCCCGTCCCTTCTTATCCCTTTCCTCTAAGTTCAGTCTTTTATGCATTTATTTCATAGTCTAGTTCATTTCATTTCACAGCTTTCCTAGTTCCATTCCCACTCCATAACTTCGTTCATTTTCATTTCATCATTCCATTGCAGTCACCGCTTGCGCAATCACAAGAGCTCACTCCATCATCGCGTTCCATTTCATAATCAGTTATATGCAGGGTTTTCCAGTTTCAATTTTTCAGCAGAACATGTATTGCAACAGCCAACCTTCCTGTTCTAATATGACTCTGTGCCCAATGGACTAAGGCCTGGATTCTTGCATACAGCGAGCTGTATACCCCGTGAGCCGCCAAGAATGTTGGAATTTTTGCCACATTGATTCTCATTGATTAATGCATTAGTGTATTGTTGAAAATCTGACCTTTGATATCAGCTTTGATGCAGCTTTGGCGAAAAAAGGAGAAAAAATGAGCAAAAAATGACTAAGTCTAAAAACTGCAGCGATTCGCTGACATGTCGCGAAATCGCGGTCAACGCAGTCAATGCAGGCAGGTTGGGCGGAACCGTCGCGATATCGCGACGTGTTTCATTTTCGTGACTTTTGGAAAGCAAAGGAGGAGCAGCGACAAAATGTCGCGAAATCGCGACAAAAAGTCCAGCCGAAGACACAAAGCAAAAGTTGCAGCGATGCGCCGACGTCTCATTTTTGCGCGGTGTTTGGCTTCGAAGACTCAAGGTTAAAAGCTGCAGCAATTCGCTGCATGTTTGTTCAAAGGAGGAAGCCATGGGAAAGTTGCAGCGACGCGCTACCTGTAGCATTTTCGTGATGGCAAAGTGGCAATTGGTACGGAAGGAGCAAAACGTAGCGATATCGCTACATGCTTCAAAATCGTGGCCATTTTGGTCCAAGAAGCAAAAGAGCAGTAAGTTGTAGCGATTCGCTGCAATATCAACAATAAGGCCAACTGACATGAATATGCAGCGAAATCATGCAAGGGATGAAAATTGATCAAAAAGCATGGAAATGGTAGCAATTCCATGATGCCTCGTTGAAATGCTTGAATGACTCAAGTGCATAGCGAATTCTTGATAAGGAAAGAATAGAAAACATGCAAAGGGCAAGAAGTGTTCCATTTTTGCGACCCGTCCATGAAGCCGTACAAAGTGCCCAAAACATGTAGCGATATCGCTACATGTTCCATTTTCGTGGAGCAAAGCGAAGAAAGGAGCCAACGACCAAAAGACATAGCGAAATCGCTACATGTGCCGTTTTCGTGTGGATAAGCTAGCGATGGAGAAGAGGAAGCCGAAGACGTCGCGATATCGCTACAGGTGCCATTTTTGCGGGTCAAAGGTGGTCAAAGCGTATGACATAAAAATATGTCGCGATTTCGCGACCGTCGCATTTTCGCGACCTGTGACAGTTTCCTGCCAGAACATAGTATGAACGCCCGAGAAGGTTTTTTCGAATTCCGAAGATTAAATGCTACCCCGAATTAAATGATTCATGGATTTCCAAGGCAGTCAAGGTCGAAGAAGCGCCCAGGCCACCAAAATTAAAGTTTTATTTATTCGAAGCTGTCGTTCGTGGATTAATTCAACGGTTTTCATGCACATGTTCGAAAAATCAAATTTAATGAAGGCGACCGTGAACGTCTCATTGCATTTAATTTTTGCTTCTTTAACGCTGCAATTAAGGGGATCGTGTTCTTGGTTTCCAAGGCATAATTGTAGATCACAAGAAAGTTGGTTTCAAACATTAAATGTTGCAAAGAGGACGACCCTCTATAAAAACCAGTGTAAGCTTCATTTGAAAGGGTTGGGAGTTTTTCTGCTAGAAAATGGAAGCGCATTTGCAAGAATAAAAAGTGTTGGCTTCTAATTTCTCAAGTGTTGTGTGGATGATTTTCCTTTCTGTCCTTTCGCATTTCTAATAGCATTTATATTTTTAATGGCTGTTGCATTTAAATTTTGCATAATTGGATTTAAATACTGCTGTTAAGGTATGATTCCTGGAATGTAGTTTTGGAGGGTTTTTTCTACATGCATCATGCGAGAGTTAAGTAAACGCTTTCTGTTACTTGTTGTTGTTGTCCTTTAAGTTTCCTGCTGTTGTTATCCCGATCATTATCACTTCGGCTACGGCCATATTTCCCATTTCTTTCTGCAACTTTTAATTTCTTTCCAGCAACCCTTATCTTTAACCAAATTTTAGAGTAGTAAAGGGAACCAGCCCACTCTGGAGATTGGTCTGGAAGCCATTTATTGCTTCCAGCCTTTCAATGTTGGCCGGGTCTAGGGCACACTTGTAAAATCCTTTCCTGTGGCAGATTTTGGACCAACAGTTTTGAACCCAGGTTTCTTCTTAATAAATATCTAGTCAAACAAACAACTACCAAGCCACCTAACTACTATTAAAGAAAAATAAATAAAACTTAAGTCCCATGGGGGACATCGCAACAGGAAGCGCTTTGGCTCTTCTTTGGGAGGTCCAAAGTTCAAACCGCGACGTAGGTGGAGATGAGTATGTAGTGGTTGTGTGTTAAATTCCTTATAAGATTATAAAAAAAATGTAACCAAATTAAATAAAAATGACTCTAAATACTTTTAAAACTTTTCATTACCACATGATCTTAAACCTTAAATTAAAAAAAAAATCTCCAACCTCACGTGCTAAAATAAAAATTAAAACGTGGGTTCTACATTGTATAGCTAACATTTACATCTATTTCAAAAGTAACTTGACCTCCACATAAAAACGTGTCTTTTCAAGATAAATTAATTTGATTCACGAAAATGCCACCTTTTCTTGACTTTGAATGATCCATTTGATTTTGGAAGTTTTTTAATTTTTATTTTTTTAAATAATTACAACGTTTTTTTAAGAAACGTTTACAAATTACATCAACATCCATCTTTTAGGAGTTTGAACACAAGACCATTTAAGAAACAACCATCATCTTAGCCACTAGGGCAACTGCCTGCCGGCGTTTATAAGCAGGATTTAAATAGAGGAGCTGCTTTAAACAAGAAAATAGGCATGCCCCCAAGGCGTGAACTTATGTCTCGTTTGGGTAAGTGTATCGTCAAACAAACAATTACCAATTCACCTAATCTTTAAGACTCGTATTTGATAAGATTTAAGTTTGAGTATAATAATTAATTCTTTAACGTTCTTCATAAATTAATTTAATAATAATAAAAATCTTAAACAATAACAAATATTATAATAATTAATTACTGCTCATAATTTAATTTAATGATAATGAAAGTCTTAAGGAAAGGTTGAATAACCTAATGATAATGAAAGTCTTAAGGAAAGGTTGAATAACCTACTTTCCACACATGATGATGAATGCCTCATTGAATTTAAAATTGTTAAACCCTTAGAAGTGGGAAGGCTTGAAATACTTAGTGATTTTAAGCGGTGGAGTTTGTTAAATAGTTTGTTGGCCTTTAACATTAAATGTCAAGAAAAACTTGCTTTTCATTACATCCATGATTAAGGGAATTACTTCAATTATTTAAATTTACTAATTAGAAAATTTAAGTTTTGATTTTACAAACAATATCTACATAATAGTTAAATAATGCATATATAATAACTAAAATGTTATAAGATCATTATATAATCATGATGTAATACAAGTAAAAACAATTTCAAATTTCATATGATCAATTTAATAATATATATAATATAAATATTAATAAAATAGAAGATTATAAATATCTAATGACATGCATAGTAACTAAAATGTTGTAAGACCATTATATAATCATGATGTAATATAAGTAAAAATAAATTTTCAACTTCATATGATCAATTTAATAATATATATAATATAAATATTAATAAAATAGAAGATTATAAATATCCAATAAGATAGTCCATTTCAATATGAGTTGTCTAAATATACATTTAATAAGATCACTATACAATACAATATCAATTTATTTTAAGTGCATTTAACAATTTTAAACCTTAACAAATAGAATTTAAAGTAACCTTTTAAAGGTTACGAGTATTGTCTATATCATATTATCAATGTCTCTCTTTTATGCATAAAAGAAGGCATTTGTATTTTGTTATTCTCTTTTATGCATAAAAGAAGATATTTGTATTTTGTTATTTACATGTGAGATGTAGATATATTTTATTAGACTATTGACATATTTTTTGGTTTCTTATATATCAAAAGAAATACTTGTGTTATGTTATCGCTTATAGAAAATACATGTTCTACTTTCCCTTAAAATGCAAACCTTAAATTTTTTATTTAAATTAACTAAAACTATATTATAAAATCCTTTCAAAATATATATTAATGATATGCAACCTTCACATATATATCAATAGAATGATAATTGATTGGGAAAGAGCCAAATCTTGACTCTTTCTTCAAATAGATTAGAGATCGTGTTTAATCCTTCAACTTAGATTAATTAAATGTATCAATGCTTAAATTTTATGTTTTAGATTGTATGTTTCTAAATATCTGATCTACTTATTAAAATGATATTAAAACTCGGATATTGCAGAAATGAAATTACACATACAATCACAAATTGCAAGAGGACACAAGATTTTTACGTGGAAATCCCAAAATAGGTAAAACCATGACCCAAAGAAATTGGACATATTGTTATTAGTATTCAAAACTAACACAAATCCTTAATGATATTCAACCAATTGTATTCTACAACTTGTTCTCCTCAATCTTTGCTCTTACCTTTTCCTCCTTTACCTCTTGGTTCTCCCAATGCAGATGTAACCATCCAACCCTCACAATGTGTTGTTATTTATAACCAACCCCAATTCTTAAATGAGTGTTGGTATTTATAATTAACTCCTTTTCTTAAATGAGTGTTGGTATTTATAACTAGTCCCTTTTCTTAAATGAGTATTGGTATTTACAACCAACCCCTTTTCTTAAGTGGGTGTTGGTATTTACTGTTCACTCACTTGCAACCTCTTATGTAATATACCTGTAGGTGTATTTTGGTCATAACTTTGTTCACTCACTTGCAACATCTTATGTAATATACCTGTAGGTGTATTTTGGGCATAACTTTTGCTACACTTCTTTGATTGTCCTCTACCTATGCTCGTTGGAAGTATATTTGAATTACCTATCTAATGGTACCACTTGGAGCACCAAAGCATTTAAATTTTAGAAATTACAACCATTTGTTTGTCATTATAAACAACCATTTTTGGACTGCCATAACTTTCTATGCTGACCTCCATTTTTTAAGAAACCAATCTAGAAATATGTTACGCGAAACCAGATTTCTAACGGTACTAGTTTCATCCAATTTGACCTAGTAACAAATACATTACGAACTTTTAAATATGCCCATGTAAGTAGTTTTGAGCAACATCAAAGCACCTATACATTCTAGGACTTCAGAGTTTAGTAATGTGGCCACAACTTTGGCCTTGGTTTTCCATTTTGAATGATTCAAAAAATATCAAAAATCTCTTTTTGAGATGTATATCATGGAGCTCCACTATATACGCAAAAAAGTATAAGTTGAATGGTAACAGTTGAAATTTTACCAAATAACTGCTCCCAATTTGATACCCTGATAATAAAAAATCCTATTAACTTGATATTGAGATTATATCAATTGATAACCAATATTAAAAGATAATATGTAATCATTTTAAAATTATGGCGACTTTTAATTGTAATCGTTTTAAAATGACGACAACTTTTAAACCATATGTGCAAGTTTGAATTTACGTCCAACTTGTGGATGAAATTAGTGGGTCGTAGATACTAATGACCTATGAAAATCTCATTTTCTAATATTAATAACCACCATCAATGTCATTGGTAATACACGACAAGTTATGAGCATCTTATAATGATCCAAATAACCTTGCAATTTCTATATATTAATTACAAAAAAATTGCAAGGTTATTTGGATTGTTATTTTATTGCTGGATTTCTGGCTTCATGAGTAGTTTTGCACAACATCCTTTTGGTTTGGGGATTCCATGCACTTTCTACTATGACTTTGCTCTTTGGGTTCGTGGTGGTGGGTCTAGTAGGATTTTAGTTCCTTCCGTGGCTTGTTGGAGGGCCTCTATTTTTCGTGTTGTTGTTTCCCTGCTGGACTTCCTTTTTGCGTCCTTGAAGTTGTTCGTTGGTGGTGCTGAAGGTTGTCTAGGATGCATGGCTGCTTCCTTTTCATTTAGGCTCTAACGTCTGCAACTGTGATTCCTTGTGACTCCTTCCTTTTGGGTTCCTTTGGAACTTTCCCGTATTTTAATTCACAAGTGTTGTCTGCTACTGATGTTTCCTCCTCTGGGCTGATGTTTGTGAAGATTTCCTTTTTTTACTTGAGGACTTTGTGGACTGGGGAGTTCCTCTTACTGTTGAACCATTGTTGCACCATATTTCAGGCTAATGTTCCATTGCATGAGGGTTTCGTCGCCTACAAAATTTCTCATTATGCTGCTTCATCTTTCAAGTGTTCATGGGATTGGTTTTTTCTAGTTTTCATGATCCTTTGCCATCCTTGGGTGTTTCCTGTCCCTGTTCTGGTAGGATTTGTAGTTTCTCTGATCCTCTTCTCCACCCTTTTGTTCAGGGTGGGTTTTCAGTTTCAGTCTGGTTCTCCCCTGCATGGGAAGCTGGTTTTCATTTGGGTTCTGGTTTCCCAAGGATGGTTTCTGGTTTTCTTGCCCTTGGGAGGATTCAAAATTTAAATTCTAGCACCCGTGTCTTTTTTAAGCCTATGGGAAGTTTCAATTTTTTGGCTATTTGGGTGGTTTGACGCTTTTTATCGCCTTTGGAAAGCTTCAAAATTCCTTTTTGGTGCCTAAAGTTTCAATTTCAATTTTTTGGCGGGCTTTCTGTTCCTACATGATTTTCCTCTATACTTTTCTTGGCTTCGGTCCTGTTCCTGCTTCCTTTGTGCCATCCTTTGTGGGTTCCTAATTCAGTTCCTCTGGCGCTTTCTTGTTTTAGTTCCTTTTGGCTTTCCTCAATCCTATCATGTTGTCCTTCCTTGATTGTCTTTTTTATGATGTAATCTAGTTTCAATGTAATCAGGTTTTGGGATCCTTGATAAAAACCCACTTTTAATCTAACCTAACAAATTTTTTATTGTTAAGATGTTTACAATTTTATATTTATATATATATATAAATAAAATAAAATTAGGTTTCTTATTTTTGACAAATCAATTTTTATTATACACATTCAATTTCCATCTTAATTGAGTTGTTATAGTTAGATACCTACATTTTTTTCATAATAAGTCTAAATTTTTTATTTTCATTCTCTGGATTTTCTTCAATTTTCTTTGTACATATAAATATTCTAAAATTTAACATTCTTCTTCTTGACATTTTTCTACCTTCATAATACCCAAACTTGACTTCTATTGTTTACGTACTACATCTTAGTAGAGTAATATTTTCAAAAATGTGTGATATCATAGTCCATTTTAAACCTAGACATAATATAGGAACTTTTTAAAACCTGTATAGCTAATATATATATATATATATATATATATATATATTAAATAATATAACAATATTAATAGGAACTAATAGCTAGCCCACCACTTGTTTATGTTTAGAATTTTTTTTAATGAACATAAATAAAGGAATAAAAAATTAAACATACAAAACATCATCAATAATTAAATTAATATTTTACAAATGGCAAGAGGATAATGTCCATCTAGAATTGTATTTGCACGCGTAAAAGTGGTCATTTTTCTCACAATGCTTGTTATGGCTTATATTGTAAAAGCATCCATAGTCTAACTTAATATATTATGATACATAGATCCATTAAGTCAAAGAAAATGTAAAACAATCTATGAGAGCTTTCTTAGGAGAAAAAGGAGGAACTATCTCATGAAAAACATAAAACTAAACCTACTCTAATTCACTCCCAAACCCTTTTTGAGACTTCCTCCCTAAGAAATTAATATGTGATATATGTGACCTCTTTACATGGTTTGACTATACATCTAGCCTATACAATGTTCCAAAATAATCAAGAATTTTATTCAAACTGAGACCTGCTTGTTGTTTTTACATTGGTTATCTAATCCTTCATGTTATCCTTAATCTAAATCTAACAAAGATCAAGATTTTGAAAATACAAAAATCTCAATTTTTAAACATGCCTAAGAGCTATGAGGAACCCTTATCACAAACCTACTTAACTAGATGGTGGCCTATGGTTGTCCACCTTATTTAAACTCAAATATCATCCATCCCATCTATGAATATGGAGACTATGATGATCTCAAACCAACTATAGCATCATGGTTGGTAATACCTTGGTCAAGATATTTCTCATAACCTTAGACATCCACACCTCTTGATGGGCTAAGCTAAAGTAATTGAAGGCCAAAGGTCAAGTAAGATTTAGGAGGAAATATTGGACCATTGATTATATTTTTACTTTAACCTCCACAATTAAGGAGGCTAAAGAAAACAAATGTAGTGTATATTGTTACTTTGTGGATATCTATAAAGTATTTTACATAGTTCCTTGATACTTATTAGTTGATATATTTAACACTTTGGACCTTCCATCCTTGTTGCTTTCACTTATGATACATTATGAGACCATTATTTTTAGAGTATGAATGAGGGCCAATGAAACAAAGGATGTCCAATATACCATAGGACTTAAACGAGGTTGCCCACTCTCTCTTATATTTTTTTGACTTTATATTGACAAGCTAGAGGAAATCATAGCAAATGCACTGGGTTCCACTAATGGTTATTTATTCTCTAGGGTCTATATTACTATTTTCCTATTTATAGATGATACTATATTAATATCCCATTCAATGAGATCCGGAGAGATGACATTTTAGCTTCATTTTGTCACACTTACCAAATTTAAGTCAATTTGAAAAAAATAAAAGTTATGGATTTTAATATCACCAAAAAGGAGACAAGTGATGTGACTCTTACTTACATAGATGAGAAGGTTGAGGTTGTTTCTTCATATGTATATTTTGGATCCTCTTCTTTGGACCATGATTTAGATTGACTTCAATAGTAGAGGTGTAGCACCCTAAAATTGACACAGTAAACCTTAGCAAATAATTAAAATTACCTTAGTAATAATTCAAAATTTAAATTTTAACCTCGAACTGCCTGTTAAACCGCTTTCCTCGTTTTTTGTGCCATTTTTAGGATTTTTTGTGACCGTTGGACGATATCGTCGTCGATCAGACGATATCGCCTCAGATCGGATGAATTCTTCTGGAGAAGAATGTCCAGACGATTTCGTCCCAAAATTGATTTTTCATAATTAGCTTCTGTTTCAACGACGTCTCTAACCGGGGCAAAAGCGTGTCTGCGCGGTTAGAGACTTCCCCCATTGGAGATCTCCCAAATTGGGATGATCTCCAACCTCCCAACCTCCTTCCTATGCCTATTTAATCTTAGGCCCTCCCCTTGACATTCCCCTGGCTGAAATTTTCTGTAACACGAGTTTTATTTGCATTAGAGTATCTTAAATTACTATTTGCCTTCGTATTTTTCCAAGTTTGTTTGCAAGAACTTCACTATTTTTTAGTCGGAGCAAGCTCAGATCGTCGTAGATGATCCTGTATGATCTCGGACGATCACGCCAAAATTCGAGACGATTTCGTATCCTGCAGATGATCTCGACTGCAGCCAACATTGGGGGCAATCAGTGCCCAGAGTTTGCGTTTCTTCACTCTTTTCTATTGTTTTATTCTGCATTTAATTAAGTTTATTGTTATTCCTTATTATTCTGCATCTTGGAGTTCACCCATGTAGCTTAAATGCATAATAAAGTCATAATTGTCATTAAATCATTGTAATGCACTTATATTTTTATTTTGTAATTATCAGTTTAATATTATTATTATCATTCTACATCATTTTCCTCTGTTAGTATAGCTGCATTTTCTGTATTCTGTGTCCATTTCTCTGATTGCAGGTCTCTGACAAATTCGTCTGACAAATTCGCCATATCTCAGACGATCTTGTATGATATCAGACGATCCTGTTATATCAGAGGCGATCTGGACTACTTCAAAAATCAGAACCTCCATCAAACATCCGAAATCAGGTATGGATTTTCTCATCTAGCTTGTTTTTTTGTGTTTTCTGTTTAATTCTATTTTCTGTATTCATTTAAATCTGCATTTCATAATAGAACAGTTTAGATTCATTTGGCCAAACCTAGGATTTGAATGATTAAATGTAAAACTAAACACATCAAACACATTCCCAACCTAGACGTGGAAACTGCCACTAAAATTTTCCTGGTGAACCCCACCATCCGTCGAAAAATCACCTTAATACCCCTCTCCCGAGAGGCGAGACCTTCAAAGGGCCTCTCAGTCCGAGGTATTGTCCCATCCTTTTCACATCCTCCTTCCGGGCACGGATCCTATAGCCTGAAGGTAAAGGTGCGAAAAATTTGGAGCGATACAAGAGGTAAAATTGAGTAAGGGACATGCTACCCTTACCATTGTCAAAAATTTATCTTTAGATTTCATTTTAAGATAGTTGGATGAAGATCTGACTCTTTCATTCATTGGCCACACTTACTCCTTTGTATGGATGGGAGTCAAATTAGAACTAGATAGAGTGTTTATCTTGATGATATTCATACACATTCATGCTAAGAGATCAATCCCTTAGGCCATAATCCTTACAGAAATTGACACAAACTAGTCCTTGCTTTAGTGGTTCTTTATGTGATGAAAATACTACATAGCATGATACAAATGATTAAATCTTAGAATGGTCATCCTAGATATTCATATCTTGCTCTTATCTCTTATGTGAATAAAATATCCCATAGTGGTGAGTCTTGTTGGTATGCGAAAGCATCCTCGTTGCTTCATCTTATTAACCTTGAAATAGATAAACCACCTCCACATAGCTTTTGAATGTATGTTCTTATTCTCTCCAAGACAAAGATAAACAAGGGCATTCATATTGAGATTTACAGTGCCTATTTTCAATCCATGTGGTTTGAACCAAGAGAGTTGCTCTCATCAAAATTATAGCGCTACTCAAATTTATATCTCCAATACAACAATGGCTTATCTAACCCCAAGATATACCAGACTCTAGTCACTCTATAACCTAAGGGTCCCATTTACTTAGCTTAGAGTTTGCTTCCATGAACTTTGTATTGAGACATAGCATCAAATTCCTCAAGAGCATAGTATTTGTCATATTTACTCCTTAGAGTTTGAGGCAATATCTTGGAAATGTAAGCATATTTATAAATAAGGAAATTGGGTAGCAAATAATTTAGTTAGCTGCAGTGTTGATCTTCATCTTGGTAAAATTCAAAATTTAGAAGACAATTAGCCAAGTGATATTTTATATCCTAATCAAAATAATATCAACGCGTTGATTGTGAAAACATAACACTTCGATAAAATTAGCAATATATATTTAATAGAAAAAGAAATGAAAAATATTTATAATAAAAAGACATGCTAGATATGATTTAATTAATATATATAATATTTTTTTTATTTTTTTGGTACACAAGCTCATGCGCACACACCACACCCCGCCATGGTTTGAACCTAACATATATGATATTTTAACAAAAATTAAATATAATTTATATAAAAAATATCCTATTATATTGATTGATAATCCACATCAAAAGGCATAAGACTAATCATTTTAAAATGACAACTTTTAGTTGTAACTGTTTTAAAACAACTTTTAATTGTACTAATTTCATTCACATATGTAATAAATCATTCTTTCAAAGGGATTAATGAGTTTTGAACTTGTCAAGCACATAGGGTGGGAATGCTTAAACCATACAAAATATTTAAATATTTAAAACTTTTAAAAAACATGTGCAAGTTTAACATTTGAATTTACATCTGACTTGTGGATTGAATTAGTGGGTCATTGGTACTAATTGGCCTATGGAAAGCTTGTTTTCCAATGATATATATTGATAACAACCACAATCATTGTCATATGGGAATATAAAAGATAGTCCAGCTAAAAGTAATAAGAAAAGATTAGAAATCACTACCTTAAAAACTGATTAAACAAAAAAGTGGGTCCCACCACCAAAAAGAATGGGTAAGGTTAATACTGATGAAGCATCAAGAGGGAATCTAGGTAAAGCTAGTGCAATAGGATATAGGAATATTTTCTGATGGCACCCCTCCTTTATTTTTGCAAAAAAATAAGAATCCTTCCTAATTGTTAGAATTAATGTATACTTTGTCTACATGTTATGACATGTGTCATTAACACTTGTCATGTTCTCATATAGGCCTCATGCCTATATATTGTATCATTATTGTATCAATATTATCTCATCTATTTTAGTCCCAAAATTTGGTATCAGAGCTCAGGTGCTCTCCTACCCTGTGTAAACCCTTGAGGGGGGATTTACCTTATGGAAATCCTCCCCTCAACCCTTATTTTTTTCCTTTCATTTTTCCCTCCATTTTTTTCTCATACTGAGGGAGTATGCTCTCCATCATTGATGGATCAGAAACCAGAAAGTTTTTGAGAAAATCCATGGCTACCAATTTTTTTATGGGAAAATTTCTAGTTTAGCATTATAGGTTTGTGGTAATCCTCCTGAAACCACAAAATAGATCTGGCTAAGAGCAAATTTTTACAATAATATGATGTTTTAAAAACTTGCAAGCAAATATTTATTTTTCCCACATGTTGACAAGTTACAAAATTTTAGCCATGCATAGGAGGTAATGTAGTGTGACTGTATTTCCATTATCATTCTATTTTAGCCCCTGTTATGTAATTTATGTGGCATGGATTGGATATGAGTTGTATTTCAAGGCAACTGATCTATTCAGTGAGCGCTGGCAAAGTTCTTGGATCATAAGTGCATTTTGGCATATTATTTATTTTGATTTTTTCTTTTGTAATTTACGAGATCTGTAGAGAACACAATGTGAGTCCCAATTCAAAGGTGTTTGAACACAATGTCAATTTCAATATCAATGTCAATCTCAATACGGGATGTGCTCAAAATTCCTACTACTCTGCTAGTGTTGTGCTACCGAGGCCCGATACCCATAAGTCTAAAGAAGGGCAAACCATCGCTATGGAGGATGGGAGTCATTTTGGCAAAGCACCAGAGACCAATTTATTAACATTTTTTCTATGATGAAGAGTTCAATCTCTCTATATTTTGTCTTTGAGGAGAATGCCTATGCGTCGAAGATGGAGGTACCGAGTTTTATCCTTGGGTGGCTTCAAAAGCTGCTCAGTTTCGCTAAAATTTTAGTGAAAATAAAATCAATTCACATCATGTTTTTGTAGCTATGCAATTCGAGACAATAGTTGTGTTATATCTGAAATACAGTCTAGATACGAGACGTGGGGTTGTTGTTGTTGCCCTAATGCATTCGATCATGTGCTCATCACGTAGGAGGTGAAAAGAAGATCCAAATATGCCACTGCACACTGGTAACCATGACTCTTAGTTCTACAATCTTCATCAATACCACACAGTGAACTGATTCTGCCCATACATGGTGATGTGCATGTTCGATGCAGTTTCACTTTGTAGATCTACAACAACACTATCTGCTACCTACGCTTATTTTATGATAATTTTGGAAAATGTTTCATGCAGTTCCATAGAGTGCATCCCCAAAAGTGTAGTTGTATTATTTTTTTTCATTTAGCGCAGTCTATGTGAGAAGAATACCTCTTGTAGAGCATGGGTGGCACCATCGAAGCTTGACGATGATAGTCTACAAGTAATGTTGCTTTTGGTAGTGCTACATTTCATTGCTTTCGGTTTCACCATTGTGGTTGAGCGTAAACGAAGCAAAGGCTGAGTAATTCCTGACATGTAAAATAATGTTACATATTGTATGTACAAATTAGATATAGTAGGGGTATTTCTATTTCTTTTCTTGGCCAAGTTTCTATAATGGGTGTGACAAAATATATGTGTTGTGGAGGTGCATTGTCACCAGTGGGATCAAATTAGAGAAGATAGCACATAATTACCATCTACCGCGATCTCGTTTGATGTCAGCGTACAAATATTCAAGGGGGGTGGTGAAGAAAAAGAAGAATTATTAAATATTTTTTGTATGGGTGAACATCGGATCTTTGGAGCAGTCCTCAAAGACATCACAATTTGTTTTCATTGTCAATGAACTAGTTGATCCAGTGGTTTTTTAGGAGCCCAAAGTTTTATTTTGTTTTACAGGATGGACACACAATTGGAGAGATTCCAGGTGTGCTAAAAATTGCATGAGGTGCATGCCATGGTAAAATTTCACCTTCAAAAGAGGCATCCATAATGGAGGATATCATAATAAGAATTGAATCTCGGACTGATACCCATGTGGATTCCTATACGTGCATGTTACAGCGGCGTTGCATGTGGCTGGCTAAAAGAGGAACATTGTAGATTGTTTTTTGATGAATCGTGAGGAAATTAAAGTCACATTCCATGAGATGTAACCATGCAATATGAGATGCCAATACATAAGCTCCAGAAATACCATCCTTTGCAAGTTTAGTGATAGTTCATCTTCTATCCTTTTTTCGACAAGACATTGCTTCAGATTAAATTTGGATCCACACAACTACATGCCGATCCAAGATGGCTCTCGTTCACTTTGTGCAAGTTCCTGTCGTGATTGTGGAAGAGGGGTAACTTGTGTACAATAGGAGTAACATGTGGATTAATGGCGATAGACTAGAAGTTGCAAGAGCATATGCAGAATAATCTCAAGAGGATCTGCGTCACTTCTTTCACTGTCGAGCAAGAGAAATTAATAGTGAGGGCATTTTTTTTTCTGTGCAATGGCCATGGTGATGGTAAGTGTTGTTAAGTGGGTGGACGAGATTATTGCAAATGCTCCATATGCAACTAATGAAGAATTTATGAATAAATTATTCAATGAATATAATATTGATTATATCATACATGGAGATGATCCATGCTTACTTTCAGATGGTAGTGACGCTTATGACATTGCCAAGAAAGTTGGACGACATAAGCAGATAAAATGAACTGAAGGTGTATCAAGACTGATATTTTTGGTCGAATGCTACTTTGTGTTAGAGACAGGCCCAACCGACACAATAGTGACAATCACAATCATGCCCAACAGTTGACGATAGTTTCAAGGAGATTTGTGGTGAAATATTTGTTCATGACCATGGCGGATTTCATAGACCAGTTGTTTAATTTTCAAAACATTTTATTTTATAATTAGGATGGGGTAATTTTATTTAAAAAGGGAATCTATGTATTAAAGGGGTGTTTTTTGTAAAGTGGAGGAAAGACACTTTATTTCTTATTGTATGGGGACTCGAAATTTGTATTGGCCAATTTTTTATTGTATTTCCACATGGAGATAGAAAGCCCATGTAATTTCCTTGCGAGGGAAAATTTGAAATGATGTTTTAATTCTACCTTGTATTCCACTAGAGAGTGATGCCAAGAATATTCTAGGGGAATATTATCTGATGCTAGGAATATTCTAGATTCTTGATGTTTTTCTACAAGATGAAGGCCCCATTCACACCCAAACATAGGGGTATTTATAGTCATTGAAAAGGTTTTTCCGAGATGAACACATTGGTGGTGTTCAATTTTCTTTTTGAGGCTATTCCATATGTATTTTTTAGCCTCAAATATTATTGTATCATGGAGTGCAATATAGATTGAACCCAACACTCCCAAGGCAGTTTGTATGTGATCCTAGTATCTAGTCACCTTCTCTATAACACCTAGCGGATGCAATGGCTGGTTACCCATGCATTCCGGTAGGATGAGGAGGTCATCATAAGGACACCTACTCTAGGGACTATAGACATAGACACCCTAGACTCTATCCAAGGAATTTTTGGATCAACTTCTGAAGACTACAAACATAGAAACTTTAGAAGATTCTATTCTCTTCTTTCTTATTCTCCTCCACATTTAGATTATATGGCTCATTTTATTGTATTTTTTGAGTACATTTTTAGAAAAGACCAACACACTTATATGGCTCTAATTATTTTTTATTAAGGTACATTTTTTGGTATGTTTGAATTTTGACGGAGCCCGAAACATTCTAGACAAGATTCACCATGAGGGGGGATATGATATCCATGGTGAACACAGTTAGTAGTGACCTATAGAGGCAACAAACCTAAGTAAGAGGTTGACCTTGAGGTACCAAAGATGAGGCTGACCTATAGAGGCAACAGACCTAAGGAAGTGGCTGACCTTGAGGCAACAAACCTAGATATACACCAATGATCTAGAGTTATTGTTCATAGTAGATCCAAGCACAAAGAGCATGAGCCTAGACCAAATCATGTAATAAAGGAGGATGATAGGGTTCTTTTTAGAAAATTACACATTAAGGGGGGATGTTAGAATTAATGTGTACTTTATTTGCATGTTATGAAATGTGTCCTTGACACTTGTCATGTTCTCATATAGGCCTCATGCCTATATATTGTATTCATTCTTGTATCAATATTATCCCATCTATTTCAGTCCCAAAACTAATAACCTAGCTAAAGGACTTGTTTTGATTAAAGGAATCCAAGAAGCCCTCAAGGTAGGATAGACTAGAGTATAAATAGAATTAGACTCACATATATTGATCAACAAATTGAATATTTCAAAGACTAAGAAAAGGAAGAATTGAAGACTTGATAGAGTGATATATACCATAAGATCACAGTTGACCAAATTTCAAATAGTGGAGTTGACACACATCCCTTGAGAACATAATCTCACAACTATTGATCAACAAATTGAAGAATCCAAAGACTAAGAAAAGGAAGGATTGGATACTTGATAGAGTGATATATAGCATAAGGTCATAGTTGATCAAATTTCAAACAATGGAGTTGACACACATCCCTCGAGAACAAAATAGGGTAGTATATACATTGGATAATTGGGATCTAGATAAGGGCAATATTATATATTATGTACTTCTCCCCAAGTGATGGTTGCAACAAACCAAGGAATTGCTTTTGGCCATTATCCGTTTGGATTATTTGCAACAAACAAGATATCAATCCAAATAATCTTGCAATATCCTGTACACAAATGACTTGGAGGTAGGTGGTTAAAAAAACTTCAATTTTTTGTAAAATAAAAATATTAATTTTGTTAGTCTCAGGATGGATATCGTAGTGGTATGTTTTTGGGTTTTCATCCAAGAAATACAAGTTCAAACCCAAGTAAATAGTACCCAAAGAATGCAACCAAGGATAAGAAAGAACAATATCAACATCATCCATATCAATAGCATGAAAATTAGCATACAAAATATATTTATCCATAGAAATCTTAGGTCTTCAAAAACTGAAAATCTTTCTCCTTGAAACTATCCCTCTTTGATACTCTTTGTTAGAATCTGTAAACTATTATCCAAGTCCTTGTCGATGAAGTTATACTTGCTTCTAGGGTTTATGGAGAAATAATTTTTTCTTTTGAATAAAACCATGAACTTGCAAAATATATATTTTTTTATTCAAACAATTCTTTTTAAATTTTTCATCCTTTGTCTCCAATCCGCATTTGCTTAAAAATACAACTTCAATTTTTTTCTATGTGTGATCAATTATGGGCACGAAAAAAGTTTTCATACCAAGATAAAGCTTCCCATTTAAACAAAAATAAAGCGTACATATCCATAACAATTCAAAAAAATAAATATTTAAAAAATTTACACTATTCCTTAGCATCAATATCATGTTTTTGAATTTTTGTAACTCCTTGATCTCAACCAATTGTTTTCCCCAAAGCATTTAGGGTTTTAAATAACTAGAATTTCTAAAACTTAAAATTTCTCAAATCTCATCTATTCCTTTACTTCAACAATTAAATCTACAAATTATCTTTAAAATCAAATAAACGACAATTGATTTGCTTAACTGAACTGAGAAATATGAATTTTTTTCCCTTTGCATAATTTTTTTGTGCAACCCAAAAAACATCAAAATCCCAACTTAAAAAAGTTGTAACTCCCTCAATACTTATCAGAATTTAATAAGTGATCAACCATTTTCAAATAATTCAAGAATATTTACACAATGATACAAAAATTGTTTGGAAATGACTGCTAAAAGATTGATATGAATTTTTCCCTTTTGAAAAAGGTTTTGCATAGCCAAAAAATAGCATAAATATGTCAACTTCAAACAACAATAAATTTATCAATACTAATAAAAATTTAACAAATGAGTAGTTGTTTTTGTATTACTCAAAAAGATCTACATAATAGTACAAAGATATTTTAAAAAAGATGCTTAAGATATGAATCTTTATCTTTTGAAAATAATTTTGTGCATCCAAAAAACAACAGTAATACCTAAATTTAAATAGCCATAAATTTCTTAATATGTATCAAAATTTAACAAACAAAAATTCGTTTTTAAAGTACTCGAATAGATCTACAAAATGGTGTAAAAATATTCTAAAAATGACTACCAAAAAAATATATGGCCCCCACAAGGTGAGATATTTTTATGGAAAAATATGCCCTAGCTCTATAAAATAAATCCCACTTTGCCAAAAAATTTGCTCTGATACCATTTGTTATTTATTAATAGAAATCATTCACCAATATGTAGAAATATCAATATGCATCTACAAATAAATTCCACAATAACAATTCACACAGTAAAATAGATATAGATAATACCCTTGTGGTAGGGCAACAATAATTAGTACTCCTTAAGGAAGGAAACACTCCATATTCGATCCATGAGCCAAGAATATTACAAAGAATACTTGTTATGACTTGATTTCACAATTGGGGGAACATCTCTATTTATACAAAAATGTGATGATTCACCTTCCATGAGTTACAAAGTGCATAATATTATAATATAGCATTATGCTATATGTAATTATAGTTTTATATATGATTCATGCTATAATACCCATATACAATATTATTTCTCCACATTCCTATTCTTAGGTACCTAACAGATCATTGAACCTCTAAATTTTTGTCAAATGAAACATATTTTATTTGCACTTATTTTTATAATTTTAAAATGCAAATTGTGATCAAGTAATTGATTCACATGAAGCAAGTTATTCATGAAGCAATGCATGTAACTAACTTGATTCAGGTGACAAGAATTCTCTTCAAGATGTAGTCAGACGTCACCAATATTAGCAACTATGTATGTTGAATTATTACCAAGTGTTACTTTACAATGCTGAGATGAATGATCAAGGCTCACAAACCATTCCTTTTAGTCTGTCATATGTTTGGTAGTTGTTGAATCAATGCATCAAACCAGGCTAGTTTTCAAAATAGCATGAAGAGGTTGAGTGGAACAAACATAGTATTATCCTTATACATTAGAATTAGTAACCTTAACTATATTACTATGTTGAAATTGAGGTACATTCCTCCTTTGTGAATGAGAACTCTTGTGCTTGCCTCTTGATGAATTATTTAGTTTATTATTAGATGATCCTTATGAGAATGTGTTGTACTAGCACTCCTGAAGGACATGTGTTGGTTTTTTATAGATCAAACATATGAATTTCTTTATCCTTGATGTTATTATTATTTTTGGACATTTCCATGAGAAAATATCATTCATCTTTATTCCCTGTCTCTCAAATCTCTTTCTCTTATTGAAGTAAATTCACAAGTCTCAAATGTGGGACTATGATTTATCACATTCATATTTATTACCAAAATATTGAATGTTTGTGGTAGTGCACATAGAACTATCTAAATAAGTACATCATCACATATGATTCCATCTAGCACTTGTAGCAAGGCTCACAACTCTCTAATATATCATATAAATCCCTCTAGCTTCTCATTGCTCTTCATCTTCAAGCAATGTAATTGGATTTATAGGTATAGAATTTAATTATGGTTCTTGGACTTGAACACCATGTTGAGTTTATCCCATTCATCCTTCATGATTACATCATGAATGTATGGTTGGATATCATTAGTCACATCAAACATTATGATCAATCAGACTTTATGATCAACTTTATTGAAATTTCCTTGTTTTTCTAGGTTAACATGTCTTTGCATAGTGCCAAATACCACTCAAACTTGAGATAAATATTCATCTTTGGCTTCCATGGGGAATAGTTATCACCTTTCACCAATTGTGAATTAGATGACACCATGGTTGGGGCATTAATAGCCACAATAAATCTTCACAAATCTATAAAAAAATGAAACATGTTTAAACTGAGCTTTCTAATGAGCATATATATGCATATACTTGGACAATAATTAATTGCTCAAACTGCAAGAAAACAAAGAAGGTTTATCTAGGAAAAATATTAGGTCCAAATAATTGAGCTCTTTTCCATTCAACTTGGATCTTTAGGGAATATTATGACAATATTTTAGGGAAATAAAAAATATGCCAAATCACCATCTAGTCACCTATATTTAAGAACAATAAAGACTAAAATATTTTAAAAAGCTTCAAAGAGCCTTCTCATGGAGCATGTGGGAGCATCAGTCGAATCGTTTCTCTTTGGCATTGGACCATCAGTCGGGCTTTCTATCTACGACACCATCTTACGAACTGTATGAACCAAGCCTTTTATATTACATAATAAAAGGTGATGATCAATCCAAGAAGAGTTGCCCTTTATTGATATAGTCACTATGGAAAGAGGATTGCTTTGATCGATCTATATACCTATATTCTATTTTTTAACACTGTTCTTCACATGCAATAGATCACACACAACATTTTTATTTGAGTAAATATAGGTAACAAGTGTTTTTTAATTAAAAGTGCAACACAATATTTCAGGCAACAACACTTCACTAGAAGTTAACTTTTAGAGAGCCCATGCATTGATTAGAAGATAACTTGCATGCATCTTTAGATGACCTTTTTTTCTAGAAAACCTGATCAATAGATTGTAGGGTCAAACTTCACTATAGACAACCCATATTTTGGATTCAACTCCTATTGATTATTTTATAATATAAGTTATATGATTAAAGAAATCAACAACTCTTCTCTAAATGGTAGCTCTAGAAAGTAACTCTAGATGATAACTTTAGACAATAGCTCTAGATGGTAGCTCAAGATGATAGTTCTAAACAAAATCTCCATACAATAGTTGTGGATAACAACTTCAAATGATATCTCCAAATGATAGCTCTGGATAACTCTTCCAGATGATAATTTTAAACAATATTATTTTACAATTGACATGATCAAATGACACGTTCACATGATTTTTTTTGGTAAGTTAATAATTTTAATAAAAATAGGGCATTTGAAAGGCACCTTAACGCCTTGTACAATAGAGAAGCAAAAGAGTAACAGATGAGAGGAACCTCAAAACTGTGAGCTAGAACAAAAAAACATCCTCAAACTAAAAGGAGCTAAAAGAAATAGAGCCGATAGAAATATGATAGAGTCCAAAAAGAAGCAAACCTCCGTTAGAGCTTAAAGAAACATCCTTTGACCAAAGGAACAAAGAGACAACAGGCAAGAAGAAGAAAGAGCCCAAAAAGAGATGATCCTCTGCCAAAAAGGAACACGAAAGGAAACGATCCTCCGCCTCATAGGAACCCAAAACAGAGGAAAAGCCAGAGTTGTCAGCCATCAATGGGAATGTCCATCTGCATGAGGGATGAAGCAGCACCTTCTAGGCCAACAACTTTCACATCTGATTTAGAAATCTCTTTATAACTATCCTTAGGAACAATAGTGCAAGCATCCTTAGCAATATCCATAACATCTTCATCGTTGGTAGCATCTTTGATGTCAATTTTGGTATCAAAGGATACCTCAGCACCAGCTAGGGCTGAAACATTCTCAAAATTATCATAGAAAAACAATAGGCTTAATGCATGGCGCTGTTATTTAAGAGTTGAAATCACTTTTTTGATGGCCAAATGAGTAGTTTCAATATGATCAATGGTGGCAGAAGTATCATGCACAACCAGATTGTGAAGATACCTTTCAACTAGGTCAAGAGAATTAGACTTGTCCTTTGGAGTTTTTACAGAGATGGATGGGGGGTTTTGGTAATTTATTTATGTTTCAACCTCTGGGAGCTACGGATAGGGATATTTTCAACTTTGACCTTCTTCTTGGCGGAAAAATCAGAAACGGATTTGCCCCCCTTATCTTTTCTTTTGAATCTATAGGTTTTGGGGCTCGGGGTTGAGGAATAATTATCCTCGTCAGAATCAGGTGCAGGGATATTACCTGAAGGGAAATGTAGGAGGAACTTGTAAAGGACCTTGAAAAGACCCTGGTGATAAGGTTTGGCTTCATCCTTCTTGGAACAGTTAGTAGTTATGGTATAGTCCATGGACCAGAATAAGACAACAGGGATGTTCATCATTTTTGAGTCACAAAAGTGATTTACAAAAGTAAGATGAAAACAACAAAGTTGGGACTCGGGGTTTGTCAAAAGTAAAATTTTGCATTATTGGATTTAGAATTTCTTTCCAGGGTGTTGACAAGTGATGATGAATTAAACCTTTTTTTACCTTCTTGTGAATAGGTGAATTTTTTTTGAAGAGTGTCAACTCTGTGTCCCAGTTATGCTTATTTCTTCTGATGATTTTTTAGTCCAAATCTTGCTCCGTCATGTCCACCAGCAACTAACATGATTTTTATCTTACTCTAATATTGTGCATATATGACATGAACCAGGGTAGCAAGATACAAAGAGAATGATTACCAATATATTCAACCTTTAGCACAATGCTCTAGATGGATCATTCTTTTATTTAAATGGTGTGTTTCTTGTATCAAATGACATGGTTTTTTAAGAAGGTAACAATCAATTTCATGAAAACAAATCTTCTGGTATGAATTTAATACTTATGGAATAGCTCTACAACTCCTATAATATTAAATAAATTCTTAAAGCACATGCAAACATCAACAAGAATAAACAAAATTCTTCTTCAATTATCTAGTCCTCTTTTCATCTTTCTAGATTCTCTAAAAATAATATGCTTTCATAAAATCTGAGAGGTGTCTCCTACTCCTTGTAAATTGCATCACCTTCACAAATAAAATCTTCATTATGATATTATCCTACTCTAAAACAAAATATTAAATATATAGAATATATTCATTAACTATGATCGACCTTTGTATTGATATGATGGAAGTATCTATACATATGTAATCAAGAAGTTGGGAGTTACAACTTCCCATAATTTTTGTAATTATAAGGTGAATACATCAATATGACTTAATATTCACAATAATTCCATCATGAACAATGATAATATTCTCTAAAATATATTATCCCAACTAGAAACCAATGTCTTTAGCAAAAACTAAGTTAAATTAACTAGGATTAACCTTCAAGTAGTAAAATTAGCTTGTTCTATGATAAACCCACCTTGAAAGAGGAGATCCTAGCTAAAATGGATAAACTTGGAAAAATTAACAAGTGAAACCAAATAGGGGTGATTTTGAATAGATTAGTTAGAACAACCCCAATGCAACCTAGATTGATACACTTTTTGACACATCATAACTTATAGATAAACACAAATCTTGATATAGGTTGAGAAGAATACTGATGTAGAGGGAGAGGACTAATAACAATTGAGAGAGCTACCATAGAAACCAAATTATAGGATATGGAAAGAAAGAGCCAACCTGATTCTAAGATCTATTCATAAGATTGATTATGGTAGATCTTTAAATTCTATAACTTATGAGGCTAAGTTGGGCTTTACATTCAATGTATGTTCAACCATGAAGGATCATTTGTCAAATATTATTTGAGGTAGGAAGCCTCAATCAAACACCTTTAACGTTGAAATTTTAGTTTGATTCATGGACAAGGTCAACATTGTAATTTTTTTTTTTATAGGCCTAAGGGTATTTTATTGTAAAATATATTGATTATTTGAAATATTTTATTATGTAATCCCTATAGGTTGTGGTTAACCTCATAATGGCTAAACCCTTTATATAACTTGTAATTAATATAAAGTCCTATTATTATGTTAGCTTAGGTTAAGCATTATTATGTAATTGGGATTTTGGTATTGGTATAAATACTCCTTCCACTCCTCATTTGATCATTGGAGTATTGTGTATCTTATCTATAGGTAATATAACAATTATTTATGGTGCCTATGTGTTCCCACTATATATTTCTCTCTATCATCCTATTTTCGCTCTTTTTGCATAATATTTGATTGAATGGATTGCTTCTTTTCATTGCTAATTAAATTCTAATATGGTACTAGAGTAGGTAAGGAGCTGCCTCACTTAGTTATGCAAAAGCACACTTTAGAGCCTTGGGTTCTTCTTCTAAATATTACGGTAAATTTTTATTCTAGGTTTTATAAGCATTTTCTACATAAAACTAGTGAGATCTTTCTTTCATCATTATATATTTTATCTTTTTGAGAAAACTTGACATCTCCTCCTCCATTATATCATCGAAGACCCTTTTTCAATTCAAATATTTGGTTCTGGTTCTTGGAGATAAGAGAAAAATATTATATGGAATTTAAATTTATTTCCAATGAATGCCTTGGAAAGGAAAAGGAATGAAATTATGTACTCTTCAATTCTTTGGTTCTTCCTAGGTGTGTCATCAAGCTACACTGTTAACAATATTGTGTATTAAGGGGTTTGGCTAAAGTGGACAATGAAGTAATATTTAGGTTTATTGTATGGATAAATCCAAGTTCAACTCTTGGGATCTTTCTTGTTCCTTAATCTCACCTCATAGGGATTGTTATCTAGTCCTCTTTTTGATTATGTCTGACATGAGAGCATGGCAGCCCCATTAGTTGGGTCCTTTCTTGGGCATAAAAAATGACAAGTCACTAGTTTTACGTGTTTCCCTACCCCTTGTACAATGGGATTGTTACTATCAATCTGGACTATGGCCCTCAATGAGGTTTCTAAGAATTAGATAATTATGCAATGGGTGTTATGCTATTCAATGAAGGTTATTTAGGAGCAATAGGTTCAAAGGTCAAACCCCATAAGATAAGTCTTTTTACTTGATGGATATCTCATGGGATGAAAGAAGCATATGGGTTTTGTTGAAAGCAATGAGCAACTAGTCCCAACGGAATTATTGGTGACTTGGTTAGCATGAAAGTTTTGGTGATAAATGTGCTCTAGTTAGATTTGTAATAGTTCCATCCTATGAAATATGGGATTGATTTAGGGCCAATATGGTCGATGACTTGGCAATCCTTTGTGCCATGAATCAAATTAAATATATATATATATATATATATATATATATATATATATATATATATATATATATATATATATATATATATATAAGATAGATAGATAGATAGATAGATATATTTCCCCTCCACCAGTTGAGAGGGGGGGTGAACAGTATAAGACCACTTTTTACTTTTCTTTTCCAATCAATATTATGCAATGTATAGATAGCAATATCAACAGTAGTAATCAAAGCAATGCACAAATTACCACACACAATAGAGACACCAATTTAACGTGGTTCACCCAATGTGGGCTACTCCATGGAGAAAATATTTCAATAATTTTTTTTCAATCAATCTTTTGGGAATCCTTTCCCTATTATAATTTTTATGGACATATTTCCAAACGAGACACCAATCTCCTAATCAATTTTATGGATCTCATAAGAAACTCATCATAGCCTTATTATAGAAAGGATGCTAAGTTGACAAAGGATAAGTGGAGAACATCTATGAATCATTTTGCACCAAGTGGCAGTGAGCGATTAGATGTTATCACACTAAGGTTTTGGAATTTAATTTTTTATTTTTTTGGATCCATTATGAAAAATTTTGGAGGCCATAAAAGTGTTTTGAGTCCATTTTTTTTCAAATCGTATAATTTTTTGAGCTCTACACCTCAGTGACATCAATTTATAGAACTACGATAATGTCATGGATTAGATTGTATAATATGGATTACAAATTCCTAGTTACTTGTCTTAATAGGTGAAATTATAGTAGTTGGTCAACCCAAATGATTGGTGTATTAAACAAAAAAAACTTGTGTATCTTTAAAGTACATAAAGTAGCTATTCTTGATAAATAAATTTATCACCAAATAGAAGAAGAAGAAGCTCTAGTTCCATTTTCCTTTTTGATTGAACCAGAGTTTCTTTTCCAGATAAAAGAGGAGAGTGGCCCTATCAAGGTATGGTCAAAATTACATGAATAATTTGGGAAAGTAAATACTATTGAAGTCACTTGGAATTAGAGTTTTCCTCTCTTAAACTAGTGGATTTTGATAACATTGTGGACTATATTACAAGATTCAAGGCTTTGAGGTCATATATTTCGTCTTTTGAAGGTAAAACAAAAGTTGATGTAAAATGTGAAAAGATTGTCCATGCTAATCTCTTCCCTCTTTTTATATGTTGAACCTAATGGTTCACATGATGCCTATGTTCTTGAAATATCAAAATACTCTTGTTCTTGAATAACTCTTTTCTCTCCTAGTTCATTTTTAGGTGATAATGTAGAATTTTTATGAAACTGAAGAACACAAGCTTATCTTGAGAGGGGGTGAACAGTATAAGATAAACTTTTACTTTTCTTTCTCAAACAATATTATCCAATTTTATCAATTGTAATATATTTTAATAGCAGTATTAACCAATATTATCAAAATTAGTAACAAGGCAATGCATAAATCATCACACACATGATAGACATAAATTTAACGTGGTTCATCCAATGTAGGTTACATCCACGGAGAAAATATTTCTTCTAAATTTTCTTAAAAAATCTCTTGGGAACCAATTCCCTATTACAATGTTTATGGACCTCTATCCAAATGAGATCTTAATCCCCTATGCTCAAGTTCATGGACCTCTATCCATAGGATAACTCTATATCCTTAACTCTAGTTCATTGAACCCTATCCACATGAGACACCTCTCATCTACACTCTAGTTTGTGGAACTCTATCCACAAGAGACTCCTCTCCTTTGCTCTAGTTCATGGAAATATATCCACAAGAGAACTCTATCCCCTTGTTGGTCTAGTTCATGGAAATCTATCCACAAGAGACTCCTCTCCTTTGCTCTGGTTTGTGTAACTCTATCCATAAGAGACACCTCTCCTCTTTGTTCTGATCACATCTAAATTTGGTACACACCTCTACTTAACTTTATTCCAAGCCTTCTCATGAGGCTTACTCAGGTCTGTTCACAAATATTCTCTCAACTCTACCCCAAATCTACACATACTACATACACAAATCTATCTCAACTCTATCCCAAATCTGCACACATTACATGCACAATTCTATCTCAAATTTATACACACTACATGCACAAATTTGTCTCAACTATGTCCCAAATCTGCACACATTACATACAAAAATCTGTCTCAACTCTGTCTCAAATCTACACACATTACATTCATAAATTTGTCTTAATGCTATCCCAAATATGCACACATTACATGCATAAATCTATCACAACTCTCTCCTAAATCTGCACACATTACATGCACAAATCTATATCTACTCTATCCCAAATTTGCACATATTACATGCACAAATATGTATCAACTCTATCCCAAATCTGCACATATTACATGCACAAATATTCCTACAAGCCTTCTCAAAAGACTTGCTCAAAAAAACTCACAATTGTTCACAACACATGCTCAAATCTGCTCAAAACACATACTCAAATATGCTCAAAACACATACTCAAATATGCTCATCAAAACCTATTCTCAACTCTCCAAATCTTGCATACACAACAATTTTAATTTATTTCAAGATCTTGCATAATAGTATCATCAAGTGCTTTATCTAATATTCAATGTGCTTTCCTTAACTAAAGCAGTTTAGACATATTCTGCCCAGATTTCATTTAACCTATTGAAGATATAGAGAATGATATGCACTTGACAAATGCTCAATATGTTCTACATATTCATTAAGTATGTCACTTTCACATGTCTCACATTCAACAAATCAGATCTCTACCTCTTATAAATTCCTTTCAAATCAAATCACACTAGTGTATAACTTGCTTCACAAAACTGGTCTATGTTCCTTGCAAATTTGCTCTCAATGATCAAATACAATAATGCACAAGTTTACTCTCAACCCTAGCACAAGTGTTTCCAATTTCTTTCAAAAATAAAGCACAACTTGTTCATAAACTCTAGCACAAGTGTTTCCAATATTTTTCAACAATGAAGCACAACTTGTTCACAAACTCTAGCACAAGTGTTTCCAATATTTTTAACAATGAAGCATAATTTTGTTCTCAAACCTTAGCTCAAATATTTCCAACAATGCACACTAATAAAACCTTTTATCTCCACCTTATGATTCAGAAATATTTGCTCAAACAATGATATTACCATACCTCTTAACTTGCTTTGATGAAGATGTGCCCTCAAAACCTGTCTCAAAATATTTTGTCTTTCTTATGCCACTTCAAGGGTTAGTTAGCATAACACTTTTTCAAATCATCCACATGAAAAAATTCTCTCAAAATATGTGCACAAAGATAATGCTAAAACATAGTGCTTTATAACCTCCTCTTGTTTGACAAGATAAAGCTTTCAACCAATGACAATTTTCCTCTATATCTGTATCGTTCCAAATTTTCCGCACCCTTACCTTCAGGCTAAAGGATCTGCGCCCGGAAGGGGGATGCGAGAAGGATGGGATGGTACCTCGGACTGAGAGGCCCTTTGAAGGTCTCGCCTCTTGGGGGAGGGGTATTAAGGTGATTTTTCGACGGATGGTGGGGTTCACCAGGAAAATTTTAGTGGCAGTTTCCATGCCTAGGTTGGGAATGTGTTTGATGTGTTCAGTTTTATCTTTAATCATTCAAATCCTAGGTTTGGCCAAATGAATCTAAATTATTCTATTATGAAATTAAGATTTAAATGAATACAGAAAACATAATTAAACCAAAAAAAAATAGGAAATATACTAGATTAGAAAATCCATACCTAATTTTGGATGTCTGATGGAGGTTCTGAGTTTTGAAGCAGTCCAGATCGTCTGGAATTTGATAGGATCGTCTCTGATCTGACAGGATCGTCCCTGATCTACTGATCTAACAAGATCGTATCTAATCTGACAAGATCATTTCTAATCTGACGAAATCGTCTCTAATCTGACGAGATCGTCTTTAATCTGACGAAATCGTCTGAGACCTGCAATTACAAAAATGGATACCAAGAACAAAAAATACAATTGCAAAAGCAAGGGAAAATGATAGAAATGAAAGTATGAATGTTAGAATGACAACTTTAGATAACAAATTAAGTAAAATGCATTATTTTAATGACTAACTTTGACTATATCATGCATCTATGCTACGTGAGGTGAACTCCAAGATGCAAAGTAATAACAAGCTTAACTTAATGTAGAAATAAACAATAGATAAAGGTAAAGAATGTAAACTTCGAGCACTGATTGCCCCCAATGATAGCTGCAGTCGAAATCGTCTCGAATTACGACGTGATCATCCGAGATCGTATAGGATCGTCTACAACGATCTGAGCTTGCTCCGACTGAAAAACAGTGAAGTTCCTGCAAGCAAAATTGAAAAGGAACAAAGGCAAATAGCAATCTAAGATATTCTAATGCATGTAAAACTCGAAGTGCAGAAAAATTCAGCCCGGGAAGGTCAAAGGGAGGGCCTAAGATTAAATAGAATTAGGAAGGAGGTTGGGAGGTTGGAGATCATCCCAATTTGGGAGATCTCCAACGGGGGAGTCTCTAACCGCGCGGACACGCTTTTGCCCTGGTTAGAGACGTCGTTGAAACAGAAGCTAATTTTGAAAAATTAGTTTTGGGACGAAATCGTCTGGATGTTCTGATCCAGACGAATTCATCCGATCTGAGGCGATATTGTCTGATCGGCGACGATATTGTCCAACGGTCACAACAAATCCTAAAAATGGCATGAAAAACAAGGAAAGCGATTTGACAGGCGGTTCGGGGTTAAAATTTGAATTTGAATTATTACTAAAGTAATTTTAATTATTTGCTAAGGTTTACTACGCCAATTTTAGGGTGCTACATTTTGCCCCCTCTTTAGCGAATTTTTTGAAGAAAATGCGTTAAAGACAAGTTCTTCTCGATTTACGAGAAAGCAAAAATTTATTCCCATTTTTAGGCGACGATTCTAGGTCGAATCGTACGATAGCTTACTATGGTGCCCCCTCCGTGTTTTTACCCAAATCGAACATTTGAGGTAAAAACGCGAAAAAGCAAAAAAAAATTTAAAAATGTTTTTAATTGGTTTTTGAATAAAATTAAGAAAAATAGGGAAAAACCCTAATTCATTGTTACTGTTCATTGATATATATATATATATATATATATATATGATCTTTTTTTTGATGATATGACTTGTGTCTTATGTGTTTTGTATGATGCTTTGATGTGTGGATTTGATTGATTTGATGATTCATGTGATTATATTGTTTGAAAATATTATAATTTGAGGTCATGCTTTTTAAAATTTAAATGAAATAATTTGATGTGAACAAATTGGTTGTTGTGGTGTGATTTGATAAAAAAATAAAAGGGACTTCTAACAATAATTTCAAAGGACATTGTCGCTATTATAGACCATTTCATGGAGTCGCCGCTCACTCGGTCGTCAAGCTAATCCCAGTATAGAAATATTGTTAAAAGTAAAAGAGTGCTTAAGAGACTGTCTTAAGACTTTGTGTTGTAATGATGGAGATAATGATGGTTTGATGATTTGTTTTCAGATTTTCATAAAAATAGTATGCATGAAATACGAAAAGAAATATGATTTTGCTAGGCATAAATTCCTAAGTATGATAAAATTTTGCACAATTCCTTAGAATTTATACCATGGTTGCAAAAACTGAAATAATGTCATAAAATAGAATAAGTGTTTGTTTGTTTGTAAAACATATTTGTGTAACATAATGATGCAAGTCACATGTTTTGATGAATTTTGTTTTTAAAATAAATGAAAAATAAAATTAGGACGATGGTTTGCGCTAGGCATAGAATTATAGGTATAGACTTATACCATCATCGCGAAATCCAAAGAAGAAAATAGATTGTTGGTTTTATTGCAAGATGCATTTTTGATCTTTGATAAACAGAAAAATAATAATATGAAAGTTTTGTTTGAAATTATTTTTGAGATTTTGTGAGAAGATGTATGTAATTGCTTTTATAGAAAACAAGAATTCTGAAATAAAATGAGAAAATCATTCCGAAAAGAGTTACAAAGATATTTTAAATTATCTCAAAGAGAAATGTAGATTTATAAGGAATCCTCATGTGCAAATGTGAATTCATTACCGATCTTGATTTATCATAATGATACAAAATCCCTCAAATACAAATGTGTGTGCGATTGTATTGTTCATTTACCAATTTTGAGCAAGACAATTTGATACAAGTAATTTGCCTTGACCAAATGAATGTTTGTTGACCATGATTTATGTGCATGTAACCGTACCAAGCTACTATGTAAGTTAGGTTATCAAGAGCTAGCTAATCCATAGGCAGACATAGGTCTATACAAAATAAGGTCGCTAATGTGACAGACATATCACCACGCTAGGAATTACCCAAGGCCAAGCGGATTGGGCACAAACCACCTGTTATGGGGCTTACCTCACAGTTTTTGAATAATTGAGAATTCCAGGGATTCAAGCTCATCAACCCTTCTTTTCTTTTCAATGGGTAGGGAAAGGGATTTTATTGCTTTTGCTTTTGCTTTCTTCTTCTTTTGTTTTTTTTGTACTTTTGTATTTTTGCTTGATATTTGAGATAATGCTGAAATAACCTTTTTCTTTTTCTCTTTTTCTTGAAATTTTATTTTCTTCCTATGCTAGGGATACTTGCTCGGATTAGCTGTAGAGCAAGGGATTTTTATTTCGGGTAGGGGTGAGCTTGTCCTTTTGTCAATTCTCAAAGATTCTAGACCATGTGCATGATAGGATAGCAGGGGAAACTTTTCGCTCAGGAAACCATTTCTACTGTGTAGCATCATATCGAATGTGCAATGAAATCATTTTAATGTGAAGAGATATACTTGGCTCAAGTAAATAACAAGATCAGTTCTCTATGCTCAAAACTTTATTTAATGCCGATGTGGACTTTGATATAAGAGAGATTAATAATCATAACAAGTAAAATCAAGAGATTTATTCATGTGAATGTGAAAGTGCGGGATTCCAAATAAATACTAATTTATCCAAAATAATTGAAAATATAACTGCAATACTTCACAAATGGAGAGGTACAAAGATAAAATATGGTTTTGAAGATTTTTATGATTTGGATGTTTTTGGTGTTTTTATATTTTAATTGATGAATTGAAAGAACTACCAGATAGTGGTTTTTTATTTTTTGATTTTTTTTTATTTTTTATATGAATTTGTAGATGATGGAATTGGTGGTATATACAAGATTATCTATATACACTATACAAGGTTATTTGAGTATAGCATGTCTAAGGTTGCTTCAAAATCAAAGGAGGTTTTGAAGGATAATTTGGTTGTGTTGAAGGTAAGAACAAAAGGTGATGAATAAAAGGTAGTGATAACAAAAGCTTTGTTATAATGTAAAATAATGTAGCAAAATATTTGACTTTTAGATATATAAAATTGATCATGTTACAAAATAAAATGTCAAAAGGATAAGAAAGTTCTTCATTCTTATTACTATATTCCAAGTCTTGATAAGATGGAGGGAGCATATATAAAATATATGCATGGGTGTTATTTGGCAAACAAGGATGATCATATATGAATGAAGAAAAGTGATGGATAAAAAATAATTGTGAAAATGGAGAATGTATAGAACTTGATGTTTCAACCGTTAAATATTCTTCAAATGGTGTTGGGTCATTATGTATGGTAACACTTTTATTTGCAAGTTCAAACTTCAAACATTGGTGAAGAGTGGAAGGGACAACCCTCATCGTATGAATCCAAGGACTTCTAAGAAGTAGGTTGTAAGGTGAAGGACAATATGCTACAAAAAACAAAGTATCCAAGATCTTGGATCCAATATTGAGGGGAAAAATTATAGTACCTTGAGCTTATTGAATTTCATTGTTAAAATATTTTATAAGAACATTTGATTCATTAATATCTTCTTCCTTTAATTCGAGTTTTTGGAATAATTGATAAGTGCATAATTTAAGAGAGGAGCCATTATCTACCATGATAGTTTTGACAGGTGTTTCTTTACTAGATCCTGTAATGTAAAGATAGTAGTCTTCTTGTGGAGTAGAGGAAGGAATCTCCTCATCATAGAATGAAATATGGTTAACCTCAAGAGGGTTTACACCATTAATTATGTCCTTAGGGAAAATATCATGAGGAACAAATTGTTGGCTAGATGTTTTGAACAACGTTTCCTTATGAGAACTTTGTGATACTTCTAAAAGGGATATCTTTGCTTGAGGGTTAATCACTTGTTGTTGGTTATCAAAGTGGACTTCAAATTGAGATTTTGATTTTAAAGATAAGCTTTCTATGCTTACATTCCATTTTGGATCATTCTCTAGAGCCAAAGATAGTTTTGAAGGTTGGTCAAATGAGGAATCCATATCTTGAATATCCGATTGAGTTGATTGAACTTGAGGTTGCTCATTTGTAGTTTCTGTTACTATATTAATAATATCATCATGATGGGACACATTAACATGCAATATTTGATTGGTTTCTTGTTGTTGATAATTGAATAGGGGTTCTTGGGAGGTCCCCATGTCTTGATTGATTATTGGTATTTGTTGTGTAGGAGTTTGATTGTTTACTGGAGATTTATAATCAGTTGTAGATTGTAATTCCTTTATATTAAAAAGACCCTTATCAATCAAATCTTGAATTGCACATCTTAAATCTTTACATTTTTGTGTCATATGTCCATCCACTCTATGATATTCACAATGTAGCTCAGGTTTAAACCAATCTGCTGTGGTATCAAGTTGTCTTATGGAAGGGAGTTCAATCATATTTGTGTCAAGTAAATACTTGAGAATTATATCCATTGGTTGATTGTTAGTAAATTTACATGATGAAGGTTTTCGAGAGGTTTTTGATACATGCCTTAGGAATTCCGTCATAAAAGGACCTAATGGTTTCTCACCTCTACTTTCTTTATTATGGGTTGAATGATGATAGGAAGATTGCGAAGTATGAGGTGAGTGCATGGTAGAATTGGAAGAATAAGTATTTTCTTGTTGAAATGGATGTGTTGTATTGAAAGAAGAATATTGAAAGGATGGAGGAGAATTGTATGGGGATTGATAGACATAATATGGATATATGGGAGAATAGATAATATCGTTATGGAGAGGATTGGAAAAGGGATTGTCCTATTGGGTTGTGGATGAAAAATGAGAAAAGCGTGATGGAGGTGATGTTGAATAGGGATGAGGTTGGTCATAATCAACAAATGTATTTAGTTGAATTATTCCAACATTACTGATGGGCTCATATTGATTTGAGTAAAAACTCATGGTTTCTTTAGTACTTCTAAAAGTAATATTTAGTATCTACTATTTAGAATTGAATCTAAAACATATAAACTTGAAATGATGATTTTGTTTTTGTTTTTCTTGTATACATATATATATATATATATATATATATATATATATATATTTATTTATTTATTTATTTTTTATTTTTTTCAAAAGGTTTTTAGTTTTCACGTCGGGTTCACCAAAATGTATCGTTCCAAATTTTCCGCACCCTTACCTTTAGGCTAAAGGATTTGTGCCCGAAAGGGGGATGCGAGAAGGATGGGACGGTACCTCAGACTGAGAGGCCCTTTGAAGGTCCCACATCTCGGGGGAGGGGTATTAAGGTGATTTTTCGATGGATGGTGGGGTTCACCAGGAAAATTTTAGTGGCAGTTTCCATGCCTAGGTTGGGAATGTGTTTGATGTGTTCAGTTTTATCTTTAATCATTCAAATCCTAGGTTTCGCCAAATGAATCTAAATTATTCTATTATGAAATGTAGATTTAAATGAATACAGAAAACATAATTAAACAAAAAATACAGGAAATATACTAGATTAGAAAATCCATACCTAATTTCGGATGTCTAATGGAGGTTTTGAGTTTTGAAGCAGTCCAGATCGTCTGGAATTTGATAGGATCGTCTCTGATCTAACAGGATTGTCCCTGATCTATTGATCTAACAAGATCGTCTCTAATCTGACAAGATCATCTCTAATCTGACGAAATTGTCTCTAATCTGACGAGATCATCTCTAATCTGATGAAATCGTCTGAGACCTGCAATTATAGAAATGGATACCAAGAACAAAAAATACAATTGCAAAAGCAAGGGAAAATGATAGAAATGAAAGTATGAATGTTAGAATGACAACTTTAGATAACAAATTAATTAAAATGCATTATTTTAAGACTAACTTTGACTATATCATGCATCTATGCTATGTGAGGTGAACTCCAAGATGCAAAGTAATAACAAGCTTAACTTAATGCAAAAATAAACAATAGATAAAGGTAAAGAATGCAAACTCCGGGCACTGATTGCCCCCAATGATAGCTGCAGTTGAAATCGTCTGCAGAATACGAAATTGTCTCGAATTACGGTGTGATCGTTCGAGATCGTACAGGATCATCTGCGACGATCTGAGCTTGCTCCGGCTGAAAAATAGTGAAGTTCCTGCAAGCAAAATTGAAAAGGGACAAAGGAAAATAGCAATCTAAGATATTCTAATGCATGTAAAACTCGAAGTGCAGAAAAATTCAGCCCGAGGAAGGTCAAAGGGAGGGCCTAAGATTAAATAGAATTAGGAAGGAGGTTGGGAGGTTGGAGATCATCCCAATTTGGGAGATCTCCAACGGGGGAATTCTCTAACCGCGTAGACACGCTTTTGCCCCGGTTAGAGATGCCATTGAAACAGAAGCTAATTTTAAAAATCAATTTTGGGACGAAATCGTCTAGACGTTCTGCTCTAGACGAATTCGTCCGATCTAAGGCGATATCGTCTGATCGATGACGATATCGTCCAACGGTCACAACAAATCCTAAAAATGGCAATAAAAACAAGGAAAGCGGTTTGAT
Organism: Wollemia nobilis; assembly: GCA_028583015.1. NCBI lineage: Eukaryota > Viridiplantae > Streptophyta > Pinopsida > Araucariales > Araucariaceae > Wollemia > Wollemia nobilis. The sequence continues at coordinate 6,223,441 of JAQPPZ010001736.1, read as the reverse complement.
AGGCGGTTCGGGGTTAAAATTTGAATTTGAATTATTACTAAAGTAATTTTAATTATTTGCTAAGGTTTACTGCGCCAATTTTAGGGTGCTACAGTATCATACAACACACAATTTAACAATAAGCCACAATACACCTTATGTCTCCTTTCTAAAAATACAACAATTACAATTTCAAGACAATTCAAATTACACCTTATAACTCCTTTTCTCACATGCAAAAATATTTTCTTTATATTTCCTTATAATTTTTGCAAGACAATACTTTATAAATGCACCCTTATGACTTATATTTTTCAAACTAAAATATTTTAAAACATACCCTTATAGCTCCTAGTGTGCAAGATAACAAATATTTTAACACTTCCTTAAGATTCCCTAATTGCAAAATAATCAAACCTTTAACATATCCTTATGACTCCCTATATGCAAAAAGGAACAAACCTTTAACACAACCTTATGACTCCCTAATCAATGCATACCATAGGAAATTTAATTAAAAATTTTATGCCCTTACCAATGCAGCCATCGCGAATCGAACCTGCCACCTCTTGCTTGCCCGCACCCTAGCACAAGCTAGGCTACCGCGTGAGCTAGCCGCCCACACAAAACTTTAAGCCCACAAAATACTCCTTATTGCTTTGGTGAACTTCTTCCTTGATCAAAATGCTAACAAAATTGGAGCCACCATGAATCAACCCCCTGACCTCTTATCTGCCAGTGCCTTAGCTTCGGCTAAGCTACCACCTGAGCTAGCCACCTGCTTAGAACAATGAAGGCACGTCCTTCAATTTATTTCCTTGCTTCTGCCCCAAAATGAATGTGTGTGCTATCTTGCTCCTCTGCTCCCTTTACGAAATGCGAATGGATCGATTGTGCTCAACGTTCAACCTTCGCCTTAATGAGGTATTTTTCCCTTCATTAAATATGCACTTTGATTATATATTTCAAACGTCGATGGTGTAAAATTTGATTTTTCAATGGCACCTTTTAAACCTTAACCTTAGTTATATTATAATATTTAAAAAATATTATAATAATAACTTTTAAACTTTTGCCTCTAATTCTAAAATTTAAATCTTTTGAAAGCAAGTAAGACCTTGTCCTTTTCTTGCAAATATAACCATGGAGAATGACCTTGTCCTTTTCTTGCAAATATAACCATGGAGAATGACCTTGTCCTTTTCTTGCAAATATAACCATGGAGAATGCTTTTGCCTTGACAAATTTTGTACCTTTGACACTGCCTCATGTATCCTTTGAAGATATTTACCTTGCACTTTAATATTTCAACCTTGAAGATAATTCTCAACCTTTTCACCTTTGACATCAATGACAACCAATATACTTACTATTTCCAACAATCTCCCCCTTTGTCATTGATGGCAACCCTTCTTAAAATATTTCCTTTTACTGCCACTGGATTCCAAATCTGCTCCCCCTGAGAAGTTGCTCCCCTTACTGATTTCTCTCCCCCTTACTAAAATCTCTCCCCCTTTGACATCAATGGCAAAGGGCTCCTTTGGGGCTAAAAATAAGACTCTTAGCTCAGCCCCCTCACCACCTCTTCTCCTTGAGGTGATCAATTTTGGGATGGGAGTAAATCTACTCCCAACTTACAATGCTCTTCTCCTTTCTCAACTTTCTTTTTCCACACCTTTGTAGTCACACCTCTTTGAACCTTTTGACTGTCCTGTTTCTTGCTTATCCTTGGAAGTTCTGGAAACTCTGTTCTACACCACCTTGCTTTATGCCCAAAATTATTGCAATTGTAACACCTGATGTTGTGATTCTTGGAAGGTGCAAATGACTTGAAGTTCCTCTTGGTGAAGCCATAATCATTCTTTCCATGAGTCCTGCAATGTGTAGCTTTGTGACCAAAATGATTACATGAGAAGCAATAACCTTGGAAGTAATAATCATCTTCAAATGAATTGAAGTTCCTCTTGGTGAAGCCATAATCCTTCTTTTCATGAACCCTACAATGCACTGCTTTGTGACCAAAATGATTACATGAGAAACAATAACCTTGGAAGAAATATTCATCTTGCCTTGGAAAATATGGTCTCTTGGTCCTTTCTTTGCCTTTCCTTTGATGATCCCTGTTCTCTGATTGTGCATTATCTTCTTTCTCTTTGAAGCTTCCACTTCCTAACTCATCAACATATGTCTTAGGTTCTTCTTCAATATCTTCCTTTGAAACTTCCTTTCCTTTGGAGCTTGACTCCCCTTTTTGTACCTCTTGACCTTCTTCATAGCCTAGTCCTATTTTGATAAATGAATATTTTTGTGCTTTGATAATGTTATCCAAAGCTTTTGAACTTTTCCCAAACCTATGCAGCTTATCCTTAGAATATTTCACTTCCATCCTTAGAGAAATCACTTCATGTTCTAATATTTCACATTCTAACTCTTTTACCTCTAACTTTTCAACCATAACTTCTTCAAATATCCTTGCCTTAACTTTTAAGTTTTTGAGATCTTGTAGAAGCTTTTCCTTTATTTCCTCATCTTCTTGAACTTGAGCCTTCAGTCTTGAGTTCTTCTTTCTAACTCTTTTCAACTCTCTAAGAGCAACAATAAGTTCCTCTTCTAGGTCAATTGTGGCTTCTTCTTCTATTTCTGAATCTTCCTCTAGGTCTTCAATTATAGGAGCATCTTCTTTTTCTTCTACTTGGTCATAAACATCTTCTACTTGATCTTTAATAGGAGTGTCCTCTTCCTCTTCTATTGCCAAAAATAGAATCTCTTCTTTTTCACTATTTGAGAAACTTTCATCATTGTCACTTGAAGCATTGCTTGCTTCTTCCACATAGAAACTCTTCTTGTGCTTTTGAAAATTCTTCTTTTCATGCTTGCTTTGACCATACCTATTTTTCTTTTCATACCTGAATTTTCTTTCTTCCTTTTTCTTATAATCATGTTTCTCTTCACTACTGCTACTTCCAACTTGTGGACAATTTGATGCGTAGTGACCAAAGTTACCACAATTAAAACATTTCACAGTCTTCATATCTTTGTGTTTCTTTAAGCCTTTCTTATTTCTTCTCACATAGTTAGCTTCTTCATCACTGCTTGACTCATCACTTGATTCTGATTTCTTATCTTTTGTCTTCTTTGAAACCTTGAAAGCTGCCTCTCTCTTGGAGTTTTGATCTTTTTCTGTCCTCATTTCATAAGCTATGAGAATTCCATGTAACTCATCCATTGTCAACTTATCGAGATCCTTCATCTCTTCTATTGCTAAAACCTTTGCATCATACCTCATAGGGAGTGATCTTAATACTTTTTGAGCAACACTAGAGTCCTCAATTTCCATTCCAAGTCCACGCATGGTATTAACAACTTCATCAACATGGAGTAAGTATTTAGCAATATCTTCCTCATATTTCATCTTCAACTCTTCAAACCTCCTCCTGTGAGTTTGAAGTTTTGCCAACTTAACCTTACTATCTCCTTCATATGTTTGCTTCAATTTATCCTAGATTTATTTTGCTGATTTGCATTGCATAACTTTTACAAATTTTGATTCACGTAATCCACTTAAGATTCCATTCATAGCCTTGGCATTATTTACATACAATTGCTTGCCATCCTTATCTGTGGGAGGAGTAGTTGTAGGTTTGAACCCATCCTCAATAGATTTCCATGTTTCATATCCTTGTGCCATCAAATAAGTCTTCATCCTCATACTCCAGAAAGCATAATTATTCCCATCAAACATTGGAGCCTTATTTGTTGAAGATCCATTCTAAGAAGCCATATGTGTTCCTGTAAGATCTTCCTTCAAGTTGTTAGACTTTTTCAAAGGAACCCGCTCTGATACCAATTGAAGAACACAAGCTTATACTGAGAGGGGGGGTGAACAATATAAGATAAACTTTTACTTTTCTTTCTCAAATAATATTATCCAATGTTATCAATTGCAATATCTTTTCATAGCAGTGTTAACCAATCTCATCAATAGTAGTAACAAGGCAATGCACAAATCATCACACACATGAGAGACACAAATTTAACGTGGTTCACCCAATGTGGGTTACGTCCACAGAGAAAATATTTCTTCTAAATTTTCTCAACAAATCTCTTGGGAACCAATTCCCTATTACAATGTTTATGGACCTCTATCCAAAGGAGATCTCAATCCCCTATGCTCAAGTTTGTGGACCTCTATCCATAGGAGAACTCTATCCCCTTAACTATGGTTCGTGGAACTCTATCCATAGGAGAACTCTATCCCCTTGCTAGTCTGGTTCATGGAACTCTATCCATAGGAGACTCCTCTCCTTTGCTCTGGTTCATGGAACTCTATCCATAGGAGAACTCTATCCCCTTTTGGTCTGGTTCATGGAACTCTATCCATAGGAGACTTCTCTCCTTTTCTCTGGTTCATGGAACTCTATCCATAGGAGACACCTCTCCTCTCTGCTCTAGTTCGTGGAACTCTATCCATAGGAGACACCTCTCCTCTCTACTCTGGTCACCTCCAAATATGGTACACACCTCTTCTTAACTTTATTCCAAGCCTACTCACGAGGCTTACTTAGGTCTGCTCACAAATCTGCTCTCAACTCTACCCCAAATCTGCACACACTACATGCACAAATCTGTCTCAACTCTATCCCAAATTTGCACACATTACATGCACAAATTTGTCTCAACTCTACCTCAAATCTGCACACATTACATGCACAAATCTATCTCAAATCTATCCTAAATATGCATACATTGTTGGACATTTTGAGTCCATCGAGTTGTCATTTATGTCAAGGCGTGAAGTTGTCATTGATTTCAAAAGGAATGCAATTAATTGGTTCCAAAAAGTTTCATAATGTATTATGAAGCATGACCAAAAAGGTTTTTCATTAAAACCTTGACATAGCAAAATAAAAGGTTTTCCATTAAAATCATTGGAGGATAAAATAAAAGGTTTTCCATTAAAACCACTAAAGGAGAAAATAAAATGTTTTTCATAAAAACCATTGGAAAATAAAGTATAATAATTTTATTATACTAAGGAAGGTTAAGTTAATTATAAATTAATTTATTAGTTAATTTACTTAACTTGAAAAGTTATTTAAATTAATTATTAATTAATTAATTTATTAATTATAAATTAATTAAATTAAGGTTAAAACCCTAAAGTAGGTTTTAGTTTTGAAATTCAAAATTCAATTTTGAAAAGCGCCGACGTGAGGAGGAATGTTATATTATGCGTATAAAAGGGAGCACCTACCACTTTAATGAAATTACCATGCCTAAGATACGAACGTGCAAAGCAAAGAATTTAGCGCTGCAACCAAGAGAAATGAAAACGTGTTTTTCGCATGTGAAAAAGGAGAAGTGTTGAAGGCATAAGAGGAAGGCATCTATCCTTCCTTCACGTGGGCCTTCATAGCCCACACGACGAGTTACCAAGCACCTAAGCGCTTAGGAAAGAGGAGATGGCGGATCGAGTCACGCCGAATATCCTTTTGGTGGGAATACAAGGCACGCAAGGTGTTTAATCTCCGAATTTTTTAGAGGTTGGTTGGGTAAGTTAAAAATTAATTTTGCATGTTTATTATTGGTTCTAAGGTTGCAAGGGAGTTATAAGGTTTGGCAAAATTAAATTTTTAATATTGTTTGCTTAAAGGTTTTATGCATGGAGTGAAAAGTGTTTGGTTAATATTCTATAGTGGTGAATATTATTAAGTCTGGTCAATATTCTATAGTGGTGAATATTATTAAGAATGGTTGAAATTCTATAGTGGTGAATATTATTAAAGTGGTTAATATCCTATGGTGGTGGATATTATTTTAAGAGTGGTTGATTTATTAGGGTGTTGGTCACTATTCTAATATTGGAGTTGATAAGGTGTTTCCAAGTATTTTGTTATGTATGATTTGTTGAAAGAGGAATAAATAAGGCATTGATTATATCTTGGTGCAAAGAATATTTTTGAGGAAATATTGGAATAATATTTTGTATTCTAACTTTCTTGAGTTTGGCAAAGAAGTGTTTTATAGTTGTGGTATATTTGTGAGGTCTACTTCTTATCATCAAGAAAAAGGTATGAGCACATTCTTCCATAGTTAAGTTGATTGGTTGGTTTTTTGAAAAATAAGTTTGGAGTGAAAAGGACTTGATTAGGGTTTCCTTATTGAGTGTGTTAAGTGAATTCTTCAAGGTTTTTTGAAATAAAGAATTTTTGTTAAACCTTGTTTGATGAGCATTATTGTTGAAACCATTGGTTGTATAAAGAATTTGAATTAGGGTTTGAGTATAATTGCTATGTAAATATTTCTTTATAAGCATTGTTGTTGAAGTGATTTGTTGAGCAAAGAACTTGAACTAGGGTTTGATTATCATTGCTATAAACATTGTTGTTGAAGTGAGTTGTTGAGCAAAGAACTTGAACTAGGGTTTGAAAATATCATGAGTATAATTGTTATGTGAGATTTATTATTGAGCATTGTTGGAACTATTTTGAGTTGGTGTTTACATGCCTGGACTAGGGTTTGTGAGAAATGAGTGTTTCATTGAGTGATTGGTTGGGTAGAGTTGGTTGAGCCTAGTCAAGTGGATCCATGAAGTGATTTTTAAAATTTCCATAACACAAACTATTCTATATTCTGAATTGAGTTGTGAAAGTGATTGAGAATTGAGCTAAAATTGAAGCATATTGAGTCTCTAACAATTCTCCTTATGTTTCTAAGAGAGTGATTGAAAGTAATTGAGCATTGTGATTAGTATAGAACATATTGAGTCTCTAACAATTCTCTTTATGTTTCTATGATATTGGACAAGTTATGTGTGGACTTGTTGAGAAGATTTGGACAAGTTCTATGTGGACTTGTTGAGAAGATTTGGACAAGTTCTCTGTGAACTTGTTGAGTAGATTGGACAAGTTTTGTGTGAACTTGTTGAGTAGATTTGGAAAAGTTTTGAGTGGACTTATTGAGCATATTTGAGCAATTTTTGGAGAGGACTTGTGGACAGATTAGTGTAAGCTTTTGTGGAAACTTGCAAGGCAAATTTAAGACAAGTATTTGAGAAGACTTTAGAGCAAAGTTGATTGATTTGTTCAAAACCTTGAGTTAAGGTTTGGGGTAGATCCAACAGAGTTTATTCAAGCCTTGAGTTAAGGCTTGAAGACAGAGATCAAGGATAGATTTGTGCTAGACCAAAGGACTATGTTTAGTGCAGATTTGAGAGCAGAGCTTGGTGCATATTTGAGGGTTGATTTATACCAGACCAGAAATAGAGATTGAGGACAAATTTATGCTAGACCAAAGGACTATTTTTAGTGTAGATTTAAGAACAGAGTTTGGTGCATATTTGAGGACAGGTTTGTACCAGACTAGATATAGAGGTTGATCATATTTTTGCTAGAATAAAGGACTATGTTTAGTGCAAATTTGAGACATAGCTTTGGAGGTGACAGAGTAGAGAGGACGGTAGTCTCCAGTGGATAGATATCCATTAGCCAGGGCAATGAAGATAGGTCTTCTGAGTGGGAACAATAGTCTTCAGTGGATAGAGATCCACAAGCTAGTGTAGTGGAGGAAGTTGTATTCTAGAGGATCACTAGCTAGAGCAGAGGAGAAGGAGTTCTCTTGTGAATAGAGATCCATGAGCTTGATTCAGGGGATTGGTGTCTCCTTTGGACATATTTCCATAAACATTGTAATAGGGAAAGGATCGCCAAGATATTGATCGAGAAAATTTTAGTGAAATATTTTCTCTGTGGAGTAGCCCACATTGGGTGAACCACGTAAATTGTGGTGTCTCTATTGTTTGTGGTGTTTTGTGCATTGCTTTGATTACTGTTGTTGATATTACTATATATACATTGCATTTATTGATTTGGAAAGAAAAGTAAAAAGTGGTATTATACTGTTCATCCCCCCTCTTAGTATAAGATTTTGTTATTCACGCATTACATGCACAAATCTATCTCAAATTTATCTCAAATATGCACACATTACATACACAAATCTATCTCAACTTTGTCCTAAATTTGCACACATTACATGCACAAATCTGTCTCAACTATATCCCAAATATACACACATTACATGCACAAATCTATCTCAACTCTATCCCAAATCTGTACACATTACATGCACAAATCTGTCTCAACTCTATCCCAAATATGCACATATTACATACACAAATTTACCTACAAGCCTTCTCAAAATACTTGCTCAAAATAGCTCACAACTATTCACAACACATGCTCAAATATGCTCAAAACACATACTCAAATATGCTCAAAACACATACTCAAATATGCTCAAAACACATACTCAAATATGCTCATCAAAACCTATTCTCAACTCTCCAAATCTTGCATACACAACAATGTTCATCTATTTCAAGATCTTGCATAATAGTATCATCAAGTGCTTTATCTAATCTTCAATGTGCTTTCCTTAACTAAAGTAGTTTAGACATATTCTACCCAAAATTCGTTTAACCTCTTGAACATATAGGTAATGATATGCACTTGAAAAATGCTCAATATGTTCTACACATTCATTAAATATTTCGCTTTCACATGTCTCACATTCAACAAATCAGATCTGTACCTCTTACAAATTTCTTTCAAATTAAATCACACTAGTGTATAACTTGCTTTACAAAACTAGTCTATGTTCCTTACAATTTTTCTCTCAAAGATAAAATACAATAATGCACAAGTTTGCTCTCAACCCTAGCACAAGTTTCCAATTTCTTTCAAAAATAAAGCACAACTTGTTCACAAACTCTAGCACAAGTGTTTCTAATATTTTTCAAAAATGAAGCACAACTTGTTCACAAACTCTAGCACAAGTGTTTCCAATATTTTTAACAATGAAGCATAATTTTATTCTCAAATATTATCTCAAATATTTCCAACAATACACACTAATCAAACCTTTTATCTCCACCTTATGATTTAGAAATATTTGCTCAAACAATGATATTACCATACCTCTTAACTTGCTTTGATGAAGATGTGCCCTCCAAACTTGTCTCAAATAATTATGTCTTTCTTATGCCACTTCAAGGGTTAGTTAGCATAACACTTTTTCAAATCATCCACATGAAAAACTTCTCTCAAAATATGTGCACAAAGATAATGCTAAAACATAGTGCTTTATAACCTCCTCTTGTTTGACAAGATAAAGCTTTCAACCAATGACAATATTCCTTCTTATCATACAACACATAATTACAATACACCTTATGTCTCCTTTCTAAAAATACAACAATTACAATTTCAAGACAATTCAAATTACACCTTATAACTCCTTTTCTCACATGCAAAAATATTTCCTTTATATTTCCTCTTTATAATTTTTGCAAGACAATACTTTATAAATGCACCCTTATGACTTATATTTTTCAAACTAAAATATTTTAAAACATACCCTTATAACTCCTAGTGTGCAAGATAACAAATATTTTAACACTTAATATTACCTAATTGAAAAATAATCAAACCTTTAACATATCCTTATGACTCCCTATATGTAAAAAGGAAAAAATATTTCACACAACCTTATGACTCCCTATATGCAAAATGTAACAAATATTTAACACATCCTTATGACTCCCTATATGCAAAAAGGAACAAACCTTTAACACAACCTTATGACTCCCTAATCAATGCATACCATAGGAAATTTAATTAAAAATTTTATGCCCTTACCAATACAGCCACTAAAAAAAAAACCTTCCACCTCTTTCTTTCCCATGCCCTAGTTCAAGCTAGGTTGTCGCGTGAGCTAGCCGCCCACACAAAAATTTAAGCTCATAAAATACTCCTTATTGCTTCGACAAACTTATTCCTTGATAAAAATGATAACAAAATTGGAGCCACCGTGAATCGACCCCCTAACCTCTTATCTGCTAGCTTCTTAGCTTTTCCTAAGCTACCACCTGACCTAGCCACTTTCTTAGAACAATGAAGGCACATCCTTCGATTTATTTCCTTGCTTCTGCACCAAAATGAATGCGTGTGCTATCTTGCTCCTTTGCTCCCTTTACAAAATGTGAATGGATCGATTGCGCTCAACGTTCAACCTTCACCTTAATGAGGTATTTTTCCCTTCATTAAATATGCACTTCGATTATATATTTCAAATGTCGGTGGTGTAAAATTTGATTTTTCAACGCCTTTTAATCCTTGACCTTAGTTATATTATAATATTTGAAAAAATATTATAATAATAACTTTTAAACTTTTTCTTCTAATTCTAAAATTTAAATCTTTTGAAATCAAGTAAGACCTTGTCCTTTTCTTGTAAATATAACCATGAAGAATGACCTTATCATTTTCCTGCAAATATAACCATGGAGAATGACATTGGTGGAGAACAGTTCTTGCAATAGACAGGAAACCAGAGAAACAAGAGACAACAATTTCTTATTCAATACTTCGAAAGAATTTACAAGAATATACAGCCAAACTGTCGTTTTCCAACCCCCTCTCATTACAATCCATGGGTTTTTATTGAGGTCCCAATCCTCTGTGCTTTCACACTTCCCACGATCTACAATTGCCACTTGGAACAATTCTGGAAAGTTGCATTGATGAGACTCTAGGTGAGGTGCGCGACTGGCTGCCATATCCAACGAAATCTTCTTCTTGATCTGCTGCTTGCTGTTAGTTGCTTTAAACACGTCTTCTAGATATCCAGCACGAGTGGCCAACATGCCCGTTGAAATCCTTCTTTGGAACTGCTACTTCACTGTCGCTAATTTGCCACGCACGAAGGGATGTCTTTATGAAAGCTGGAGTGCGTGTTTTCCTATTTGGTCGCGATATCGCGACATGTCGCGATATCGTGACCATTTCCCTCCTATGATTTCTCTCTCCAGCTCCCGTCGCGATATCGCGACATGTCACGATATCGCGACATTTCCTCCGTCAAGCCTTCTCCCTCTATTTTGGCCGTGATATCGTGACTTGTCGCGATATCGTGCCGTTTTCATCTGTCGGCCTCCATTCTCCTACTCTGGTCACGAAATCGTGACATGTCGCGATTTCGTGACCATTTGTCTTTCGCTCCTTGCCTTCCCTGCTTTGGTCACGATTTCGCAACGTGTCACGAAATCGTGACCTTTGTTCCTCTGCGCCTTTGTTCTTCGACTTTGGTCACGATTTCATGACCTCTGGTCTCCGCGCCTTTGTTTCCTCTGCGGTGGTTGCGATTTCGCGACATGTCACGAAATTGCGACATGTCGCGAAATCGTGACATGTCACGATTTTGTGACCTCTGGTCTCCGTGCCTTTGTTTCCTCTACGGTGGTCACGATTTCGTGACATGTCACGATTTCGTGACCTTTGGTCTCTGCGCCTTTGCTTTCTCTGCGGTGGTCGCGATTTCATGACATGTCGCGAAATTGTGACATGTCACGATTTCGCGACCTTTGGTCTCTGCTCCCCTATCTTCCGTTTTGGTCGCGATATCGTGACACTCTTTGTGTCGCGATATCGCGACACATATTTTTCTTGCAACACTTAGAAAAAAATAACAACAAAAAGTTTGGTTGATGCTCGATTGTTTTGCTGCCCTTGGATGCTCCTGCATCAGACACCCGAGGTGGATTGAGAAGTGATCCTCACTTCTGATCTTTGGGAGGAAGACCCAGGCGGTCAACCTCTATTTTTGATAACCAAGTTGCATCTTCTATAGGTCTGCCCTTCCACTTGATCAAATACTCAGAATATTGTTTGTTCCTTGTGCTTCTGCCTTCACGAGTATCTAATATTTCCTCGATCTCATATTTGGTTGGGTTAGATGCTAGAATGCTCCACAATTCTTTGCTTGGTGCCTCTGTACTATCTCCTTCATGGTATTCCACTAAATCTGATATGTTAAAAACGGGTGAAATGTCAAGCCCACTTGGCAATTCCACTTCATATGCATTGCCTGAATCCCGTTTTTCCAGTATTTTGCATGGCCCAAACTTCTTCATCTGCAACTTGTTGTAAGTTTTGGCTGGAAATATTTCTTTTCTGAGATGGACCATGACTTCATCTCCCACTTCGAATTCTTTGAACCATCGCTTTTGGTCTGCTCTTGCTTTATACTGAGTATTCATCTTTTCAATTTGTTTCTTTACTTCTTCATGCAGGCTTCTCATCTGTTTCGCGAATTCCTCAGCCTCTGCACTACACTTTTCTCCATTATCTAATTTTCTCAGCTTAGAAATGTTTCTCGGACTACTTCCATATATGATTTGGAATGGAGATTTGTTTGTACTCTTATTGACAGAATTGTTGTATGCAAATTCTGCCTGCGGCAAAACTAAATCCCATCCCTTGGGTTTATCTGCTATCAAGCATCTTAACAAATTACCCAGGCTTCTATTTACCACCTCTGTCTGCCCATCAGTTTGTGGGTGGTATGCAGAACTGAATTTTAGATCTGTCTTCAGCTTCTTCCACAATGTTCTCCAGAAATACCCAACAAAATTTGTATCTCTGTCAGAAACTATGCTTCTTGGTAGACCGTGAAGTCATACCACTTCCTTGAAAAATAACCCTGCAATGTGAACTGCATCACTTGTTTTCTAGCAGGGAATAAAATGTGCCATCTTGGAGAACTTGTCAACCACCACAAATATAGAGTCATTTCCCCTCTGTGTTCTAGGCAATCCAAGAATAAAATCCATGCTTATGTCCTCCCATGGCCTCTCAGGTATAGGTAACGGCTGGTATAATCCTGTGTTTTGCCTTATGCCTTTTGCCATCTGGCATATTCTGCAACTTTGCACAAACTTTTTCACATATTGTTGAAGTTGCGGCCAGTAGTAATTTTCATTCACCAGGGCAATGGTCTTATCCCGACCAAAATTCCCAGCCAGTCCTCCGCTGTGCTTTTCCTTGATTAAGTTCTCCCGCATGGAACTCCTTGGAATGCATAATTTACTTCCCTTGAACAGCATTCCGTCTTGGATTAGGAAATCTAACCATTTTGTCCTATCCACAGTAACAGGTGCCAAGCAAGTCGTCCAGGCTGCTGCAAAATCAGGATCTTCAGGATAAAGACCCTTCAGTTCTTCGAATCCTACTACTTCCACTATCATTTCAATCAACATATTCTGCCTTCTACTTAAAGCATCTGCAACTCTGTTTGATTTCCCTCTCCTGTGCTTTAATACAAAGGTATAGCTTTGGAGAAACTCAACCCACTTCATGTGCCGTTGATTCAATTTTGTCTGGCTGTTGATGTACTGCAATGCCTGATGATCGATAAATAGAACAAACTCTTTTGGCAACAAATAATGCCTCCAATTTTTTAGAGCCTGAACTATAGCATAAAATTCTTAGTCATAAACTGAATACTTTTTTTGAGCATCATTGAGCTTTTCACTAAAATAAGCAACAGGTCTGCCTTCTTGACTCAGTACAGCCCCTATTGCACTGCCACTGGCATCACAGTCGACCTAAAATACTTTGTTAAAGTTTGGAAGCACCAAAACAGGCTGTTCTGTGACCTTTTTCTTTAATGCATCAAAGCTCCTCTCAGCCCCTAAGGTCCACTTGAATTCTTTCTTATCCCCTCTCATTGTTTACGTGAGGGGGTGCACAAATGCTGCTGAAGTTCCTTATGAACTTTCTGTAAAAGTTGGCTAGACCATGAAATGATCTTACTTCTGTTATGCTTCTTGGTGTAGGCCATTCGATGATAGCTCTCACCTTCTCTGGGTCCATTTTTAGACCTTCTGCTGAGATTACAAATCCCAGGTATACTAACTCTTTCTTGACAAAATTACACTTTTTTAGATTTATTAATAACTGCTCCTCCCACAGCTTTTCAAAAACCCTCCTGATGTGCATCAGGTGTTCCTCCAGGGTTCTGCTGAATATTAATATATCATCTAAATAAAAAATGACAAATTTTTCTAAAAATTCTTTCAGCACCTCATTCATCAGCCGCATGAAGGTACTTGGTGCATTGGACAGCCCAAATGGCATGACCAACCACTCATACAAGCCCTCTCTTGTCTTGAAGGCTGTCTTCCACTCATCTCCTTCCCTGACACGGATCTGGTGGTAACCACTCTTGAGGTCAATTTTGGTGAAGTACTTGGCTCCACTCAAGCAGTCCATTATGTCATCCATCCTTGGCAATGGGAATCTGTATTTGATAGTGATCTTGTTAATTGCTCGAGAGTCTGTGCACATTCTCCACTCTCCATCCTTCTTGGGTGCTAGTACTGCAGGTACTGCACATGGGCTAAGACTCTCCCTAATCAATCCCTTCTTCAACAACTCTTGGACTTGCCTGTTTAGTTCTTCAGTTTCTACAGGTGTCATTCTATGTGCAGCTTTGTTGGGCAAGCTTGACCCTGGCACCAAATCAATATGGCGATCGATTTTTCTTACTGGGGGTAAACCCTCAGGCACATTATCAGATATGATATCTGGAAATTCCCTCAACAGACCTTGGACTTCTGCTAGGGCATCTTTGCATTATGTATTCCTGACTCTAGGAATTAATGCATAACACATATGTTCATGCTTTAAATCATCTAAAAATTTTCTTTTGTCAACCAAGCAAATTCTTGCACTGCCACATACCTTTTCTTCCACCTCCTTCAGGGGCTTCAGCTTATGACGCATTCCATTCTTGGTCATGGAATAGGTGTTGGCATGGCCATCATGAACTGCACTTCTGTCAAACTGCCATGGCCTTCCCAACAGTAAATGGCACACATCCATGGGCAGAATGTCGCACAGAACCTCATCACGGTAATTTCCAATACTGAATTTTACCAGGCACTGTTCATTGACCAAAACCTTAAGGTCTGTTGTGGTTGATCCACAACACACCCCAAAATTGGGGACCCACCTTTTTTGCATGCTTTCAGAGAAGATCTCAGTGACCTCAGATGCTAAAAATCAAGAAAAAGGGCAAAGTTGCACAAAATGAAAAAGTGTCGCGATATCGCGACATGTCGCTCCGTCGCGGCCGAAAATGAAAAAACATTGCGATATTGCGACATGTTGCTCCATCGCTGCCAAAAATGAAAAAGCGTCGTGATATCGCGACATGTTGCTCCGTCGTGGCCGAAAATGAAAAAACGTCGCGATATCGCGACATGTTGCTCCGTCGCTGCCAAAAATGAAAGTGTCACGATATCGCGACATGTTGCTCCGTCGCGGCCGAAATGAAAAAACGTCGCGATATCGCGACATGTTGCTCTGTCACGGTCCAGAGAGGAGAGATAAAGGCAGAATGTAAAATTGTCACGAAATCACGACATGTCACAAAATTGTGGTCAAAACAGTCAAACGGGGCAAGGCACTAAAAGCGTCGCGATTTCGCGACAGAAAGCAGTAAAGGGGCATGAAGCGAAAAAACGTCGCAATATCGCGATAGGAAGCAGCAAAGGGGCATGAAGAGGAAAAATGTCGCGATATCGTGACAGGTCATGTTTTTGCGGCTCCAAGTAGCGATTTCATGACATGTTACGTTTTCGCGGCCAAATACAGCAAGAGCAGCCTGAAATATAAAAGTGTCGCGATTTCGCGAAGGAAAGCTGGCAAATGGTACGGAACAGAAAAGTGTCATGATTTCATGACAGAAAGCTGCCAGAGTGAAAGAAATGAAAAGGCGTAGCGATTTTGTGACAGGTTGCGGCCAAAAGCGTACCAAGTGAAAAACGTCGCGATTTCGTGACGGGTTGCAGCCAAAAGCGTACCAAGTGAAAAAGCGTCGCGATTTCGTGACAGAAAGCGGCAAGATAGCTCCGAATGAAAAAGCGTTGCGATTTCATGACAGGAAGCAGCCGAGGCATACAGAGATGAAAAGCGTCGCGATTTCACGATAGAAAAATAGCAAAGTGTACGGAATGAAAAGTTGTCGCAATATCGTGACATGTCGCCATTTCGCTGTGCATGAAGGCGGACAAGGCTGCTGGCAGGAAAATGTTGCGATATCGTGACATGTCGCATTTTCACGGTGAAAGTAAAGGAAAAAAGTTGCATGCATAAAAACATCACGATTTACATGGGGCCGTTATAGAATGTGCATAGAAAGCACGAAACATGTGGCATACAGGTGTCAGGGCTATAGAAGCATTACATGTCAGCAGAAAATATCAAACGTTTCGATCTCGAACATAAATTCAAAAGCAAAAAAAAGGCGGGAATATGAAGCGATGCATTCTGGGAGGTGAAACGAAGCGACGCAGGGTGAAACAAAGAGCCATATCAGATAGTATAAAATCAGAAGAGCAGATTGATACGGGGGTTGGAAATTGCTGCTAGCGGAGTTGCAGAGACAAATGCGACCAGCCATTCTGGGCCTGCTATTGGAGCAATTTCCTTCACTTGTTCTGGATTTGTTAAACCTGGAACATTTTGTTATTGTAATTGATATATTATTTTAATACAGAAATACAAAGAGTTGGCATCTCATTGATAAGAAAGAAGGAGTCATTTTTGCATGCAAGATTTAATGTCTTACCTTTCCCTTTCAGATTTCTAGGCTTCTAGGTGAAGTTTAATGCAAGTGTTCTTGGTTGCTTCATGCGAATTTCTAAATATGAAATTACAGTAGAAACCCCAAAAACTAGCACTTGGCTTATCTGGATTGTGCGAGTTTGCAGTTTCAATAGGTTAGGTTGTGTGCAGAAACCTCATTATCTTCGATTTTGCCAAATCGAGATCGTAGCACTCTGAGTGTAGCGTAGTTCATTCTATTTGTTTTATTTTCTTTTTCTTTTTAGTTCTTTATTTCACGCATTTAATTACCCTCATTTAAAATAGGGAAAGGTGAAAGAACTGCCAAAACCCAAAATCAAAATAGATCTGTCATAAATATTAATTCACCAAGAGTCCATTGTAATTTCAGAATAGAATAAATCAGAGTGCCCCTTGTTAACATTCACTTGCAACACTAAGGTATTCCTAGCATTTAAATTAAACAACATCATTGATATAAAAAGGATAACATAAAAGGAACCTTGGAGAAATTATCTATGTAATTTCTTTGCAAGCAGAGGATTTGGGACTCGGATCCTACCGGAGAGTATGTTTTCATGACTGGGTGAAAACACCACTCAACAGATTGGCGCTAGAAGGAGGGTCGGACGGGGTTTATTTTAGTCAGATTTAAAATTTTTGTATATTTCATGCCCTACTGATTGTTATCTTTAGCCCTCTAACACCACTCAACGGATTGGTGCTAGAAGGGCCGAACGGGTTTATTTTAGTGTTATTTAAATTTAAATTTTTTATGCTTTAGTCCTCTAACACTCAGCCGATTGTAAAAGGACAACCTGAATTTATTTACGTGTTCTATTTTAAGCAATTCAGGTATGCTGTATATTATTCTAACACTTTTCTGATTGTTCATACAGAAATATGTGATTTGATTTAACTTTGAAAATTTTGGTTTCATGCAATTTATTTCATTTGATTTTTACATCTCTTGGTTGATGCTAACTTGATTTTTTTTACCTTGCAGGTTGAATATTCAACAGATTTGGTTCTAAAATTACATTTTAAGTTCACTAATGGCAACACTTGAGGAGCAAATGGTATCCCTGAGAGCTGAAATAATGTCTCTAAGAGAGAGAATGGTATCAATGATAGAGGATCATTATGAGGGTTTATCTATACCTGTGGTACCATATCAAATTCCTAAAATGTTATTGGATTTTTTACGGTGTTTTAATCAAGAGGTGCCATTAGGATACTTGCAAAAACTGCATGTCTACAAGAATACATTATGTCAATTCCATATTTTCTATGAGGAGGTGGCTTGTAAGTTATTTGCATACATTTTGGATGACAAACCATTCTTTTGGTATAGCCAACTACCCATGGAGGTTAGGACTTCTTGGATACAACTAGAAGCAGCCTATCTCTACCATTTTGGTAATCAGGTTGACTTAGAAATCCTGAAAAATCAGTTTTCCTCCATATGTAAGGAGCCTAATGAATCCTTGAGTCAATTCAATGAAAGATTTCGGGAGTTGCACTCCCAAATGTGGGAAAATTTTAACACATGAAGAGATACCATGGATAGTGAACAAAGAATTGGAACCAAATGACAAAGAGATTGATCAATTGGAAGCAACTCAAATGAAGGATCATCATGAGTCATGGGACATACACTTTGACCAAAAACATTTGAGGGTTGAGAATTTGCATGACCATGTTTTGAATTTGAATGATGAAATGTCATTAAAGGTAAATGAAAAACAAGGTATAATTTTTAATCACACCTTTAATAACATGGTTTTAATGAATGGAAAAGAAGTTGATGCACTTGAATTGTTAAACCAAATTCATCAACAATTACTAATTGAATCTAGGATAAAAACTTTTAATGATCCTAATTTAGTAAATATCCTAGATGCTTGTAAATTATTACACAAATTTGATTGGCCTACAAATTTGGAAAATGATTTGGCTTTGAAATTTGTAGAAATAGGCTCTTACTTACAAAATTGCATATTTGAAAAGGATAGCCTAATTCTAAATCAAGGAGGGAATTATGAAGTTTACATTTTAAAGAATAGACATGATAAAATTGAAAATCATTTATTGTCTAATAATTTTAGTAATTTGATGCTCACCTATGGGAGTATTATTGGAACTAAATCAAATTGGTATGGTGAGCATGGCAAGTGGAAATTTGTTGCATTGTTTGGTCTAGTCTTGTTTGTGTTGGATTCCCTCAAAATTTGGCATGCATATCATGTTATATTTTTGTTGAAATGTTCTAATCATGTTTGGGATCCAGGAAAGTGATAATCCAAGCTTTGCATCATCTTGTATTATATTGTACATTTGTATATAGATTTTGGTTTTTTGGGTTTTGGTTTATGTTTTCAAGATCATTTTTGAAGTTACTTTGGGTTTGGTTTTGGTTTGTGTTTTCAAATTTTCATTTTAGGGATTGCAGTTTGGTTTTGGATTGAATAAGTTTTAATTTTAAGTTGTGTGTTTGATTTCAATTGACATGCTTTGTTTATTTTTATAAAAAAAAAAAAAAAAAATTGAGATGTCAACTTATGCTTAAGACTAGGAGAATATGAAACATTGGAATTGTCTTGTAAAAGCTCCACAAGTAACACAAACATTTAAATAGTATCGTTTGAAACTTGTGATGCATGAAGTAGTCAGTTTTGTATGGCAAATATTTCATCTGCAATTCAAGAGATAATGCATTCATGTTACATCTCACTTTACATATACATTCCATCTTAGTTGCATATGCATTTTAGGTACAAATCATTAAAGTGTGTCAAATCCTCTTAGGGTTGTGCTATAACATAAATGTGAAAAAAATCCTAAGGTTGGAAACTGAGTCTTGTGATATCTAGAACTAAGCACATATTATACATTAAAAAGGATCTTGAGCAAAATGATCAAAACCTAACTTGGAAGAAAAGGTTGGGCGAAAGAAGTATTTCAGGTCTATCCTATTATGCAACATGATCCTTAAAACAGTGGTTTTGACCACTTCCATAAAGCTTAAAGCCTAAAATCGAGTAGTAAGGATAGGGCTAAATCCTCATCAAACTTAGGTTGAGGATCCAACTCCCCAAAGCTTTGATTTGACCTACATGGAGTAGTAAGGATAGGGCATAAATTCTCATCTCACTTAGGTTGAGAATCTGATTCCCCAAAGCTCCTATGTCTCATTTCATAATAAATCTTGGATTGGAAGGATCATACTACTTGTCCTCTGCAAAGGATGGGTAGTCATCCCCAAGGTCTAAGAAATAAAATTAGTATTTTCCATTTTTATCCAAAACTTGGATTGGAAGGATCGTACTACATGTCCCTAGCAAGGATGGGTAGTCATCCCCAAGGTCCAAGAAGTAAAAAATTAATTTTTCCCATCTCATATTTATATTGGATTGGAAGGATCGTACTACTTGTCCTCTACAAAGGATGGGTAGTCATCCCCAAGGTCCAAAGAAATGAAGGTAAGTCTTGGATTATGGGGTTAGGTATGCCCATGCATGGCAACATGTCTTGTCTAAAAAACAAGACCACTGTTTGTTCAAAGGGTTAGACTAGCATGACCATTTCTTCCATAATTGGTTAAATTATTTTGCTCAAAGTGAGGTAATGAATTCTAAATCAGAATAGTAAGGATAGGGTTAAACTCCCATCTCGGTTAGGTTGGGAGTCTGATTCCCCAAAGTTCTGATTTCACGTTCACTTGCACATGGGTTCAAGATAGTAGGGACTCATAACCAACTTTGGGATATAATAAAGCAATTCATTAGTGGATCCTAAGAGGGTTTGGTAATATTGAATGTTTGTGCATGACACTAGAAAGTCTAGGCCTTTACAAGGGCAAAATCTCTAAGCATAGTTATCAGGTCACACAAATCATTCACAATCTCACATATGCATTCATGTAAAACTGACAACGGAATGTTGATCAATTTCAAACGATAGGGAATGAAATTCATTGCACACACCGAGCTAATACTTGATGATTCTGATGATTCATGTACTTCGATCTTTGGGCATTTGTTTATATTGCTTATGTGCTAACACATGTTTTCGAGTTTGTATGCTTCTAGGTTGGGTTCTCACTAAAATGATCAGGAGCATTTGACAGCAGAGTCGCCATTTGTTGTGGCTGATCCACAACACACCCCAAAATTGGGGACCCACCTTTTTTGCATGCTTTCAGAGAAGATCTCAGTGCCCTCAGATGCTAAAAATCAAGAAAAAGGGCAAAGTTGCACAAAATGAAAAAGTGTCGCGATATCGCGACATGTCGCTCCGTCGCGGCCGAAAATGAAAAAATGTCGCGATATCGTGACATGTGATTCCGTCGCTTCCAAAAATGAAAAAGTGTCGCGATATTGTGACATGTTGCTGCGTCGTGACCGAAAATGAAAAAACGTCGCGATATCGCGACATGTTGCTCCGTCACTGCCAAAAATGAAAAAGTGTCACGATATCGTGACATGTTGCTCCGTCGTGGCTGAAATGAAAAAACATCGCGATATCGCGACATGTTGCTCCGTCGCGGTCCAGAGAGGAGAGAGAAAGGCAGAATGTAAAATTGTCGCGAAATCGCGACATGTCACAAAATCGCGATCAAAATAGTCAAACAGGGCAAGGCACTAAAAGTGTCGCGATTTCGCGACAGAAAGCAGAAAAGGGGCATGAAGCGAAAAAACGTCACGATATCGCGACAGGAAGCAGCAAAGGGGCATGAAGCGAAAAAATGTTGCGATATCGCGACAGGTCACGTTTTCACGGCTCCAAGTAGCGAAGTGGTACAGAAGGAAAATATGTCACGATTTCATGACATGTCGCGTTTTCGCGGCCAAATACAGTAAGAGCAACCCGAAATAGAAAAGCGTCGCGATTTCATGACGAAAAGCTGGAAAATGGTACGAAATAGAAAAGTGTCACGATTTCACGACAGAAAGCTGCCAGAGTGAAAGAAACGAAAAGGCATAGCGATTTCGTGACAGGTTGCGGCCAAAAGCATACCAAGTGAAAAACGTCACGATTTTGCAACAGGTTGCGGCCAAAAGCGTACCAAGTGAAAAAGCGTCGTGATTTCGCGACAAAAAGCCGCAAGATAGCTCCGAATGAAAAAGCGTCGCGATTTCACGACAGGAAGCAGCCGAGGCGTACGAAGATGAAAAGCGTCACGATTTTGCGATAGAAAAACAACAAAGTGTACGGAATGAAAAGTTGTCACGATATCGCGACATGTTGCCATTTCGCTGTGCATGAAGGCGGACAAGGCTACTAGCAGGAAAATGTCATGATATCGCGACATGTCACATTTTCACGATGAAAGCAAAGGAACAAAGCTGCATGCATAAAAACATCGTGATTTACATGGGGTCGTTATAGAATGTGCATAGGAAGCACGAAACACGTGGCATACAGGTGTCAGGGTTACAAAAGCGTTACATGTCAGCAGAAAATATCGAATGTTTCGGTCTCGAACATAAATTCAAAAGCAACAAAAAGGTGGGAATATGAAGCGATGCATTCTGGGAGGTGAAAAGAAGCGACACAGGGTGAAACAGAGAGCTGTATCAGATAGTATAAAATCAGAAGAGCAGATTGATATGGGGGTTGGAAATTGCTGCTAACGGAGTTGTAGAGACAAAGGCGACCAGCCATTCTGGGCCTGCTATTGGAGCAATTTCCTTCACTTGTTCTGGATTTTTTAAACCTGGAAAATTCTGTTATTGTAATTGATATATTATTTTAATACAGAAATACAGAGAGTTGGCATCTCATTGATAAGAAATAAGGAGTCATTTTTGCATGCAAGATTTAATGTCTTACCTTTCCCTTTTAGATTTCTAGGCTTCTAGGTGAAGTTTAATGCAAGTGTTCTTGGTTGCTTCATGCGAATGTCTAAATCTGAAATTACAGTAGAAACCCCAGAAACCAGCACCTGGCTTATTTGGATTGTTTGAGTTTGCAGGTTCAATAGGTTAGGTTGTGTGCAGAAACCTCATTATCTTCGATTTTGCCAAATCAAGATCATAGCACTCTGAGTGTAGCGTAGTTCATTCTGTTTGTTTTATTTTCTTTTTCTTTTTAGTTCTTTATTTCATGCATTTAATTACCCTCATTTAAAATAGGGCAAGGTGAAAGAACTGCCAAAACCTGAAATCAAAATAGATCTGTCATAAAGATTAATTCACCAAGAGTCCATTGTAATTTTAGAATAGAATAAATCAGAGTGCCCCTTGTTAACATTCACTTGTAGCACTAAGGTATTCCCAGCATTTAAATTAAACAGCATCATTGATATAAAAAGGATAACATAAAAGGAACCTTGGAGAAATTATCTATGTAATTTCTTTGCAAGTAGAGGATTTGGGACTCGGATCCTATCGGAGAGTATGTTTTCATGACTGGGTGAAAACACCACTCAACATGGTCTTTCTACAACCACGTGATCCGATATGGATGCGGGTGCTTCTTTCTCTCCAGTTGTAGCTTTGTAACCATTTCCTCTAAAACTAGGTTATTTGTGCTACCGTTGTCAATGATAATGTTGCAAATCTTACCCACGCATTTACACCTTGTGTGGAATAAGCTTTTCCTATGATCTGTAGCTCCCTCTTCATTCAACAGGACTCTTCTTGCAATCATTACTTCTCCTCTCTTAGCTTCTTCAGAATGCTCAGATCCAGCATCTTCATCAGCGACTGCTACTCTGGCATTTCCTTTCGGCCTTCGATTATTTCTTTCTCGTTGTTGTGGGCACTCATATTGGTGATGTCCCTCTTCACCACCACTTGGAAGCAAGTCCCTTGAAATCTTCCTCTTCCTTGTCCATGTCCAGCTCTGCCTCTTCCCCCTCGGTAACCATTATTCTGATTACAGGGGCGGTCTGTATTTTCTCTCCTTTTTTCTTGATTACTGCTACCTTCTCCATTTTTCTGAGAATCTTCATTTCTTCTCCCACTGTTCCTTCCGTCGGTTCTTCTACCACGACCTCTTCCTCTTTGCTTGTTTTCAAACCTCCTATTGAGCTTCTCTTCAACCTTTAAAGCAAATTGGTAAGCGTCGTCTATGGTGGTCATCCGGACTAGACTTAGTTCTTCCTGAATGCTTGCTCGTAACCCATTAATGTAACGGGATACCTTCTCCTTGTTGGCCTCTGAGTGGCCTATTCTAATCATTATTTTATGAAATTCTTCTGTGTATTTTTTCACAGACTTTCTTGATTGCCTCAATCCTTGCATTTTCTTCGACGAGGTCTAACTCATAATCACCAGGGATGAACTGCCTCTTTAGATTTTTTGCCATCCGTTCCCACTTAGTTATTCTCTCTTTCCCTCTTTTATTTCACTCTAGCTGCACTCCCTTCCACAAAATGCTAGCATGACCTTTCAGTTTGATCTTTGAAAATCTGACCCTATCAGGATCCTCAACCTCTTCGTACTCAAAGTACTCTTCCAGATCGTTGATCCAGTCGATCAATTCCTCTAGATCAAGGTTCCCGAAATATGTGGAAACCTCCATCTTCGACCTCTTCCCAATCTGGGATATGGCTTTGTATAGTCCGGCCTGAGCTGGATCTACTGCTTCTTCTTCTTCCTCAGGTTGGTCTTCTTCTTCATCATCCTCCTCTTCACTACCTTCGTCTCTTCTTGGCTCCAATATTCTATGCATTTCTTCTTGCAGAGCTTGCATTTATCGTTGCAAAGCTCGAACATCTTCCGCTGTTGCCATGCCTCTCCCACCAACAGGATTTCTCCTTGGAGGCATTCTGCTCACCCAATTCCAAGCCCTTCCACAGGTCCTGGTGTAACTGCTTCTCCTCCGGCGATCTGCTACACACTCAGGAACTACTGGCTCTGATACCACTTGGTGGAAAAAATTTCTTGCAATAGACAGGAAACCAAAGAAACAAGAGACAAAAATTTCTTATTCAATACTTCGAAAGAATTTACAAGAATATATAGCCAAACTGTCGTTTGCCAACCCCCTCTCATTACAATCCATGGGTTTTTATTGAGGTCCCGATCCTCTGTGCTTTCACACTTCCCACGATCTATAATTGCCACTTGGAATAATTTTGGAAAGTTGCATTGATGAGACTCTAGGTGAGGTGCGCGACTGGCTACCATATCCAACGAAATCTTCTTCTTGATCTGCTGCTTGTTGTTAGTTGCTTTAAATGCGTCTTCCAAATATCCAGCGCAAGTGGCCAACATGCCCATTGAAATCCTTCTTTGGAACTACTGCTTCACTGTCGCTAATTTTTTGCGCACGAAGGGATGTCTTTATGAAAGCTGGAGTGCATGTTTTCCTGTTTGGTCGCGATATCGCGACATGTTGCGATATCGCGACCATTTCCCTCCTGTGCTTTCTCTCTCCAGCTCCCGTCGCAATATCTCGACATGTCGCGATATCACAACATTTCCTCCGTCAAGCCTTCTCCCTCCGTTTTGGCCGCGATATCACGACCTGTCACGATATCGCGCCGTTTTCGTCTATCGACCTTCGTTCTCCTGCTCTGGTTGCAAAATCGTGACATGTCGTGATTTCGTGACCATTTGTCTTTCGCTCCTTGCCTTCCCTGCTTTGGTCACGATTTCGTGACATGTCACGAAATCGTGACCTTTGTTCCTCCGTGCCTTTGTTCTCCGGCTTTGGTCATGATTTCGTGACCTCTGGTCTCCGTGCCTTTGTTTCCTTTGCGGTGGTCACGATTTTGCGACATGTGATTTCATGACCTCTGGTCTCCGCGCCTTTGTTTCCTCTACGATGGTCACGATTTCACGACCTTTGTTCTCTACGCCTTTGCTTTCTCTACGGTGGTCGTGATTTCGCGACCTTTGGTCTGTTGCTCCCCTATATTCCATTTTGGTCGCGATATCACGACACTCTTTGTGTCGCGATATCGCGACACATATTTTTCTTGCAACACTTAGAAAAAAATAACATTGCAACACTTAGAAAAAAATAACAACAAAAAGTTTGGTTGATGCTCGATTGTTTTGCTGCCCTCGGATGCTCCTGCATCAGACATTGTCCTCTTCTTGCAAATATAACCATGGATAATGCTTTTGCCTTGATAAATTTTGTACCTACGACATTACCTCATGTGTCCTTTGAAGATATTTACCTTGTACTTTAATATTTTAACTTTGAAGATAGTTCTCAACCTTTTCACCTTTGACATCAATGGCAACCAATATACTTAATATTTCCAGTAGGAAATCCACAATCATAGGGCTATGAAAAGGAATTCAAATCTAAGGAGGGTAATACCTAGAGGATCAATGTCTAGGCTATGTATATAAAGAAGTCAATGACCACTTGTATACATTATAAAAGGGAGGGACATATAAAAAATAATACCTTACTAAAATTGTAAAGGATTGAAGCTAAGTTCCTAAAATTGATGGATTTCTTCCAAATTATGAGGGATATTCTGAAGGATATACTTCAACTACATAGACTAATTACAACATTCGCTATGGTGAATTTTTTTATAGATCTTATTTTAATATATTTGTATCACTGAGATGACATAGATAGAAATGTCATGACATAACCCACCATTGAGACATCATAGGGAAACAAACATTAGGGTAATAGTCTAGAGACAAAGAAGATTTAGGGATGAGAGGGAGAAAAACTAATTAGGACACTCACTACTAGCATTGATAGATCATATATCCCCATCATAATGTATTATACCACCTATATCTCAATATCTTGAGTATGAAAAGGAAAACACACAACCAAAAATATGTGGTGAATTCATAATAATGAAGCTAGTGAGGTAGTGATGCTTAGGGAAGTACCAATAGTTAAACCTGAGGACTAAGAAGAGGAGAAAGTAATGAAAATGAAGACTTCAAATGTGGCATAATTTTCAAGTTAAAGATACATTCCCTAAAGAACACAAGCGTATACTAAGAGGGGGGTGAACAGTATAATACCACTTTTTACCTTTCTTTCCCAATTAATATTATGCAATGTATAGATAGAAATATCAACAACAGTAATCAAAGCAATGCAAAAACACCATACACAATCGAGACACCATAATTTAAGTGGTTCACCCAATATGGGCTACTCCACGAAGAAAATATTTTACTAAAATTTTCTCAATAAATATCTTGGGAATCCTTCCCTATTACAATGTTTATGGACCTCTATCCAAAGGAGATATCAATCCACTAAATCAAGTTCGTGGATCTCTATCCACAGGAGAACTCCTTCTCCTTTTCTCTGGCTGGTGATCCTCTAGAAGACTACTACCTCCATTGCACTTGTTGATGTATATCTATCCACTGGAGACTACTGTCCTCTCTGCTCTATCACCTCCAAATCTCTGTCTTAAATTTGCACTAAACATAGTCCTTCAGTTTAGCACAAATCTGCTCAATCTATGTCTACGTTCTAGCACAAACTTATCCTCAAACATGCACTAAAATCTACTCCATAAGTTCACTCAGAACATTCTTAATTCTACTCAACAAGTCCACTCAAAACTTGCTCAAATTTGTTCAACAAGTCCACTCAGAACTTGCTCAAATATGCTCAACAAGTCCACTCAGAACTTCCTCAAATATTCTCAACAAGTCCACTCAAAACTTTCTCAAATATGCTCAACAAGTCCACACAGAACTTGCTTAAATATGCTCAACAAGTCCACTTAGAACTTGCTTATTTCTCATAGAAACATAAAGAGAATTGTCAGAGACTCAATATGTTCTATACTCAATGCTCAATCACTTTCTCAACTCAAATCAAAATATAGAATACTTTATTTTATGGAACTTGAACAATCACTTCATACAACCACTTGACTAGGCTCAACCAACTCTACTCAACCAATTACTCAATGAAACACCCCTTTCTCACAAACCCTAGTCCAAGCATATAACCACCAACTCAAAATATTTTCAATAATTCTCAACAACAAATCTCACATAACAATGATACTCATGTTCTTTTCAAACCCTAGTTAAAGTTCTTTGCACAACAACTTACTTCAAAAAAAATGCTCATAAAATAATCTTTACATAACAATGATACTCATGTTCTTTTAAAAACTCTAGTTCAAGTTATTTGCACAACAACTTACTTCAACAACAATGATCATAAAACAATCTTCACATAACAATTATACTCATGTTCTTTTCAAAACTCTAACTCAACTTCTTCACACAACCAATTGGTTCAAAAACAATGCTTATCAAACAAGGTTTTAAAAACAATTCTTTATTCCAAAAAACCTTGAAGCATTAACTCAAACACTCTCGAAAAGGAAACCCTAATCAAGTCCTTTTCACTCCAAAACTATTTTCAGAAAACCATTCAATCAACTCAACTATGGAAGAATTTGCCCATACCTTTTGCTTGGCAAGGAGTAAACCACACAAATTTGCTACACTCACAATCACTTCTTTGCAAATCTCAACAAAGTTTAGAAGATAATAATTTTCTCAATGAATCACAATACAAAAAGATATCAAACAAAATACACCTTGTCACTCCAACTTTAAAATAATATCCAAAACCTTCATTAAAATATTCTTGGCAAAAATCCCTTTTAAAAATAAAATCAACACTCTTAAATTCTTACTCCTCCAATATGCAAATATAACAATTTAAGACTATTAAAAATAAAATCAAACTCCTTATAACTCCAAAAACAATTTCCAACAAACACAAATTTCCAACTAGCAACCCTTTCAACTATTTCCAACTAGCAACCCTTTTAACTCCAAAATTTAGGCAATATTAAAAATAATAAATATTTAATTACCTTGCCTTTGGAGGGATTCGAACCCTCAACTCAACCCATGACCAATGCCTTAGTTGTGACTCCAATTGCCGCTCGAGCTAAGTGCTCATTTGGGAAGTGGAGAGCACAACGTGCTCTATGAACCTTCCTTTCTCCACCAAAGATAAAAATGTGTGCCTTCCCTTGGTGCTTCAACACAATGCAAACACTGTCACCGTGTTTTGAACGCAGGCCACTCAACACCTCAAAATTTTAGCCAATGCCTCCTTGCCACTAGGCCATGCTGCCCAGCTGGCTCCAAACTTTCCATTGCTTTCAAATTATTTGCAATCACTGCCACAAGGAAATATGAAATCGTTGTTATCTCATGAGCTTCCTCTTCACAGTTCGCATGCAATCATGTTTTGAAGCAAGGATAATTTTGAATGCCTTTAAGGTATGGTATATATAGCATTTCCACATTTATGCAAACACGTCGACGCTCGAATTAATTTATAAATGATTTAAATTTATTTAAATTTAAATATTATAAATTAATTTAATAAAACCTTTGGTTTTATTAGGGCCTTCTCTAATTGCACAACTTGGTATTAATGATATTTATTTAGAAAATTTAAATTCCTTTTGAATTTAAATATTTTATAAAATAAATATCAGACCTCATTTTAACTTTGCAATAGGCCTCCTTTGGTTTTTATAAAAAACCTTTTAACTTATGCTCCCATATAATATTAAAATATTATGGAGCCCTTTTGCCTTTAACTTTTGCACTGTTGAAGCTTCTTCCTGGATATCAATGACAACTTTGACGACTTTATTTCTTGCCAAATTCCTTGACATTAATGATGACTTCATTTGATGACATCAATGACAACTTTTATTTAGGGACTCAAAATGTCCAAAAATCTCCCCATTTATCATTTATGGCAACCCAAATTCTTTTTATCAAAAAATTGACCTTTCCTTTGTTTTGCTCCCCCTGGGACACTGCTCCCCCTGGCTCAATGATTTCTCAAATATCAAATCTCTCCCCATTACTCAAATATTTCCCTCTTTGACATCAATGGCAAAGGGTCACCTTTGGGGCTCGGGTCTAAGAATGAGCCTCTTAGCTTAGCCCCTCCCCCACCTCCTTTTGAGGTGGTTAATTTTGGGGTGGGAGTATTTCTACTCCCAGAAAGCACTATTCTTTACCTTTATCCTCTTCTCTTATTTTATGAATTTTTTGAATCCTTTGACTGTTTTTATCCATGTCCTTGTTTCTATCCATGTCTTTGTTTTTGTCCATGTCTATATTACTATTCATGTTCCTGTTCACATTCATGTTCATGTTCCCATTCCTGTTCATGTTCATGTTCATACCTATTTTTGGGATGTCTGCTCTACACCACTTTACTATGTGACCATCATTATTGCACTTAAAACATTTAATGTTATTATTCCTTGGAGGTGCATGGTAGGAACCTAGGGTTCCTAGCACATAAATTGATAAATAAATAAATAAATAACCTAAAACTAAAAGAATCGCTTTTGGATTGTCGGGAAGTCCCTTCAATGTTTTAATAAATGTTTTATATAATATTTCATGGATATTTGAATGATAAGTTCTTACAATGTTTTATACCCCTCTAGGGTTATAGGTGAAAGGTTGCAATGCTTCCTAACCCTAATCTTATAATAATATAATAAATAATATAATTAATTATTATATTATTTATTATTATATTATTTTATTATTATGACCATAGGATAGAATATATTATTATTATTAAGATTATTAATTAATGTTAGGATATGATCCTAACATTCCACCCCTCTTGAAAATAGCTTTGTCCTCAAAGCTGAAAAAATTTGAAAAATATGTTGCAGCTTCAATATAGTATTGGATTTGTGAAGGTCTTCATCAACAATATGTCCTCTCTTAGTTGAATCTATCTTCACATTAGAAATACTTTTCACACATAACCATTATAAATACTTTAGACCTCATTGTGCTTGCACTCTTACATGCTCACTCATTATGCATCTTCATTATGCATCCACATATTTTTTTCCTCATACTAGTTGTACGTCTTCATTTTAGATGTCTTCAGCGATCAATGATACAACTGCATTGGATTTATCAAAAATATCAACAAAAGGGAGGATACATATCCTTCTTCCAATCAAATAGTCATTATTAGAACATGGAGCATAGTTCAACCACACTTTAGTTTGGCCTTTCAGAATATGGAACATGTGTACCATCTTACCACTTAGTTATGTTATAAAAACATAGAGTATGGTATATCATCTTATCAACCAGATTTAACTTCAAATTCTTATTACCTTATTGTTTTTAAACTTTAATAGAATTCCAAAAGTCTTAATCATTAGAAATCTTCCATGTTTTATTTTGTATTTTTTCCTGAGAGATGTGAACGTCAGCCCTGTGATGCAAGCGATGGTAAAAATGTTTTCCTCTAGAAGATAGCAACACTTCAGACAAGAGTCCAACTTCCAATCAAAGTTAGCTAATGCAGTCTCGAAAAACTAGAATGGAACTGGAAAAAATCATATGGGTGACAAATATCTGGGTACTTCGGCTCACTTCTTTTCCAACGATGCTTTAGCAAATAAGCCTGAAACATTAGCTATAATTCGCCTCGTCTAGGATTCTAAGATGTTGGAGTTGATTTTATAATTTGTGGGCCGATTTAATTTTTTTTAAGTTTAATTCTCCTCAATGTCAAAGGATGAAGCCCGATTACATTTTGTTTCTATCTTTAAAAAGAAAAATTGGGTGAGTAGATTTATTAAGCACAACATATCCACTGTTGTCATTTTTTATTTAACAGTGAAGGCACCAATTATCAATTCAAAAAATTTCAATACAATTGAGAGGAGATTCGATGTAGCATTGAGAACCATATGGCATGAGCAAGCTATTGGCAAATAACACGTACGACGAGGGAGTTCAAAACTCTCTGCATGTAGATAACATTGGTTTTTATCAGTTGGAGGACCATTCAAGCTTACCTATAATATCAATTAAAAGCAATCAAGACTTCTAACATCGTCCAAGTGACAAGCTACACTTTCGCAGGCTTATTTCTTCCAAACCAATGCACTAATTTCAAACTTCATCTATTGTTGGCATGAGGCTGTGAAAACAATGTCAACAAGAGGTGCACATGACCTAGTAATGTATGTTTGACATATATTACCAAAAGATCTTTGGATAGGAGAATTTCAAGCATGGAATTTGTCTGTATGTAAGATATCCAATTACAAATACTATGTAGATGTTGTCTTCGTTCTGTCGGTTCACCAGTGTTTTTCACGGTCTCCAACACAGTCATCTGCTCAGAAAATCCTGTCACCGTCACCTTCGGCTTCTTCATGTTGGAATTGTCTAAACTGGTGATTGCATGGTATTTGTTAGTGGTGTTTTAAAGAACTCCAAATCAATAGCAGAGAGTCTTTCATTAGCATTAGCCTATTGGGAGATATCCAGTACATCAACAACAACCATCATGGTCTAGTCTTCTTTTACAGATTTTGTTAATTGTTCTCTTGCCCACAACACTACCTCTACTCAGACTTCACAAGCTGATTATGATGGCAGCTCTCGAATCAGTGGTTTCATCTATGAAGATATCTGATTGATGGCACAGATGAATATCTGATTGATGGCAGCCTTTCTATAGATATGAACACCCCTACTCCCTTTATGAATGATATTTCACCTGGTTCTAGCAATGATGCAGGTGGAAGTCATCACTTATGCATCTCAATGAAAAGCTCTATTTTCTATAGCAACTTAGTTGGCGAGAGCAGTTCTCAATCAGAAATGTACAAGTGAACAATGAAACTGGAGATGCGGGGCACACTGACCATATTCTAATCATGACTTTTTTCATATTATAGCTGTGAGAGTAAATTGTAATTGTTGTGTAAGTTGTAAAAAGGCAGTGAGAGTAGACTGTAATTGTTGTATAAGTTGTACAAAAGTAGTGAGAGGAGACTATAATTGTTGTATAAGTTGTACAAAATCATTTAGCCACCCGATAATTTGTGTGTATAGAAGTTACTATGGAGGCAGTGTATTTTCTTGTAAATTGTTGTTTTTTAAAGTTTTAATTAAAACTGATGGTTGCACTTCCATGAAGCATCAATTTGTCATTCATTCTCTTTTTATATGAACTTGTTGTAATGTTTTTGGAATGAAATATAAATCCCGAAAGCGTATTCCTTCATCACAATGTAGAAGTCTAATATAAGAGGCAACTTGTATTCATATTCAACTGTTGTACTCGTTCCCCTAAAATAACTTTTGTAATGTATGTCTTGTAGATAAATACTTTCAACAAGAAATAATGACAGTAGGGAACATACGTCCATAGCAACAACATTGTTTAAAGTTTATATCCTGAAACACACTCATTCATACGTTGTATGTTTATATAAAAGCAGTATTTTAATATAACTCAATATTTTATATTATTTGTTTGTTTAATTATGTTTAGATTGTCCAAATCAACTGGCAAGTACTTGGCCTTCAGATGAGGAATGAGAATCTAGGTTGGAGAAATGGCAGCAGCTTTGACATCGGCTTTCATTATTTTTAAGCCAAATCACATGTGCCATTTTTGATTTGGGAGGAGGCCAAGGTGGAGGACGAGAGGGTAACACAGATTTTGAAAATACACTCCCTTCAACATCACCAAAAAACTTAGTTTTTTGTGAAGTTATCTCATGCCAAAAGTTCAGTTTCAAAAATTTGGCAGGCAAGTTTGCAAAAGTAGATAATTTTTGAGCAATTAACCTGTTTGCTATTTCCTGAATTTTACAGAAGGGATACTTTCTTCCATTTATATAGTATTTATTTTGATCTTCATAATATCCGTTTGTAATTTTAATTGGTTGCACCTTTGTAAACCATACAATCTGTGCATTGTTGTTCAAAAAATCTTCTTCATCATTCACTTTTTTTATAAAAAAATTTGCATTATTAGGGTTTTGATTAATTTCTTTCGGAAGTGCAATAGGTATTTCTAGAAGTTCTCTGGTTATGGGCTCTTCCTCCTCCTCATATTCCATGGCTATGGGCTCCTCTTCTTCCTGGGATTCCATGGCTAGGGTCTCCTCTTGCATTTCCATTAAATATTGTATAATACGATCAGAACGTTCCATTTGTTTTTTTTGTTTTTGTTCAATCATTCTTCTAATTTTTGCAATGTCATTTTTCATTTCCTTGACCAATATGGTTGGATCCATAAGGCTCTGATACCATATGGTAGGAACCTAGGGTTCCTAGCACATAAATTGATAAATAAATAAATAAATAACCTAAAACTAAAAGAATCGCTTTTGGATTTTCGGGAAGTCCCTTCAATGTTTTAATAAATGTTTTATATAATATTTCATGGATATTTGAATGATAAGTTCTTACAATGTTTTATACCCCTCTAGGGTTATAGGTGAAAGGTTGCAATGCTTCCTAACCCTAATATTATAATAATATAATAAATAATATAATTAATTATTATATTATTTATTATTATATTATTTTATTATTATGACCATAGGATAGAATATATTATTATTATTAAGATTATTAATTAATGTTAGGATATGATCCTAACAGTGCAAATGTCTTAGGATTTCTCCTAGTGAAGTCATATCCTCTTCTATCATGAACCCTACAATTCATTGCCTTGTGACCAAACTGATTACATGAGTAGCAATACCCATGGAAAAGTTGTTTGTTTCCATATTCCTGTCTTTCATGTGTCCTACACTATGAAGCCATGTTCCCAAACCTGTGACATGAAAAACATCTTCCATTGAAGTTTCCTTGTCTTGACCTCATTGGTATCCTATTTTGATTATTGTTCCATCTGTATCTTCTTTGTGCATTGTTCCTATTTTTGTTAAACTCTCTATTGTCCAACTCATCCTCTAATGTATGACTTTCTTTTATACTGTCTTCTTCTAGAGTATCTTCATCTGAAGTTTCTTCTCCTCCAAAACTTGAAGTTGACTCTCCTTCCCATTTCTTTTGAACTTGTTAAAATCCAAGACCTATTTTTCTTGATGTAGTATTTTGTGTCTTGATGAACTTATCCAAGTTCTTTGAACTATTTTTAAATCCTTTCATCTTGATCTTGGAGTCCTCTAAATCTTCTTTTAGCAGTGCCACTTCTTGTGCTAACTTCTTACATTCCAAGATCTTTGCTTCTAACTTATCTTTGAACCTCTTTGTCTAAATCCTCTATGAGTAGTATTCTCTCTTCATCACATTCTTGAAACTGAATTTCAAGTTTAGAGTGTTGCTTTCTTACCTTCTTTACCATAACAAGAGCATAGATAAGTTCTCCCTTGAGATCATAACCATTCTTTTCTTAGTATTCCTCTATTTTTTTACCTTTGTCCTCATGTTTATTTTCTATTGGATTATCTTCTATAGGATCACTTTCTTCTTCTTCTAATGCCATTAGAATATTTTCATCTAGTATTTCAAGTGCATCTTCATATTCATCATCACTAAAACTATAACCATTCCTTGTACAATCATATTCAAGATGTCCGAAGTTACCACATCTAAAACACTTGAGAATTACTAGAATCATTTTCTTAACTTGCTCTTTTTATTCAATCATAAACAAGACTTCATATCTATCGTTATATAAAAAACTAGTATCACTAGCACTTGAATACTTACTTGTCTTATCCGCATAGTAGCTCTTCTTTTGTCTTTGGAAGAACTTCTTTCCTTGTATATTTTGTCCATCCTTGCTTTTATTTTAATGCTTGTATTTTTTTTGAATCCTTGTACTTGTGATCTTGTTTTTCTTCACCATTATTGTTCTTAGGTTCTTGACAATATTTTGCAAAATGTTCATACTTTCCACAATTTAAACACTTAATAGATCTTGGATCTCTGGATTTTTAGGAATATTTATCTCTTCTACTGTAATTGGCTTCCTCATCACTGGATGACTCATTGCTTGATTCTGACTTCTTATCCTTTGTCTTATTGACAACTTTGAATGCTACTTCCTTCTATGAAATAGGATCTTTTGTTCTTATCTCAAAAGTTGTGAGCATACCAAGCAATTTATCTCTTGTCAAAGTATATCATCCATTGATACTTCTATAGCAGAAACCTGTTCATTGAATCTTTTTGGAAGAGTTCTTAAGACTTTATCACAAACATCTGATTCATCAATCTTCATTCCAAGACCTTGCATATCATTAACAACCTCATCAATTCGAATTAGATAAGCAGTAATATTTTCCTCTTCATTCATTCTTAATGCTTCAAGTTGTCCTTTGAGATTTCACATATTTTCTTTATTGACACTTTTATCTCCATATATATTTTGTAATTTATCCCACATCTCTTGTGCAGTTTTACAATGCATAACTTTCATAGACTCTGTTCTATGCAAACCTCTCACAAGTGAATTCATTGCTTTTGAATTATAGTGTTGTAGAAGTTTACCTTCCTTATCTGTAGGAGGATTTACTAAGGGGTCGTATCCAAATTCCATTGATTCCCAAATTTTATTGCCAAGTGCCATCAGATATATCTTCATCATCATACTCCAATACATATAGTCACTTCCATAAAATACTGGTGCTAATTTATTTGAGGATACCTCCTTAGGATCCATTATGTTCTTGTTAGCTTTTCCTTCAAGTTATTAAACTCTTCTAAAGGAACCCGCTCTGATACCAATTGAAGAACATAAGCTTATACTAAGAGGGGGTGAACAATATAAGACCACCTTTTACTTGTTTTTCCAAATCAATATTATGAAATGTATAGATAGAAATATCAACAGAAGTAATCAAAGTAATGCATAAAACACCATACACAATAGAGACACCATAATTTATGTGGTTCACCCAATGTGGGCTACTCCATGGAGAAAATATTTATGGACCTCTGTCCAAAGGAGATATCAATCCCCTAAATCAAGTTCTTAAATCTCTATCCATAGGAGAACTCCTTCTCCTCTTTTCTGGATGGTGATCCTCTAGAAGACTATTGCCTCCACTGCACTAGCTGATGGATCTCTATCCACTGGAGACTACTATCCCCTCTGCTCTATCACCTCCAAAGATCTATCTCAAATCTGCACTAAACACAGTCCTTTGGTCTGGCACAAATCTACTCAATATTTATCTCTAGTCTGGCACAAACTTATCCTCAAATTTGTACCAAACTCTGCTCCACAAGTTCACTCAAAACTTTCTTAATTATGCTCAACAAGTCCACTCAAAACTTGCTCATATCTATTCAACAAGTCCACTTAGAACTTGCTCAATATACTCAACAAGTCCACTCAGAACTTGCTCAAATATGCTCAACAAGTCCACTCAGAACTTGATCAAATATGCTCAACAAGTTCACTCATAACTTTCTCAAATATGCTCAACAAGCCCACTTAGAACTTGCTTAATTCTTATAGAAATATAAAGAGAATTGTTAGACTCAATATGTTCTATACTCAATGTTCAATCACTTTCTCAACTCAAATCAGAATATAGAATAGTCTATTTTATGGAACTTGAACAATCACTTCATACAACCACTTGACTAGGCTCAACCAACTCTACTCAACCAATCACTCAATGAAACACTCCTTTCTCACAAATCCTAGTCAAAGCATTTAACCACCAACTCAAAATATTTTCAACAATGCTCAACAACAAATCTTACATAACAATGATACTCATGTTATTTTCAAACCCTAGTTCAATTTCTTTGCACAACAACTTACTTCAACAACAATGCTCATATAATAATCTTCACATAACAATGATACTCATGTTCTTTTCAAAAATCTAGTTCAAGTTCTTTGCACAACTTAATTCAACAACAATGCTCATAAAAATATCTTCATATAACAATGATACTCATGTTATTTTTAAAACTCTAACTCAACTTCTTCACAAAACCAATGGCTTCAACAAAAATGCTTATCAAACAAGGTTTTAAAAACAACTCTTTATTCCAGAAAACCTTGAAGCATTAACTAAAACACTCTTGAAAAGGAAACCCTAATCAAGTCCTTTTCACTCCAAAATTATTTTCAAAAAACCATTCAATCAACTCAACTATGGAAGAATTTGCCCATACCTTTTGCTTGACAAGGAGTAAACCACACAAATCTGCCACACTCACAATCACTTATTTGCCAATAAATTATTATTTGCCTCTTTTCGATCTTATCCGAAGGTATAGAGGAGTCGTTTTATGGTTGATGTGTAAGCGCTCCTAGCAAGGAGGTCCTAAGGTTAAATCACAGAGATGATTAATTTTACTGTGGTCACGGACATTTTTGAGTTGATGAAGGTTGGAGGGTCAAAACCCATTCACTAAGTTTTTATTTTTGAAAGGTATGGCTCAAAGTTTTATTGTGATTAAAGTTTAAAGAAATAAGTTTTACATAGAGGGAGCCATAAGGTTTTGTTTGAACTTTAATTTAAAGCTTTCAATTGGGAGTTATAAGGGTTTAGATATTTGTGAGATTAAAAGGTATTGTATGTTAAAAATAATTAGAGAGGTGTAATAAGTTGTGTGAGAAGAGAAATAAGGTGTTTGAAATAATTTAAAATTATTGTGGATATTTTAGTTTGAAAGTTAAGGGTTTTTTGTGACTATTGTGAGGATAGTGATTATTATTCAAGTTGGAGTGATAAGGTGTAATTTTGATATTGTTCTTGTGATATGTTTTGTTGAAGAAAATTATCCTCTAACCCTTGTTGAGAGTTGAAAAAAAAAAGTGTGTTGATTGTGGAAAATTTTCAAAGAGGATTCTTCATCTTCATAAAAGGTATGGGCACATTCTCCTATTGATTGATTATGGTGGTTGATTTCTGAAATATCATTGAAGTGAAAAATATTTATTGTGGTTTCCTTTTTGAAAGTGATTGGTTTAATGCTTCAAGGTTTTCTGGTTTGAGAGTTGTGATTAAAACCTTGTTTTATAAGCATTGTTGTTGAAGTGAGTTGTTGTGCAAAGAACTTGAACTTGAGTTTTAAGAGAACATGAGTATCATTGTTATGTAAGAGTTGTTGTTGAGTATTATTGGAAACATTTTGAGTTGATTGATTAATGCTTGGACTAGGGTTTGTGAGAAAAATTTGTTCCTTGTGGTGATTGTTTGAGTAGAACTGTTTGAGCCTAGTCAAGTGAATGTGTGGAGTGGTTGTTCAAGTTCCATAAAAAAAACTATTCTATATTTTGATTTGAATTGAGATTGATTTAAGAAAGAAATTGAGTTTGAGAATAGAACATATTGAGTCTCTAAAAATTATCTGTATGCTTCTATGAGATTGATTTGAGATAATATTGGGATTTGAGTATAGAACATATTGAGTCTCTAACAATTCTCTTTATGCTTCTATAAGATTGATTTAAGTTGAAATTGGGATTTGAGTATAGAACATATTGAGTCTCTAACAATTCTCTTTATGCTTCTATAAGATTGATTTAAGTTGAAATTGGGATTTGAGTATAGAACATATTGAGTCTCTAACAATTCTCTTTATGCTTCTATGAGATTAATTTGAGTTGAGATATTGATTGAGCATTAAGTATAGAACATATTGAGTCTCTAACAATTCTCTTTATGATTCTATGAGATTGAAAAAGTTATGTGTGAGCTTGTTAAGTAGATTTGAGACAAGTCTTTGAGAAGGCTTGTGGACTGATTTTGTGTAAGCTTTTGTGGAAGCTTGCTATGCAGATTTGAGAAATTCCTAGAGAGGACTTATTGAGTAGATTTGAGCAAGTCCTAGAGAGGACTTATTGAGCAGATTTGAGCAAGTCCTAGAGAGGACTTATTGAGTAGATTTAAGCAGGTTCTGAGTGAGCCTATTGAACAAATTTGAGCAGGTTCTGAGTGAGCCTATTGAGCAGATTTGAGCTGTAGGTTCTGATTGAGCCTATTGAGTAGATTTGAGTAGGTTCTAAGTGAGCCTATTGAGAAGATTTGAGTAGGTTCTGAGTGATCCTATTGAGCATATTTGAGCAGGTTCTGAGTGAGCCTATTGAGCATATTTGAGGAGGTTCTGAGTGAACATATTAATAGAGATTTGGATGTGACAGAGTACAGAGGACGAAGTCTTATTGGATAGAGATCTAGTAGCCAATACAATTGAATATAGATCTGAGTGAGGAGTCTTCAAGTGGAGAGAGATCCACCAGTCAGTGCAGCCAAAAGACATAGTCTTCTAGAAGATCACTAGCTAGAGCAGAAGGGCAAGAGTTCTCCTGTGGAAGAGATCCACGAACTTGAGATTTAGGGGATCAACATTTCCTTTGGACAGAGGTCTATAAACATTATAATTGGAAAGGATTCCCGAGAGATTGATTGAGAAAGTTTTAGTTAAATATTTTCTTCGTGAAGTAGCCCGCATTAGGTGAACCACGTAAATTATGGTGTCTCTATTGTGTGTGATGATTGGTACATTACTTTGGTTATTGCTATTGATATTGCCATTGATTATATTGATTAATATTGTTTAGGAAAGAAAAGTAAAAAGTGATCTTATACTGTTCACCCCCCTCCTCTCAGTATAAGCTTGTATTCTTCACCCTGTGTGATTCTCATCCCTGTTTTGGTGGGATTCATAGTTTTTCTAATCCACTGCTCCACCCATTTGTTCAGGCTAGATTTTTAGATTCATTCTAGTTTTTCCCTGCATGGGATGTAGTTTTTTCTCAGGTCTTGGTTTCCTAGGGGTGGTTTTTGGTTTTCCTGCCCTTGGGAGGATTCAAATTTTAAATTCTAGCACTTGTCCTTTTCCCACCTTTGGGAAATTTTAAACGTTTTGTTGGTAGATTGGGTGGTGTTGCGCTTTTTCTCATCCTTGAAAAACTTCAAATTTCTTGTTTAGCACCTAAAGATTCAAATTTTCTTTTCTGGCGTGCTTTGTTTTCCTACACAATTTTTCCTCTGTAGGTTTCCTTGCTTCCATCATTTTCTAGCTTCCTTTGCACCATCCTTTGCGTTTTACTGAATCGGATCCTCTAGAACTTTCCTACCTTTGTTCCTTTTGGTTTTCCTTTCTTGTATTATTTTCCTTCCTTGGATGTCTTCCTTTTGATGTAATTAAGATTCAATGTAATCAGGTTTTGGGATCCTTGATAAAAACCCACTTTTAATTTAAACCTACCAAAAAAAAATAATCTTTTTGGCAAAAATCCCTTTTAAAAATAAAATAAGCACTCTTAAAGTCTTACTCCTCCAATATGCAAATATAACAATTTAAGACTTTATTAAAAATAAAATCAAACTCCTTATAACTCCAAAAACAATTTCCAACAAACACAAATTTCCAACTAGCAACCCTTTCAACTATTTCCAACAAGCAACCCTTTTAACTCAAAACTTTAGGCAATATTAAAAATAATTAAAATTTAATTACCTTGCCTTTGGAGGGATTCAAAATCTCAACTCAGCCATGACCAACGCCTTAGCCACGACTCCAATCGCTGCTCGAGCTAAGTGCTTGTTTGGGAAGTGGAGAGCACAACGTTATCTATGAACCTTCCTTTCTCCGCAAAAAATAAAAATGTGCGCCTTCCCTTGGCGCTTCAACATAATGCAAACACTGCCGCCACATTTCAAATGTAGGCCACTCGATGCCTCAACATTTTAGCCAATGCCTTCTTTCCACTAGGCTAGGCTACCAAGCTGGCTCTAAAATTTTTGACGCTTTCAAATTATTCCCAATCGCTACCACAAGGAAATATGAAATCGATGTTATCTCACGAGATTCCTCTTCACAGTTCGCATGCAATCACGTTTCGAAGCAAGGATAATTTTGAATGTCTTTAAGGCATGGTATATATAGCCTTTACACCTTTATGCAAACACGTCAGCGCTCCTCCAACTTTATTCGATGTCGACGCTCGAATTAATTTATAAATGATTTAAATTAATTTAAATTTAAATATTATAAATTAATTTAATAAAAGCTTTAGTTTTATTAGGGCCTTCTCTAATTGCACAACATGGTATTAATGATATTTATTTATAAAAATTAAATTCCTTTTGAATTTAAATATTTTATAAAATAAATATTAGACCTCCTTTTAACTTTGCAATAGGCCTCCTTTGGTTTTTATAAGAAACCTTTTAACTTATGCTTCCATATAATATTAAAATATTATGGAGCCCTTTTGCCTTTAACTTTTGCACTGTTGAAGCTTCTTCCTGGATATCAGTGACAACTTTGACGACTTTATTTCTTTTCAAATTCCTTGATATTAATGATTACTTCATCCAGTGACATCAATGACAAATTTAACTTAGGGACTCAAAATTTCCAACAATCTCCCCCTTTGTCATTGATAGCAACCCAAATTCTTTTTACTGAAAACTTGACATTTCTTTCATTTTTCTCCCTCTGGGACACTGCTCCCCCTGGCTCAATGCTCTCTCAAATATCAAATCTCTCCCCATTACTTAAATATCTCCCTCTTTTACATAAATGGCAAAGGGTCACCTTTGGGTATCGGGGCTAAGAATGAGCCTCTTAGCTTAGCTCCTCCCCCACATCCTTTTGAGGTGGTTAATTCTAGGGTGGAAGTATTTCTACCCCCAGAAAGCATTGTTCTGTATCTTTATCCTACTCTTATTTTCTAAATTTTTTGAATCCTCTGACTATTTATATCCATGTCCTTGTTTCTATCCATGTCTTTGTTTTGTCCATGTCTATATTCCTATTCCTGTTCCTATTCATATTCATGTTCTTGTTCCTGTTCCTATTCCTATTCATGTTCATACCTATTTCTGGGATGTCTACTCTACACCACTTTATTGTGTGACCATCATTATTGCACTTATAACACTTAATGTTATTATTCCTTGGAGGTGCAAATATCTTAGGATTTCTCCTAGTGAATCCATATCCTCTTCTGTCATGAACCCTGCAATTCATTGCCTTGTGACCAAACTGATTACATGAGTAGCAATACCCATAAAAAAGTTGTATGTTCCCATATTATTGTCTTTCATGTGTCCTACACTATGAAGCCATGTGCCCAAACTTGTGACATGAAAAATATATTCCATTGAAGTTTCCTTGTATTGAGCTCATTGGTCTCCTATTTTGATTGTTGTTCCATCTGTATCTTCTTTGTGCATTGTTCTTATTTTTGTTGAACTCTCTATTGTCCAACTCATCCTCTGATTTCTGAATTTCTTTTATATTGTCTTCTTCTGGAGTATCTTCATCTGAATTTTCTTCTCCTCCAAAACTTGAAGTTGAATCTCCTTCCCATTTATTTTGAACATATTCAAATACAAGACCTGTTCTTCTTGATGTAGTCTTTTGTGTCTTGATGAACTTATCCAAGTTCTTTGAGCTATTTTAAAATCCTTTCATCTTTATCGTGGAGTCCTCTAAATATTCTTTTAGTAGTGCCACTTTTTGTGCTAACTTCTCACATTCCAAGATCTTTTCTTCTAACTTATCTTTGAACATATTTACCTTAGTTTTTGATTTTTCTAAATCCTCTATGAGCAATCTTCTCTCTTCGTCACATTCTTGAAACTGAATTTCAATTTTAGTGTGTTCCTTACTTACCTTCTTTACCGTATCAAGAGCATAGATAAGTTCTCCCTTGAGATCATAACCATTATTTTCTGAGTATTCCTCTATTTTTTTGCCTTTGTTATCATCTTTATTTTATATTGGCTTATCTTCTATACGATCACTTTCTTCTTCTTTTAATGCCATTAGAAGATTTTCATCTTGTATTTCAAGTGCATATTCATATTCATCATCACTAAAACTATAACCATTCCTTGTACAATCATCTTCAAGATGTCCAAAGTTACCACATCTAAAACACTTGAGAATTACTGGAGTCCTTTTCTTAACTTGCTCTTTTTCTTCAATCATAAACAAGACTTCATCTCTATCATTGTCTGAAAAACTAGTATCACTATCACTTGAGTACTTACTTGCCTTATCCGCACAGTAGCTCCTCTTTTGCCTTTGTAAGAACTTATTTCCTTGTCTATTTTGTTCATCCTTGCTTTTATTTTGATACTTGTATCTTTATGAATCCTTGTACCTGTGATCCTATTTTTATTCACCATTATTGTTCTTAGGTTCTAGATAAT
Organism: Wollemia nobilis; assembly: GCA_028583015.1. Classification (NCBI taxonomy): domain Eukaryota; kingdom Viridiplantae; phylum Streptophyta; class Pinopsida; order Araucariales; family Araucariaceae; genus Wollemia; species Wollemia nobilis. The sequence continues at coordinate 6,180,079 of JAQPPZ010001736.1, read as the reverse complement.
ATGTTGCAAAATATCCATACTTTTCATAATTGAAATACTTAACAGATCTTAGATCTTTGGATCTTTAGGAATATTTATCTCTTCTAATGTAATTAGATTCCTCATCATTGGATGACTCATTGCTTGATTCTGAATCCTTATCCTTTGTCTTATTGACAACTTTGAATGCTTCTTCCTTCTAGGGAATATGATCTTTTGTTCTTATCTTAAAAGTCATGAGCATACCAAGCAATTTATCTCTTGTCAAAGTATCATCATCCATTGATACTTCTATAGCAAAAACATGTTAACTAAATCTTTTTGGAAGAGTTCTTAAGACTTTATCACAAACATCTGATTCATCAATCTTCATTTCAAGACCTTGCATATCATTAACAAACTCATCAATTCGAATTATATAAGCACTAATATTTTCATCTTCATTTGTTCTTAATGCTTCAAGTTGTCCTTTGAGATTTCAAATCTTTGATTTCTTGATAATTTTATCTCCTTCATATATATTTTGTAATTTATCCCACATCTCGTGTGTAGTTTTATAATGCATAACTTTCATAGACTCTGTTCTACGCAAACCTCTCACAAGTGCATTCATTGCTTTTGAATTATAGTGATGTAGAATCTTACCTCCCTTATCTGTAGGAGGATTGACTAAGGGATCGTATCCAAATTCCATTGATTCCAAAATTTCATTGCCATGTGCCATCACATAGATCTTCATCATCATACTCCAATACATATAGTCACTTCCATAGAAAACTAGTGCTGAATTATTTGAGGATACATCCTTAGGATCCATTGTGTTCTTGTTAACTTTTCCTTCAAGTTGTTAAACTCTTCTAAAGAAACCTACTCTGATACCAATTGAAGAACATAAGCTTATACTGAGAGGGGGGGTGAACAGTATAAGACCACTTTTTACTTTTCTTTTCCAATCAATATTATGCAATGTATAGATAGCAATATCAACAATAGTAATCAAAGTAATGCATAAAACACCATACACAATAGAGACACCATAATTTACGTGGTTCACCCAATGTGGACTACTCCATGGAGAAAATATTTTACTAAAATTTTCTCAATCAATCTCTTGGGAATCATTACCTATTACAATGTTTATGGATCTTTGTCCAAATGAGATATCAATCTCCTAAATCAAGTTTGTGGATCTCTATTCATAGGATAACTCCTTCTACTCTTCTTTGGATGGTGATCCTCTAGAAGACTACTGCCTCCACTACACTAGCTTATGGATCTCTATCCACTGGATACTACTATCCTCTCTGCTCTATCACCTCCAAAGATCTATCGCAAATCTGCACTAAACACAGTCCTTCGATCTAGCACAAATATGCTCAATATCTATCTCTGGTTTTGCTCAAAATTATCCTCAAATCTACACCAAACTTTGATCCACAAATTCACTCAAAACTTGCTTAATTTTGCTCCAACAAGTCCACTCAGAACTTGCTCAAATATGTTCAACACGTCCACTTAGAACTTTCTCAATCTACTCAAAAATTCCACTCAAAACTTGCTCAAATATGCTCAACAAGTCCACTCAAAAATTTCTCAAATCTACTCAACAAGTCCACTCAAAACTTGCTCAAATCTGCTCAACAAGTCTACTTAGAACTTGCTCAAATTTGCTCAACAAGTCCACTCAAAACATGCTTAATTCTCATAGAAACATAAATATAATTGTTAGAGACTCAATATGTTCTATACTCAATGCTCAATCACTTTCTCAACTCAAATTAGAATATAGAATAGTTTATTTTATGGAACTTGAACAATCACTTCATACAACCACTTGACTAGGCTCAACCAAATCTACTCAACCAATCACTCAATGAAACACCCATTTCTCATAAACCTTATTCCAAGCATATAACCACCAACTCAAAATATTCCTAATAATGCTCAACAACAAATATCACATAACAATGATACTCATGTTCTTTTCAAACCCTAGTTCAAGTTCTTTGCACAACTTACTTCAACAACAATGCTCATAAAATAATCTTCACATAACAATGATACTCATGTTATTTTCAAAACTCTAGTTCAAGTTCTTTGCACAACAATTTACTTCAACAACAATGCTCATAAAACAATCTTCACATAACAATGATACTCATGTTATTTTCAAAACTCTAACTCAACTTCTTCACACAACCAATGGCTTCAACAACAATGCTTATCAAGTAAGGTTTTAAAAACAACTCTTTATTCTAGAAAACCTTGAAGCATTAACTCAAACACTAATTGATACATCCACTGAATATCTTGTTGATACATCCACTAGCCTAAGACTTTAATAGATTTTTTCTATTATAACCAATGGTCGTTACAACCAATAATTTGTCTAATTGGTTACAACTAATCTAACCTCTCGTGAGATGTAACAATTAATGTAATAATTTATTTTATTTTTTTGATGCTATGACAACCTTTACCAAGTGTTTGGTAAATATTTCCAGTGGTCCATAAGGGGATCATGGGCCCATACAACATTATATTATTTAATATTTTTCTAGGAAATTACATATTACAATAATGTCTAAACGTTGTACCTAGGACTTGCAAGTGTACAACACACTTAGTCCTAATATTATCCCACTTGTATACATTACAAGGGCATAAAGAGATGAAGAAAAAGAATAAGTGCTAAGAGGAAACATCCCCATAACTTCCCTAAACCAAAGGAACTTATCAGTGATTTTTTATGGTACCTATGGGTGCCTTTTAGCAACTATGAATTAGGTGACAACATGTTTGAGGCTTTACTATCCATGTCAAATCTTCACAAATCTATACAAATATTGGTATATGTTCAAATTTAACTTTACAATGAACATAATTATGCATATACTTGGACAATAATTAATACCTCAAGCTACAAGAGAACAAGAAGGTTTAGCTAGGCAAAAAATTAGGTGCAAAGAAATTAGCTCTAAATAACAATTTTCCCTCCAATATGGATCTTAAAGGAATATTCTAACAACATTCTAGGGAAATTTAAAAATATGCTAAATCACCATCTTATCACCTACATTTAATAATAATAATAAAAATAAATATTGTCTAAAGGATTTGAAGAGCCTTCTCATGGAGCATGTGGGATTTATTTATTATTATTTTATTTATTTAAATATGTTGGTTCCTACTTTCTATTTTTGGAAAAACCTATTCTTTGCATGCTATAGATCACACAACACCCTTTTCTCTGAGTAAATTGTGGGTAAGAAATATTCTTTTTAATTAAATATGCAACACAAGTATTTAGTCATCAACACTTCATGAGAAGTTAATTTTTAGATGGCCGATGCTTTGATTAGATGACAACTTTATAATAGATGACACCCATGCATATTTAGATGACATTTGTTGCTATATAGCCATATCAATAGATGGTAGGTTCAAAATTCATTACAAATAACATAATATTTAGATGGTAAATCTTGATTAATCTTCTATATGATAAGTTATATGATAGAAGTAAATCAATAACTATTCTCTAGATGGTAGCTATATATGATAGCTTTAGAAGATAACTCTAGGTGGCAACTTTATATAATAGCTCTAGATAATAGCCTTGGATGGTATCTCTAAATGGTAGCTCTAGAAAACTCTTCTAGATGACAATTTCAAATGGCATTATTTTCTAGTTGACATTATCAAAAAACACATTCACATTATTTTTATCTTACTATATTTCTATGCATCTCCAACATGAACCAATTTGGAAATATTCAAAGAGGATGATTGCAAATATATTCAATATCTAGTGCAATGCTCCATATGGCTCATTCATTTCTTTACATGCAATGTTTTTATATATAAAACATGTTTTATTAAGATGGAAGCAATCAATTTTATGAAAAATCTTCTACCATGGACTGAATACTTATGGAATGGATATGCAACTCCTCTAAGATTGAATAAATATGTAGAGAACTTACAAACATTAAGAAGCACTAAAAATTTTAATTTTCTTATCCAATCAATAAGGCCTTCTCCTTTCTTGAACATATATTTGCTTCTTAATGGATTCTCCAATGAGAACATGATTTCATAAATTTTCAGAGTTATCTCCTACTTATTAACAACTATAATACCTTCACAAGTCAAATCTTAGTTCTGATATTAGCCTACTATAAAACCAAATATTACAAATGTTATCGGTCTTTATTTTGATGTGATAGAGGTATCTATGCATACGAATACATCAACATGTTGATAGGAAATGGGCCCAAATATATCATAGGTTTGATTACCAAAAATCTTAAATTCACTCACAAATATTCTCTCATAATCATAATATGAATATTTCACAAACTGACACTTTATTCAATTACATTTAAAATATTACCCTCAATTACATAAAATGGAGCTTTATCTCCAATATATAACTTTACATAGAAACTCTTCAATACTCCTAACTATTGATCTTCTCAAAATCCTAGGATATGCAACCT